>OX344758.2:17060066-17685066 GCA_947034885.2 Thuidium tamariscinum
TACAGATTTTTGACTATGTTTCTACCAAAATCACTAGAAACTGCGATTTCTAGTACAAATGCAATTGTTTTGAGAAAAACATTTTTTGACATATTTAATTGTAGGATATTGTAGTTAGGTGGTATGAAAAGATGCAGAAAAAATTTCAGAAACTTTCACCATGTAGATTGCAAGATATCAACATTTGAACTAGCAAAAATCTTTTTTTTATGGCTGCAAAAAACCAGGCAGTTGCACTTCACAAGGTCACATTTGTATGAAAAAATACTCAAAATGATGGTTAATCTTTGAATTCATTTTACAATTCAAGTTGGATATATGGTCAAAAACTTTCAAAGCATTTGGAATTGTACAACATTTAGGAAAAAAATAGTAAGTAGAAAGAAGTAGAAAATGCTTGAAAATACTAAATTGTGAATAATTTATTTATAAAAATGAAAAATGGAAATTCCAATGGTTAAAATATTGTAATAAAAAATCTTCACCCAATGTTTTTTTTTTCTTCAAAATATTAAAAATCGAATTAAATAAAAAATTTCAAATTTCTTTGAAGAGTAGAAATTCTATAACTACCTATAAACTACTCCGAACTGAGATTCCTTATAACTTTTGACTCATTTATTAAAATGGAATGATTAAAATATTTCCACATATATAAAAATCTAATAAACCTATTTCAAATTTTTATTTCTTAAAAAAAATAATTTTTAAAGAAGTTTTTTTTGTTGCCCAAGCTGCCTACAATTCAAAGGAAACAACATATCATGCCATAACTCTTAAACCATGCAGCTAATAGTTATGAAAAATGTTGGGAATTATAGCTACTCCTTGAACACATGTTCTATAAAAATTTCAAAGAAAAAAAATAAAAACTCCATTCATAGTGGGCTGTCTAAAATTTCTATGTTGCCAAAAAACACAATTTAGGACTTTAGGGGTTAAAGGACAGGCTAGTGACTATGGAAATCATCCTTTTTGTTATTCTAAGAACCATTGGCTTAAAAGAAATGGAGAAGTATTAATTGGAAGTCAAAGAGTTCCCACACTCTCACCTCCCCTTTTCACAAATTTTTTTGAAGGTGAATAGTTGCACTTCTATCCTACTAAAAGAGTTCTTTGTCAACCATTAGGCATTTTAAATCCCTGTTGACCTTAAAGGCTTAAAGTATACACATCAATTCAAAATCCAAGATGTGAAAGTTTTGTTTCAAAAAACAAAACAAAAAACAAGATGTGCAAGTAGCAAAATCACGACCACAAAGGATTGACCCCTTTATTGTCTTGTCAAAAGGTAAATGTAAAAGATGCCCCCCTATTTTGTGGTTTGTAAATATTCTATTTCTTAACCTCCGAAGCCAAATTTGGTGCCTTTGATTGCAAATATGAATTCCAAACTCGCAAATTTTTGTGTGTAGCATATAAAAAGGCTAAAAACAATGGGGCAATAAGGGGGTCAATTTCCCTGGCCGCAAAATTGGAGCCAATACAGAGATTAAAAAAACGTGATACAGTACCATCTGTCTGGGTATTGATATACCTCCCGATACCCGATGCTTCTACCCAGGTTGATACTCGGTTGATACCCGCGCGACCTATGAAAAGTCAACGCTCGAGGACATCATTAATAGTTCGGAAGGAGGGGGAGTCAATCGAGACTGCCCAACTGATATGAAGTTAAATGCCACATCGCCACTTGCCCTCCGCTGACGTCAACTTCACATCAGCATTGCATCAGCAGACGTTTTTCCACCTCAAATACAAATAACTTATCTGCCAATTTAGCAAATTGAGGGGTGAATGGCAACCTCATTGGAGCGCAAGATGTTAAATCGTGCAATCGAACCTGACGTGGCGCCGGTAAATCCAGCACCCCCAGGTAAAATAGGTTTTACCAAGGGTTGATGAGGGTTTTGGGGTTTATGTTTTGTTGGGTTTTTTGGTTGTGTCAAGGTCCTCTTCAGCTAATTTGGGGTCTCTGAATCCAAATATGAATTCAGAATTTGAAAAAAATAAATTTTGAAAAAAATAAAAAATTTCAGTGTTTACCCTGGAGTAACTTCAGCTGCGCCACGTTAGTTTCGATTACACGATTTAACGCGCGCCCATTGGAGCAGCCCTACCGAAAGCACACCCAAAATCATGAATGTTTGGAAAATTCATGATGCATCAAGATTCCTCTCAAATGTACATCTAAATATATAGACTTTCACTTGCTAAAATGAAAGCCTTGGTCATGCTTTTATAAGAGAAAATTTTAGACTTTTAGATGGCTGTTTTTCTACATGAAAATGTGTAATGGTAGAAAAGATTAGTCCAAGTTGACACACAAAGAATCTTGCCAAAAAAAGTCAATTTTTGTGTCCCATTGTGTTTTTAATTAAAAATATATTTACTACTATTATTATTTGAAATATTAAAACAAATTCACTATATTTGTTTATTTTCTGAAAGTCAAATGGCCTTCCACAAGATGAAGACTTTCTCTAATAATATAAATTTGTAGTCAATTCAATTGGATGTAGAAGTATATATAAAATGTCATATTGGAAGAATATAAATACTCTTCTATTGCTAGTAAGACCCAACAAAAATGACCCTATGCTTATTTGAACAAGTTGAAGGTTGGAAATTCTAAACACGTTTTCATTGTGTTTTTTTATTGCAAAAATGTCAATAGTGAACTAAAATGTATCTTTCAAATAGGTTTACTTTCCTAAGATGACCATGCCCAAATGCAAGTCTTAAACATATACCTTACTTTTATTTTTGAATCACATTATCCCTTCTTTTCCTTTTCTATTTCAATATGGTCCACCTCATAGTTTATGTGTCTATAACTAAAAGGTTCACAAAGCATGTTTACTCAAAAAATTTATATATGACAAATTTCATTAAAATGACAAAAATTCCATTACTATGACATTTTTTTTAGTTCAGACCATGCAATCCAAAATCTAAATCTATTATAGATTTTTGAAACATATACCTATCCTAGATGTTCAAACGGCACAATCAAAAATCTAAATCTATCTTAGGTTTTTGAAATCTATATATATATATCTTAGATGTTAGTTTTTCGTTCAAACTGTGTGGTTTGAAAAATGGCACATCATAGAGTACTGTCATTTTAATAAAATTTGTCACATATCATCTACTACAAGCAAGACAACCAATGGACTACATTGTGCAAAGCTATGTCTTTGTGGAAGCATTGAATTGTTTTAAAAAAAAGGGTGTTGCTCAAACTTTCATCACAATAGCTTCTGTGAATGTAAAGCATCTTTTACTTTTAGTCCAAAGCCAACAAATATAACAATATGTAAGTTCTTCCACTAGAATATTAAGATTAAGAGTGGTGTTAGATAAGGAGAACCAATTTTGTTCAATTATAGTAGCACTATTCAATATTTCAGCGGTGCTATTTTGTGAGCTTGTGAGTGTGAGCTTGTGAGTGTGAGCTTGTGAGTGTAGAGCAGGGATTCTGTGAGCACAAAGCCTAAAAATTTGAAGAAGCATTATAAAACTTAATTTTATTCATTAAATTGATTCCATCTTAAAATCTGAATCAAAATTTTTTATTTCTAACAAATTTTAGTACCTATTTTTATAGACCTATTACTGTGGACCTATTACCGTGGTTATGTTGAAATTGGATGAAGATTCTAATTTCAAATCTTACTTAAAAGTATACATTACAAAAATGAAGAACTCAATTGATATGAAAAATAAATAAAGATGGAATTAAGTTAATATAGAGTATTGGTTGATCATTATCCTATAATAATGTAGATCTTTTTGAGGCTTAGGGAAAGGTACTAATGATTTTTATTGATGTATTATTATTATTACAATTGTTTAGATTTTAGAAAGAAAATTTGTTGATAAAAATCTTTGCTACACTAAATTTTATTTTGGTTGATCATGTCTTGTAGCATTATAAGTCTTCTCAAGGCCAATAGGAGGGCATCAATTATTCCCTCTTCATTTTTAAGTCAATGGACTTGTTTAAATTTTAGAAAAAAATTTGTTTGTATGATTTCATTATAAATGGAAAGAATTTAGTTGTACCAAATTTCATTTTGTTTATGAGTATTTTATAGTAGAGTAGGTCTTCTCAAAGGCCAATGTAGGCACCTACAGTTTTGTCTTAATATATCAATAATGGAACTTGTTAAGATTTTTAAAAAAAATTTTGATTGATAGGGATTACTTTTGTAAAGAATGAACTTTGTTACACAAGATTGTTGATTAATTGATTCATTATCCTCTTGTTCATCCAATGAAGGGATTCATTTCTTCTTTCTTGATCCAATGGTTGTTTATTTATCATCTTGAAACAATATTTGTCAAGCTTTGCTAAATTTTTGTGAACACTTTCCTTGGTCTTGCTTCCTAGTACCCCTTGGCGCCGAGAGGAGTCCCACAGCTTCGATAAAATTATTATTGCAAAAAAAAAAAAAAGTTTTTTTTTCTTTTTTGGCCGAGTGATTCTCCTTGGTGCCGAGGGGAGTCCCACAATTGCGGGAGAAAAAAGAATTTTTTTTAATCAGAGCTGTGGGACTTCCTTTGGTGCCAAGGGATATTAAGAAGCAAGACTAAGGAAAGTGTTCACAAAAATCTAAATTTGTGAAATAACCTCATTTGATTTCAAAAAAATTATAATTAGTCACTAATTTTTTTTCTTCATAAAATCTAGCAAAGTACAATAAATGGTAAAACAATGTTATTCAAGGGACCACGGTAATAGGTCCACGATAATAGTTCTACGGTAATAGGCACTAAAATTTACCAAAGTTAATCAAATTTGGCCAAAAGTTTTAGATGGAATCTTCAAAAAATTGTGTAGGCTCACAGGCTCACATGCTCACAAGCTCACGCTCATAGGCTCACAAAATAGCAACCCTGCCTTTAATCATATGCACTATGAACATAAAATTATTACTATCTTTCATTTCCACCCTAGTTTCGTGATTCATTTTGTTTCCTCCATTTTATGATGGTGAAATTTGTTAGCATCACTACTAAGACCAAGAGCAAGCATATCTTGAGGTTAATAACAACACCTATTCCCAATTGTTTTGTTTGAAAACAAACTATATACTCCTCTCCCCTTAGTTCTTGTACAAATCTAAACATTAATTACGTTACATTAGTGCCATTCTATTAAAATGGTATAGTGAATTCTATGCAATGATGAAAATGAATGATTCATTGGGTTGAGAGAGGAATGAATTGGAAATCCTAGATTAACAATGTATAACATTGTTGATGAAACATAATTTGCATAACTTTATTACCAGGTGTAATGAAGGTGAACAAGCTTATGTAAATGCCAAAAGGTGCATAGAATTGAAGTTCCTAACTTGTTCCTTTTGATGTAGAACATTGTTTTATTCATTGAAGAATTCAAATGCAACCCTTCTACCAAGGTAGTCTATTAGGATTGTTGCATGAAACACTTACTGTTTTTGGCTCAAAATGGCCTATTTCAATGAGTCATGTGACTTTTGGAATAACTTTTTTTTAAATAAAATAAAATATGGATAATTTGAAGAGCAATGAGAATATTATGTCTCTTAAAATTTAGGCTTAAAATATTTAACTCTAAAAGTTATGTACAAAAAAAAATACAATGGAAAATACAATGAAAATAGATACTTTGATGTTTCATTTTTTTTAAATAGTAAAAAAATTCAAAAAGAAAATCATTTTTTCTAACCTCAAGATGCTTCTCTTTGACCATTTTCATCTTTGAGAAAAATAAATTGTGTTCTATACATGTGTACAAAGGTAGTCCACTTTAAGCACATGTGGAAGTTGGACAGTTTATTATTTAAAAAAATTTGTGTAGTCTTGTATAACTTTAGTGAAAGTCCTTGCATGCCAATTTGAGCTTAAAATATGCATTTTTGAGTAAAAAATAGCCCCCAAATGGCCTAGGTACCAATTAGGGGCTATTTAAAAATAATAAAATAATTTTTAAAAATTTCAAAAAATTACATTATGTCTAAAACTTTTATGTGCACCTTCATTTCAAGTTTCATATGAAATGAACAAATGACAAAAAAATTATGAGTAAAAAACCACCTATCCAAGGTCAAGGGGACAAAAAGTGTTTCATGCAATCACCCATCAAAAACTTATCAAATTTTCTAACAACTGTTTGTATGAATCTCTTTTTCTCTACTTCATTTTTTGTGACACAAATGAAATGAGTTTCATTGCAAGGATTAAAAGTACATATCGCTGTTGTGATGTAAATGCATACACTATTTAAAATGTATACATATTTTGTATTCAAATTAGATTTTAAAATTCAAGTTCTAGAATCTATATTTAGGTTTGAAATTCAACACTAAAATGTTGAACTGGAGGGGTTTTATGGAATCATGAGATTTAAAGTCTTAGGACTCTTTTTTGGCTTCAATTTTTACCTCCATTTAGTTTGGTTGAAGTTTAATATCTAATTTTAATTTTATATTTTATTTATATGTTTAGAAGATAAGGTTAGGAGTTAGAAATTGTGTATCTCCTAGTTTGACCTTTGAGTTTCATTGGCTTTAGAAAGTGAACTTGAATTTATATTCTTGTTCTTTTGCATTGGCCAATAGATATTTGGAAGTTCATTTGAGGCATCTCCCACTTAACTCAGGGTCATATAGGATTGGTAGACATCTTTCTTCCTCTTCATTATTGTGTTGTGAGTTTAGGAGAGAACTGGAATGTTTGGAGGACCATTGTGAGTTGTGTATGAAAGATTTTGAAATAAAAATTAGAAGAGTGTTGTATCATAACGTTGAGCTTTCAAAATGTCCTCTCTTGTTTGATTTGGAGTTGTAAGTTAAGAATTGTGCTTGTTTGAGTGGAGGGAGGTCTGCTGCCTTTCATAAGGGAGGGTTGAAACTTTGACCGACCATAAAAGATGGATAGTTTCTTGGTTTTTAATGAAACTTAGAGAGGATGGAGAGAATTTTCTTTATTTTCTATGAAGATATCATTAGTCTCATTTGAAGTATTTATGAAAAAGTTGTGGGTGTGAGAATAGAGGAGGGTTTGTTGCCCTCATTTAAAACTTTTGTTTAGAAGCCTAAACTTTGAGAGGCTATAACTTTTTTTTGGAGAACTATTTACTTGTGAAATTTTGAGTGAAGGTAAGAGAGATTGTTATCTTCTTGAAGATTAAGAAGATTTGAAGAGCATTGAAGATCCAAGTGTGTTATAGCTTGTGGTTCATTTTCAATTTTTGTTATTCCTAGTTGGTTTTGGAGGCTAATTGCAAATTTCTATTTTGCTTTGTAAAACCTATTGCAGGCTATGGAGTCATTTTTATGACAGTTATTAGCCCCATTTCTTGTTTGTGACGACAAAGTGGGATTGATCACCCACATGGTCAATCTTTTATATTGTTCCAATTAGTGAAAGACGCTTCTTGGTCACCATGGGTTTGAAATTTAAGAGCTCATCATTTGGATGACTCAGCTCGTGGTCTGGCCGTCTCGTTTTACCCATTTAAGGACTTATTTCTTATCACACACCCTTACCTTTGATCCATTAGAATCCACATAGGATAGGCCAACGGAAGACCAAATAAAGATTCAAGTGAAGAATTAAGTGAAGATTCGAGTTTCAAGACATTCTTATTGATACTCAACAACTTGTAGCCAAACACCCCGTGTGTTCTCTAAGCGCGCTCCTTTCAATCCACCACCGTTTAGTCGCAAGCGACCTAGGGGATCAGAACAAATCCCATTCCAATCCAACTAACAAAAGCAACACAGTTAAGCACCAAGCTAAGCGACAAATTTGGGTGTAGTTCCTTGAGGGGTCGTGAGACCCCTCACGACCGAGCCAAACAAGATCCAATCCCAAGCAGGCGTGACAGAAGGCTCATGGGGGTTAAAATCGGAATTTGTTAAATGGTCCTGAGGCATTCTATTTGGATTGCTCTACTTCCATGTGTCCGAGGATGTCGAATCTGCACCTATGCTTTACGAAGGAGGCGATAGCCTAGTTCCAATTTTCTTCCAATTGTTGCTTTGAGTTACATATGTTGGCCCACTCTACTTGGCCGTAGTCGATCAATCCTTGCTAGATGTGTTGGAGGAGCTTCTATTTTGGCCATAACTGGTTGTTGAATATTTTGTCATTTCTCTGAATCCATATTGCCTATAGCACCACTATGTGCAATTTTAGCCAGATTCGTTTCACAATTCATAGGGTTGAATTGGTGAGGGATGTTGGTGGAGAAAATTCCATGTCTTTATGTGAATAGGCGCTAGTGACCAGTTGCGTCTTTTTCGTCGATTAGGACATTTATTATGTATTGGGCCCATTGCCATGCTTGTTGGGCCTCAACACATTTCCAAAAGCAGTGGAAGATTGTTTTCTCCAATTACATGGGGTAAATTGGGCAGTGAGTGTCTACATTTCTATCAATTCTTCCCCTCCAGCGATTGACTACCACTGGTCTGTGCGAGATTAGCCATAGAAGACCTGCTTCCTTCTTTGCTTTTTTTTTTGGCCATATTGTTTTCCATTTCAAGATGTAGTCTCTTAGGACAGCTCCCACCCATTTCCAAGTGACTGGATTGGGTACCTAGTGTAGTTGCATGAGCAGTTTCTTCCCCAGCTTTATTATGTAGTCCATGAATGGCGTGCGAGCAGTGTCCGTGGCCCACTTGAATTTTGGGGGATTCCAGTCTAGCCTGTCTGTTCTTCCATACAAGAAAAGGATCCTCATTTTTCTCTGCCCTTTGGAAGTGGAGAGAACTCTCACTTTGTAGAATGTGCCTTGCCATTCCGTTGTATTGTATTCTCGGTTAGATGCTTTGGTTGTAGGGTGTAGGTATTCTATAGGACCTCGAGTGTTGGGGTGTTTGGAGGTAGGGACCATGCCGCTAGTGGGTGTCTAATTCACACTGTATGGTCGAGTGGAATTTGGGTAACTACCGTGAGAATTTCATCCTTCTCGCCTTGGTACCAACCTACCCATTCTCTACTTTTGGTGTCCGGGTTGTGTGAGTCCCGTCATTGTCACTCAGGCCTTGGATTTTTCTTTTTTTCGCTTATTGCTCATATTTAGGGTTATTATGGTTAAAAATCAACTAAAAAGAGTGTTCGTAGTAGGATTGATACAATTCTCGATAATTATAAGGAATTGATTATAATTACTCCAGAGTACCTTAAAAGACTCCCTAGAGCCAATTTCTACATCTTATCAGGTGATTAGACATGATATTACGCAGTTACCAAGAGATTGTACTAACTAATATTCGAGAGACAAATGAGTGAAAAAGCGTTAAGACGATCCCTATTGGAATTTCCAAGAAGGATCTTAGCGGAATTTGGCTAACAAGAAGTCATGGGATTCCGGTAGTCACTCAGGAGCGTCACAACGAAGCTAACTCGTGGTGTCATGACCCTTGTGACCCTTCAAACCTTGGATGGATGAATGCATTGATAGATAAATGAATGTATGATTGTGTCATGACCTTTACGTCATGACCTTTGATGGATGAATGCATTTATGGATCATGGACTAATTCATGATGAAATGTGCATTAGTGGATAAACAGGGATTGCCCAGAGATAGAGATCTCCAGAGGGTGGATTTATGCAGTGGAGTTAGACAACTCCACTTGGATGACTAATGCACTGGAGTTAAACAACTCCCAGACAAGAAGAAGTATGTGGAACTTGGAGTTAGATAACTCCAAGTAGAAGATAAAGATTAAGACAAGATATGATTAGAAAAGGATAACTAGGACTTTTACTTTAATGGCTAATTTTGGATAGAAACAAGGTTAGAAAGCCAAAAGTAGGAAAAAGAAGTCCTAGTCTATATTAAGGACTTATGGTCTTATTTGATAGTATATAAGGTGGAGCTTGGGGGTGAGGAGATTATCTTTTGTAGATTGATCTCTCTCTATGGTCGGGTGGTTTGAGCTCCTTATGCTATATTTGTGTTCATAAGTATATATTGTGTATTTGATTGGAGTTCATTGCTGGAGGTTTGTAATAATTGGCAAGACCTAAGAAACTTCTTATCTCGGTCTTATCTTTAGGTATTTCCCAATCCTCAATCAATTATTACAAACCTCCAGCAATGAACTCCAATCAAATACACAATATATACTTATGAACACAAATATAACATAAGGAGCTCAAACCACCCGACCATAGAGAGAGATCAATCTACAAAAGATAATCTCCTCACCCCCAAGCTCCACCTTATATACTATCAAATAAGACCATAAGTCCTTAATATAGACTAGGACTTCTTTTTCCTACTTTTGGCTTTCTAACCTTGTTTCTATCCAAAATTAGCCATTAAAGTAAAAGTCCTAGTTATCCTTTTCTAATCATATCTTGTCTTAATCTTTATCTTCTACTTGGAGTTATCTAACTCCAAGTTCCACATACTTCTTCTTGTCTGGGAGTTGTTTAACTCCAGTGCATTAGTCATCCAAGTGGAGTTGTCTAACTCCACTGCATAAATCCACCCTCTGGAGATCTCTATCTCTGGGCAATCCCTGTTTATCCACTAATGCACATTTCATCATGAATTAGTCCATGATCCATAAATGCATTCATCCATCAAAGGTCATGACGTAAAGGTCATGACACAATCATACATTCATTTATCTATCAATGCATTCATCCATCCAAGGTTTGAAGGGTCACAAGGGTCATGACACGTGGAGATTCCCTTGTACGGAAATGATTCCTCTCCGGAGGAATTAATTCCGTTGTAGTGTAATTTCTATTTTATTTAGATAGTGTGGGTTTTTAGCGAAACTTCGCACTTAACATTAGGGGGCTTCCTAGAAGATCTTCTAAAAGTTTCGTAGTTTTCTGGATTACGGAAATAACTCCATGGAAAGTCAACCACTTTTACTAGCAATTGGAAATTCATAGAAAATTTCACGGTGATGGTAAAATCCCACTAAAAATTAGGATAGCATGTTTTAGCATAAATAAGCGTCCCGCCAAATTTCAAGACATTCTAACATCAAAAAGTACCAGAACCGGCAGCGGCTATAAGTTTTGATGGTTTTACCAAAATTCTTGCGAGTTGACCGGCGTACGGGGAGCATACGGTGTCCGATTTGAGTCAACTTGGACTCTTTTCTAACATTCTTGGACCTTCCTCACAACGCTAGCTAGTCAAAACCTTTGGAAAAAATCAAATCCAAAAGATAGATTGTCCACCCTTTTTACCGGTTCGTAAATATTAGCTTTTGAGCGCAATTAGGTTCTGGAAACAAGGGGTAGGGATTTCCTTGGACTAATTTGGGTCTTCTGAAGCCATTGGCATTTTCTGTTTGGCGATCGAACCATTTCTCCAAAAGTTAGAGTAATCATAGCAGCAGTGTAGAATTTTAGAGGTTAAAGTTGACTTTTTAGGTTATTTGGCAAGTAATTCGAGGGGGGAGGAGGCCTTGGAAATGTATAAAAGGCCTCCCCCTCCCCTCACTTCACACAATATACAATACCAATACCATTACCAACCATCACCTTACACGCATTCTACACCATTTTCAATACCATCACCATTCTACATCCTTCTCATTCTATTCCATTCTCTTTTATTCTACACCATCTTACAAGCTCCTTTGGATCCTTTTGGCACTCAAGGTTCAAGATCTTCAACAACCTTGTTGGTACACCTTCAAGGCCTTTCTATACTCGTGGTTGTTTGGACGGTGTGTTTTGAACAACTTTTGGTGTTTGAAATTCATTAGTTGAACATTGCTAGTCCTTCTAAGTTCATGTGGAGTCTATAGTCTTTTGCAAATTGTGATATCATAATTCTTTGTGACTAGTCTCTTTGGGCGGATTTACAACCTGGATTGGTTTATTGAGAATCCCCCTCGGGCCTAGCCATTGCATTGTGATCCAAGTGAGAATTTTTGGAGTTGATTTAAACTCCAAGGATTGATTTCTAGCACGGCTCTTGCGAAATTTTGCTAGAATCTGAGGTCAAATCCTCGAAGACGGCGGAGCTTTCAACCTGGAACTTATTTTCGAAGCAACAAACCTTAAAAGGTAAAGTTGTGAGAAAATTAGGTTCTTAGCCTTGGCTTAATTTCATTCCAATTTGTTTTGTCTAAAAGGTCCGCCAAGGAGACCCTATTTGGTTAAAAGTTTGGCAACCACCGCCAATTAACCAGGGAGTTTTATTTTATTTTATTAAAATCACACCAGGCTAGGAGCCAGCCACCGACAACCGCCCCATAGCTAGCCCCGGCAGTCAGTCCAGGTAGCCAGCCACCTTGGCCAGCTACCCTTGTCAGTCGGTACTCACCACAATTAAATCCAGCGGCCAGGCCGTTTGGCTCTGGACCCAAGGGAGGAAACCCAAAGGTAACCCATACATGCCTCACCATCTGAAATTGGACAAGTTTTGGAAAACTATTTTTTTTGCTTTTGAGTTTAAAATAAAGAAGTGTGAAGCACATACCAAGCTAGAGGAGAAGATTAGACTTTCTTTTATTTTGAGTTAGTTACAAAAATATAGAGAAAAAACTAGTTGAACCTCCCACGTTACTCCAGTCATTGCAAAACATTGAGAGTTCAAAGTATAGATTTCTATTTTTTAAGAAAGGAAGCCTGTTAAGCAGTCCAAAATACAAAGGTGGATCAATCAAACTGAGTTCACCAACCTTCCTTCCCATCCAGGGGTCCAGAGCTTTCTATCATTCAGAAAATGAAGTTCTGAACACAAAATTTTGGGCTCACCTAGAAGGACCGAACTAGGCTAACAAGCTCAAAATCTGAGTCAAACTGGGTTGACCAAGGGGCTGAGCCAAGCTAACAAGCTCAAATCTGAAGTTGACCAACTCCTCCCTCTTGGGAGGCCACCTGCCACCCACCACCAACAACTCAACTCTCAAATACAAGACTCCAGGTCAGCCCATGCTAGACCTCCAACAGCGGAGTGAAGCTCCCCAATTTTTGAGTTCTCGACTTGCAAACACAAACTGATTTCAATTGCAATTCAACTCAAGTTCTCTCTACAAATCTCAAACTCTAGAATAAGAGAAAGTGGAAACTCAATTGTTGTTTAGAAGGAAGAGAGAGAGAGAGATGATGGAATCTTTGAGCCATTTTGACTTTGGAAATCATATTTTAGTTTGACAAAAAACAAATAGAAAAGACAAGAAGAAGAATAGTTTGACTTAGGGACCATTTAGAAGTTTGCCAATTTAGGGAAAAGTTTAGAAAAGCTTAGTTGTAAGAAGGTTTGACTTTATAAGCCATTTAGTTAGTAATAAGAGTTTAGATTTTATTAGGATTTTTTATAGGTTGACTTTGGGACCTCACCAAAAGAAAAGGAAGGAAATCCAAAAGATAAAGAAGACACTCGAAGGAAGAAGGAAGGGTCAAGAAAGAAATTACGAAAGCTTCAAAGACTAACAA
Organism: Thuidium tamariscinum; assembly: GCA_947034885.2. Taxonomy (NCBI): domain Eukaryota; kingdom Viridiplantae; phylum Streptophyta; class Bryopsida; order Hypnales; family Thuidiaceae; genus Thuidium; species Thuidium tamariscinum. The sequence goes on from OX344758.2 coordinate 17,073,489, forward strand.
GGGTACACCAAATGCCACTTTTACGTGCAAAATCAACGAAATGGAAGTAGAGTTCATGCACCAGGAGGAATTATTCGGTGGACACGAGGAATTTGAAGTCAATATGATCATAGTAAGTCTATAAACCCCCTTTTTCCATTAGTACCATACAACTAGGTTTTAGAAGTCAAGGATTTGCTTTACAATTAGGATTAAATTATAGAAAGTCAAAGCTAGGTAAAAGTAGATAGATGGTGATTTCCAAACAAAAATAGAAGCTTAACCAAGATTAGAAAATATTACCAATCAACTAGGAATTATGAGTTTGGTTTTGAGATACCACCAATTAAAAGACATGCATTGGTTGGTTATCTTTTCCGCGAATCAATCAATTAAGAATAGAAAATAGAGGGTAGAATAATTAGACTAAGTAGAAACATCCAAAGAAATTATAGCTCAAGGGTCCGTAGAAAGTTTAACAATCATTATCCAAATGACTTAGATAAATTGGTAAAACCTCTTGAACAATTATTTCAAAGAAAGAAGTAGGAGTAGCGGTTAGAAGATCCATTGCTTGGAAGGTAGAACTGGACAAAACGTAGGTAGACACCCACTAGGAGTTAGATTTCATAGAATTGAACCCGGTTGTGTATACTTTATTCCAAGGGTGGGAATAAAGCACCCACAGGTTGGAGGGGGGGGGGGAAGGGCAGGTTATGAGGGCACCCCAACGTGTTTCAAGTTTTTTGATCATTGACCTCCAAGCTTGCTCTTCTGTAGACTTTAGTTTGAATTGGGTGATGGCCTTTTCATAGGTGATGAATCTTCTGTTTGTCTATACGTCTCGGATTCTCTTTAATCCTCTCTTGTGCAATTGCGTTGCCTTGGCCATGGAAAATTCAGGACCGATGAGCTAGATATGAAGGGACTATTACAACGACTTGTTTCCTATCTCTTTCGGGATTTTGGGGTGACTGGGAGTACTTTGTGGATCAATTTTTTCCATGCTGCTACAACTCTGTTCCATATTGTTGATCCTTTGGTAGCTTGATGTTTGGGACCTATGAAGTATTCAAGACTCAAGGCCCATTTCCTCTAGAATAGGGTTGCGAGTGTTGGAGTTTGTGCTTGAGTAGGTGGTGAAGATTTGATTGGCTCGGTTCTAGTGCTTTGACAATCCACTTGACCATTAGGGCAATTAGGGCATCTGGGAGGTTGATGGTGTTGATTCCGCCCACGTCATAGGGCTGGCAACATTGTATTCAGGCTACTTTCGTGCGCGCTCTATTGGTGGATTCCGACCACATGTAATTCATGATCGAGGAGTTCACTTTTTTCAAACTTGTTGATGTGCCGCCCTATAAGGAGACAAAGAATATTGTTGATGAAAATAGCACTGAGTTAACTATGACTCCTCTCCCTGCTTAGTTTATCCGTGCGGAGCACTAGTGTTGTAGGGTTTTCTAGGTTTGTTCTCGGAGGAAGGTGTCTACCGATTGGGTGATAATGTCCATGCCGAATAGAGTCCCTAGTAGTTAACTGATGTCGTTTTCCTCTATCCAAGTAATTTGTAGGCTCTTTGTCTATTGTGGTCTATTGTTGTACTCTCTGCTTCTCTAATAGCCTCTCGATTTGGTCTAGTTGAGCACAAGTCATGTGGCTTCGCAGAATCGTTCAATTGTCATAATCACGTTTGATGTAGAAAGTTCTTCTCTTAGCAAAGTCATTGACGTGTCGTTGGCAAATTGTAATATGACCTCTTGTCACTCTCCACCTGGTAGAGTGATGCCCTTGATGGTGCCTGCTTTGACTTCTCTTTTCATGTTGGTATTGTGTACTTCTGCAATGATGAGGAACAGATAGGATGTTAGGGGGCATCCCTACCTTACCCCTCTTTGTATGGTGAAGCTGGGCGATTGGAAGCCATTTACATTAATTGAAGCTTTAGTGTCCTGTAGTTTGAGAGGTTGTTCCTGTTTCTGCCCTTGTGTAGGAGGGTGATGAGGCTGTTGCTAATTCTAGAAGGAAGCTGCTTATTGCAAATGGCTTTATTAAGCATCTCGGAATAGTCCAATTGGATGAGGTTCTACAACTTCTTGTAGAATTCTATGGTTATTCCGTCAGGTCCTAGAGCTTTGTCCCTGTTTAATGTTTTGACCGCTTTGTCTAGCTCTTCTAGGGTTATTGGTTTGGCGAAGGAAGTCTTTATGGGTTTGGAGAGCTTGTTCTACACGGCATTTAGTGTAAGTGTTTCTACTGCTTTCCGTCTTTCGGTTTGGGCAAGGGTTTCTTATAATTTTGCGTAGAACGTGGAGCATATTTCTTCCAGGTAGTGTTGCTCGATTTGGACATTTCTTTCCTCATCGAGTAGTTCCAATACCCTGGATGCTCCCGAATGAGGTCGGGCTGCTTTGAAGAATTCTCGATTGCATGAGTCCCCCACCTTAGCCATTTTGTTCTGCTTTGTATTCTCTGTCCTTCTATGGTGTGTTTCTCGAAAGCTTCTAGTTGTTCTGTGGCATTGCCAGCTACCTCTTGCGCTTCCTTATTGTAGGGATCATTTTGCAAGGTTGTTTGGGCATCTATTAGGGCCTTCCTTAGAGTGTCCTCTTCGACTTTCCTATCTCTTATTCTTTGGATGTAGAGTTGCTTGTAGAATTTTTTGACCCTTCTAAGTTTACTTGTAAATTCTAGATTTGGGTTTCGGGTCCAGATCTAGGGGATTGCTCTGGTAACTTCTAGGTCGTTTAGGTAGTGGTTGTTCATTTTATAGTTTGATTTTTTGGAAGGTAAAGGTAGAAGTTGGACAGTGTGTTCTACTGGAAGGTGGTCTGCAAAGGTGCAATTGCCTTTGATTTGGTATTTCGTGACTAGGTGAGTTCCTGCTCCTGTTTGTAGGAATGAATAACATTGGTCCAGTCATGGTAGGGATCGTGCCGCATCTTGTCTGTTCTTTGTTGTTGTCCCAACTGAATTTGATGCATGTATTTTTCAGGAAGTGGTTGGCAACTTGAAAGACATTGGTGAAGAGGGAAAAGACTTTTTGTTCCCCTGGGGTTATGATCCATCCATTTAGGTTAGATTTGTCCTCTTGATGTTCCACGAAGTTCCAGTCCCTGCATAGGATCCACTTGTTGTTGCTTGAGAGGGTCGTATGTAAGGTCTCCTAGAAGGCGCATCGCTCTCTTATGTTGTTAGGTGCGTAGAGCCGTAGACATTAAGAATGGATAGTTTCCCTCCTGATATTTCTTCCAAGCTGATCCATTGTGCTCTGCCACATTGTATATGTCCAGAGTTGGTTATTAGATTCGCAATTTGAGGGCTGACCTACATGTAGATTCCACCTGTTCCTGCGCTCGTATCATCAGGTGTATGTCCAAAGCCTACTGCGGCTTTTTGTGCTAGAAATGTGGCTCTAGGCCAAATGGTACGCCCTATTTCTTTTAGTTTGGAGCCACGTATATGGTGTTCCTAGAAGCAAAGAATTTTTGTCTCCTTAAAGGCTGATTGATAGTAGTGTTTGACTTTTTGTACCTTTTGGGGGTCGTTAAAGCCCCTAATATTCTAGAATAAAATGGAGATCTTCATTCTTTAGGTTGGAGGGGGAAGTCATGTCTGCCTGCTACTTCTCTAAAGCCACTGTTTTCTAGGTTTCTACGAGGAATATCTCTCTTGTGCGCCAAAATAGAAGCTCTTTTCCTTTTCGCTAGTTCGTTGGTTCCATTTCTATGGGATGCTTGGTTTAGGGATAATTCTTTGGGTTGCAGTGTAACAGCTGGCACACCATTGCATAGCCGAAACCATTCTAAGAATTCTTATCTCATTTCCTCTAATAAGTACCTGGTTGCTATTGTGTGAAGGATATGGGGTTCTGGTTGTTGATGTCTTGTTGGGTTGAGTGACTCTCCCTCTAACAACGGGTTGACTTATGATCCTTCTCCTCTTCTAAGGGAGGTTGTGAGCGAGGTTGAGGTTGGTGCTCAAGTGCTGTTTCATTTAAGTTGATTGGTTTTTGTAGCTCTATCCCTTCTGTATTTGGCTTAATTGGGTTGACTGAGAGGTTTACTACCGTTTGAGGTTTGTTTATCACTAATGGGTTTGTTGGATGTTGTGTCGCTTCTACCTATGGTCCTTACTTGCCTGGTTCTCGATTTTCCTATTGGCTCGGATTGGGTTGGGTTATGTATTGTGGATGCACCAACTGTTGTAGTTAGGGTGTGCTAATTCTTTGTCTAGTTGTTGGTGTCCTGACGTTGCTTAGTGAAGGTCTTTGTATGTCTCTTGTTGGTGAGGTTGTTGAAGAGGGTGGTCGGGATTGAGAAGTTTTGTTAGAAAACGTTGCGGGTTCCTCAGTTTGGATGGGTTCACTTTCCACCTCTGTGTTGTTTGGTCTAGTGGGGCGTGTTCCACCTTGGTCCACTTCAGTCCTTAGTATCCATCTCGTTGTGTTTTCTGCTACCATCTATGAGCATTCTTCCTTCCTTTGTTTAACCATTCTTGAGCCATGTTTGTGATGTGATGGGTTGGTTTTCGCCATGCTATAGGCTGTGGTATAGGTGTTTGATTTGTTTTGTTTTGTGCACCCCTGGTCCGCTTCCTAATCATTTCCCACTTATCTCCTGGTTTATCAGCTATGGCTCTGTAGTCTCCAAGTTGATCTGTAGAGTCTTTTGTGTAGCTGAAGGACCCTTTATTCCTAATGAGTATAGTGGGGTTCTGTCCTTCCACCGAGGGAAGAGGAGGGTTGGTGGATCCACTGTCCCTGTTCTTGATTCTGCTTTATTGCTCTTCTTGTTTAGCCCTCACTAGAAGAAAGTTAGAAGCCTTTAACGTGACTTCAACACAATCTAGATGATGTTTTGTGTTGACTACAACACAAATTTGTAAATTTTGCGTTGCAGTCAAGGCAAAACATCATCTAGATTATTTTTAAGCCCAAAAAATGAATGAATGTCGAAATACAATGCTTCACCAAATTTGAAGTGATCGGCATCTTGGCACTTTCTCAAAAATAGAAAAAAAGGGCTGGTTCACACTGTCAAACCCTAAAACTGCCCTAATTTCGACTGTCCCCCCACCTAGTTCTGATTCCCTAGGCACGAAGATTGCCGGGACTATTTAGCAGGCTCTAAGCAGACTTCCAGATCTCGATTGGGTTTTGTGAATCTCAGCCACCGTGGATCGATGTGGTCACCCCTGGATCGCTCCCGGCAGACGCCGGAGGCTCCGGAGCGGCGCGGTGGTCTCCATCGTTTTTTGACTCCTTCTATTCAAATAATTGTACTTCATTTTTTGAAAGTCATTCATTAGACACTTTTAATTTAGTCCTCAATGTCCTTTTTGCGGGAATTTTGAGCCATGAGTATCTCTTCAATATTAAATGCAAGCCATATCGCAATTTCATTGGTTGCATTTTTAATTGTTCTCAGAGATTAGCATCATTTTTTGATCCTGTGTTCTTGCTACTTCCTATTGACATCCATGTTCTCAATAATGGAAGCATTGCAACGTGAGGAAACTTTTCTGGTGTTGCTTGATTGCAACAGACTTCGTTCTAGCAGCTACCGACTAGGGCTCTCTCCCTCTAGTATTGGCACACTCTTTGAGTAAGGTAGCTAGCTATCAAGCTGAAGTTTATTTCCTGCAACAGAAACTTCCATATGAGTCCTCATAACTTCTTCAGTTTTGTTGCAATGCAATACACGTTTCGCGCTGAGAACACGAAGGAAGAGGGAAAAAGATAACCGGACTTCATGTAAGAAGGCTTGAATGATATTTTTCCACGCGAGTTTTTCACTTGGGTTGTTACATATGGTTGTGCAATTCGTAGGCAAATAGCTTTGCTTCAATTTCAGGTGTTGGAGGCTCAGAGTGCATTTTCTCGATGAGCCCTCGTCTGGTGAAGCCCAGTCTGCGAGATCGCAAGCAGACTTGGAGCTGGGTCGGGGTACTGTTACCAGTAGTCCGCTCTTGCAAGTGTCGAAGAGAATCGTGAAGAGTTCAGGGAAATTGGGGAATAATGGACGACGCATAGTGGCATGTGCGGCAGGGGGTTCTAAGGAATCAGGGGAGAGAATTCTTCGGGTATTCGTCGGGTTTGTCAAGTGCTACTCAAACTTCCTTACATGTAGTTTCCATCGATGCAAGCCCACCTTTGTTCAGTAACGTTGAAATTTCTATGTTCTCTGTCATGATCCGGACACGCGTAGCCGCGACGGTGATGTTCTTCACGTTGCTGGTTTCTCAAGTTGCAGGACAAAACACCAACTTCACCTTCAACTCCACCTCAGGGATCAGCAACCTTCAAGGAGAGACCATGTTCCTTGTGTCCGGAGACGCCGTAACGGATGCACAAGGGAAGTTCTTAGCCCTCAACACCGAAATTGCGCATCAAGAAGCGCAACCCGCCGCCGGGGATTGCGGACGCGTTGTGTACAAAGACAAGGTTAGACTTCTGGACAACGGCGTTGTCGCTTCGTTCCACACGTCCTTCACGTTTTCCTTCGCTTCCTTCGACAATACCTCAAACGCATGCGGGAGTGGGATGCTGTTCATGTTCTCCCAAAACTCGACTGTCAGCGCCTCAGAGACCAATCTCGCTGGTGGCTCCTTGTGCGAATTGAATTGGAAACAGGCCGATCTTCGCTTGTTCGCAGTTGAAATCGATTCCCACAACGACCCTCTCATGTCGGACGTGAGTGACAGTCACCTGAGCCTGGACGTGGGCACCAAAACGTTGAGTACTCACGACCTTTGCCTCCCGGCGAATAAAAATCAGACGTGTGCTTTTTTTTGTAAGGATCCCAATGCGACGTACACAACTTGGATTGATTATGACAGTGCGAATCAGACGCTGCAAGTCTGGTTCCGCAATGGCTCTGGTGTAGCGAAGCCTAGTGTTCCAGCCATAAGTTACCCCAACTTGATTCTTGACACCATGTTGGACGAGGAGATGTACGTGGGTTTCATTGGCAGCACAGGCGGCGCAAGAGAAGTTCACACGATCTGGGCTTGGGAATTTGCGACTACTGGAATCTCCTCTGTAACAATAACACCCGAACCGGTACCATCGAAACCTGGTTCCAAAATTTCACTTGGTTTGATCGGTGGAGTTTCGGCAGGGGCACTAGCAGGACTTCTCGTTGCGGGAATCCTTGTGTACTTCGGTTGGATCCACCGCAGGAAGGGGAAAGCAAAGGATTTCTACGAGCTGCCCTTGCATTCCTTTCCCGACGAGTCGCGGTCGTATACTTTCAAGGAGCTTAATGAGATGACGAAGGGATTTAGTGCGAGCGAGAGGCTTTCCAGTGGGGGTTATGGGGTCGTGTACAAAGGGACGTTGCCGTCGGGGGCGTTGGTGGCTGTGAAGCGTATTAAGGAGGAGGAGGAGCATGAAGGCGAGGCGAGTTTCCTTGCGGAAGTGAGGAGTTTGAGGCAGACGAGGCACCGGTACTTGCTGCAATTGCGGGGGTGGAGCTACAGCGCGGATGGGATGTTTCTGGTGTACGAGTTTATGTGCAATGGGAGTCTTAATAAGTGGTTGCATCCGAATGGGGAGCTGAACAGCCTGAACTGGAATGTGCGACGAGACATTCTCGCAGGTACATATATAGTTCCAAACTTTGTCCCTATCTTTTCTATGTCGTGAGATCTCACAACGCTTAGCTTGAATCACCGTACCTTCCTCCCTTCTACTCCTTCCAATCTCTAATCTAAACGGGTCTTAGCTGATTAACAAAGTATCAATTTCGTTTAAGTGACTACCAATGCACCCATCCCTGAAGCCAACCAAGAATACACCCGCAGCTAACGCGCGTAATGTGACTGCTCCTCTCTTTCCAAAGTTCAGCATCTCGAGACCAACCCGGACTCCTATAAAACTTCTCCTGTCGCAAACGCATCTTGAATTCACGCATTCTCATGTTTAATTTTCTCATGCTTGCCTCATATATCTTATGTTTGCAGCAGTTGTGCCATGATCGTCAAAAAGTGTATTAGTAGTGGGTGATTGCAAGAAAGACTCGTACTATTTTGTCACACTTTGAATGACGGAGTTGTTATTGACTATAACTTTTAAAGTATGAACTATATGAACTTGAAATTTTGATTGGAGATGTTTGATATGACAACAATCAAATTTCTTATTTTTCAAAAAATTTCAAAAATTATTTTATAATTAAATTTCAATTAAGCTAATTTGTCACACTTTGTGATTTAGGGTTTTTTAGTATTGGGGAGCATCCAAAATTAATGATGTAAAACTGAAATTTTTGTGGCCTATTTCCATACTAGGTAGGTATGTTTCTACCAAAGGAAATCTCAAAAATCATTATTCTCTTTCCTCTACATGTGCGCTAAGAGGCCTCCTTTGCGCTCGTACTTTTGAACATTTAAGATGGTTTTGAGATCATTCTTTTGGTGAAACCTCTTCATCATAAAGTTCTCCCAAATTGTCAATTTTTAGTCTTAAAAAAAAAATTCTCTATTTTTTACAAATTAAAATGTCAAAATACCTATTTTCATGAAAATTTGCACTTTTCTAACCCTCCTATTTAGAGAATTTTTCTATACTTTTCCTTCTTAAAGTACCTTCTTCGTAAAGGTATATACATAAAACATTTTTTTTACATTTTTTTTAAATAATCTTTTTAATTATACAATACTCCCAAAAATTTCAGCAATATTGGAAAAAACGCTACCAAAATCAGTTAGTCTTTCTTGCAATGACCCTAGTTTTGCAATAGTTTCATACAACGTAGTGCATCGTGTTTTCAACTACATGAGATGGCAATATTAATTTTTTTAACCGTTTTCCATCCCCAAGACTTTGCATCGAGTTTGCGACACTTTTGCAATGGACCGGTTTGCAATAGAGTAAGAGAGCATGAGTTCAATTAAGGCAAATTCAAAATTAAACCGCTACAATATACTTGATGATGTGTTGCAGCAATTACCTCCTGTTGTAGCGTAGTGTGTCTGTCATTCCTCATGTGTACAGGGGCTCGTAAGTTTCACACCACCAGAATTTGAAGAATAGAGCAACTCCTTTCAGCAACGTTTTAAGCTACATGCTTGAGCGATGTATTTCAGTAAACTTGCGGATTTTTCAGCAAACACGCTCCAAATCGTTGTTCACTTTGGACAACGTTTTAAGCTCAGTAGAAATGTTGAATGACATCTCTGGTATCGCATCAGAGCGTCAGCAGCAGTGTCCTAACGCTGCTAACGGGGTTGAATTCTAGCACGACGTACTGGAAGAGTCAGTGAGATTGTGTCTTCTTAATAAGTGATTTGAAAGTTGCAGGGTGTTGTGAAGCAAAGCTTTGATCGATTTTGTTATTGAGGTGCACGTAAAGTGAGATTGCATTGCAGTCTCATGTTTGTAGGGGTTTGTAACTTTCTTTCTCTTACAACTTGGAATGCGTTTCACTTAACCCTGCCACGGTTTGTACGCATGCACGGGTCAATTAAAAACCCACGTTTTAGTAAACTTTGGAATCACATATTTAGTGTTATCAGTCACAAAATGTTAGTGAGGGGTTTGAATTCTATCAGCGTCATTCTCTTCAACCTTGCGTTTCACATAACTCTGCCGTCAATGGTTTGCATGCATGCGCGCAGGCGTCGCATCTGGACTGGAGTACTTGCACGAAGACGGCATGAAATGTGTTCTCCACCGCGACATCAAATCCAGCAACGTCCTTCTCGACGCCGATTTCAACCCTTACCTCGGCGACTTCGGCCTGGCTCGCTTAGTCGACCACCGCCGCACGGAGAAGACGACCATGGTAGCCGGCACGTTGGGCTACATGGCTCCGGAGATGATGCACACGGGTAAAGCCACGAAAGAAACCGACGTGTATGCGTTCGGCGTGTTAGCCCTGGAAGTCGTCACGGGTAGGAAACCCATGCGGATGCAGGATGGAGCAGGGTTGGAGATGTTGGTGGATAGCGTGTGGCGGGCGCATGAAATTGGAAGCTTAGAATCCGTGATGGACGCACGCCTGCACGATCCACATAACAGCCAGGTAGACAGCCAGGCGGGGGACCAGGCGGGGGACCAGTCTGAGAACCAATCTGAGAGCCAGGGGATCCGCGATGAGGTAGAGCTTGGGCTTGAGGATCCTGGGATGTTGCCTGAGAGCGTGCTGCAAGTGGGGTTGTTGTGTTGTTTGCCGGATCCCAGCCATCGCCCGTCGATGCGTCTGGTGAATCAGTGGTTTCAGTCTGCCTCCGAGCGAAGGGATCTGGATTTGCCCGAGTTGCCTGAAGTTCAGCCGCCGTATGCAAGGTCGTCGATGCCTCAGTTTCTGAGGGGGATTTCGGAGGCGTCGACGTCCTCCAGTTACGTTTCGTCGTCTCTTTCGTCAAACCTTTCAGGAAGTGCCAAGGGTGGGAGGAGGCGCTGAGTAGCACTTCGGCAACTGAAAGATGCCAGTTGAAACATCGTCAATGATTTTGAATTGCAAATGCATGGTTTTGTCAGTGTGAGTTCTATGCATTGCCTACAACTCTGTGAAAGTGTGGAAACTCGTTTGGACAATGGTCAATTTCATTAAAATGGTGGTATTCCGAGTGCCATTTTGACAAATTTCATGTGCCACTTTGACAAATTTCAAATGCCATTTTGACATATTTCTTGTATTATTTTGACATAGAGGCCTAAGGTAGAGGAAGAAAATGTGCCATTTTAATGGAATGTCATTTTATTGGAATACTGCCATTTTAACGAAATTGACCATGACAATAGTAAACCATTGTGAAAGTACTGTAAAGCATTTTGATTGTGAAGAAAATACAACTTCTAACATTTTAATTTGTAAAAATAGGATTTAAAAAAAAGAATCTAAAAATTGTTCAATTGTGAATATTTTTTGGTGATGAGATTTGATCAAAAAAACTCACCAAAATAATGTTTCATACCTTAAAAAATAAATAAAAAGAAGTTCTCTTTTAGAACTTCTACATCACATAAAAATAAGTATTTTTAATATTTCCTTAAACAATAGCTATAAGTCTACTAAGAAACTATTCTCTCCAAATGCTAGGTCAAAATTCGTTTTGGGGGGTTCCAAATAATGCTAAAAACCCCTAAATCACCTATTGTGACTTTGTGAGAAATTATTGGAGCTATTTTAAAATAATAAATTATTTTTAAGAAATCCTCAAAAATAAGGTAAGATGTATAATGGTTATAAGTAGCTTTTCTACAAATTTTGAGTCATTTGAAGTTAAAATACAAAATTTATGACCAAAAGACAAATAAAAAACTAAGGTGCGACAAAACACATTAAGTGTTTCTTGCAATCACCGCCTTGTACTATTTACAAGTTGCATTTAGTTATAGTACTTATGAATTTTTCTCGTGTACTTTAAAATTTAAAAAAAAAATTATTTAAAAATATGACTAATGTATATATTCTTTAAATGAATGTAACCACCAAAGGAAATTTGTAAAAAAGTTTCTAGACATAAGAAATAAAAAATTTTAAAATCTCAAGAAAATAGATATTTTAAGGTTTTAATTATTAAGAAAATAGAATTTTTTTAAAATTAAATAAAATTAAAAATTGGCCATTTTCAAGAACTAAGTTAATATGGAAATGGTCATTGATAAAAAAAACCACCAAAATAATTTCTTACATGTTTCAAAATGCATGCAAAAAAAGGCTCACTTTGTACACTTCTACACAATATATAAACAAGTATTTTTGGAAATCCTTTAAATACAATCTAAAAGTGTACTATAACTCTATAAGACTATTTTAGCTAAATTTCAGCTCCAAATTTGTTTTTTGGGGTACTACTTTGTTAGAAAAAAACACCAAATGGCAAGTGTGATATCATATTGGGGGCTATTATTAAATAGAAAATTTTTCAATTCCAAAAAATTAAATAATGTGTATAATAGTCAAAGGTGAGAATTGAGTGATAAATATGCAAGATGAAAAAAATAAAATTTTATTCTATAATAGAGATGATTGTAAAGTTGGTCCTATGTTTGTCAACAAGCACTATAAGAAACCCTCGTCGTTTAGAACTGAGTCCAAAACATATAAACGTATTTGGAAAAACATCCTTGTCCGTGAATATGGACATCACCCAAAATCCCTTATAATGGACATGGGAAAAACAAGAGCAAAATTCAAGAAACAGGGTCTGAAACTACGATGTTCTGAACAAACATGGTCTGGAGCATGACGACTTGACGGGGGTCGTAGCTGCCTCTTCGGTGCCACGTCACTGACACGTCATTGGACCGCGACACGTGGTTTTGCGGACCAGGTCAATGGGTGATTTGGCAGCCTCAAGTAGTGACGTGGACCCCTTCCCATTCTCGATAGGCGCTCTACGAAGTAGAGGAACTACACTCCTGGGGTCGTCACCCAGACTCTTTCGACGTCGTCTTACACCTTAAATGAAATTTGTCTGGACATTTGCTCATGACCAAGCGTTTCGTACGAGATGTGAGAAGTGGGTGCGTCACATCGACAAATCATTCCGTGCGTTCCATTGCCGAGTTTCACAGTACGAGGCAGCCATCTTCAACAACCAGTACGACGTTATTCCCAGCATTGTCTGTTTGTGTATTACAGTTTTCTCGAATAAGCCTTTATTTTGCGTGAGCCTCCGGCCACATTTTTTTAATTCATGAAATGTTTGCTAAACATGTCAGACTACCTGATTTGACTTAGAGGGTCACTCAGTCACGACATTGTGCGTGCACGTTGTGATTCTGCATAACAGTGGTTACAGAACCTGACTCATGCACTGTGCTTGGAACGAGAAGACGAATAACGTGCTGCACATCTGCAGGAATCTTGCAGGTCACCCACGGTCACTTGAGAATACATGGAATTGGATGTTGTGGAGCTTCAGAGCTGTGTCACTGTGAGCGCATTCACTATTGGCAAGTCTTCGCATGAACGAGCGAACCCAGCACTCTTGAATGTCAGGTTACATTTCAAAGCAGTTTCCAGTCGACGCTGACGCTATTACAGAAGATCAAAACGTGTGTACATTAAAAGAAAGCACACCACCCATCTCGAAAAGGCCACATGCAGCATGTCCGGAGACAGCAACCAACGCTGGAAGACAGCATCTGAAAACGGACGCTGACATAGCTACAACGTCGGGTGTGGCATTTAAACGGCATGTTCATTGCCCAGCGTGCTATAGTGCTCATATTCCTGAGTGTCCTCCGACCTTCATTTAGTGTCCCAGGAGGTTGTTCGACCTATGAGTTCAGACCAGCATGACGACCTCTAAAACAACTTGGCAAACACGGCAGCGTAAGCCCAATAACACTGTGCATGCTTGGGCATGCAGAGAAAGCTTTGTTCAGTAGTGTTCTGGGATGACCGAAGAAGCAGTTTTCACCATAACACACTTTACAGAATTTTACTGTACAAATTATACTTCCAACACTTTATTCATGACGACGAATCTACATAGTTTGTACACAGCGTTCAAGTCAACTTTTTTTTAGAAGACTAGGTCTTCCTAGAATAACTAAGCAGAACAACAGGATCCGATATTTGATCAGTGTACCAAAATCAGGATGCACTAACATTCTTCGTCTGCCCGCACATACAGTTCAGGCTTTCCGTATGAAGCACTATTGTCTCTAATTGAAGTCTGTCTTCAGCTGATGCCACCTGCATTCCCAGTGACTTAGCGCCTACGAACAACTTCGACATATGCTTCGAAGAGGGCAAAACTTCATATAGGCACTCCGCATATTTGTCGCTTAACCCGGCTTGGACTGTACAGTTAAAATCTAGCATTCACAGTCGTTGAAATCAGGAGTTAGTAACGTCCAAGACACTTGAACTGAATCTTCTCTTATGCAAAGAATTCGATTGCCAATGGTTCAGTGAACTGCTGCTTCATCCTAACTAATCCGACCTAGAAGCAACAATGCACTATCGAAGGTTCTTACATTCTTTCGAAGTGCAGAACTAATAGACCAACAACTGTGCTATGTTATGGCCACCTTTGCAACTTGCAATGCTCCAAAGTAATTGTGGATCATGATCACTCACCACACTGAGGGAGAAGGTGCGGCTTCATTTCTTCTTGATACCTTCTCCTTTCTTCACATTCTGTTTCACAAACACAACCACAATTACAAACACACAGTCACTATAGTAAGGCTTTATAACTCAAACATGCGCACATAAACTGAACTCCCATTACTGAGCTCACGTGTTCTTGAAACAACTGGACCTGCTTCAACGATGGGCTCGCTGCCATGAAAAGAAAATTACTACTTCCTATGGCAAACCTTCGTTGGCATGGAAGTTCCCTTTGCCGCGCCTGCTCCCTTCGAACCCCCTGATTTCGGAGCCTTCGACAGCGGAACGTTCGATGCCGACTTCGGCGTTTGTGCCTTCAAGTGAGCACTGCGCTTCACTCGTGCGGTGGAATCTACGGTCGGACCTTCCTGCAACAAATCCAGCAAGTGCATCCTTCCTTTTAGCATACGATACAACAGTTCTTTCATTCTGGCTTGAGGTACCTTCATGATTCCACTGCTGACCTCTGCTTCGCATCAAAATAGGATGCTGCTGATCATAATTTCTAGGAAGTGCAATATTACGGAAGTACCAGAAATCGACTGTGGCATTATATGCGGATGACGACTGCATTTCCATTGACAACGACGGGAGTTTACCTCTTCGAAATCCTCGAGGTCGGCCACTGAAGGTACTTTGCTGTTTAGGGACGACGGCATGGAAGACTCTCCAACACCATGTTCTCTGATGTGGTTTCGAATGTCGTCACTTTGAGCTGGCAATATATTGGTGTCCACCGATTTGGCACACTCTTGGAAGCGCACAACTTCCTCCGGCTCCTGAAGAAGTGCATTTAGAAATTCCTGCACTTGTTGATCTCCTGAAGCGCCCTCTTTTCCCGCGCACTCTGAGACGCTGTGGCCTACCCAGACTGTACCATTACCCGACTCATGAAGCGGAGCAGGTGGAAACGACGCATTCCTTGTTAGTGACGTCGTGACAACGTCTGAGCTCAGTACGGGTAGCTGTAGGTCCTTCCCTGCTGTCATTGCCTCTGAGCAACCCAACTGCACGGTGGTGCCTTTCACGGCTTGGGAAGTGAGAAGCGACTTCAACATATCCTCCATGCGTGCGTGGGATTGCCCCATTCTTTCTTCCAGGCGTACATTCGTCCCTTCCATGTCAAATACACGAGTCCGAACGTCCTCCATGTCGGTCCCTTTCTACAACGCAGCCTTGCGTTTCTCAGTTTGGTGACGAGTGTACTCTCTGGCCACTTCGTCCGTAATTTCGGTTTGGAATGGTTTTCGGTTGTGCATCAATGTCTGAACTCATACAATTAAGTAGTTAGCATTGCATCGTGAAATGAAAAATAATAATGCTGTCTGAGCCAGAACTCTTAGTAGGACCCATGATGCTTGTGAACTACACACGTGCTATTTCAATTGTGAATTTCATAGGACGTTTTGGATTCTGCATGCCTAAGGGGATACCCGCGACATTGAGGGCTCTTCTTCCATTAAAACTAGACACTTCATTATTTAGCGTGTTACCAGTGAACGGACATACTGATTCACTGCATTTGCTGGAATAGTAGCGTCAAACATGAGGGTTCAGTACTTCTCACAAAAGACATGCAGGAAAACGAAGAACTCACAGACTGCGATACTTTACCGACATGCGCTCAATGCGACAAGGACTGCTGACTTCACTGTGAAAAAATTCTACCAAACTCACCAACTTCACGATTACATCTCGTTCGATGGCTTTTAATTGAGTAGTTCTTGATCCTTTTCCTTGAGAGATGCATCGCATATGCTCCGACATGACCAGTGATTCATCTGACTTCCGCCTGTTGACCAACGTCCGCCACTGCTCCTTTGTGACGTCGGGAGGCCTCATGTGACCGGCATCCACAAGAGTGTTGAGCCTCCACCGAGTGGTGATGAGTACTTTCGTTATGATGGGACCCATGAACTTCTCACTGAGTCTGAATGACTGCCCAAGCATGTCCCACTCTGTTGGCGCACACATACACAGAAATTGGTTAGATTCTGTTGACGTCAGTCGTGACCACCGATTGCACAAGCTGCTGAATTATCTACCCACTGTAGCACTGCTGAACAGAATTTCTTCAAGCACATGTACCTTTTACTCATCATGGACTGCACATCGCATTGACAAGCATGACTGAAGTTCACGGCAGTGACCTCTATCCTCCTATGTCATAAGAATACAATGAACTTCAAATAAAGAACATGTGATTTACCTTCATAAAGGCGCTTGAACAACTGTGACCTGTGCTCTACCGGCTGCGAATCCCAATTACATGTGGGATCCAGACTTTTTGCATACTTCTTTATGTCGTCAACCAAACACTCCTTCATGTTGCCCCATGGCAAGCCGTTCAAGTCCAACGTCACTGGTTTCTTCATAATCTTCTCGCGCTTCACTCGACGCGGATCATACTCGTCAGAATGCACGGAGGTGTCCTTGCTGTCCAAGTCCTCCACTTCCTCTTCTGCCATGCCATCACCAGCACTGAACATACAATGCACTTCGGTTAACGAAATGGTGAACATTTCGAAGTTGTAACACCGTGACATTCCTTCGAGAGCCCTGAATTCCACTCACAGGCTTCCTTAGTCATCGACAGCAGTGACCTAGCAATTCACACGTTCTGAACATGCAGTTTCTGCAGTAGGAGCGCACCCTCTCTTGAGTTCTGACAGGGACTTTTTGACCTACCTCGACTAGTGCATACAAAGTTGCCATGTGCCAGCAACCTCATGCCTCAAGAAACGATGAATCAAACATGACTGGCCCGCTTCACACAACAATTTCTGTGCTCACTACATGCTTACACTAACGAACTATGATTGTGTCCATGTGAAAACGGTTTTGCCAAAGTCTCTGAAGACCACACAGACTCTGATGCTTCGTTACAAGTTGTGCCGCTACCTGAGCGTTGTTTCCAATTACAGTTCCGTCCAACGAAACGTCACTTACAACAGCCTGCTGGCCTTCCTCATTCAAGTCCCATTCATGGATAACCCAGTAATACCACTAGATTCCATGGTCTTCTCTTATCCCTGTAACATCACATGCGGTGCATGAACTACCAACCGCTTCATAACATGTCCGCTACATAGACACATCTAATTCCTAACAAGAGATGTTTATGCCGCCTTACTTCTGCTGCTCTAAAGGACAGGAACAGTGGGAAAAACAAAAAAACCTACTGCACTCAAGGACAACCACAGGACTCCTTCATTGATGTAAATGACAGCGATGTACCTATCTCACAGAACTGCATGTCCGCACTTCTTATATACGCACAACTAGAACTTCAACACATTGAAGGAGACGCTCGGCACTTCCCTCGACGCACAACAATAAAATCACGATTGATCTAATCCCAACGACTCAGCTGCTGTGGTGCCTTCACGTACGACATCGTGTCTTCTTCATGTACACTAATTACACACAACACTACCGTAACTGACTGGTGAATTCCACAGACTATGTTTTTGTGCACATGCTTCACTAAGACGCTGCGAAGCAAATAATCAATGAGTGACAAACCTCCAGTGGTCGTCTGGATCCCCTCCTTCGCGGCCGTTGGAATCAGAGTCTACCAGGTCCACGACCTTCCTTTTGTTTGCAGTGGAGGGCCGCTGATGTGCCCTCCCTTTGCCTTTTGCCTTTTGCCTTACTGGGAGAAGGGCGATCCAAACTATGTTTACTGCGTCTCTCTGAATCCAGACGCGCACGCATCTGCTCCGAACGACGTCCTTCTCTGTCTTGTACAATCGGCACTCGCACAGGCGAACTTCTGTGCCTCGCTGGTTTCGCACAAGATAGCGGCATTCTCAAGCGCGGAAGAGACCAAAAAACAAAAGCTTCACTTACTGCCTGGAACACAAATACCGTCCACTATTAGTCCTACATTAAACGTGGAATCATCGGGAAACAAGTTGGTTCTCTGACATTCAACGTCGACCTCGACTGTACATGCCATGCCCTGCAAGAACGGTCACAAAAGTAAATCTAAAACTCATGCACAATTTAAAGAAGTGCTTCCACCGTGACTGCTGATCTCTTTTCATGAAATTCCTAGACACCTATTTGCCAATTCACTCGATCTGCTTCAGCTAACGACACTTCCCTGCGTACCAAGTACAAGACGTTCACAAATCTAATAGTGCAACACTGTATACACGGATCGGCCTAGCTGAACTTGGTTGCGCACAACAACCAGGTCGTGACACTAAAGTACTGTGCAGTAGGGACTCATTGCTCCTTCCTGGACTTCCGCCTCTACTGTTGGCACCATCTTCATAGTCCTCAACGTCTACCATCAGTGATGATTGACAAATACTAATCGGGCTTCACACAAGCTACATACGCTGCCGCTGCAAGTCGGTTTTTCCTCAATCTCTAGTGGAGAAAACGTTCTAAGAATGACATGAAGAACATTTACCTGCTCCAAACAATGCTGAACGAAACGATTGCTACAAACTGAAAACGGTATCCGTCCTGGAACACAATTCGTCAGTAAAAACCCAGGGAGGACACTCTTCGTATTTTCTGGGTACCACGTGCGGCGCTGGGGTATTTTTAGGGGGGGTATTTTTAGGGGGGGTATTTATTTATTTTTTTGAATTTTCAGGCCCCTATAATTACTTATAAACCCCCCTAGAGCCCATATTATCATGCCTATCTTTACTTATAATACGTACATAGGCTGAATTTATTGGAGGCTATTTTCTTTATAAAGAACAAAACTAATTTAACAAGTAATGAAAATTAAAGTGATAAGATATGCCCTGTACACCCACAAGATTCAACTTTAAGGCAAAAAATGGATGCGTTTACATTAGAATGCATACTTGAAGACAAATACATGCACAAATGCTAAATAAAAGCAAGACATTACAAATGACAATGTAATGAAAGAGTTTAATGTACAAAATGTGTTAAAAAACACAAACATTACAAATGAAAAAGTAATGAAAGAGTTTAATGTACTAAAGGTGTTAAAAAACACAAACATTACAAATCATTTACAAGAACTATGGCAACAAGCTGCAGTTCTAAGCCATCCAACACATGTGAAAAAAAATTTAGAGTCTATGACACAAATGTCTACTTGTACATGAGACTCATAGTCACCCCAAACCAATTGGAGAAGTGATCAGCTCCTTCACTCCTACAACCATGTTCTGCAAATCCACCAATCATCACATTCCAAGTGAGTACACTGCACCCCATAAATCACAAGTCACAAGTCTGATTGACAAAACCAGCAGCCTCTCAGAAAACAGTCATGCATCAAAAAAGATGCCACACTTCCAATACATGTGAACAAGTGCATCCCTCACACACAAATGTGACTGAAGTCCTCCTTTCAGCTCTACTTTCAGCTCTACAAGGCCCCAAGATGTGCACATGCATTCAAAAAAATTGCATAAGGAATAGCATTTGGTTTAGAGCCAACCGGTTGCACTTGAAGAAGCACTTCAACTGGTTTGTGCCAACAGCCATGTTCAGCGACTCCACCAATCCTCACGGTCCATGCAATTCATGCGATCCTCCACAACTCCTCCTTCACTTGTGCATCATCCACACTGCCACATTTACAATGCATGTGAACAAGCGCATTGCCCCCCATACATCCCATTGTAGCCCACAATATCACCACCATATGAACTTTTCTGCCCCACTGCGAAGTTTTAGGACTCATCTGAAGTATGGGAGGCCCAAAGGTGATCCACCGAAAGTCAGCGGGCACTGTGGTCTGCCAGAAACTGCCGCAAGTACTCGGCATCATTCCGATCCAGACTGTACACCTCATTCTCAGGGTTGTACGCCAAGGTCACATTACATATAACGCAGTCAATGTCAATCCACTTGCTATCAGTATGGTCATACTTGAATTTGTCCCGTCCAACGTATTTGCGATAATACTGCAGCATAACCTCTATGTGTGGATTCTGATTTGTTCGCCGACCTCTGTCCTCCAACCTCGCCAGTAAGTCCACAGGCTGCCGCAGCACACCGAACTGCTTGCCATTGCGCCTCCTCATCGCCTGCACTCTACCCAACCAGTAAACCCCCTCATCCACAGCCCGCAAACAATTAGTAGGAGTTAACTGAGATGGATTGGACGGAGGACCCCGTTTCCGCTTCGCAGCTGATCTCACTGTAGAAGACAATCGAGTAGTGCTTCGTTGCACAAAATGAACAGTACAATCAGATCCAATTGACAACAAGCCTAACCCAGATGATGAGCTGGCCTGCAAACAATTATCATGGTTATTGAACTGAGCACTGTGCTTGATTCTAGCCAATTGATCCTTAGAAAGGAACACACTACCATTCAGCTGTGACACAAGTGTCGACTTGTAAATGACATGCCCGTCCGCTTCCACAGTCGCTTCAATCCGCTCACTGCCTTGCGGAGGCTGCACTTGCACCTCTGCACTATTCAGGACATCAGTGACAGCATCTTGGGCTTCTTCCTCAATGATTCTCAAATGCTCAGACTGATCTTCCTCCGCTACGAACTCCTCCAGGTTATCCCGCATTTGTGGCGCATGTGCTGGCGGTTCAACTGCAGACAGCTCACTCACAAGTCGATCTCGCAAGACCTCGGAGTCCCCATCTTCACCAGACATCGGCCTCGCACTAGGCTTGTAGTGAAAGCACTGCCGATCCTCTCTCTCGGCTAGCCACGGCCGGTCAAACCAAATTTTCCGGCGTGACTGGCACTGCGCACTCGGGGCCATGTTTAGCGACCTCAACATGCTCTGGGCTTCCTTTAGGCCCTCTTGCAAAGCTGATACTACATCTGCATTTCCTGCAATGAGACTATAGTCACCCAAATTGGGCCGCTGCTCACCAGGGGTCAGCTTGTGCAAAGATTCCCACACATTTTCCATTTTGTTGTGCTGCTTCTGAAAAACTAAACCATTGTTACCATATTCAACAGCTGAGATGTGGTTGAGAGTGTTTGCGGTGTTTACCAGCTCATGGAAGTCGTAGGCACGTTCTAGGCCATTCATACCACCAATTCTTGAAAAAAAAATTTCGCAAGAATCACTCCCAGTCAAATGCAACGGCACAGCTAAGTTGGGGAACTTGTCTCTGAAATGATAAATGAGAAGAACAACAAAATGACAAGACAACTGAATATCAATAAAACATTGGAGGCTTACAAAGTTCTTAGCCTACACAGGTGGTTGCGAATTCCCCAAGACACCATGATCTCCGTGCTGCAACCACAACCTCCACAGTCGAAAGAAAAACGAAACCTTACCACACAACACTACCCTAGAACGTAAGTCCAACCTCGGAGAACAGAAAATGTCAATATAGGCTGCACAGATTTCCAAATAAAACTCGGTTCCCAGAGTTCTTTCACGGTGAGGGTAACCTGGCTGCCGCATGCGAGCCAAACATGACCGCACTTTGAACTGGCAGAGCCTCTGTGCCGCAGCCCAGTTCTGGCGGTCCCTTCTCTCAACGTCCTCTGCTGTGAGACCATGCTCTTCAGCCGTGAATTGCTCATAAACTTGTTCTATATGACCATGGAGACACAAATCTCCTCCCAACTGTAGAGTTCGGGCAGCTGAAAGCAAGGGGTTTATTAACTTTTTCCCGTTGTGTATATAGTCCTGATCATGCAGCCCCTTTGCATTCCCAGACGGATTTAAAGACGCACTGAAAACCCAGCCTTCCCACCCCACGTCCAAACGAATTCCCTCGTTGCTCTGATAGTCTGCCAGCATTAGCTGTCGTCTACGAGAGTCACCGTCACTAGCGTGTCCAATTATTGGGCCTACAGCAACAAGACATTCTTCTTTCCAAAGCCTATCTATAGTATCCCACTGACCCCTAACCCAATCCGAATTGAAGCAATTGCAAGTGCAGCAAACAACTAAGACAAGCCGAGGAAGTCGTTCATGCAAAGGATTAACAACAACAACTCGAGCAAAAGTCCCTTTCCTGTTCTTCCCAAACGATTCTAACAACTGGCGGTATCCCTCCTCACCACTCCCAACAAGTGGCCTGAAACCGGACACACACACGTGGTTCTCAGAAGGACCACAGAATCCAGCTAGAGTATCCCACTTCGGTTCCCAAGCTACCCTCCCTTTGACTTTAGTTTCGTCCTCTGCAAGAATTACCGGTACAGGACCTACTATATTGTGAGCGAGCTTAGCTTCCCTATAAATCTGTGCCACAGCAACAAAAATTTGGGCGTGCTCACCAGGTATGAACTGGACTCCTTTTTGAACCTCTCGTTTGACTTGACGGTAGCTTGGACCCGCAAAGTTCAAGGCAAAAATGTCAACCATCCTACGACCTCCGTAAACCTTCATGACTTCCCCTAAACATTTTGTATTGTCTGTGTACCGCTGTCCTCTGCGATCACGGTTCAGGTTTTCAGCCACATCAGAAGGAAATCCCATAACGCAGGTTTTCCACCTAAAGCACCTGACCTATGAGCGTTCACTATACTGTGACAGAATTTTAGAACATTGTGACCACAAGCAGCGTCCCTTGCCAATTCCCTCAAACTCGGACGTTTAAGTTTCAACTGCACAATTCTAGCTTGAGCAGACCTGTGCTGAAGTTTCTGACTGCTAAGTTTCCTCCTCATGAGTCGAGCATGGTCAGCAATTTCTGGAATGGAGAGGTAAGCAAGTCGCCTTCCAGCTCCAGTGCTTCTCCCTCCCCTCTTTTCTACACTAAAATGTTCCCTGACAACTCGTTTGTAAAAGTCATTCTCTTTCGGGATAGATGAGCACAGCTCACAAGACAGATTCACAAATCCTCTACCCGATCTATCGACCCTGCTACAAGACGTATGCCTAAACGTACCATTCACTTTTACAAATTTACCGTTTCTCATGAATGTCGCCGTCAAATGAGGTTCGGCATACCAGACAGTGCCAACGTGAGGGTCATTGAACAACGGAGTCACCGAATAAGACACACCACCGTAAATCCAATTCGGACCTCTAAAACCCCAACACAAAGAACCCAGTAAGTCATTCATGTGAGCTGAACATTCACCTTCATGAGTTAAACCGCTGAGGTCGACTGCAGAATCCCGAGCAGCCTCCATGCGATCAGCACCCTCCCCACGACCAGATGACTCCACTGCCCACCATCTGCCGAGATTGGGCTGATTCGAATGCACGCTAGCCGCCGAGGACAAGGCAGGCCGACCTCGTCTTCCGCTGAGGAGAGCGCTGCCATGTTTCTTCCCTGTCTGTGACTGCTCTACAGCGTGCAAGTGCTTGGGGGATTGCAAATGAATTAGCAAATTACATTCCAAATTCTTCTTTGGCGGGCACAAGTTCAACATGTCCCGACAGTAAAAGCAGCGCACCTTCATCCAGAAACTTTTCCGCGAGCCTTCCTTCAACGGTTGGAACACGCTGAAACCCTTTTGTGCATCTCCCAAAGTAGCATTCACTGACTCCATCACCGCAATACCTTCTTGTATCAGCGTCTCGTGCATTTCGGGAGTCAATGTCACGGTCGTACCCTTCGGAGCAGCAGACTGTGGGTGATCAGCATATGGCACTCCATTCACCGCACACCAGTTCTTCACATGGCTGTTGCTGAGCAAGTGCTTGGTTCTGAAATTGTTAAAAAGATTCTGAATGTTGCTCTTCTCATGCTTACCGCTCCCCCCTCCAACCTCCTTTTTGCATTCACAGCAGAAAATCTTCACAACCCCGAGTCCATTGATGTCAATGGTCCTCAAAAACCACCGATTGTCTTCTAAGGAGGCGCTTTGCAATTCCCGCTTCGTCTTCTCCAGCTGTTCGAGATATCGCTTCCAGACGTCCTCGCCAATAAGAGTAGAATTTAGCTGGTGCTCCAAAGACTCAGTGACTCCCGATGTCACAGTAGCCCTCGAGTTCCCAGTAGGATCCACATCTGGGACAGCAAGTTCTTCAGATTCTTCGCAGATGTCCACGCAGTTTCTGTCTTCAGGGAGCGCGTCGATACCCGCATCGGCATCATCCACGCGCTGTCGCTTGGAAGATCTGTCTTCGCCCGCAGCACACAGGGGCAGCACATAAACATTTCCAGGCATATCGCTGAAGGATTCCATCCTCTGCGGAACTCTGATTTGATCATCGTTGTTCCAGAATTCGAATGGCCATTCGAGCGCCGCTTTGTCCTCCAGACGCAGCCTCAAAGATGCGTAGGTTTCATCGGCTGAAACCTTCACCTTGCTGTACAGAGTTGCAACACCGAAGTCTTCCTCCATCGTCCATAGCTTGATACAAGTCGCCATCTCGTTGAACAAGTACCGTTGCAAACAACCCTAAACCCAAACAACCCCTCCACAAGCAAGAGCAAACACCTTCGTCACGCTGCCGTGCCGTGAACACGAGTCCAAAACAAATCGCAGGCATACAGAACCCCCGCCTGAAGATCCCCAGCACCGTCGTGAACACACCAACAGAAAACACACCCGCACAAACGAACACACGAACAACACCCGCACTCCGTGACGCCGCTGACATGAACACACCACCACAATTGATCGCGCACAAACAAGCAAGCTAAAACAATCCCGAACACCATCCTCCACGCTGGTGAACCTTGCACACCCCAGCAAAACTGATCGCGCACCCCGCAAAAGCAAACCCCAAAACAGAATTCCACAACTGATTGCGCACAAACAACTGGTCGCGCACAAACAACTGATCGCGCACACACAAGCAAGCGCCCCCGCACAAGGAATCACCGACCCCTTCGTTCACCTCCTCACCCTAAGCCCACCACCAATCTGATCGCGCACCCACAACCAAGCGCATGCCATCCCCAAGAGCAGCCTCCACGATTCAGCCGAAGAACTGATCGCGCAAATCGGAAACACCATCTCCACGCTGCCGTCCCTCAACAAGCAGCAGAACTCATCGCGCGATTAACCCTAAACCGCACCCAGATTGCAAACAAATTCGTGAACACACGCTGTCGTCACTCAAGAAGCTGGAGAACTCATCGCGTGCTAAACCCTCAACCGCACCCAGATTTGTAAACAAATTCGTGAACACAAGCTGCCGCGCCTCCCTCCCAAAATCGAAATTATCGTTCGCGCCTAAACCCTAGCAGTAGTCGTTAAACTTAACAGACAGAACAGATGGAAACTACCCCATTCATCGACTGACTATAAGATATGTTGTAGTTATACTTCAGATTTGTATAGTACCTGTATCTTACTAGTACTGTAGCATAACCATAACTGAACCTAGTAAATAGAATTCCTTGGATCCTATTCTTTGGCCCCTATTTTACATTTAAAAAATAATTAATGGACCTTAATTTTCGGGTATCTATTTTACTTATAAAAGACATGTCACTTTTTAAGTCCCCTTCTTTAAATGTAAAATCTTTATAAATTTTACCTATGATGAATTAAATCCACCCTATTTTTCGCCGCAGGTCACTTTGTAAAGCGCGGGGAGTGTCCTCCCCTAGAGTAAAAACAAGTCATACGAATGCTGTAAAAGGACAATAGACTACAGCGTCAAGCGTGGTACTAATACTCGACGTCTATAGCCTCTGCCGTGCACTACCACCCTATGACCGAGTACAGTGTGTTCGGTTCCACCCTTGGCCGCGTCGCCACGGCATGGTCACTTGGACTAGCATACCACGTACACATTATAGACACTTCCATTAATGCGTTGTGGAGTGTGCAGTCACAGAGGCTACTCCACACGAGACCTAATACGTGGAAATGAAAATCAGTGCCAGACCTAGAGAGATCGGGGCATACCGACTTCCTGTGCCCTAATGTGGCCGCCGGAACTTCCTTCGCAGTTGGAGTCACCAACGCAGCAACGGGTGCATCTTGTACGCATTCCCTATTGCACTGCAATCTCGCACTCCGCCTTCATCCGGGAACTGTAGAGCGTTCGCAACCTGCAACGGAGCAATCAGGTGCGCCACGGCTCGCCATCTTCGACAGGAAGTGCCAGAAAATCCCGAGTGCATCGTCAGTCACTTCGGCATCATCCGACACCGGCGTACATGAACTTGAGGTACGTGTTGCACCCCTGCAGTCCTTGTGCTTCCGTCGTCGAAACTCCATTTCACAGTACTCTCTAATGGCACGCAACACGAATGAGGCCCTCATTAGGGTTTCCGAGTCCACCCCGGAGAAAACGCGGTCGCCTGCGCCAGGTCTGGTCTTCACGACACGTGGCAACGCAATGACGTCAGCAAGTCCGTTGTGGCACTGAACAATGGCACGACCGGCTCTTCGTCACAGAAGACATATGCAGACGTCCAACGACGCATGATATAGAGAACCCGAACACTTCAAACCATTTGGACTGACTACAGTGCCCGAAACTCAGAACAGTGCTCCTCTTGAAATAAACGCCTGTAGTCACTCTTCACCTCATGCGGACCCCTACATTGCACTGCAAGTTCTGTTCGAATGTTAACTTAATGCAACTTCTGTCCTTGGTGCAAGACCTGCATAATAGTTTTGGATTGTGAATAAGCTGTACAAATGAACGATGGAAATTTTTCCCAAGAAGCTTCAATGACTTCGTTGAGCCTGCAAGGTTCGGTGACAAGGCTTGCTGCATGTTGTATAATTTCCACGCTTGAGTTCAACTACTTCTGATTTCACATCAATGTTTCGTTAATCTTTACTGAGCACAACTCGTTCTGTAGGAGGCTGAGGCTGCTGCTACACACATCCAGTACAGTACTGCTTGAATGCGAATACCGTGCTCTGGAAAATCATTAGGGCGACAAGCATCCGCGGCACTTGCTCAAGAATTTGGTCAGTCACTTTTCCAAGTCACGAGGTGAGTGTCTCCGAGCATACTGCAGCTATGACTTCGTGTATCCATTAGTACATGTTCTATGAATGATTGATTCAGAAGTCCCCTACATGCCGATCCATGCCCTATTGCGTGAAGGACATGCGGAGAGTGCTGTCCTACACTGTCACAGAGGATATGAGTTCCACCCTGACTGAGAGCGTGCTGTCCTCACTTCTAGCGTTGGCGTGTCAGTTTCAAGCGGAGGGACATATGTGACACCCCGAACATAAACATGGAATCATCCGAATCGATTAATCAAGTAGATTCATCAGAGGAGGTGGACGAAAATTCGTCCTTTGATGTCTCAGAGCAATATGAGAGACAGCTCGAAGCATATTTGGAGGAACTCGTATTCCATTATATGGAACACGAGTCCTGGTTTGAAGAAGGGTTTGTTCGAACTAAAAACTTCTGGCCAGAATCTGTAGATGAGGTGTATAGCAATCACCTGTACTGTTTGAGTTGGTTCTACCAAGGACTACTCCCATTTGACAGTTGGGAAATCGAGTATGATAATTGGCTTTGTGAACAAGTGTTGACAGCTCTGAATGCAGTCGGTAGTTAGGAGGGCTGGGGTTAGTCCGGCGTACTCATGTCTGACATCAGCATGCTAGGTTACGTTTGAGATAACTCATTAACGCTTGTTCACGGAAAAAGTACATTTGCTACGTACACTTCAAATTAAACAGAGCAGCTTCTACTCTTTTTGTCAGTGCGTTAGGTTAAGACGTGTGCTTCAACTGTTCGAACGAACCGAACTAATCACCCTCTCAGAGAATTCGTCAGTTATCATGGAAAACCACCTTCGTTGTCAAATCCAAAACACTGCAGGCTAGTAGACAAGCAACGTTCTGATTCCGACAAATGAAGTGTCTGTAAACATTTGCTTACACTATGCTCCGAGAAAAAAGTCATTGTCATTCCACTGCTGCCATTTATAGGCGGTCCTTCACTCGATTACAGGCCTGCCTGATATGAATATGTGACATTCAAGAGGCTCATGTCACATGAGGGAAATCTGAAGTGAGGAAGTCTATGTCTACGAGACATTGAACTCGGTGTCATTACAGACCAGTCCTCCTGTGGTTTGTCTGTACGCTATTTCCAGCATTTCCAGTGCAAGAGACATTGGAAGGTCAATGCATGATTCCTTGTGCATAATTGAATTGGTACTCCTTGTAGAACCTGGCGAAGGACTTCACCTGTACAGTCCACGGAATGCATGTTACCCTGGTGAAGGGCTTCTTAACACGTTTTTGAACTTCTGAATACTGTGATGTGGAATTGGGTTTCTCAGACAGAGTAGGTCATCAGCACTTCCTACAGTCTGAGCTCCGACGCTGCCCAACCAACTCTGGAAACCATGAAGTTCCATTTCCAGGTATCTTTAGTGCCGCTCAAAATTCTCTGCCCAATTGCAGTTCTTGATTGCGAGATGAGCAATGGGAGAGAGTGTGTGTCATCTATTTTTCAACCTTTTGCAGCTGCTTGTGATAATTCACAGAGAACTATTTATGAATTCCTTCCCCTGATGTTAGGCCCTTCCGAACCCATGAAAGCATGATTCGTAGTGCAGCCGCTGCTAATTCAAGAAGTACCTCTGTAACCAGTATGAATCAGATGTTTGTGTGTTTTTTTAAAATTCTTGCCTGAACTGTATATTAATTAATTCATTCACAATAAAGTAGCGGTTCATCCATGCTTGTAAGGAAGCTGCACATAAACGTCTTGTCATTTTCATGTAAATAACGGAACACCTAATTGCTTATGTCGAAATTCATCCACTGTGACTTCTTCACCATTCACTAAAGCCACCAGGTCCTACCATGCCTACATTGGTATTTTGACTTCGAATTCTGGAAATGAGATCACTAAGTAGCCCTTAGTAGCTCAACCTATTTTAACTCACTGTGAGGGCACGGATTAGCCGTGTCCAATGAATCCTTGGACATGGGAATGGGATCATCCATTATTTGTCAATGGCAATGACTAGATGGAAATTGATCGAAGTGTTTAAAAATGCCATGTGGAACATGGCATTCCTATTTCATTAAAATGTGTAAAGCGCAAACAAGCATGCTTAGTTCACCATTATGTTCAATCTAATGAACTCCTTTTTCAACAACAATGTGAAGGTACATTGGTTTTCCATTAGTTTTCATGGTTTCACCATAAAAAATTGGGGAAAGAAAGAAAGTCATTGTTTTTCCAAAATTTAATCAAACATCACATTAAAAAGAATACAGCAAAGCGGTATTGTTTTTTCTTAACATTTTCATGGTAGAACAATGCTTTTTTTTTGGGCCTCATGAGGCCCAAGTGCCTCTAAAAAAATTGGCTTGCATCAAGCCTACAGGAAAATTTTCAAGAAAAAGTGGATGATAATGCCAAATTGCTCCAATTTTTTAAAATAAATTGGATGAAATTGCCAATTTTAAATTAAATTCATCCAAATATATAGATGAAAAGATAATTCTTTTCAAAATATAGATGAATACAAGAATATTTGGCTTTATCATTTTCTCCTATGTTGTTACTTTAGTACTTCTCTAAGAAACCAAAAAAAACCCTGTGCTAGAAAGTAATTCTGTTCAACGAACTGTATTACTGGAAAATAGGAGTGGGTGATTGGACCTCTACCGGTTCCGAAGTCTGAAGAAGTATGAACAAATGTTTTTAAGGTAGATAAATACCATGAGATCGCTATTCCACAGATTGAGTCCAACTTTGACTAACTCTGGAAGACCAACCAGTAAGCTTGTTCTGTTATGAAGTCCTTATTGACTCTTTAATAAAAGGTTTTACATTTCATCTTTGTTCCCAAAACGTGAATGTTATGTATTCGAGTAGGAAAATTTTTGTCAGAAGAAACAAGCTCCAGTGCTGCGTCCAATTGTAATTACAATGGTGTACTGTTCTGTGCAGTGTGCATTGAGGAACTGAAGATCTTATAGTGACGTTTCGACAACGAAGTAGTGCAGTTGGGGACACCTGGGACATGGATCCCCAACAAAATCGCAATCGTGCAAGAGTTCGCGTCACAGCGAATGGTCAAGCACTTCGACATATATCTCTTGGTGACTTAATCCTGCAAACGGAGTTGCGTGTTGCAACTGAGAAAGACATACGTTCCTTTCGTTGTCCGTGCAGAGACTGCCATGGTGGTCGACGGAAATCCATTGAGGTTATCCGAAGACACCATATCAGTGTGGGCAGGGATCCTTTCTTAACGAAATCCATGATAGGTAGTGATCCTCTGGAAGGTTATCCAAGTCGCGGACTGTGGGTGGAAGATGTAGCGTACGACGACGATGTTGTAGAAGATGTCCCAAGTGTGCCTGATGATGTTCCGTGCGAGGAGCCCGAAGCGGCACACGCGCCGTCAGAGCAACCTGACGGTGGTGTAGATCCTCCACTTGATGAATACCATGAAGTGCAGCGATAGGTCATGGATGCCTTAAACCGAGGAGATGCATTGCATATGGAAGTTGGGGATGACGTGATTGAAGAAGAAATCGACGATGTTCAAAATGATACAATGGATGGTTTGGAAGATTTGTACGACCAAGCAACGACACCTCTGTATCCTGGAGCGAAGTACAGTGTTGTATTAGCAGTCATTGTCATCATGAACATGTGTACTGTGTTTCGAGTGAGCAATAGATTCACTGATGAGTTGTTGCGTTATTTATCGACGGATTTATTGCCCGTGAACAATATATTACCAGGTTCTCACTATCAAGCGCGACGGAGTATACGAAAACTGGGACTGGACTATACAAACATCCATGCTTGCCCAAATGGATGTGTGCTTTATGAAGAGGAGAAGGCTAATTTGGACACCTGTCCTCATTGTTGCTCAGCACGATGGATTGGAAACAGCAGCACAGTACCGGCGAAGGTGATTCGTCACTTCCCACTCATACCTAGGTTGAAGCGCATGTGGAGATCAACGGAGATAGCTGGCATGTTAACAGGGTATACAAAACACGCCAGTACTGACGGCATAATGCGTTCTGTCGTTGATAGTCCAGCGTGGAAGCATATTGACCGTGACCCTGTGTTTGGGAACTTCAGAGCAGAGAAGCGGAATCTCCGTTTCGCATTATCATTGGACGGAGTGAACCCTTTCAAATTGAGCAATACGAACTGGTCGACGTGGCCAGTGCTGATTTTGATCTATAATTTTGAGCCATGGTTTGTGACCAAGAGATTCTTCATTTCACTATGCATTTTGATATCTGGGAAGCAGTCACCGACGTCCAAAAATTTATATGTGTTCATGCGACCTCTGTTGAGGGAGTTGTTACAACTTTGGGAAGGAGTATCAGCGATGGATTTTTCGCGTCCAGAGGGAATGCGCAGCTTCAAATTAAGAGGTCTGGTGATGTGGACCATATCAGATTTTCCGGCATATGGTTTAATTTCCGGTCTATGCTGTAAGGGATATAAAGGTTGCCCCCCATGTGGACCATCAACGGATGCACGGATGGCAAGAACAGGGGACGTTCTTCGAAATCGTGGCACGCGCGGTTCGAAACTTGTTTACGGTGGTGTACGTAGATATTTACCCCGGCATCATCCGTATCGACGCAACAAGAGGTTTAATGGAGCAGTTGAAAATCGAGAACGTCCGGCTATTGTTTCAGGACTAGATGTTATACGGTACGCTGCATGGCGTCAAGCGTATTTGGATCTTGGTGGAAAAGAGAATGGCCCAGATGATCCCGTACATATGACGGGTGTGAAGTGCTTGAGTTCATTGTTTGAACTACCATATTGGCAGGTATTGTTTTCTTTTTCGAAATTGAATGTGATTTTCATTCTAGTTTGATGTTTTAGTGTTCCTTTCTTGATGCGACTTTCCTGTTTCAAAATCCAAATATAGAGTTTTCAAATGAGGAGGAAGTGGCAAATGTAGATGTGGGAAACAAACCAAATGTCACTGAGCTTGTTCTCATGTTTACAATGGCAGTACTTATTGATCAGACATCTACTAGATGTCATGCATTGCGAGAAGAATCTATGTGAAAACATAGTGAAGACGTTGTTGGCTATGAATGATAGTCCAGGGAGTCGGCAAGACGCAGAGAATTTAGGAATCCGTGAGGAAATATGGCTGCAACCTTCGATACGTGAAAATACAGATTACTACATGCCGCACGCTCCATACGTGTTGAACGTAGCCGAACGGAAAGAGTTTGTGCAAATTATTTCCAACATCCGCACACCAACAAATTATGTGGGTTCAATCCATAAGCGTCTTCAAGATGGGAAGTTGCAATACATGAAAACGCATGACTACCATGTACTCATGCAACAGGTATCTTTCCGTTATCCGTGACATTATTTGTTACATTGTCAACTCCAGAGCTCAAACCTACAAAGATCCAAAAAATGCAGGTTTCATCTTTGAATGAAGACGACAATAACAGTAGTCACGAATCATTTCTTAGGGTAATTGAACGTTGTCAATGTTGTAACAGTTTTATGCAAAGATGGTATGTACAGTGCACCGATATAGGCTGACATCGTAGGTGAATGTAGTTATGTTATACTACGAAATCGAGGTGCTGTTTGGAAGTCTGACACTGAACATGCAAACAGGTACTTCTAGTTGCTGTACGAAACGTACTTCATGTTGGTGTGCGTACAGCTATCATCAAAATGTGTAGGGTATTTCAAAGACTATGTCGTAAAGAGATATTGGAAACGGACGAGCAGAGCATGATGGAGGATGTGGTTTTGGCGACCTGCATGTTTGAGAAAGAATTCCCTCCCACGTTTTTGAATGTCATGACACATCTTCCGGTGCATCTAGTGCAACAGTTGTTCATGTGTGGTCCAGTCCACTGTCGTTGGATGTACCTGATCGAAAGGTACATGAAAACGTTGAAAGATTATGTGCGAACGTATGCACATCCGGAAGGTAGCATAGCTGAAGGATATAGAATGGATGACACTCTAGGTTTCTGTACAGAGTATATGAAACAATATCGAGGGACAACGCAGCGTGTGTGGGATGCAAATGAAGATGCCATTATGAATGATGAAGTGCTCTCTTCACACGATGCGAAGAAATGAAGAATGTCATCAGAGTTC
The DNA here is from genome assembly GCA_947034885.2 of Thuidium tamariscinum. Classification (NCBI taxonomy): domain Eukaryota; kingdom Viridiplantae; phylum Streptophyta; class Bryopsida; order Hypnales; family Thuidiaceae; genus Thuidium; species Thuidium tamariscinum. The sequence goes on from OX344758.2 coordinate 17,106,466, forward strand.
CGCAGCTTTGTGCATGCATTTGTCCTGGAGAATGCAGCTATATTGGAACCGTGGCGCGAGTAAGTGTGTAAAGAGAAACATAGAAAAGAACAAATAAAGTGGCTTCTGTGAAGTTATTGATTGGGGTGATACACGGAAAAGGTTGTTGGCAGTTGCGAATGTATAGGTCAGAGGAAAAAGCATTTCAACATGATTTGTGAAATAAGTAAGTGAATGTAGGAAACGAACGAGTAGAAGAAGTGGTCCAATCTACTAGAGTATGAATTGTATTTTGGAATCCAGAGGACGTGCATATGAACAGGTTCTATTACAAAATGGTATCAAATTAAATTGACTGTGTGGCGGTGTGTCATTTATGCAGACAGTACAGTACTCAACGAACTCGACTATGGGAACAACGCGAAGCATTTCGACAACAAAATCGACAACGTCATACAGCAGCTGAACTAGGTATCCTGAAGAACTAAGTGAGTTACCTTGCTTTGTAGATTGGTTTAGAGCACGAGTTAGAGAGGCTCGTCATATCGGAGTAGAATTGGCACCTGATGTGGTACAGTACAGCGAGCCCCCTGAATGGTATGCAACGTCGCATCGTCAAATGCACTGTTTCGGTATGCACTTCCGGGTCCGTAGTTCTGAAACATCACATGTGACGAGGGATTCATGTGTCGTCGCAACGTTTACACGGCAACATCGGTGGGGTTTAGTCAACGAAAGGCCACGAGAAAGTACTGAAGACTACGTTGGTTACATCGAAGAAATTCTGGAGTTGGACTACCGCAATCACTGCACGACGGTACTGGTATGCGATTGGGTACGTGCAACACGTACGTGATGCAAGATCACGAAACATAGTACATGACGATTTCGGTTTCACATTAGCGAACTTCAATCACATGGATGGAGCAGTGCACGCAGACTCATTCGCTTTTCCATTACACTGCCAGCAGGTATTCTTTTCCGACGACATTCATCGACGGGGATGGAAGGTTGTGTGTCGTACAGAAGTTAGAGGGCGACGTGGGGATCCACATGTTGCGCCTTCTAGTACACACATTCTGCATGTAGGTAATGATGTGGACTACGTAGGGTTGCAGGTACCAATGTTGGAGTCAGATCCAGTGCGTGTTCCTTCGACCGTAGGAAGCATGTATATTAGAGTAACTGAGAGAGCACCAGTACGGCAACGGGTAGTTGATGAACAATAGAGTGAAGGGTATGATATTTTGACATGTCATGAGAGAATTAATCTAATATTAAAAGTGTGACAAGAAATTGTAATCAATATTCCTAAAAGTATTTGCACTGTGTTGTTCAATAGCGAAGCAGTAATTGCTATGTGAAATGGGACATGGAACAGCTGACGTGGGAAGCATTTTTGATTAACAGTAATTAGAACAGACAGGTTCTGAAACTGTGATGTTGTATTTTTCCCGGTGTTGTACATCATGCACTGGAAGAAACCCTTGTTTAAGATGACAAGTCCTAATTTTTTACGATGGATTTAATGTGATGCCAAATTTGACAACCCGAAAATTTTTGGTCAATAAAAACGTCCAATGTAACATCATTTTTGGTAGTCCAATGTTTTTATGTTAACAGTGGTGTTACATTGGTTATTTTTGTTGACATCAAATTTTAAGGTTGTCAACATTCACATCACTTGCAATTCGTAAAAAAAAAGTAGGGTTTGCCACCGAAGGCAGGGGTTTCTTAGAGTGATATTCGAATGTAACCAGAAACTCGTTTCCACCAAAGTGACAGTTAAAAAGAATTTAGAGTTGGCCAAATACACTGGAGCTGCAGAGAATGGAAGTACCTCAAAAACGCATTGCCCGATGCAGTGGCGAATTCAAAGAAATACCTATTAATATGACAAATTTGATGTATACCAGTGAAAAGTTTTAAGGAAATTTCAATTTCCTTTGCAAGAGAGGAACTCATTGAGCAACACCACTTGCTTTATTAAACGTCGAAAGTGCAAAATCAAATGTATTTTGAAGTGTCCATTTGATCAAATTCAAAGTGCCAAAACACCCTTCAAGGACCTCAAAGGTAATGGATGTACAATTACTAGCAACAATTCTTTCATAAGCACCTCTAAAAGTGTTAGACAAATATGGTATAACGTGGGGTAAAGAAGCTTTCTCACTACAGCACTTGCATCCATCTGAGACGTTGAGAAGTTGAGTGTTTTTTCTACTAAATTTGAAGGATAAATTGGCTGCATTTTATGGTTAACATTTATAAATATATATACATATATAAATATGTATATATACATATATATATACATATATATATATATATATATATATATATATATATATATATATATATATATATACATATATATATATATATATATATATATATACATTAACACATATATAAGTGCATGTATGAATATATAAATATATACATATGTATCAATAAATATATTTAAACATAACATAAAACCAAACAATTAAATACATATATGAATACATTATATAAAACCCAAAAAAAAAAAAAATATATATATATATATATATATATATATATATATATATATATATATATATATATATATATATATATATATATATATATATATATATATATATATATATACATAAAATAAATACGAATCGAAAAAGTATATACATATACAAAAAATAAAACCAAATTAAAAAAAATGTATACATACATAAAATTAAATAAAATATATATATATATATATATATATGTATATGTATATAGAAATATATATACATAATCCAATTTATATATATACTACGAAATATATAAATTTCTATATATATTTTTATTAATATATGTATATTTAGAAATACATAAAAATATTTCAATATATATAGAGAGAAATATATATAGATATAGAAATATATATAGATATAGAAATATATATAGATATAGAAATATATATAGATATAGAAATATATCGAGATTTTTAGAAATAAATATACATATAGACATTCATATTTACAAAAAAAAATTATATATAGAAATATAAATTTTTATATGTAAATATATATAAATTTTTATTTTTATTTTTTATATTCATATAAGAACATCTACAAATTATGAAACACATACGAGGGAGCTAGGTTTGCATGTTGTAGATGAAGTAGTGTCATATTTTTCCATAAATGACGTAGAACCGATTAAATGAAAATTTTGCAATGTGATGTTACTTTAATATGTATTTCTTTAAGGACTCCATTTGATTAGGAAAAAATTAGAATAAATTAATTTGTTCAAGTGCTTGGATGTATAGTTAATTGTGCACACATACAGAAGTCCTTAATGAGAAGTGAGCTCAAATTTCATGCCGCGATACAACATGCAGATGCTCAAGTCACGGTGCGAATACGTTAATTGTTGAAAGGCTGAGCTTAGATGGAGCATTATGAACCGCACCCTAAACCGTGTGCTACTGACCATCTCATTCACACATTAACGAATGCGTCATAAACATCTAGTAAAACAACTTCGTTGTTCGAAATATCTTCTTGTTTTCACCCGAACGTGTATACGTTGAGTGAAACGTCTTCCATTATTCTACCTCCAAACGCCCTTTACCTTGAAACACTTGAACGCTACAAGAAACACCCTCCGTTTCTGCTTGGCACCACCAGGAACGATGGTTTCTTATAGTGAAGTGTTGGAGGATTGTATAATTTAGAATAGTAGAAAACAAACATGGCACCAAACTTTGTCAAAACCTCAATTTTGGTGTTCTAAGGATTTTTGTCTTGTCTCTTTTTTAGACTCTAGCTCTTGGTCTTGTATTGCTAGCATTTTACAATGAACTCTATGACATACAAATCTTTTATTGGCTCACAAATTAAGGCAATTTGTAAGCTTTTAGTACTTGACTATACATTGAAGTGATTGAACCAAGGGAATTGGTTCTTTGCATCATTAAAAAAAAGATTCAGACAACAAATAATGCCCTACAAAAATCCAAAAAGCTAGATACATAAATAAGAGAATATGTAGAATGAAAGATCTTGCCAAATTTGTTCATTGAATTGACCCAACTTTAGAAGAGCTAGATTCCATTTCATTGAAAATCTTGAAGAAACCCTAAAGAACTTGGTTTGTAATTAGGTGTTGTTGTGGCATCTTAAAGCATATGCAATGCTTTTGGCATGAGAAACAAGATTGGTACTAAAGCAAGAACACAAAGATTTTTAATTAATAATGCACTCTAATGCAATTGTTATGGGGGGCTTTACTTCCACAGCCTTGGTATGTAGCCACTTAAAATATGCAAATTGGCAAAATGTGAAGGGCTTGTAAGTTGAATCATTAATTTATTAAAATAGTCATTATTCTAATATCCTTTCTCATATTTTAATGTATGCCAATCAATGGAACCTTCCCTCATTTGCATGAAAAGTCTTCTTTAATATAGAACTTTGTCCTTTCTTTCTTTTTTAAATGAAGAAAAGTCCAACTGGCATTTGAATTGCGAGCTTTGTGTTGAATCAATTTGTTCCAAAAGAAATTGGTACTATGTAAGTCTCATCAAATGCCCCTTTATTTTCTAATACAAGGATTGTTTGCTACAAGAATATTTTGAAACCCAAACATTGGATCCCAAGCGAAAACTTCAAAAACATGAGAAATTGGATCTATAGTTTGGAATATTTCCCATATAATTATAAGCTATATTACTAATATTTTAGTTCTCAAAAGTTCAATTTTTTTTCTTTTTGACAAGCCTATTGTAGAATTAAATATAAAATGAAAATAAAAATATTATCTCCTACCCTTCATTATTTATAAAAATCCTAAATCCATTATGATGATGCTAATTTATCTCAAAGCCATGTCTTAAAATTTACCTCCACCCAAATTAAAATAACCTTTCCTTTGATTGCATGTCTCCAACTAAAAAAATGGTAGTGTAGCACTGTACCCCCAAACCCCCCAAGGATCTACCAAACATTGGATCCATCCTTAGATACTCCGCACAAAGTTATAGTAATTCTAATATATACTTCTAAATTATTTTTTGATTATTTTTGGTCAAGAATATTGTAGATACAAAAATTAAAAGTTTCATTATTATTCTCTACTTTTCTTTATATTTAAAGACCTTAAACCTATTATGATGATGCTAATTTACTTCCAAGTCATATCTAAAATTTAGGATCAAGATAATTACAATAACCCTTCATTTGATTACACAATGTAAGTAATTAATCCCCACCCTTGGAATTAAGCAAATACAACCACCTAATTCTATGTTTATTTTAGCCTATGGGTGTCTATATGTCAAATCCATTGGAAGAAGTGGGCAATTGCAAGAAACACCTGTCCTATTTTCCGTCACACCTCATGTGCTGATTTGTTTTTTGGCCATAACTTCTATGTTTTGGCTCCAAATGACTCAAGATTTATAGAGAAGATACTCATAGGTACCATACACATTCTCTAATTTTTTCATAATTTTCAAAAATAGTTTGATTTCAAAATAGTACTAGTGATTGAATGTCACACTTAGTAGTTTAGGGGTTTTTAGTCACTAAGGAGTACCTTTTTTTAATGATTTTGAGATGAAATTTGGATGAGATGGTCTCCTAATAGACTTATAGTTCTCCACATGAGGGATTTTGAGAAAAGTTATTTTATGATGTGTGGAAGTCCACAAAGTGAGCTTCCTTTTGGTTGCATTTTGAAACATATAAAGTATTATTTTAGTGATTTCTTTGATGAATGACCATCTCCATAAAGTTGTTGCAAATGGACACTTTTTATTTTTTTTATTTACTTATTTTTATTAATTTTCCCGAATTAAAACATGAAGGTATGTATTTTCTTGAGATTTGGTGCTTTTTAAGTTCTCCTACTTAGAGAATTTTTCTATCAATTTCCTTCAGTGAAAAACTTCATTTTAGAGGTGTATACATTATTCATATTTTTCAAATATTTTTCAAATTAATTTTCTAATTTTAAAGTACTCCAGAAAAAGTCACGAGTATTGTAGTAAAACACAACAAATAGGACAAGTGTTTCTTGCAATCACCCAAGTATGAATCCCTAGGTAGATCACTTTTGTATGTTTCATACCCCGTGTGGCGAGGGGGTATTTTTTGGGGGGCTATTTACCTCAAAGGTTGGAATAAATGGTTCTTATAATTACATAATTTGTGAAAATGTCCTATATTATGGCACCTTATATTTACTTATATTATGTAGAAAAGAACTTTTTTTCCTAGAGTATTCTTTTTCTTAAAAAAGAAAGTGAATTGAAGAGAAAGTTAAAAGGAAGAAGGTTAGAAAGACGACCAAGCCCGGGGAGATTACTTGCGATTTTTAGAAAACTACGTGAGTTAAAAGATAGGGTCTATTTAATTCAAAGGGGATAAATTTTATATATATGTAGGGCTACTATAGGGTTCTTGAAATGTCACATATCCTATTATATATAAATTAGGCTATGTATAAACATCATTTAGTAGGAATTTTTATTAATAAATTAGCCTTTATAAATAGGGTTCATATAAAAAGTTTGTAGTACAATGAGTATAGATGTAAGCAAACTTTTTTAATTGAATGATAAAACTTAAACAATTTAATAAATCTAAGGATGTTTTTCAGGAGATTTGTTGTTATCATCAAATAATTCTAGCATGTACATACAAATCTTTTATTAAATATACCAATTATATAATAACATGTAAGAATCTACTGTTCCAAAACAAAAGAATTGAGTTGTAAATTTACAATGAGGTTGTACTATGGAGGTTTGTGTTTACACAAAGTACCCATTAAGAAATTGGTGGAGTATGCAACATTTGCATGAAATCTTTTCTATACTTTGATACTACAAACTCTAGATTTGCCTCAACTACTTAAACATATATTTGTAAATGTTTAGAATCATCTTCTTTTTATTAGTGTTTAATAAACATTCTTTTATTTTTTAATTCTAAATTCAAAACCATTGTAAATGCATATGTAAAAATAAAATATATAGTCTCTATATTATAGTAGAGGTCATATTCTTGGGTTAGTCTAAAATATTTTTAGAGTATCAATTTCTCATGTTTTTCATGTTATATTGCTAGTATTGGTGTTTTTCTTAGTTTTAATATCATAACTATATTTAATGTTTCTCTAATGTTTATTATTCACCATATTAGGTTGTTTAGAATACATGGCATAAAATTTAGAATATTTAAAACTATTGTTGCATTTTTCATTTTTCATTTTCATTTGAAATTGTACTAAAATACAAGTAATGCATATATTAAAGAAAGAATGCATATGTAAGAGACTACTTTTATAGTGTGTTGTAAGTGGATATAAAAAAATTAGACATATAAATTTTGTATATAAGATAGCCGAATTATAAAAACCAAATGATTGAATTTATATGTAAAAATACAGTCATTTTAATTACTAAAATGAAGGTAAATAGCCCTATGTTAAATACCCTCTTAACTCAGGTGTATGCTTAAAATTTCAAGGAGTGATCTCCCCGGGCGACCAAGAAAATTTCCATGAAAAGTTGGGATGTTTACTTGGCTAAATATTCTTTTCTGTTGTCACACATTTTTTAGTATATACAATTTAGTCAAGTGAACCAAAAACTAATGGCAATTTTACCACTTGCAATACATAAAAATCCAAAACTTGAATGCACAAGAACTACAATGCATGAAAACACAATTTGACAATGCATGAAAGGAATTCAATAGATTGACAAAAATTACAATGCATAGAAAAATCAAAGAATGTAATCCATGTATTCAAAACAAGAATCAATCCACTCAAAAAAACAAAAGTCATTGTCTTTCACATGCTATAGAAGAGTGGTTCTCAAATATAGTTGGATGTCATGAAAAAAAGAAAACCTAAAACAGAAGCATGTGCTAAGAATGGTTCATTCACAAATGCTTGAAAAATGCTAAGATACACTACAACCTAATCAATTTCAATTCTTGCATTCACATGCATTAAATTGCCAAAACATTGGCCTCCTATTTTAGTATTGGTGCTATCCAAACAGTAAAATTGCCAGTGCTACTATCAGCATGGGAGATTATTCCATTAGCCACCCTATTTTCAAGTACCTCTATAGCTCAATGGCAAATTCATGCAACCCTAACTGGAAGCTGAATAGGATCTCTATTGCTTCTATTTTCATCCATCAAAGCTCTATTAGTAAGTACAACATAGCAACTAGCTGCAAACATCATATACCAATACTCTAACTATTTTATAGTATACAACTAGCTCTAAATACAATTGACCCTACTAAATACAATTTTGAAGATCCTAATCTCTGATCTTTAAAATTACATGTAAATTTTTTTAATACTTGACATTTTTTATCTACCCAATTTACTCAAAATGCATTTTTGACTTTGAAAGTCCCCTATTTTATTTGTAAGTCCTTTATAAATTTTACCTCAAAACAATAAAATGCATGCTATATTATATTGCACTTGGTTTTTAAAATGTGGGAAGTGATCTACCTGGATATGAAACACAACATCAATTACACAATGACAATGATGTTTGTTAGTATTATTTCTTTTTTCAAATATCATACTATCTAAAGCATTTCAGTAATTACTTTGATTTTATAAAGATAAAAGAAATCATATCAATTGAATTATATCAATTGAATTATATCAATTTAATTTTAGAAAGATAATACTAAATTTTAGACACATGTTACTCTATGTGAAAATAAAGCAAATTTTTGAAGTATAGGTTCTATTGAAGAAATCTAGTTGATTTTTTTTATGAAGCTTGGACATGGAAATCAATGCCCTTTAACACCTAATTAAAGGACCTAAAATCTTGTATAGGATAAACAGGATTTAGGATAGGTACCTATAGTCTCCATTTTTTCTGAATTTTCTAAATTCTTTTTGAAGATAGAAGAACAAATTAGCCTTTGTGATAAGATAATTATTTTCAATAACATCCTTGTAACAAAAAATTTACACTTAAATAGGTTCAAAATTAAGGAGAAGAGGTAGCCTCCTAATTTTTTTTAAATTTGAGTTTTCAGAAATATATATTTTTGGTTAATCAATTATATTTTTATCTATATAGAAAGATTTTGTTCATTCCATTTTGATTTGTTATTCATGAAATGGTTATGAACAATCTTATCCTTTGAGCAATTCAATCATCTTCTTGAACTAATTACTTGAAAAATTAATTTCTAAATGCAATTTTGACAATTTTTTTGTGAAAAAAGATCTATATATATATTTAAAGCTCAAAACTTTGTAGTGTAAAAATATCAAGTGAAGAAGGTTTAAAGTCAAATAATTTAGTTTGACAATGTGATGAGAAACTTATTTTTTTCACTTCAAACTTTTTCTATATACATATCTTGTAATTTATATTGTCAAAATTTCTAATAAATTTTCTACACATCTTCATACTAGTTAGGTGTAAGAATTTGAAAATTTTGAATATTGAGTTGAATTAAAAGACTTTGGAAAAGACTTCTACATATTTGAAAATTGAATTGAAAGACTTTAGTGAAAATATCAAAAAGTACACATTTAGTTTAATTTTTTAAGAAATTATTAAGTACATATAGGCCTCTGATTGAACAAAAAACTAAATTGAAATACAAATTACTTTCTTAAGAACATTATGTGGGTGATTGCAAGAAAGGCCTCCCATTTTTTGTCTTGTTTTGAAATACTGCTCATTTTTTTTCGGGAGTACTTTAAGAATAGAAAAACAATTTAAAAAAAAAATAAAAAATATGCTCAATGTATATTTCTTGAAGAAGAAGGTACCCTATGAAGGAAAAGTGAAGGAAAATTTTCTAAGTAGGTGAACTAGACAAGTGCAAAATATCATGAAAATGAGCATTTTTACATTTTTTTTTTGTAATAATTTATAAAAAATAGGAAAAAGACATTTAAAAAAAAAGTAAAAATTGGCAATTTGAGAAGGACTGATGGTGATTACATTTCACCAAAAGAATGGTTTTGGAACCATTTTCAATGTTCAGAATTGCATGCACAAGAGGTCCCTATTTACATGAATGTAGAGGATATAAAATAATTTTTTTTTAAATTCTTTTTGGTGGATACATAAATCTCTAGTGTGGAAATAGACTACATAAATTTCAAGTCTAAATCACTAATTTTGGATGCTCCACAGTACTAAAAAACCCTAAATTGCAAAGTGTGACAAATTAGCTAAATTAAAATTTAATTAGAAAATGATTTTTAGAAATTTCTGAAAAATAATGAATATTATTACTATCAAGTTGGCCATCTTCAATAAAAATTTCAAATACATTGACTTAATTCCCCAAAAGTTATAGCCAATGGCATGAAAGTCACTTGGATTGTGACGCCAAATAGTACAACCCTTTCTTGCAATCACCCATGTCATATCCTAAATTAGCAAAAGAATTCAAATTTTTTGCATAATGAAGAAGATTTGCATGAGCCTATTCCAACTTGCATTTTGGTCCATATAAGAACATTAGAAGTTTACTTGAAGTACAATAATCAATCAAATTTAAAGAAAGCTCATCCAAAATTAAAGAACTTGAAACCTAATCTTTTAAGATCATGTGGGACCCAAAATTCACTAACTTAAGACTAGAATTGCACTAGATTGGGATCCAAAGTTCACTAGTTTGAGACCCAAACCTCTTTGCTTTGGAATCTGACTTCAAACTTTATAAAAAAATGAAATCTAATACCATTGCTATGCAATTCAATGCTTATATATCGTGTATGTGGTATATTAAAATGAAGGAGTTTTTCTTTTAGATTTATATATACATGAAAAGCTTTGAATCATCCTATTTTGATTTATGAAACAGAAGTTGTAAGGAGTTTTAGTTGGGGGCAATAATGGATTCACTACTCTAAAATAAACTTTGAAGATGGTCAATTTTGTTAAAATGGCAGTATTCCAATAAAATGGCACGATATTCCCTTAAAATGGTACACAAAATATGTCAAAATGGCACTTGAAATTTGTCAAAGTGGCACATGGAATATGTCAAAATGGCACTCGGAATACCGCCATTTTAACAAAATTGACCATGAAGTCACTTGTTAAACTCAATTTTTAATATATACGAAAAAAAAATACAAGCATTGGGTGTGGATTGTTTAATAAAACATTACAACCATTGGGGTTGGCATTTTTAAATTTCATATGTATAAATTATTAACAATTTAGTATTTTAGATCATTTTCTACTTTATGTACTTATTATTTTTTTTCCTATACTATGTGCAATTCCAAATGATCTAAATTTTTTCAAGCTTGAAGCCAACTTGCCTTGAAGAATGAATCCAATTAGAGATGTTCATAGGTTGTAGATGGCGCTTTCAAAAATAGACTTTGATCCTTAACCCATTAAGGACCATGGTCAATTTCAGGGGTGGACAATGTAGTCTTTGGTCAAATTGGCTAAATGTTCACTTTTGAAGCATAACAAAGGTCTAGCAGGATTTGACTGTACGGATGAGTGCAATTTGAATACAATATACTGAAGTTGTTTTATTTGGGGCAAGCAATGTTGCCTTTTAAATTATTATAATACATCTTTGTTTCATTTTCAGCCCCCCAATCCTCACAAATTTCAAGTCTAAGACCACATGGTTGGTCAGATTGGCCTAATTTTTGTTCCATTGGATTGAGCTTAGAATTCTTCTCATCCATCTCGACCAAACCACAACACAATTCATAACCAATCTTCTCCTACCAATAGAAATGTGACATAATCAATCCAAAAGTGGTCGACCAATCCTTAATGGGTTAACCCCTAAAGGACCAAGAGTCCCCTCGGGGGACTTTAAGAATTTGGGCAGGTATTTGTGACTTCAATTTTTAATGAATTTTCTTGAAATTTTTACATAAGATAGAAAAACCGATCAGCTCTGTGGGAATATTATTATTTTTTCAATTGGTGACCGGGAGCAAAAGTTATGCCATCTTAAACATAATTTTCATGTCGCCGGGCAGAAAAAAAAATCTACAAAAAATTCAAAATTCAAAAATTAATTTTTTTTTCTTATAGATTTTATTTTTGTCTACAAGTGAAGCTTTGATTCATTCCATTTGGATTAGTAATGTGAAAGTTATGAACAATCTTGTTTTTCGGGCAATCTAAGCATCTTCTTGAAAAAATAACTTATAGGATTCATTTATGAATGCAATTTTCACAATTTTTCAAAAAAAATTGTTGGACAAGGTTGATTTTGTTTGCTAGAACAATCTCACCATTGGGATTATTGTGTTTCAATTCCATCTATGAGATATTTGCAATTTAGTTTTTCTTTCAATCTTGGACCTACATCTACTTGACAATTTTTTAAAGAATGAAAAAAAAGTCTTTATTTTGTGAAATTTTTTTCCTAATCTCTTAGCTCAATTTCTCAATAGAAAAAAAATTTAAATTCAAGGTCCGTAGTGCAAAAAAATTACATAAATGGAGGACAAAGTCATTTGAAGTTGCAAACTAGAGTTTAAGAAAACTTTGTTTTCCAACTTTGAATGCTCATATCTTCCTATCTATACGGTCAAACTTCATGAAATTTTCACCACATGATCTTAGTTAAGTAAAGTACAAGATCCTATGGTTAGATTCTAAAATTTTAGTTTTTTTGTTCTTCATGGATGAATGGAGCAGAAATGGCAGTTTTGAGTGGTTTTGGGTTGAAAAACGGCCGTGGGCCTTTAGGGGTTAATAACTTTTGCATATTGTATCTAAAAGTTATATGTTCTTTTAAGCATTATTTGGAACATGCTTTCACCCCGGGGAGGACACTTCTTGTATATTTGGGGGACCCACGTGCGGCGGTGGGGTATTTTTAGGGGGGCTATCAATTACTTGTAATCATTACTTGGCAACATTAAAAGAGCCCCTATTTTACCATAAAGCGGAAAAATCAGCCATATTATCATCCCTATTTTATTTTAAAAATACTTTGCCTTTTTAATGCCCCCTATTTTATGTGTAAATTTTTTATAAATTTTACCTAAGATTATTTAAATGTACCCTATATTCCGCCGCACATAGGTTATTAAAAAATAGGAAGTGTCCTCCCCTAGGCTTTCACTTGCCAACAAGACTATAAATCTAAATAGCCTAATAGTAGTAACTAGGTACAATACAAATAAGTGGTGCTTTTGGGTGTACCCACCTTATCTACAAGTAGGTTTTTTGGTTGATTTCACGATGTTGCAATTGCGAAGGCTCTTGTAGTAGTACATTGACATAATTATTGTTGGGTGTAGTGGTTGCAAGTCAACTTGAAGGTGGAGCAACTAGATGTTGAAGGGTGATTGCAAGAAAGACCGGTACTATTTTGCGTCACACTTTGAATGACAGAGTTGTTATTGATTATAACTTTTAAGTATGAACCATATTAACTTGAAATTTTGATTGAAGATGTCTGATATGACAACAATCAAATTCCTTATTTTTCAAAAAAATTCAAAAATTGTTTTATAATTAAATTTCAATTAAGCTAATTTGTCAAACTTTCCGGTTTAGGAGTTTTTAGTACTGAGGAGCATCCAAAATGAATGATCTAAAGCTGAAATTTTTGTGGCCTATTTCCATACTAGGTAGGCATGTTTCTACCAAAGGAAATCTCAAAAATCATTATTCTCTTTCCTCTACATGTGCGCTAAGAGGTCTCCTTTGCGCTCATACTTTTGAACATTTAAGATGGTTTTGAGATCATTCTTTTAGTGAAACCTCTTCATCATAAAGTTCTCCAAAATTGACAATTTTTAGTTTAAAAAAAATTCTTTTCCCTATTTTTTACAAATTTAAAATTTAAAATGTCAAAGTACCTATTTCCATGAAAATTTGCACTTTTCTAGTTCTCCTACTTAGAGAATTTTTCTACACTTTTCCTTCCTAGGGTACCTTCTTCTTACAAGTATATACATAAAACATATTTTTTACATTTTTGGGTGATTGCATGAAACACCTGTACTATTTATTGTGTTTTGCAATAGTACTCTTGACTTTTTCTGGAGTACTATTTAATTAGAAAAATAATTTTAAATTTTTTAAAAAAAAGTACCTACAAAAGGAATTGTATAGGAAAATTTTCTAAGTAGGAGAATTGGAAAAATGCCAAACCTCAAGAAAATACATACCTTCATGTTTTAATTAGGGAAAAACAGTGAAAATAAGTAAATACAAAAAATAAAAAGTGACCATTTGCAACAACTTTATAGAGACGTTCATTCATGATAGAACCTACCAAAATAATATTTTATATGTTTCAAAATACAACCAGAATGAAGCTCTCTTTGTAGACCTCCACATGACATAAAATTAATTATTTTTGAAAATCCTTTTGTGGAAAGCTATAAGTCTATTAGAAGACCATCTCATCCAAATTTCATCTCAAAATCATTAAAAAAAGGTATTCCATAGTACTAAAAAGTAAAAACCTCCAAATTGTCATATGTGACATTCAATCATTAGTAATATTTTTATATTAAAATATTTTTGAAAATTATCAAAAATTCATGTAAGCTGTATGATAGTTATGAATACCTTCTCTAGAAATCTTGAGTCATTTGGAGCAAAAATGCAAAAGTTATGGTCAAAAAACAGATCAGCATGAGATGTGTGTTGGAAAATAGTACAAGTGTTTAATGCAAGTGCCCTTTTTAAAAATTGTTTTTCTAATTATACAATACTCTTGAATTAAAATTTTAGCAGTATTGTAGAAAATGCTACCAAAATCAATTGGTCTTTCTTGCAATGACCCTGAAGCTTTGTGAAAGGTCTTCATATGCCAAGACTTAATTTTGGAGCTTTGGAAAATTAATCAATTATTTAGAAGATTAACTTTAAAAGATACAAACTTTGGGTTCTCTATCCATGTACAATTAAAACTCTCATGCAATGGTTCTACTTCAAGGAGATAGCATATAGACAAATATTATTGAAGGGAGAATTTAGAGACCTTGATTTCCATTTCATTTAAATTATAGTCATTGTAATATATTTTGTTGTTCTTAGCTATTTACCTTGTCCATTTAGTTGCCCAATTGGATAGTTTGGTTTTCTTCATGGTCTATTCTAGTCCATTGTAGTGGATTATATCTCATTCCAATGGATGTCATATCAATTGTAAAAGTTTTTATAAAATATTTATTATTTAAATAAAGATCATCTAAGTAGGAAGTATGTATTCAATAAAATCCATCCATGTATGCAAAAGAATTTGTCAAAGAAGGAGACAATTTCATCCAAATTAATTTAAAGAAAATTCACTTTCTCTTTTTATAAAATGAACTTTCATTGCAAATAAACAACACATTTTAGCCTAGGCTATTGGACTAATGGTACAAAAAGAGGAGCTATAATTTTTAGCCCCCTCTCCTTTTTTTTTTCCCTCAAAGAACTAGAAGAGGTTGAAATTGGGGTGAACATACCACCCCACTCTAGCCCATGCTAAACATCTAAAAGCTTCTAGAGTAATTGTAAGAAAGACTTGTACAATGTACATACTACTTGTTGCATTTTCATGATTTTTTGGAGTTATTTAAAATTAATTAATCAATTTTTTTTAAATTTGAAAAATATGACTAATGTATATATCTTTAAAATGAAGGTATTAAAGGAAGTTAGGAATTGCATAGAAATTTTTTCTAAATAGGAGAACTAGAAAAGTACCAAATCTCAAAAAAATATATACTTTGATGTTTTGATTAGGAAATAATAAAAAATAAAACTCAAAAGATCAAAACTAGCCATTTGTAACAATTTATGGAGATGGTCATTCATCAAAAAAATCACTAAAATAATATTAAATTCATATATTTCAAAATGCAAGAAGAAAGAAGCTTACTTTGTAGACTTCCATAATCCATAGCATATGGAAATAATTTTTTTAAAAAATTTCTTCCCTAGAGAGTTATGTACAAGTCTCCTAGAAGTCCTATTTACTTAAATTTTAGCTCAAAATTGCTTTTTCTAGGTACTAAATAGTACTAAAAACCTCCAAACTAGCTAGTTTACCATTCAATTGGGGTTTATTTTTGGATAATAAACTAATATTGAAAATTATGATAAAATTAGGGAAGGTTTATGATAATCATATACAAATCTTCGGTCAATCGTAGCCAAAATACAAAAGTTATGGCCAAAAAATACATTAGCATGCAACATGTAACGCAAAATAGTACAAGTATTTTTTTCAATCATCATCCCATGAAATACTTGCTCAAAAATGATCAAACAACAAAAGTTTTTCTAAAGATAGTTTTTTTTATTCATTGACTGAGATTGAAGCCTCAGTCTTTGATTCCACCATTGTCCATTGGTGACATAAAAACTTGAAGCAATCAACCTTGATCGATGCAGTCATGCAAAACAATTTAGTAGGAACAAACTGTCAGTAGTAGGAGCAATCCATTACTTGCTGCATATTGTTTGGTTCCCTCATGGAAAAACATGCATAGATTCCTAATTTAGCCTACTTAACCATCTGGCTAAATCATTTTCCCACTTCCACATACCGACATATGTGCTATGAGTGGAAGATCCTCATGTTTCCCACGTGATGAAGAAGGAAAGCCAAGCTCCTACCTTCTTTATGCAGATGGTAGATAGTTACTAAAAAAACACCCAAAATATTGCACAATCTTGAATTTCACATGCATTACCTTCTTTTTTTTGTTATGATGATAAAGTAGTTCCGACTTCCTCAAGTTTCCGAACTTCCTGCTGCGGTGAAAACTGCCAGGACACAAATGAACTGTACCCCGCTGTACTGCACGTACAGCACCAGTCAACCACATTTTGGATGTTGGTCCTCAAAATTGGGAACTTGGTTGGAGAGTCCAGTTCCAAGGACTATCATGATTCCCGGTGGCCGTCCGGACAATCCCGAACTTCGCATCGGGGTTTGGCCCGAGGAGCGGGACGGATATCTTCATGGGGGCAGGGTTTGGGGTGGGGTTCTTGGGGATCTCCGAGGGCTTAACAGGTTTGAGGGGGTTGTTCTTGGAGGTGGAGATGGCGATGTATGTGGTAGCCGGACGTGGTTTAAGCAGCTTCCAATCAGCGGTCGTGACTTGCATGCTCCCAGTGTTTGAGATTGTGATAGGCTTGCCATCGACGGAGACCTGACCTTCAAGACTGAAGCTGATGTGCACACTGCCGCCTGACACACTGAGCTTCACTGTGCCGATGAGCCCCTCGTTGATGTGCGGGCCCACGGGAGAGGGGAAGAGCTCTGGGGAGCCATTTTTCGCGATCGGATTGCCGTCGGCGCGCGAGAATTCCACTGTCCCTTTAGTGTTGGTCGGGACGGCGGCCCTGACGGACGTGATGTTCATGTGGAGCCCCTCGGGCAGCGCTTTCAGGTACAGTTTCTGAACCACTGCCGCCATTGTGAGTGCCCGGCCTCGCGCGCGTACGGGGCGTACCTAGACCTGGAGTCGGGTGGACACGAGTCTTGATCAAGGCAGAGAAACACATGCATTTGTTGAGCCTAACGTGAGTCCAATTTCAAAATTAATTGACAACAGTTTCTCACAAAGCTCCAACAAAGCATGAAACGTGTTGAGTTCGATCGATGCCAGTTCCATTTTATCTTCCAATAACAAAGTTACTGAAAACATAATTAAATCGAGAAGTCAAACTCCCCAAACTTGTGAATTAGTTGGTCAGTGATCTCTCTGTGGGCCTCCTTCCTACCTGAGTAGCACAACTCTCCTCCATGCCAAAAAGAGTTGAAAGAACTCAACTAGCCATCCAATACACCAGTCAGACAGCCATCCAATACACCAGTCGATCAGAAACCCAGAACGCACAACACTTCAATATTTCATACGACGTACTAATTTACGCACAAACGAGTAGTTTGAGTATAGAAGTTGTTACCTGCAGATAAAGTACCGGAGGCGAGATTGGCAAACGAAGCAGTTGAGCTCCGGTGTCTATATCGATCTAGAAATCCTACTTTTTCCAGATTTCCCTGCATCAAAAAATTCAAAAATCAAATCACATTCGAGTACCTCATGACCAGATCCAAGTGAAGAAAGTAAAAAGTTCAAATCTGAGACATCATCTGCTCTTTCACAGGTGAATGACTGAATGCATGATCTATGAACAGCCCATGCCAAACGGTAGTGACAAGGAAGATACCGATAGTGCAGACGCTTGATGTTTGTAAGAAGATCAAAGTAGACTCCCACCAGAGACTTCGAAAGCAGGCCGACGGATCGAGATACACAAAGACCCGGACTCCGACGGACCTTAAATACATCATGAAGTGCAGGTTCAGAAATTCATTTAGTACTAATTTCATACATCTACATGATGTTGTGTAAGCAATTGATGTCACAACCTTGTCACGGCCCTTGTCACAATATCCGTCACATTTTCATGGTGGAGAAATACCCTGTCACATTGACGTCACAAATGATGAAAACCGACAGCTAGTAGAGCACGGCATGCACACAGTTCCCTTGTCTCGTGCCCTGTGCCAACATATAGGTTTGGCTAGTATTTAGAAACTTAAGTTTCCATTTTTTCGAAATTAACAGTTTGCAGTTCCCAAACAACTAGCCTATGCCCTGTGTCATTGTCGGCCGTTGCCACACCCATTTGCCTTTCGATCAAGCTAGGTCCCGCAGCAAGAGCTACAGAATGAGATTAATTTCGACAAAAGTTTGCCAAGTTCCTGTGGAAATGAAATGACTGGATTCGTTGTAAATTCACGAATTCGTTCGACACGAGTCAAGCAAATTAAGGTGGATAAGTGGCGTCCCCAACTTATGTGGTCACCCACGGCCAATCGCAAATATACGGTACGTTGTTTTAATTTACAGACAGCTGAACCGGAAGGACGAGACTGATGGCAAGATTCCACGCGACAAGGAGTATCGACAAGGAGATTATTTGGGTTTACTAGGTGGTAAACTCACTACCATTACCACCTCCAAAGGGGTAATAGTACTGATTTTAGCACTTCGGAGGTGGTAATAGTAAACCCAAATGATCTCCTTGTTATCAATACATGAAATTCAGACTGAGGAAGTACCATTTACTTTTACAATTACGTGTAGTAAGGGAGTAAAAAAGCCCAGCAACTCTGCATGTAGAAGACTTGCAGAACATGATTGTATAATCACACAATGATCTTGCCCATGCTGGGAAGGTGTCATGCAAGGATTGAGGTGGGCTGATTGCGGAGCCATAGTAGACAATATAGTTCACAGTAGTGACCCCTTTCCAGGATGCACAAAAGGGACCCGGCTTCATTCATTTGGTAAACAATGTTATGTTGACACTTTGGATATCTGTATTAAATCAATTCCTTTAATCCTCTGACATTGAATTCATGCATGTCTCAATTCGTAATATCTAGAGCGAATATCTAGAGCGAAGTCCTAACTTGACTGGGAGGATTGACCCCCTTATTTATAACATTATTAACTAGCACTTGGAAGGTCCTTTTTTGCTCCACAACCTCGAGTATGGCAACGCCGGTCAACGACTCTCTTACAATTTATGACTCAGCTGAGGAACATTAAACAACACTTGGGGAGTCCGTTTTGCTTCCCGAGCAAGCGGGAACCTCCAGTATGGCAACTTTCTAGCCAGCCTATGACTTTCTTGCAACTTTTGACTCAGCCAAGGAAAGTAGCGCATGCAGGACGGAGCAGGGTTCGAGTTGTTGGCGGACAGCGTGTCGGGAGCGCATGCAAGTGGAACCAGGGGACCCGCGGTGAGGTAGAGCTTGAGCTTGAGGATCCTGGGATGTTGCCTGAGAGCGTGTTGCAAGTGGGGTTGTTGTGTTGTTTGCCGGATCCCAGCCATCGCCCGTCGATGCGTCTGGTGAATCAGTGGTTTCAGTCTGCCTCCGAGGGAATGGATTTGGCTTTGCCCGAGTTTCCTGAAGTTCAGCCGCCGTATGCAAGGTCGTCGATGCCTCAGTTTCTCAGGGGGATTTCGGAGGCGTCGACGTCCTCCAGTTACGTTTCGTCGTCTCTTTCCTCAAACCCTTCAGGAAGTGCCAACTGTGGGAGGAGGCTAACACTTTGGCGACAGAAAGATGCCAACACATCGTCAATGATTTTGAATTGCAAATGGTTTTGTCAGTGTGAGTTCTGTGCATTAATTGCCTACAACTCTGCGAAAGTGTGGAAACTCGTTTGGACGATAATAAACCATTATGAAAGTACTGTGAAGCATTTCGTGAAGGTCCAGGGGTGAGAGCAGGCGCTGGCACTACGACAGGCCTGTAATAGGAATTACTCAAGTAGCGGTTGAATTGAAACTTGAAAACATCACCAATTATCTTGGAAACGGATATTTCGTTAAAATGGCGGTATGCCACAAACTTGGCATTTTCAGGTTTAGACCATGTGGTCTGAACTGTATACCTCTCCTAGATTTCTAGACCTTGAAGTCTGAAATCTATATCAATCCTAGAAATTGAATGGAAAAATGGCGTAGGAATACCGCCATTGTAACGAAATATCTGTTCGGAATGGTTCTTTGTGGATTCGCACATTGCTTTGAACTAGAGTTTCAGTGGAACTTCTGAGTTACGATTATCAAGCATACATACAGAATTATTTTGGAGGGTTGCAGCTATTGTAGTTTCAATGTTGCTTCTTGTCGGTAAGTGCCACGTACATGCACTATATAAATTATAAATTAGTGTAATTTGAGAACTCTTATTATACATTGTCGGGCACCGAGTTGAATGCAAGAATAGAAACCGGTCAAGTGTCAATTAAAATAAAGGAACCACAAGAATTCATGATCGAGAAGACGAACTTCGATTTCTGACGGAAGAGACTGAACTTGCCATATCCCGTGGCGAAGGACAGCTTTGAAACCGGTCACGGAAAATGCCGAATGCTTACGTTTCTGCAGAAACATGGAAGAACGGAAACGTTGGATTCAGTGACATTGTGCTTGAGTGTTAGTTTAAGATTACCATATTGATTTCATGCCTGAATCCAAGTGATACACTTTCATTCAAAAGTGCACTGCATAATTTCTTTGATATTCAGGAGACAATTAGGCAGCTTTCCATCAAAGATTGAAAAATTTAGACAAATCCAATACCACCCCTGGAGAATGAGAAAGCATGTCGAGTAAGAGAGAATTCGAAGTGCTTCTTCTCAGTCGAGACTTTGCGCTCGTGACCCATTCTGAAACTAGACTGCACTCATCAAACTCGTTGCCTGTACAGTCACGACGTTACATCCGTAGTCTCTCTGGACGTACATTCTTGATCAACTTCATGCACAATTCAAGGTCTTGTTTGGAATCAAAACGATCAGTAGTAAAAGAATTTGACAACAAATCGCAATCAAGAGTGCGTAGTCCATCCGATCCACTTCACCACAGGGTGGTCTGCATGTGTGAGCGAATCAAAGTTCGAGGCTATTTTAAAGACAAACTAAAGAATAATCTAAGAACGGGTCTGAGAAAAATTAATGGACGTAAAAATATGCGGAAACGAAAGACCAACAGTCTGGTAACCGCCCCGCAAGACAGAATTGCAGCTTCCGATGTGTTCACTAAGCATCACCAGTCAAACTTCCTCATCCCCGGCTGGTCTTCTCATGAGTATTTTAGTGCTGCAATCCA
This sequence comes from Thuidium tamariscinum, assembly GCA_947034885.2. Taxonomy (NCBI): domain Eukaryota; kingdom Viridiplantae; phylum Streptophyta; class Bryopsida; order Hypnales; family Thuidiaceae; genus Thuidium; species Thuidium tamariscinum. Next base: position 17,128,081 of record OX344758.2, read on the forward strand.
GAGCTGAGCACGGTACCTCCGAACTGTGCGTATCGCCTTGCACTTGCTTGTACCCCATCTTGTTGATTGATTTCCAAGGTTCTTCTAGAGCGAGTTTGCACTCCCAGGTTGTCTTTCTCATGTGCATTGATTAGTGTTATTAGAACTGTAGAAGTCTACGAAGTTGGACATAATAGCACTATGCATTGAATTTAATGAGGGAACAAAAGAGAAGCACTTCGGTTTAGAACTCAATATTGAAACAGTCAACCTGTTGCCGGCAATTAGCATCTGAGAACTTGATCGCCACTTCTTGGTCCCCGAGGTAGCCACAGTAGACAGGCTCGAATTCTCCTTGTCCAGTACTCGTGTTGCAGTTTTCGTGATCCTGCTTCACTAGAGAGTACGTACGACATCAATCCTTTCAATCTTCCGTTTGTCAACACGTTGTTGCGCTTCTGAATGCAGCTGAAGACGAGCAATAGAGCTTTAACAAATCCGACGCCCAGATTGCCACACCCACCAGAGCAACCGTCGACCCCGTGTTGGATGTTTTAGGGTTGGGCTTCGGCTCTCCCTAGTTGAATGAAACTTCAGCAGTAACATCGTGCATCCACAAAATGACAAAAGGCTTTTGAAACTCTTGGTATGGAGCTTCTAAAACCCTCACGAATTGGTAGCTTATATTTTGAATGTATTAGGCTAATTGAGTTGCACAACTCACTAATTTAGTTCGAGAATTGAATTGACACGGTAATCAACAGAGGGTGGTGCAAAACTGCAAACATGATTCATGAAGTCCAGCGAAGGTAACTGAATTGAATAGGAGGTTTACAGTCGCTCAAGCATTACTTCTGTTGCTATCGTTGTCCTTCATGATAAGGATTAAGGGTGAATGCAAGAAACACTTGAATTATTTGAAACATACAAAGGGTGATTGCAAGAAACACTTGTTCTATTTTGTGTCACACTACGTATGCTGATCTGTTTTTTAGCCATAACTTTTGTGTTTTGCCTCCAATTGACTCAAGATTTGTAGAGAAGGTACTCATAACTATCATAAACCTTTCATAATTTTTTCATAATTTTCAAAAATAATTTACTATCCAAAAATAGACACCGATTGGATGTCACACTTGGCAGTTTAGGGGTTTCTAGTACTATGGAGTACCTTTTTTTAATGATTTTAAGATGAAATGGTCTTCTAATAGACTTCTAGCTCTCCAAGGAAGGATTTTTAAAAATAGTTAATTTTATGTGGTGTAGAGGTCTAAAAACTAAGCTCCCTTCTGCTTGTAAAATGAAACATATAAAATATTATTTTGGTGATTTTTTTTGTGAATGACCATCTCATTAAAGTTGTTGCAAATGTCCATCTTTTATTTTTTGAAAATATCTATTTTTACTATTTTTTCCTAATTAAAATATGAAGGTATATATTTTTCAGAGGTTTGGCACTTTTCAAGTTCTCCTACTTAGAGAATTTTTCTATCCATTTCCTTTGGTGAAAATCTTCATCTTAGAGAGTTAGAGGTATATACACTATTCATATATTTCTTTTAAATTTAAAATTAATTTTCTAATTTTAAAGTACTCCCGAAAAAATCAGCCAAACGCAACAAAATCGGCAGGTGTTTCTTGCAATCACCCCAAAGTATTATTTTAGTGATTTTTTTTATGAATGACCGTCACCAAAAAGTTGTTACAAATGACTAGTTTTGATTTTGTGAAATTACTTAATTTTAAAAAAAAATTCTAATTAAAACATCAAAATATGTATTTTCTTAAGACTTGGCACTTTTCTAGTTCTCCTACTTAGGGATGATTGCAAGAAACACCTGTCCTATTTTGTGTCACACTACGTGTGCTGATCTATTTTTTGGCCATAACTTTTGTGTTTTGGCTCCGATTGGCTCAAGATTTGTAGGGAAGGTACTCATAACTATCATAAACCTTACATAATTTTTTCATAATTTTCAAAAATAGTTTACTATTCCAAAATAGACCCCGATTGGATGTCACACTTGGTAGTTTAGGGGTTTCTAGTACTATGGAGTACCTTTTTTTAATGATTTTAAGATGAAATTTAGAGGATATGGTCTTCTAATAGACTTCTAGCTCTCCAGGGAAGGATTTTTAAAAATAATTAATTTTATGTGGTAAGGAGGTCTACAAAGTGAGCTCCCTTCTGCTTGTATTTTGAAACATATAAAATATTATTTTGGTGGGGTTTTTTGTGAATTACCATCTCCATAAAATTGTTGCAAATGGACACTTTTTATTTTTTGAAAATATCTATTTTTACTATTTTTCCCTAATTAAAACATGAAGGTATGTATTTTTTGGAGGTTTGGCACTTTTCAAGTTCTCCTACTTAGAGAATTTTTCTATCCATTTCCTTTGGTGAAAACCTTCATCTTAGAGGTATATACACTATTCATATTTTTTCATATTTTTTTTAAATTAATTTTATAATTTTAAAGTACTCCAGGAAAAATCAGCCAAACGCAACAAAATCGGCAGGTGTTTCTTGCAATCACCCTTAGAGAAGTTTTCTATACAATTCCTTCTTTGAATACCTATGGCTTAAAGATGTAAATATTAGTTATATTTTTAAATTTTTAAAAAATTGATTTTCTAATTTTAAAGTACTTCAAAAAAAGTCATAAGTATATTGTTGCAAATTGCAACAAATAGTACAAGTGTTTCTTGCAATCACCCCTTAGTACTAAAAACCTCTAAATTAGAAAGTGTGACAAATAAGCTTCAAAATTGAAGTTTAATTATAAAATAATTTCTAAAAATTTCTAAAAAATAAGGGATTTGATTGTTGTCATACAGTCATATTAGACATCTCCAATAAAAATTTCAAAATAATTTGCTTCATACTTAAAAAAAGTTATAGTCAATAACAACTCTGTCATTCCAAGTGACGCAAAATAGTACTAGTGTTTCATGCTTTCATGGTTTCACCCATGTCAAGATTTAATTTTGGAGCTTTGGAAAATTAATCAATTATTTAGAGGAATAACTTTAAAGATTAGGGTGATTGCAAGAAAGGCCTCCCATTTTTTGTCTCGTTTTGAATAATACTCATAATTTTTTCAGGAGTACTATTTAATTAGAAAAAAATAATTGTAATGAATACACCTTTAAGAAGAAGGTACCCTAGAAAGGAAAAGTTCAGAAAAATTCTCTAACTAGGAGAACTAGAAAAGTGCAAAATCTCATGAAAATTAGTACTTTCACATATTAATTTGTAAAAAATAGGAAAATAAATTTTAAAAAAAACTAAAAATTGGCAATTTGGGAAGGATTGATGATGATGAGATTTCACCAAAAGAATTATTTTGAAACCATTTTTGATGTTCAGAATTGTATGCGCAAGGGGCTCCTATTTGCATCAATTTAGAGGACATAAAATAATGTTTCTTAAAAATATTTTTGGTCAACTCATAAATCTTTAGTATATAAATAGACCATACAAATTTCAAGTCTACGTCATTAATTTTGGATACTCCACAGTACTAAAAACCCCTAAATTGCAAAGTGTGACAAATTAGGTAAATTAAAATTTAATTATGAAATATTTTTTGGAAATTTCTGAAAAATAAGGAATTTCTTTACTATCAAGTTGGCCATCTTCAATAAAAATTTCAAGTACACTGGATTAATACCCCAAAAGTTATAACCAATGGCACAAATGTCATTTCCATTGTAAGTTTGTGACGCCAAAAAGGACAGCCCTTTTTTGCAATCACCCATTACTAGCTCTAGGTTCTTAGTCCATGTAGAATTAAAACTCTCATGCAATTGTTCTATTTCAAAGAAATAGCATGTAGATAAGCATTATTGAAGGAAGAATCTAGAGACCCTGATTTCCATTTCATTTTAATTGTAGTCATTGTAATATGTTTTGTTGTTCTTAGCTATTTACCTTGTCCATTTAGTATTTTAGTTGCCCAAATTTTGGAATTTTTTTTTCATAGTCTATTCTAGTCCATTGCACTAGATTATATCTCATTCCAATGGATGTCATCTCAACTGAATTTGTCAAAGAAGAAGGTGATTTCATCCGAATTAATTTGAAGAAAATTCACTTTTTATTTTTGCAAAATGAGCTTTCACCCCAAATAAAGAACACATTTCAATGTAGGCTAGTAGTACAAAAAAGAGGGTTGAATTTTTTAACCCCGATCCATGTTAGAGGAGGTTGAAATTGGCATTGAACCATCCCACTCTAGCCCAAGCTAAACCACCTAGAAGCTTCTAGTGAAATACTTGCTCGAAAATGATCAAACAACGGAAGTTTTTCCAAAGATAGTTTTTTTATTTATTGACTAAGATTGAGGCCTCTTTGATTCCACCATTGGTAACATGAAAACTTGAGGCAATCAACCTTAATATTGATCCATGCAGTCATACAAAACACTATTTAGTAGGAGCAGTCCATCAGTACTAGGAGCAATGTACCCATAACTTGGTACATATTGTTTAGTTCCCTCGTGGAAAAACAAGTATAGATTCCTAACTTAGCCTACTTTACCATCTGGCTAAATCATTTTCCCACTTACATATACCAACATACATGACATGAAGGAAAGCTTATAAAAAAACACCCAAAATGTTGCACAATCTTGAATTTCACAATCTTAAGAAAATTCCTAATTAAAACATCAAAGTATGTATTTTCTTAAGATTTGGCACTTTTCTAGTTCTCCTACTTAGAGAAGTTTTCTATGCAATTCCTTCTCTGGATATCTATGGTTGAAAGATGTAAACATTAGTTATATTTTTGAATTTAAAAAAAATTGATTTTCTAATTTTAAAGTACTTCAAAAGAAGTCATAAGTATATTGTTGCAAATTGCAACAAATAGTACAAGTGTTTCTTGCAATCACCCCTTAGTACTAAAAACCTCTAAATTGGAATTTGGAAAGTGTGACAAATTAGCTTTAAAATTGAAGTTTAATTATAAAATAATTTCTAAAAATTTCTAAAAAATAAGGGATTTGATTGTTGTCATACAGTCATATTAGACATCTCCAATAAAAATATCAAGATAATTTGTTTCATACTTAAAAAAAGTTATAGTCAATGACCACTCCATCATTCCAAGTGACGCAAAATAGTACTAATGTTTCATGCTTTCACGATTTCACCTATATCAAGACTTAATTTTAGAGCTTTAGAAAATTAATCAATTATTTAGAGGAATAACTTTAAAGAATAATAACTTTGGATTCTCAGTCCATGTAGAATTAAAACTCTCATGCAATTGTTCTACTTCAAAGGGATAACATGTAGACAAGCATTATTGAAGGAAGAATCTAGAGACCGTAATTTCCATTTCATTTTAATTGTTGTCATTGTAATATATTTTGTTGTTCTTAGCTATTTAACTTGCCATTTAGTTGCCCAAATTTTGGAATTTGTTTTTTTCCATGGTCTATTCCGGTCCATTGCACTAGATGACTAGATTATATCTCATTCCAATGGATGTCATCTCAATTGAATTCGTCAAAGAAGGAGATGATTTCATCCGCATTAATTTGAAGAAAATTCACTTTTTATTTTTGCAAAATGAGCTTTCACCCCAAATAAAGAACACATTTCAATGTAGGCTAGTAGTACAAAAAGGAAGGTTGAATTTTTTAGCCCCGATCCATGTTAGAGGAGGTTGAAATTGGCATTGAACCATCCCACTCTAGCCCAAGCTAAACCACCTAGAAGCTTCTAGTGAAATACTTGCTCGAAAATGATCAGACGATCAGAAGTTTTTCCAAAGATAGTTTTTTTATTTATTGACTGAGATTGAGGCCTCTTTGGTTCCACCATTGGTGACATGAAAACTTGAGGCAATCAACCTTAACATTGATCCATGCAGTCATACAAAACACTATTTAGTAGGAGCAGTCCATCAGTAGGAGGAGCAACGTACCCGTAACTTGGTACATATTATTTAGTTCCCTGATGGCAAAACAAGTATAGAATCCTAATTTAGCCTACATTACCATCTGGCTAAATCATTTTCCCACTTACACATACCAACATACGTGACATGAGGTATAGTTTATAAAAAAACACCCAAAATGTTACACAATCTTGAATTTCACATGCATTACCTTCTTTCTTTGGTTATGATGATAAAGTGCACTTCTCTACGAACCCAATGCACTTTGCGGTTTGAAAATCGGTCCATTGTTGAGCATGATACGTAGTTACGACTTCCTCAAGTCTCCGAACTTCCTACTGCGGTGAAAACTGCAAGTAGTCCAACCATATTTTGGATATTAGATCTCAAAACCAACATTGTGTATGAGTCTCAAGGTCCCATTGACCTCGATAACCGACAAGCTCATGTCCTTGGGCTGCGTAACCACGGTCTTCGGGACCGGGGTCGGCTCGACGGTGGGGGGCGCCCCATTGAGGGAGAGGCTGACACTTGTGTGATCCGGACGTTCGAACTTCTTCCATGCCCCGGCCGCGACTTTGATGAAAACCAGGGACGACGCTGGTGGTAGTGTGGTTGTTGACGGTCCTTTTGGTTTCGATGCTAAGGGTGATGTCCACACTGCCGCCATTGCCGGGGTTGGAGGCGTCGAACTGCACTGTGCCGATGGACCCGGGCAACACGTTCACGGGGAAGTGCGGCACAGTGGACCCAGCTGCAATATTGTTCCCGACTACCGTGTTGTTGGCGAGCGTGAATTTCACTTTCCACCCTGTACTGATTGGAGCGTTGGGCGGGACGACCCTGACGGCCGTGATTTTCATGGTGACCCCGTGGGGCAGCTCTTTCAGTTTCAGTTTCTGAACCACTGGTCCCGGCAATCCCGGCGGCATTGTGAGTGCCCTCGCGCGCGTACAAGGCGTACCTGGAGTCGGGTGGCACGAGTCTTGAACAAGGCAGAGATACACATTTTTTAATTTGAGCCTAGCGTGAGTCCAATTTCAAAATTGACAATTAATATCACGAAGCTCGAAAAAAGCATGAAACGCCTAGAGTTCGATCGATGCCAGCTCCGGTCCATATTATCTTCCTAGAACAACTTTACTGAAAACATAATTAAATCGAGAAGTCAAACTCCCCAAACTTGTGGATTAGTTGGTCAGTGATCTCTCTGTGGGCCTCCTTCCTACCTGAGTAGCACAACTCTCCTCCATGCCAAAAAGAGTTGAAAGAACTCAACTAGCCATCCATAACGTCAGACAGTCATCAATACACCAGTCGATCAGAAACCCAGTACGCACAACACTTCAATATTTCACACGACGTACTGATTTACGCACAAACGAGTATGAGTAGTTTGAGTATTAAAGTTGTTACCTGCAGTTAAGGTACCGGAGGCGACGACGCAGTTGAGCTCCGGTGTATATATCGATCACTCCGGGACTCGATTGGCTGCTGTCGATCTGGAAATCCTACTTTCTCTAGCTTTCCCTGCATCAAAAAATTCAAAAATCAAATCAGATTCGAATACCTCATGCCCAGATCGTTCCAAGTAAGAAGTTCAAATCTGAGATATTATCTGCTCTTAATTTCACATGTGAATACGTGATCTCAAGTACCTTTGAACAGCCCTAACGGTAGTGACAAGGGAGATACCGATAGTGCAGACGCTTGATGTTTGTAAGAGGATCAATTAAAGCAGACTCCCACGAGACTTTGAAAGCAGGCCGACGGATCGAGACACACAGAGACCCCGACTCCGACGGACCTTAAATACATCATGAAGTGCAGGTTCAGAAATTCATTTAATACTAATTACGTACATCTATGTTATGTTATGTACGAAATTGATGTCACAACCTTGTCACGATATCCGTCACAATATCCGTCACGTTTTCAGGGTGGAGAAATATCCTGTCACATTGTCGTCACAAATGATGAAAATCGACAGCTACTAGAGCACGGCATGCACACAGTTCCCTTGCCTCGTGCCCTGTGCCAATATATAGGTTTGGCTAGTATTTAGAAACTTAAGTTTCCATTTTTTCGAAATTAACAGTTCCCAGTTCCCAAACAACTAGCCTATGCCCTGTGCCATTGTCGGCCGTTGCCACACCCATTTGCCTTTCGATCAAAGTCCCACAGCAAGAGCTACAAAATAAAGTTTGCCAAGTTCCTGTGGAAATGAAATGACTGGATTCGTTGTAAATTCCCGAATTCGTTCTATGCGAGTCAAGCAAATTAAGGGAGCTAATTGGCGTCCCCAACTTATGTAAACACCTACGGCCAATCGCAAATATACGGTACATTGTTTTAATTTACAGACAGCTGAACCGGAAGGATGAGACTGATGGCAAGATTCCACACGACAAGGAGTATCGACAAGGAGATTATTTGGGTTTATGTTGCCTCTTTGGATATCTGTACTAAATCAACTCCTTTAATCCTCTGAAATTGAATTCATGCATATCTCAATTCGATTGTAATGTCTAGAGCGAAGTCCTAACTTGACTGGGAGGATTGACCCCCTTATTTATAACATAATTAACTAGCACTTGGAAGGTCCTTATTGCTTCCACAAAATCTAGGAGCCTCCAGTATGGCAATTTCTTAGCCAGCCAATGACTCTCTTGCAATTAATGACTCAACCTGGGGAGTCCTTTTGCTTCCCGAGCAAGTGGGAGCCTCCCGTATGGCAAATTTCGAGCCGGCCAATGACTCTTGCAACTTTTGACTCAGCCAAGGAAATTAGCGCATGCTGTACGGAGCAGGGTTGGAGATGTTGGCGGATAGCGTGTCGCGAGCGCACGCAAGTGGAACCAGGGGACCCGAGATGAGGTAGAGCTTGGGCTTGAGCTTTCGGATCCTGGGATGCTGCCTGAAGTCGTGTTGCAAGTGGCGTTGTTGTGTTGTTTGCCGGATCCCAGCATCGCCCGTCGATGCGTCTGGTGAATCAGTGGTTTCAGCTGCCTCCGAGCGAAGGGATCTGGATTTTCCCGAGTTGGCTGAAGTTCAGCCAACGTATGCAAGGTCGTCGATGCCTCAGTTTCTCGGGGGAATTCGGAGGCGTCGACGTCCTCCAGTTACGTCTCGTTGTCTCTTTCGTCAAACCTTTCAGGAAGTGCCAAGGGTGGGAGGAGGCGCTGAGTAGCACTTTGGCAACAGAAAGATCATGCCAGGTGAAACATTGTCCATGAATTTGAATTGCAAATGGTTTTGTCAGTGTGAGTTCTATGCATTGCCTACAACTCTGCGAAAGTGTGGAAACTTGTTTGGAGGATAGTAAACCATTGTGAAAGTACTCTAAAGCATTTCGTGAAGTGCCAAGGGTGGGAGCAGGCGCTGGCACTACAACAGGCCTATAACAGGAATTACTCAAGTAATTGAAACTTGAAAACATCACCAATTATCTTGGAATGGTTCTGTGTGGATTCGTACATTGTTTTGAACTAGAGTTCCAACAGTGGAATATCTGAGTTACGATTATAAAGCATACGTACAGAATTATTTTGGAGGGTTGCAACTGTTAAGTTGTAGTTTCATCGTTACTTCTTAAAGCTTGTCGGTAAGTGCCACATGCACCATATATACAGTAAATCATAAATTAGTGTAATTTGAGGACTCTTATTATACACTGTCGGGCACCGAGTTGAATGCAAGAATAGGAACCGGTCAAGTGTCAATTAAATAAAGAAACCACAAGAATTCATGATCGAGAAGACGAACTTCGATTTCTGACGGAACAGACAGAACTTGCCATATCCCGTGGCGAAGGACAGCTTTGAAACCGGTCACGGAAAATGCCGAATGCTTACGTTTCTGCAGACAAACATGGAAGAACGGAAATGTTGGAATCAGTGACATTATGCTGTGTTAGTTTAAGATTACCATCATGTTCATGCCTGAACCCAAGTGATACACTTTCATTCAAAAGTGCACTGCATGTCTTCGATATTCAGGAGACAATTAGGCAGCTTTTCATCATCAAAGATTGAAAAATTTACACAAATCCAATATCACCCCTGGAGAATGAGAAAGCATGTCGAATGAGAGAGAATTCAAAGCGCTTCTTCTCAGACGATACTTTGACCCATTCTGAAACTTGACTGCACTTATCAAACTCGTTCCCTACAGGTACACTTGCGACGTTACATCCTCAATCTCTCTGGACATTCTTGATCAACTTCATGCACAATTCAAGGTCTTGTTTGGATTCAAAACGATCAGTAAAAGAATTTGACAACAAATCTCAATAAAGAGTGCGTAGTCCATCCGATCCACTTCGCCACAGGGTGGTCTGTGCATGTGAGCGAAACAAAGTTTGAGACTATTTTAAAGACAAACTAAAGAATAGTCTTAGAAGAATGGGTCGGAGAAAAATTATGGACGTATCGATATGCGGAAATGAAAGACCAACAGTCTGGTGCACAATCATTCACCAGGTCGATGTGCTTGTTATTTCATGCATTATCACAGCAACGGAAAACCAAGTCTCGAATTGTGCCACTGTGGAGTATGAAGAGAGATTATTCATCACCATAGTATGGCGAATTTCATTAAAACGGCGATATGCCATTAATTTGGCAATTTTGACAGTTCGGACTGTGAGGTCCGAAATCTAAAACTGTCATACATTTTTGAAATATATATGTCTTGTAGATGACTCAAATTTGTACCAGTCCAAGATGTTTCAGACCTCGCAATCTGAACTATAAAAACCTCATAGATTTTGTAAATCTATATATGTCTTAGATGTCTGAAAATTTATACTTGTCCTAGATGTTAGCTTTTAGTTCAGACCACACGGTCCGAAAAATGGCATAGCGAATATCGCCATTTTTTTGAAATTTGCCATTAATTAGCCAAGTTGAGGAAGTGTATTGAATGACCATGGGTAGTATTCTTGTGACAATGAATTTGAGCAAACGTTTACGTATAATTCACTTCGCTAGTATCATCAGTAAGACCAAGAGCAAGCATACCTTTACCTTGATAACAACCTCCATTCTCAGTTTGTAGATTGAAAACAAACCATTCCTTTCATCGTTGCTATGTAAATTGAAATATTGATTCTAAAAGTTTTAAGAATCTCCTAAGAAATTTTTGTAGGTTTCGGCAAGTATCTTGAAATATAATCTAAGCAAGATTTTTTGAAATGCTTTTTTAAGATAGGGAAGTTGATTAGCTTTCTTGGATTATAATTGTTATTTCAATTGGTGCTCAAAAGCAAAAGCTATGTTACAACAAGCAATAAGCCCAAAATAAGCAAAAGTAGAGCAACAAACAACAAAAAAATCTATAAAATGATGAATTATATATATATATATATATATATATATATATATATATATATATATATATATATATATATATATATATATATATATATATATTTTTTTTTTTTTTTTTTTTTTTTTTTAAATTTATTTATTTTAAATTTTAAATTTTTTCTTACATTATATTTTTGTCTATGTAGAAATACTTGCTTCATTTTATTTGAGAAATGATGTGAAAGGTATGAAGCTTCTTGTTTTGTAGTTAATTTTAGCAAATCTTTGAAAAAATAATGAAATAGACCTCTTTTTGAACTTTATTTTAACATTTTTCTGAAAAGAATCAAATTGGACAAATTGCACATTGGTTTGGCTTGCTTTTGAGGAAAAATCTCACCATTGAATTTAGTGAGTTTTCATTCCTTCTTAAAGCTTTCAAAAATTTAGTATTTCCCTCTACTTCATAATTGCTTTGACCAAGTTAAAAATTAAAAATTAAAAATACAAGTTTTTTGCTTTAAAAAAAAAGATTTCCAAATTCTCAATTCAATTCTTTAATACAATTTTCTTGATTTCCAATTTGTAGTATAAGTTTTAAAATTAAGAGGATTATAGATTTTATAATCTAATTAGGCTAGGAGCAAAATTGACTTATAACTTTAGAAGTTAATCATAATAAATTTACACCAATCTATGAATGTGAGGTGATTGCAAGAAATACTTTTACTACTTTGTATCACACGTTGCATGTTGATTTGTTTTTTAGCTATAACTTTTGTGTTTTGGTGAGTGAATGCAAGAAAGACTTGTCTTATTTGGCATCACACTTTGAGTGACGGAGTTGTCATGTGCTATAACTTTTGAAGCATTAACTCTTTGAATTTCAAATTTTTATTAGAGATGGATAACTTGATATTAATCAGAACCCTTGTTTTTTAGAAAATTTCAAAAATTATTTTATATTTAAACTTAAATTTAGCTAATTTTTCACACTTTGTGGTTTAGGGGTTTTTAGTACTCAAGAGTACTTAAAATTAATGATTTAGAGCTTAGATTTCTAAGATGGTCAATTTTGTTAAATGGCAATATTTCAATAAAATGGCATGATATTTCGTTAAAACGGTACAACATTCCGTTAAAATGGCACATTTTCTTCCTCTACCTCTAGGCCTCTATGTCAAAATGGTACACAAAATTTGTCAAAGTGGCACATGGAATACGTCAAAATGGCACTCAAAATACTACCATTTTAACAAAATTGACCATTAGGGTCTATTCCCACATTGGGTAGGCATGTTTATACCAAAGAAAATTTTAAAAATCATTATTCTCTTTCCTCTACATGTGTGCTAATAAGCCTCCCTTGCGCACACATTTTTTAACAATCAAGATGGTTTTGAAATCATTATTTTGGTGAAATATCTTCATCATAAAGTCTTCCTAAATGGACAATTTTTAGTTTTAAGAAAAATTACTTTCCCTATTTTTTACAAATTGAAATGTGAAACTATAGTGAAAGTTGCAATTTTCATGAAATTTTGCACTTTTTTAGTTCTCCTACTTAGAAAATTTTTCTATACTTTTACTTCCTAGGGTACCTTTTCCTTAAAGGTATATGCATCAAACATATTTTTTTCTTTTTAAAAAAATTGATTTACTAATTATACAGTACTTCTAAAGAAAAAAATAAGTATTGTACAAAATGCTACACTTTTCAATAGGTCTTTCTTGCAATGACTGTGGCTCCAATTGACTCAAGATTTTTAGGGAAGGTAATCATGACTGTCATAAATCTTTCCTAATTTTTTCATAGTTTTCAAAAATAGTTTACTATTCAATAATAGACCCCAATTGATTGTTATTCTAGCTAGTTTAGAAATTTTTTAGTACTACTGGGCAAAAGCAAGCTGGAATGACACAAAACTTACTTGTCACAATTCATATTTTTCTAATTATACTTTTATTTTTGAAGATTAAGAAAACATATGGTATAATTGTAATCAAAAGAACTCATTTATATGTTGTATACTTAATAGATTACAACTCTCAATAAATTAAATTAAATTAATTTTTCAATATTTTATGTATTATGGACTATTTAGTTCTCACTTTAAAAAGACTGTCACAATTCATTGATTTTATAAAATGACTCTTGAATTTTTACAAAAAAATATAATATCCTTTTTATATTTGAAGAATATGAAAAATATATTGGTAAAAATAGAATTGTTGTTTATTTTAATAGAATTTATGTTTCATTCTTTGAAGAAAGGACTTTTATGTATCATTATTTCATCAATAATAGTGTTTGTTTTGTAAATTACATTAGACGTATCTAAAATCAACTTTATGCAAATCTATCTTTTCAAAATTGTTGTTATTCATAAGTATATTTAAGGATGGCCAAACTTTCAATAGAGCGTATTTTCATTAGAACCAATTCTACAATTTATTGAAATAAATACAAATTTGATGTCATTTTTGAAGTTTTTTAAATTTAGATATAGAAATGAATTTTTTTGAATTCATTTATTTATTTTATACATTATAATGAAATTATAGGAAAAAAATCAAAAAATTTAGAAGTCATATGCAAAATGAATGAAATAGACTTAGTTTTATGATTCCACTTTTGCCAACTTTAGGGCTCTCTAGCTTGCCATTGTCCTATTTAGTACCCAAAACAAGGTGAAAAAAAATGATTTTTGAGCATTGAAACACTAATATCTTGCAATCTATGTAGTGAAAAACTTTAAAAAATTTTGCATATCTTATCAAACCAATTTACTATAAGATTATATATTAGAAAGACACGTATTTATTATTTAAAATCTCCTAATAAGGTCATTACTTAAAATCTTATCTCTAGGACTATACTTAAAACACCCCTTTCTCTTATAGTAATATGGTTACAAATTTCAAAAAATGTTTAAGAAAAAATAGTTTTGGTACTAGAAATGAAAATTTTTGACCATTTTTGGAATAATCACAATCAAAGAATTTAAGGGATTAATTAAATCTAATTTTGGACAAGGAAATGGGAAGAAATAAAATAAAATTTAGAAACATACCTCAACAATTTTAACATTCAAATTGTAATTCATTGCTACTACTCCTTCATGGTGCTCGATTGCTACCTCCATCTTCACAATCTTGTATTTAAAAATGGTGTTGGATATACTCATATGTTGAAATGCAATTTTTTTTCTTCTTTCGTCCTTCTATTTCTTCTATTTCCTTTTTTTTTCTCCTTCTTTCTTATATATTTTTTATGATATTTTTTGGAGTATTTTCCAAAGCAAAATGCTACCAAATCTAATCTCTAATTCTCTAAATGCTTGCCAATCTTCTTGAGAATAAAACAAGAGGCTTGAAGACAAGCTAATTTGGCTTATGCTATTAATAACTAATTCCTAGAATCTACCAAAGTCAACTATTCCCTCTTTTTGTTTTTTCTACTTATCTTTATTCCACACTCCAACCTCGGTATACATATCAAATTTTCCCAATCAACAACTTCTTTCCCTTACAATCTTCTTTCCTATTTGAATATCAAATGGCTAACATAGAATTCTAATCTCCACTTGCTTTGCTTCCATTCTTTGGGTTTGAGCTTTGCTTAAAGCTTGATTGTATAACTATAAGAGCTTGAGTTTGCACTAAAGGGAGATGGAACCAAGCTTGGGGATGTATTGGAAAAGAATTGAATGTATTCTAGATCAATATATGGTGCATGAATAAATACTGAATGCAATTTGGCAACCACAATGCTACATATAGCTTATATAACCCTTAAACACCAAGGCAGATGTTTTGCGTGCGATGAATGGCAAAGAATCTTTCTTTGTAAGATAGAAGTGCAATTATTCATCCTTAATATCAAGGGTGGAAAAGGAAGCTCTTCTATAGTATTTTGACTTCAAATGAATATACTAGGCTTATTCAAAGTAGATGATGTCACATTGTATTAAAATGCATGATTTCTATGACATCATGCAGTCCATTGTTCAAGGATTAAGCAATTGCAAACTGAGTTGACTTGTTAACTTCATCTAATGAATAGGTTGATCCTCCAATTGGTTTCATAGTAACTTGATGAATGCAAACCAAACCAAATGTGTGTACTCAAATTAGATGATTGGGCCGGCTAAGTCAACAGTGTACTAGCTTTCTACTTTGGCTAGGCTATTGCAAGAAACACTTACCGTTTTTGGTTCAAAATGGCCTATTTCAATGAGTCTTGTGAATTTTGGAATAATTTTTTTTTAAATAAAATTAAAATGGATAATTTGAAGAGCAATGAGAAAATTGTGTCTCTTAAAATTCAGACCTAATAAAATTTAATTCTAAAAGTTATGCACAAAAAAAACACAATTGAAAATACAATGAAAATAGACACTTTGATGTTTGTTTGTTTTGAAAAATTAAAAAAATCAAAATAAAATAAAATAATAATATTTTTTTTAAATTTAAAAATATTCTTCTTCAATCATTTTCATCTTTAGAAAAAATAAATTGTATTCTTTACACTTGTACAAAGGTAGTCTACTTTGAGTACATGCGGAAGTTGATAAGTTTATTATTTATAGAAAATCTCCTTGTGGGCTTGTGTAACTTTAGTAGAAGTTGTTGCATGCCAATTTTGACCTTAAAATTTTTATTTTTGTATTAAGAAAATAGGACTAAAACCACCCCCCACCCCCTAATGGCTACGATAGACATCCAATTGGGGACTTTTGCAAAATAGTAAAACAATTTTCAAAATTTTCAAAAAATCACATAATGTCTAGAACTATTATATGTACATTTATTTCAAGTTTTGTGTAAAATGGACAAATGACGCAAAAGTTATAAACAAAAAATCACCTATCCAAAACGAAGGGGTCAAAAAATAAGACAAGTGTTTCTTGCAATCACCCAGGTGTTGTCCACCCCATTTTGGTTGGCCTTGGTCCATAATTTCTAAGAACTGTGAACTTTGGTCTAGGGTCGTTGCAAGAAACACTTACCGGTTTTGGCTCAAAATGGCTCAAAATCAATGATTCCTATGAGTCCTATGACCCTTTGAAATAAATTTTTTTTAAATTGAAAAAAATATGGATAATTTGAAGATATTATGTCTCTTGAAATTCAGACCTAAGAAATTTTTTCTCTAAATGTTATAGACAATAGAAAATACAATGAAAATAGCTCTTTTTTCACTAATTTGGTAAAAATAGTAAAAAAATTCAAAAAATGAAAATGAAAAATCCATTTTTTTCTTCAAGTAAAGGTCTTTCTTTTCCAACAAATTTCATCTTTGGAAAAAAATTAATTCTATTCTCTACACTTGCGCAAAGTCAGCCACTTTGACAACATGTGGAGGTTGAACAGTATAGTATTTTCAAAAAATCTCTTCGTGGTATTGTGTAACTTTAGGTGAGGTCCTTGCATGCCAATTTTCAGCTCAAAATTTGCATTTTTGGATCAAAAATAGGACTAAAACCCCCCAAAATGGCCAAGGTAGACAGCCAATCGGGGGCAGTTTAAAAATAGTAAACTAATTTTGAAAAAATTGAAAAAATTTCACAGCATATAAAACTTTTGTGTGCACCTTCACTCCAAATTTCAAGTTGATAGGGAAAACTATGCAAAAGTTATGAGCAAAAAACTACCTGTTGAAGGTCAAGGGGACAAAAAATAGGACAAGTGTTTCTTGCAATCACCCTCTAAATATAAACCAGTTGTTGCTTGCCAAACTTTAGTTTGTAAAACTAAAACTTTCAGTCTCCATATCAAGACCCTTTAAAATAAAAGAAACATCAAAAAAATTATGTCTAGGAATGAAGTTTCACCGTCTATGGTGTTAAATCCAAATTTTAAGGTACAAAAACACAAATAACTAAAGGAAAGTTATATCCAAAGGTGAAACTTTCTTGTGTAGTGGCTTAGTGCTAATTTTTAGATAATTTTCTACAAGTTGGTTAGTACAAATGTGTGAGGTTTGATTCCCTCTCAATCTTCTCAAAGTGACATAACAAACACATAGGACCACAAATTCCTTTGTCAAGGCTCTGGGGAGAATTTATAACACTAATGGATGAGATCCCACCCCAGAAAGGAGCTTGGATGGAATTTAAAAGATACACTAACATTTAAAATTCAAACACTTGGCTTATGGACAAACTCAAGGGGGATTTTCTTCAACTTAGAGTTGAAAAATCTCTCACAAAATCTTGTCAATATTTAGTACTTAAACACCAAAGACTCAACTACAATTAAAGTTTGTTAGTGCTCCAAAAATCTCACAAAAACACTCATTAAATTGAAACAAAGGCAAGTATGCATGAAAAGAAAAGCTCTCCAAAGGATCCCCAACATATTTTGAGATGAGCTCCAAAAACACAAAGAACGTAGACAATGATCAAAGAAAAAGCTCTAAATTCAAATAAAAAACAAGCTTTTAGCAAAATAGTCAAAATTTCAACAATGTAACCGCATTTTGGCCAAACTTAACAAAAATCACAAGGGGTGCAAAGTAAGAAGAGGTAAGGCCTTTTAAACATTTTCTAGGCCTCCTTCCCTATCAAATTACCTACCAAACTACCTATGGAAAAAAATAAAAAATAACTTTCAAAAATCTAACCTATTGTTGTTACCATTTTAACTTTTGGAGAATTCCTCTAATCACCAAATAAATTGTGCCATTCTCTATAGAATATATAAATTATCCTAGAAGACCTCCCACATTGGATAGGAGTATGATCTTGGTTTGCATGTTTTAATAGTTTATAAAAAGCAACTTATTTCTGACTACTTAAGCAATAAAGCATAATTGGAGTGTAGATGTGTTGTGGGAAATTTTTTCTTCATGTATAGAAATAGATTTGAAATGGATTCCATATATTTTTCATAAAACTTATTTCCCAAAACAAAATTATCAAGAATTTTCTAAGTAAAGATTATTTTCATCCCATACTAATCATATAGGTCATCCTATTTTTCAACCAAGGGTTGGTTGGAAAATCAATAGTACTTTGTTAGTATGAATGTGTGATAGAAAATTGTAACACCAATTGAGAGGATCGGTGTGAACTCACCCCCTCGTTCAGCCCTTCTGAGTCATTCCTAAAGTGCAAGTAAAAAAATAGAGCCTCCTATTTTATGCTTGGTTAATTTATCTTATACACCCTTGCTACATAGTTTGGAGCCTCAAATTACAAAGATGAAGTCAAAATTTTCCAATTTTTTCATACATGAAAAATTAAATCATTTCAACATTTTCTTAAGAGATCAAGCAAGGGGTCAACCATTGAGAGTGCTTCATTTCCAAGTCCCACCATATAGCATCACCACGTTTGCCAAAATTTGGCTTGCAAAATGCAGGCCTATCCAATTTGCAAGCCGATCTCAAAGGAGTCACCCCACCCATCTGGTTGGTAGGCCTATTAACAGGCCAGGCACGCATGACTTGGCAATAGGAAATGAGGTGAATTGCTTGGCCGAAGCTTCTGCCAGAGATTAGGAGAACTCTTTGCATCTTGTTGTTTCCTGTTTTGCAAGCCGCAGAGCGGCTAGCAAAATGACCTTGATTTGCAGGCGAACATCGACTTGCAAGCCCTCCCACTTAACAAGTCATCCGTTTTGCCAAACAGGTGGGGTTGTTTCAGAGGTGCCTCTTAACAAGTCATCCGTTTTCCCAGACGGGTGCGGATGCTCTTAGCAAGTAGGTGAGTCCTCTTTCATATGGCATAACCCATTGCAAATAGATCACCCTACCTTGCCCAGGGGATTATCAGGGGGAATATCAGGAATGGATTGCCTCCCATGCAGTGATCCCAAAACTGGTTAAATTTCGCTCATTTTCTACTTAATTTTTTCATGCCCTTTGTAGAAATTTTTAAAAATCTTCCAAAAATGAACATTTGGCTAAAACTCCTGAATCTGTTCTGAGATCGCTGCTCCCATGGCACCGGAGTCCAAATAATATTCCACACGAAGGTCAATCTTGCTGTCCATCATGTCACGACACACGTTCCGGCTTCTCCTCAGCGCGAAATTTCGGCTCCCGAAAACACTCTGTCCAGAACCCAACCAAGATCCCTGTCACCCATTCTGTTCTGGAACTGGGCTTGTTGTCGGAGAAGCGGACCAAGCCCTGGACTGGGCGTTTGGCAAGCTGAGCTAAGCCTGCGTTGACTGCCAGAAAAAAAAGGCTCCCGGAAACATTCGGCTTCGAATCGATCGGAGGTTTTGAAAGAGCGAAAGAGAGCGGCTCGTTTGCTTTCGAAGAAGGGGAATTCAGGAATTCTTAGTTTCGTTTTCTCCATCGCTGCAATTCTTGCAGAATGATTACTGGATCCCTGCTTTTGAAAAACTTTGATTCCCGGACTGTCGGGATTATGGACGGAGGATGGGTTCCCGGATGGGTTTGATGGGGGGAGAGAATGAATTAGTGTGAGGTGGTGAGTTTTGGGAAGGAACTGGGAGAGGATTCATTGGTACTGGTTTCGATTCCTAGAACGCAGCGGTTTATGATGATTTTGAAGTTCTATTCTTGTTTGTTGAACAGTTCCGTTGAGATCTCTGTGTTCTCCGACATGATCTGGACACGCTCACCCACGACCGTGATGCTCTTCACGTTGATGATTTCTGAAGTCGCTGGCCAAAACGCCAGCTTTACCTTCAACTCCACCTCAGGGATCGCCAATTCTCAAGGAGCGCCCATGTTCCTCGCATCCGGAGACGCCATGACGGATGCGCAAGGGAAGTTCTTAGCTCTCAACACCGACATTGCGCATCAAACGAACAAAGTCTACTACTCGAATTGCGGCCGCGTTGTATACAAGGACAAGGTCAGACTACTGGACAAAACCAGCGGCGTTGTCGCTTCCTTCCACACTTCCTTCACGTTTTCCTTCGCTTCCTTCGACAACAACTCAAATTCCTGCGGGAGCGGGATGCTGTTCACGTTCTCCCAAAACTCCACTGTCAGCGACTTAGAGACCACGCTTGCTGGTGGCTCCTTGTGCGATTTGAATTGGAACCAGGCCGATCTTCGCTTATTCGCAGTTGAAATCGATTCCCACAACGACCCTCTCATGTCGGACGTGAGTGACAGTCACCTTAGCCTGGACGTGGGCACCAAAACGTTGAGCACACACGACCTTTGTCTCCCACCGAACACCAATCAGACATGTGCGTTTTTTTGTAAGGATCCCGATGCGACGTACACTACTTGGATTGATTATGACAGTGCGAATCAGACGCTGCAAGTCTGGTTTCGCAACGGCTCTGGTGTTGCGAAGCCTAGTGATCCAGTCATAAGTTACCCCAACTTGCGTCTTGACAGCATGTTGGACGAGGAGATGTACGTGGGCTTCATCGGCAGCACAGGCGGCTCAAGAGAAGTTCACACGATCTGGGCCTGGGAATTTGCGAGCACTGGAATCACAACATCGAAACCCGGTTCCAAAATTTCACCTGGTTTGATAGGTGGAGTTCCGGCAGGGGCACTGGCAGGACTTCTCGTTGTGGGGATCCTTGTGTACTTCGGTTGGATCCACCGCAGGATGGGAGAAGTTCCGGGAAAAGCACAGTCTTTCGACGAGCTGCCGTTGTATTCCTTTCAGGATGAGTCGCGGTCGTACACTTTCAAGGAGCTCAGTGAGATGACGAAGGGATTTAGTGCGAGTGAGAAGCTTTCGAGCGGGGGTTATGGGGACGTGTACAAAGGGACGTCGCCGTCGGGGGGGTTGGTGGCTGTGAAGCGTATTAAGGAGGATGAAGCTCAAGCGGGCGAAGCGAGTTTTCTTGCGGAAGTGAGGAGCTTGAGGCAGACGAGGCACCGGTACTTGTTGCAATTGCGGGGGTGGAGCTACAGCGCGGGTGGGATGTTCCTGGTGTACGAGTTCATGTGCAATGGGAGTCTTGATAAGTGGCTGCATCCAAATGGGGAGCTCAACTGGAATGTGCGACGAGCCATTCTCGCAGGTATAGTTCCAAAATCTAAACACTTTATCCCCTTGCTTCTCTTGTCATGAGATCTGGAAAAGCGTAGCTTGATTCTCCTTCCGCCCTTCTACTCCTTTAAATCTTTAATCTCAACGACTCTCATCTGATTTGTTGAACATCAATTTCGTTAAGAAGACTCACTCACAAATGTATACACCCATCCCTGAAGCCAGTCAAGAATACGCCTGCAGCTAGGGTAACGCAACTGCTCCTCTCTCCCCTAAACCAAAACATCTCGAGACAAAGTAACCTAGACTCCAATGAAACTTCACTTGTCGGCGGTGCTAACGCGTCTTGAATTCACCCATTCTCATATTAATTTTCTCATGTTTGCCTCGTAAACCTTTAACCTTATGTTACAATACTAGGACTGAAGGCTGAATTCATTTTTGCAACATGATCGTCAAAAGTCTAATAATAATTTCGCAATGGGTTTTGTACATCATTTTGCATCGTGTTTGCAACTATTTGAGATTGTAATGTTAATTTATGGAACAGTTTACTAGGCAAAGATAAGCATAGGTTCCGTGCCCAAGACTTTTGCATCGAGTTTGCAACAGTTTTGCAAAGGGCCGAACGGTTTGCAATAAACCTTGAGTTCAATTAAGGCAAATTACAGAACCGCTACAAAACAATCGATGATGTTGTGCTACCGTTACTTCCTGTTGGAGTGCAGTATGTCTGTCACATGTGCCTCATGTGTACAAGGGTTTGTGAGTCTTGCACTACTAGAATTTGAAGAATTCAACGACGCTTTTCCGCAACTTTTTTTGCAACTGAAGTAACATGCATCGTTTTAGTACATGCTTCAAGAGCGATGTATTTTAGCTAACATGCAGATTTGGAAACACGATTCAGCAAACATGTAACATTTTCAGCAAACATGCTCCAAAACGTTTTTCATTTACGTCTTACGACAATGTTTAGTGAGATGTTGAATGTCATCTTTGGTATCACGTCTGAGTGTCAATAGCAGTGTCCAAAAGTTAGTGAAAGGGTTAAATTCTAGTAGCGCCATTCTCTTAAAACTAGCATTAAATTTAGGCATAGATTCTGTGCCCAAGACCTTTGCAACAAGGTTTGCACCACTTTCACAACGGTTTGCAATAGACCATGAGGTGAACGCTAAGCTAGTATTCGAACAACTGCTTAAGCATTGCAATTGATGATGTGCTGCAACCGCTACTTCCTCTTGTAGTGCAGTTATTCATGCCTCATGTTTGCAAGGGTTCGTAACTTTCATTATCTTACAACGTGGAATCCGTTTCACTTAACAATGACACGGTCTGCGCGCATGCAGCCCGGGTCGAAACCCATGTTGAGTTGAAACGTTGAATGCCTGTCAACTTTAATTCGGAATCACACCTGAGAGTTATCAGCTACAAAAAATTACTGAAGGGCTCGAATTCTGGTAGAGTCATTCTCTAAAACCTTGCGTTTTCACATGACCCTGCCATCAATGGTTTGTATGCATCCGCGCAGGCGTCGCATCTGGACTGGAGTACTTGCACGAAGACGGCATGAAATGTGTTCTCCACCGCGACATCAAATCCAGCAACGTCCTTCTCGACGCCGACTTCAACCCTTACCTCGGCGACTTCGGCTTGGCTCGCTTAGTTGACCACCGCCGCACGCAGAAGACGACCATGGCGGCCGGCACCTTGGGCTACATGGCTCCGGAGGTATTGCACACGGGCAAAGCCACGAAAGAAACCGACGTGTTCGCATTCGGCGTGTTAGCCCTGGAAGTCGTCACAGGCCGAAACCCAATCCAGATGCCCGACGAAACAGAGTTGGAGATGCTGGTGGACAGCGTGTGGCGAGCGCATGAAACTGGAAGCTTAGAATCCGTGGTGGATCCACGACTGAGGGATCCACGTAACAATCAGGCGGGCAACCAGGCGGGGGACCAGGGGATCCATGACGAGGAAGGGTTTGAGCTTGAGCTTCCGTTTCAAGAGGATCCTGGGATGTTGCCTGAAGTCGTGTTGAAAGTGGGGTTGTTGTGTTGTTTGCCGGATCCCAGCCATCGCCCGTCGATGCGTTTGGTGAATCATTGGTTTCAGTCTTCGTCGGAGAGAATGGATCTGGCGTTGCCAGAGTTGCCTGGACTTCAGCCACCGTATGCAAGGTCGTCTATGCCCCTGTGTTGGGGGAATTCGGAGCCGTCGACGTCTTCCAGTCATGTCTCGTCGTCTCTCTCGCCAAATCTTTCGGAAAGTGACAAGGTGGGAGCAGGCGCAAGCACCATGGCAACAGAAAGTAAGTCACGGTTGCCACACATTGCCAATTATTTTGAATTGCAATGGTTTCGTGTGAGTTCTGAGTGTGCATTGCCTTAAATTCTTTGGACTATTTGAAACGAATGCGAAAGTGTTGTAAACTTGTTACAAATCTCTCAGGAAGTGCCGAGGGTGGGAGCGGGGACTAGCACTTCAACGACAGGAATGATAAAAGACTGAAGTAAGGTAGGTACACCCAAAAGCGCCAGTTTTTCATACTGTGCCTAGTTCCTGTTATTATGTTGTTCAGATTTTTTTTTTTTTTACAGTTTTGTTGGTGAGTGAAAGCATGTTCCAACGCACCAAAGAACAGTGGATTTGGATACCGTATGCAAAAGTTATTAACAGTCAAAGTGTGTTTCTGAAAGCGCCATCTACAGTCTGGGTACATGACTGATTTTGAAAATGTATGCACGTTGTACAGGGTGCTTTAAGGTCAGGTGCCATTTTGGGTGTACCTACCTTAGTGGTTGCAACACATCATCAATTATTTTTGAGTGGTTTTGTGGATTTTGTACTGTACATTGCCTTAAAACCATGGTCTTTATGGAGTCATTTCAAAATAGTTTTGCAAGCTTGTTACAAAAATCTAGCACTTCAAATTTCATGATAATAGAATAGAATGTTCATACAATCTAAGATGCACAAAAAAGCAAAATTTGGACACAATTTGTATAGAGGCGGAAAATTGGTCTTCTAGAGATTTTATTAGTGAGGAATTTCAAATATTCATTTAAGTATGGAATTTTCGAAAAATGATATGGACATGAACATGGACATGGGTTATAGTAGAACAGGATATACTTTGAATTTAGGATACATAAGAAATGGATAGTGTATCCAAAAGGCTAAACATTTATCCCATTTTCATATTAAAGTTCTCTTGTACTTCAAGCATGGTACCATAGCTAGTTGAGTGTTGTGATCTACAACAATACATTGAGGGTGGCCATACATTTATGGGTGTAATTGAGCTTTGAAGATCATACTTATTGATCTCAATGGATGGAAGGTGGAGAACTAGTGGAAGCATACTACTTTGTGTAAATCTTGGAAATGATTTACAAAAAATTAACATGATCAACTTGGATCTGGATTGTTCTTACTTTAGGATAATGGCTTGGATCTACATAAAAGTTTTGCAAACTTGAATGTTGCAAAAATCTTAAACTTCAGTTTCTTTAATTTAAATTTGTAATTTGGCATGATTCTTGTGCCAAAAATCACCACTCGTATGTCCGTGGATATGGATTTATCTTTGAAAATATGCATTGTAAAATGTGCTAAAGTATTGGAATACCACCATTTTAATGAAAATTGACATTTTTGGTCCTACAACCAATGTATGTGTATGTACTAAAATTGTTATAAAAACATATTGCAATTTCAAACAGTGTGATTGCAAGAGGTACTTGTCCTATTTTCCAACATGCTTTAAATAGATGTTGACTAGTTTTAAGACCACAACTTTTGTATTCTAGCTTCAAATGACTCAAAATTCTTAACCAAGGTAGTAATGACTACTATATGCTCTGTCTAATTTTTTGGAATCTAAATAAACTTTACAAGGTGATTGCAAGAAACACTTGTCCTATTTGTTGCGTTTTACTACAATACTTGTGATTTTTTCTAGAGTACTTTAAAATTAAAAAATTAATTTGAAAAATATGAATAATGTATACACCTCTAAGATGAAGGTTTTCACCAAAAGAAATTGATAGAAAAATTCTCTAAGTAGGAGAACTTAAAAAGCACCAAACCTCAAGAAAATACATATCTTCATGTTTTAATTCGATAAAATAAGTAAAAATAAGTAAATAAAAAAAATAAAAAGTGGAAATTTGTAAAAACACTATGGAGATGGTCATTTATGAAAAAATCACTAAAATAATACTTTATATGTTTAAAAATGCAACCAAAAGAAAGCTCACTTTGTAGACTTCCACACAACATAAAAATAACTTTTTTCAAAATCCCTCGTGTAGAGAGTTGTAAGTCTATTAGGAGACCATCTCATCCAAATTTCATCCCAAAATCATTATAAAAAAAAGGTACTCCTTAGTGACTAAGAACCCCTAAACTGCCAAGTGTGAGTGTATGACATTCAATCACTAGTACTATTTTGAAATCAAAGTATTTTTGAAAATTATGAAAAAAATAGAAAATGTGTATAGTACCTATGAGTATCTTCCCTATAAATATTGAATCATTTAGAGCCAAAACATAGAAGTTATGGCCAAAAAACAAATCAGCACACTGAGTTAACAAAAAATAGGACAAGTGTTTCTTGTAATTGCCCTACAATATTATCGGAATTATTATTTATGAAAATTTATTAGAATTAATTGTAAAGTTGTAACAATGTGGGACCAATGAAGCCGGAGTTTGGAAGGAAAAAAATATATAACTCCTTGGACCACCAAAATAGAGGTCCAATGAATCAAAATCAATATAAGGTGGAAACACACAAAAATGGCAAAATAAATAATCCAACATAGTTAGATGGTACTTTCCCTAATAATAATTTTTTTATGTAGTACTAGCAATTGAAAATTAGATTTTTCAAATCTGGCATGCAGGCTCTATTTATCAATTTTCTAAGTGGAAGCTCCCTAGACTATTGAAACCATCATGTAGATGGATTCAAAACCAAAATCTCAAAAAATTAGCAATGAACCAATTGTAGTCAAGGAACAAGACACATTAAGGATACTTCTTGGGGATACTTAAATAGATATCTGGAGGCACTTCAAGAGAAATCTACTATCCATGAATAGGTACAAAGTTGGATAAGGCCAATATTTCTTTCTTACCTTCCTTACACTTGCAAACACCACTCAATGACCTTCAAAATGTACAATATCATCTTTTTTTACCCTCTCAAGTTCTTGTGGTACTTTTCTTACATTTATATAGTAAGAATGGAATTTTGAAACTCCTATTTGCAAGTTTTGTATAGATGGGTGAATGCAAGAAACACTTAAAGCCTTTTGTCACACCCTAGTTTTTAATTTTTTTTTTGGCTATAACTTTTGCGTTTTAGCTCCAAATGATTCAAAATTTATAAGGAAGCTACTCATAGCTACTATGTATCTATAATGAATTTTGGAGATTTTTCAAAAATAATTTATCATTTTTAAATAGCCCCGAAAATTTCTCACAATACTCAATTTAGGGGTTTTTAGCACCATTTATCTTCAAAAAAACGAATTTTGACCTAAAATTTAGAGAGGATGATCTACTAGTAGACTTATACCTACTGTCCAACGGAATTCTAAAAATACTTATTTTTAAGTGTTGTAGAAGTCTATAGAGAGAGCTTCATTTTGCATTTTTTTCCAAAGGTATAAAACATTATTTTGGTGAGTTTTTTGGTCAAATCTCATCACAAATTTTATTTTTCAAGTTTATTATTTTTATGTATTTTTTTTTAAATCCTATTTTTACAAATTAAAATGTCACAAGTTTTATTTTCTTCACTGGAATTCTATGAGAATTCTATGTCCAAAGTTCCGGTGAAGAAAATACAACTTGCAATCTATATAGTGAATTTTTTTCTACACATTTTCATACTAGTAAGGTGTAAGATCCGATAGTTAGATGTCCAAAAAATATAGTTTTCAAATTTTTTTACTCTTGCTATAGAAATGACAATTTTAAGTGCATTTTCACAAAAAAAATCTTAGTCCTTTTTCTCCTCAAAACATTTGCATATACAATCCAAATGCAAAGTTTGTTGATACAGTGGAACCTCCTTTCACTTACCATCACCATTAAGAAAATATGAAAATTTGATTAGTTTAATAAAGAAAAGAACTAGACACAATAGCTAAAAGTATTGATTTTGAAGGAGACCACTTCAACTATTGTTAGAATCATTCACATAGGTTGTGTGTCACAATGTATAGAAATTATTAGACAATTTTCACATGTCAAGTTCATGATTACTTGTGTTAGTTGAATATGCATTTTAAGACTCAATTGTCCACTTTAGTAATGTTGTTAGAGAGGGTGAATTGCAAAGGCAGTAACATATTGTAAGCAAATGAGACACAAATTGTAGCATAAATTTAATTGCATTTAAAGAATCCTTTTAATAAGAGCGCCAAAAAAGGGAGCCAAAGGCATTTTTGGCATGATGTGGGGATATTCCTAAGTAGCTTGTATCATTTTAGTATGCACCACACTAATACATAAGATGAATATGGCAATAGTATCTAGGAACCAAAAACTCAACCGAAGATTCATGGTATCTAGTTTATTCATATGTTATTTGAAACAAATTGAAAATGTGTCGTGTATACCTCAAAAAGTGAGTCAAAAAAAAATTCCAAACATACAACATGCCATGCAAGGAATACTTTATTTCACAATGTGCTCTTCAAATCTTAGCATGGCTAGCCATTATTTTCACCTTGGTGTCCTACACATGGTGGAGAAATTCAACGTAGGCTTGGACATTAGCTATATCAAAGCTCCTTGCCACCCTAACATCAAGAAGTTCTTATAAAAGTGAAAAATATAAAAGCTTCACAGGTCATCAATCTTTCTTTTAGGATTTCTCTTTTAATGTAATCTAAATGCAACAAGGATTTTTTTTTATGAAGGAAGTGTTTCATCAATTCATTTAGCAATCAATGGAAGGTAGACAAGCCTACTACCACCCAAACATGCAATCCAACTATCTTAGGTCCAATTCCAAGAAGGATGTGTAAATTTTAAAGGCGTGCGCTTGTTTCATGAATCAAATCCAAGTGGAATTATAATTTTTTGATCAAAATTGTGTTTTTTGTAAAATTTTGAAGTATTTAGCCCCAGAATTGTGAAAGTGCCCATAGATAAGGGTAATGAACGCCCTAATAAAAACTCATAACTACCTTCCTATCTACCTAGTAGCATCTAAGTATCCATCAATTACCTATTGACATGTT
Source organism: Thuidium tamariscinum (assembly GCA_947034885.2). Taxonomy (NCBI): domain Eukaryota; kingdom Viridiplantae; phylum Streptophyta; class Bryopsida; order Hypnales; family Thuidiaceae; genus Thuidium; species Thuidium tamariscinum. Next base: position 17,156,492 of record OX344758.2, read on the forward strand.
ACCCTTAATGACATTAATCCCTAAAGACCAAGTTGTGTTTTTTGGCAACATAGAAATTTTAGGCAGCTCCATAGAAATGGAATTTTTATTTTTACTCTTTGAAATTTTCACACATTATGGAGACAAGGTTTTTCCTAAAGGTCCAAAAATTTTCATAACTTTTGACAACATGGTTAAAAAGTTATTGTATGATAAGTTACTTTTTCTCTTAGTCAAGTAGTCTAGGCAGATTGAAAAAATGACTTTTTTCATAAACAAAAATTTGAAATTGTTTTTTAAGACTTATACATAGGTGAAAATATTTGCATCATTCCATTTTGATCAATGAAATGAAAGTTATGAAGAAGTTTATCAAAACCATAAAGCAAGTAGTTATGAATTCCCTCCTTGAAAATAAACGTTGAAGTCACTTATTCAACTCAATTTTCAATCATTTTGGAAAATAAAAAAAATTATAGGATGTAGATTGATTATTAAAACACTAAAACCATTGATTATGCATTTTCCAATTCCATAGTTAAATTCTTAACAATTTTGAATTTTGAATTATTATGTCCTTTTGTCTACTTACTATTTTTTTCTATATGTTGCACAATTCTAAATGATCTACAAATTTTCAAGCATGTAGATAACTTGCCTTGAAGAATGAATCCAAAGAAGCACCACCATTTTGGATATTTTTTCACAAAAATGTACCCTTGTGAGGTACAACTATCTAGATTTTTATACAAATAAAAAAGAATTTTTGCAAATTCAAATGCTACTATCTTGCAATCTACAAGGTGGGAGTTTCTAAAAAAAATCCCACATCTTTTGAAACTAGTGTACTATAAGATCCTACAATTACATATGTCTAAGAATGTTTTTTTTCTTTAAATTTGGTATTCATACTAGAAATGGCAGTTTTGGAGCCTTTTTGGTGAAAACATAGTGAGTCAAGGAAGTTTGCGGTTAACCCTTCATCATCTAAGGGGTCTTCCTAGTCTAATTCAACGTGCTATAACTGTTGCTTCCAATGTTTGAATTCAATAAAACTAATTGGAAAAGTTGCACATACTAGTCTAAATTGTGTGGTAAAATTTTCAAATCAATCTAAGATGTATTGATTTTTTGGATGCCAATTGAAGTTCATAGGTTTAATTTGAGTTCACCAAATTGCAATTGATGGCTACAACTTTAGGGATTTGTATCTCCTTCATCCAATGTTTGTTTTCAATATATTGGATTTTGTTTCTCTAGAATTCTAATTATTGCAGTAAAATTTCCATGGCAATCCGAGTTGTTTTGAATGTTTAAGAGTAGTTCAAAGTTCAAAACCAGACATTTTTAGATTATAGTGAACTTTGACGGCTTGTTTTATCATCATGAATATGGTATTTGTTTCTATTAAAAAAATTTGAAAAGTAGGGCAAATTAGTCTTGTTTGTGGGGCTAAATTTTCATATCAATCCAAGAAGTTATAAGTGACTAAAAAGCATTTTAGTGGAAGGTGTAGTCATAGATGTGTTTTTTGCACCCTTTTTTGCTCTTTTTTTTACTTTTCAAAGTCATTTTACAAATAGTTCAAAGCATTTGAATGACATTTTTCTTCACCAATGTCTTTATATGTTGGTTGTGAAGCATTTTTTAGTTTCAATTTTTTTTCATTTGAGTAGGTTTAGAAATCAACTTTTACTTGCCTGGATTTTTGCAGCAATAAAAAAAGAATTTTTGTCAATTCAAATGCTAATATTTTGCAATCTACATGGTGGAAATTTCTGAATTTTTTTTTCACATCTTCTCAAATCAATATTCTACAAGATCTTACAATTATATGTGTCAAAAAGTGTTTTTGTTTTGAAATTTGGTATTTGTATTAGATTTTGCAATTTTGGAGTGTTTTTGGTAAAAACATAGTCAATAACCTTGAGGGGTTAAGTTTGTGAAGTCTTCAACAATAGAGAAAACAAAAATAAGCACCCCTATGATTCACCTTCTTCAAAACCAAACAATTTAGATGCTATCTTTTGCCCTTTAATTCAAACCCTTCGAACTCAAGGTGAATGATTTGGAAGCCTTTTCCTTCCACCCAAGGCAGGCAATGTAAGACCAGATCGAGAACAAAAGCTGCGTCCATTGGGCTACTTCCATGATTAATTTTACTCCTAGTACTGCCAATAAAAAGGTGAACTACAAATAAAATAAAAGGTACAAATAAAGTAAAAGGCCAAGGTTTTCTAAACCTTATATAAAGGAAGGAGGGAGGTTCAATACCACTAATATTTTATTAATGTATACTATTGAAATATATATGTTTGTATTAGTTTATTAAAGCCTAACACTTTGGTTTGTCATTATATTCAATTGCTTAAATTTTTTTTCTCACTATGACAATAGTTGTAACATTATGCTCTTAAGTATTGTCATGATAAATTTGCTAAACAATCTTACAAGTATAGTGCCATGTGAAGCACTTGTCATTTGCTGTTTGCAATAGATAGTTCTTTGATAGATGAATTAGAGGATGAATAAATTATTAGGACTAGCTAGTAAGCCACGTAGTCTACTGATTCCAATATATGAACAAATTTATGTTCATCACCCATGAAGCTTCAAAGAAGAAGAAAAATTTATGTAGAAAGAAGTTTCTCTCAACCTACTACATTGATGAATATCATAAGTATATAAATAACCAACAAAAGGCAAAAATGTCATTCCAAGAGGAAGGTTTTGTAGACCAAAATCAAACGAGGACATGAGAGGAATGGAGAGGTGCTTCAAAGGCAACGTGCAAAGCCAAGTTTGAGAATATGGAGTTGTTGGGTTTTGAAAAGATCCCAATGCAAAGGCAATTAAAGGAAATATACAATTATTTGTTAAAGCACATTGAAAAACTTGAACAAGTATATTAATTGAAATTTTATCAATAGTTTTGTATCTAAAACAAAAACTATTGATAAAGGTTTAATTAACTTATTTTTGTTGCTTTTTTCAATTTGCTTTTGTTATACTTATTCAAGTTTCTTAGTATGCTTCAACAAATAATTGTATATTTTCTTTGGTCTCCATGGCATTAGGATCTTCTTAAAATCCAACAACTTCATATCTTTAGACTTGGCTTCACACATTGTCTTCAACACAGCTCTCTAGTCCTCTTGGTTCTTCATTTGATTTTGGTGTAAAAAACCCCTTCTTAGAGCCACATTTTCGCCTTTTGTTGGTTATTCATATATTTGTGATATTTGTCAATATAGTATGTTGAAAGAAACTTCTTTCCACATAATTTTCCTTCTTCTTTGAAGCTCCATGGATGATGAACATAGATTTGTTCATATGTTGGAATTGGTAGACCACATGGTCTACAAGTCCTAATAGTCAACTCATCCTTTCATATACATGTCCAATAACTATGTATTGTAAATAGCAAATAACAAATGCCAAACATGGGACAATACTTGTGAGATTATTTAACAAATTTATGATGACAACAAGAACATAATGCTGCAATTGTTGTCATAGTGAGAAGAAAAAAATAATTAAACAATTGAATAAAATGACAAACTATGTATTATGCTTTAATTAACTTATATAAATATGTTTCAATGGTATGCATCAAGTAAACATTAGCGGTATTGAACCTCTTTATTTCCTTTATACAAGGTTTAGAAAACTTGAAAAAATAGTATTTTTTGCCTTCAACATTCACGCAAGTAGGGCACTTGTTCTTGTGAACTTTTAAACATTGAAAATGATTTCAAGATCAATCTCTTGGTGGATTTTCTTCACCACCAATTCTTTCTAAATTTTCAATTTTTAGTTTCTTTGAGAATTTTTTCCCTATTTTTTACAAATTAAAATGTCAAAGTACCTATTTTCATGAGATTTTGCACTTTCATCGTTTTCCTACTTAGAGAATTTTTCTATGCTTTTCCTTCCTAATGGTGTATACATTAAATATATTTTATATTTTTATTAATAATTAATTTTCTAATTATAAAGTACTCATAAAAGAAATTCACAAATGAAACATAAAACATTAGATGTTTTTTCTGTGATTTTGAAGATTGTGAGTTCCCAATTGTGGGAATGTTGTGGGAACTGCCACATAAGTGATTTGACATCGTCGAGAGACTGCCATGTCAGATAATAATATTACAAAAAATTAAATTAAATTATTTAAATTATTTTTTATTCAGATTGTTCACAACATTGGGAATAGGCCTGAAACAGTCTTCTAATCCCTCAAAAAAATCTAATGCATGAGGATTTTATTTGCAACCACTATATTATAATTTACAACATTGAAGTAGTGCTCCAAATTGCAACATTCATCCACTTATTAGGTGTATAATATGGTTTTCATCCACAACCAAGTGATTTCATCTAATGTTTTTTTAAAATTTTTAAGTTGTCTCGCAATCCCATCTAAGTTTTTTAGTATTTTTGTTGGCATTTTTTATCCCAATTATTTTTTTGGTGCAATGTGGCACTAGAAAGCCAGAAAAAAAGCCCTGGATGTTTATAATATCAAGAGGTTAGTAACTGATCATAATGTGCAACAATTATATTGGAAATTGCACCATAATTGATTACTATCCCATCTTCATTATACAAAAAGTGAACACCCTACATTGCTAGAATGGGACAATGATCAAAAATGGGTTGCCTCCCATAGTCTAAGTTATGCAAATCATATTTGATGTTTTTCAAAACTAAAGATATGTGAAGTAATAGCAATTGAATATGGAATGGCAACCCATTTCTAACCACTTAAGGAATTAGGTACAATATGTATCAGAATGATGGATGTATTGAAGGAAATTTTTTTTCTCATATAGTTTTGAAACTTTTTACTTTTTTTTAATCAATAATGAAATTACTTTTATGAAGATTATGGAAAACTTATTCTTGTTATATGGATCATTTTATTTTTGATCATAGGCTAGTTATAAATTTGATAAAGGTGATGATTATGACTTTCAATGTACATATTGTAATCATTTTATGCTTTCAATGTATAAAGTTGAAGCACCAATAGTTGATCATTTGAACAATTTTGTACCACACAGTGAGTAGTATCAAGTGGTGGATATTTTTTCCATGTAGGACGATAGGAAATATGGTGATTTCAAAATTTTATTCCTCAAATTGAAATTATTGTGAATTTTGGGAGTCAAAAAGTGCATTTGATCCATAACCAAAGTCTATAGTCTTCTAATTTTGATCATTCCAAAATAGATTTCTGCTTACTTCTCCTGCTCACTAATTTGGGACACGTGTCATTATCTTATTTGTCTCAAACTCAAAAAGGACCAAAAAAATGCAATTCAAACTCTAGTTGAAAATTTGTTCTAGCCTTGATTGGAAATATCATGCACCTCTACAAGTTAGGCACTAGGCCCCTACAATTGGTGCTTCAACCTTACTTCTTGAAAATTGATGCTGCTCTAATTAGTCCTACTCTATGTGAGTTGTAATATAAACTACAACTAATTGGAAATAGATCAATCTATACTATAGAAAAGAAGGGTTGAGAATGGATTGCCTACTATATCATATAATCTCAATGCATTAATGGTGGAGATATGTGAAGTTGTAGAATACTAAATCCTCCACTCAAAGTAGGCCCAATTGGATAAATTTTTGGTTCTCTAGGATAAAAGTGAAAAAAACACCTATTTTGGGGCATGTCTTGGATATGTTTTAGACTTCTCTAAGTTAATTTGGATCATAACATTCAGTAGCCCCTAGAAGGGCTACCTTTTCCTTTGTGAAGTCTTCATCTCCTGATTTCATCAATGACATCCCTAGGGTATTTATGTTAACTTATTAGGCCTAAATAAAAATAACATAAAAAGTAGGATTTATATTTAAATTAAAATTCACATCATGCAAAGATTGACATTAATAGTTAGTTGGTTGTTGCTAGTTTGCCATGCTATATAGAGAATGATGCATTAGTTCCTTTCTTGACATAACAAAGTTATTTATTAATTTGGATCCTACAACAAAAAGTACATTTTGCCCTATTTGCTTGTTTTGACATTTCATGATTTTCCACTAAGGTCAATTGCCCTTGTTGGGCCCACTTCGAATGGAAGATTTAACATCCTACTGTGAAGTTTAAGAAGGGTTTATAAATATAAATGAGATTTACATCAATGTGCCATAGAATTGCAGCACATCTAAGTCCCATTTTTTGTCCCTTTAAATTTTTTAATATGGTAGAACTTCTCATAACCGATCATTTAAGGTATTCTAGACATGATTTGGTGTAGTGCAAGGCAAAACAAATATTTTCAAAGGTGCAAAGATAAAAATGATGGGGATTGCAAAGAATTTAAAGTACTTTTATCACAAGAAGTGAAATTGCTATGAATTTTGGAAGGCAAAAAGTATGCTAGACCCAATGCCAATCTCTGAAGTATTCTAATTCCAATCACCCAAAAAACTACTTTTTTACTCACTCCTTCCTACTTTCTTGCACACTACTTTGGAACATGTGCCATGAACGTTTAGTCCTAACTTTAAAAACAAGAAAAAAAAAACATTCTAGCCTTGGTTGGAAATACATCCATCAACAAGTTCAGTTGGCTATGGGATGGCGGTTGGTTATAGGTGGTTCTACCTTAATTTATTTAGAAAGTGGCTGAAAGTGGCGGGATTATGCAACTGAATTATCAAATTTTTTGTAATAATTTTTACACAATTAGTAAAAGTAAGTACACTTTATTGTTAACAACCTGTACAGACAAATCTTCCACACACTGAAGTGATGCGGCCACAGATACTTCGATTGAATGGTATCTGCAGAATGATTTCATTGTTGCAAGTTGTTGAAATAAGAAACTAAGTTAAGGTGGGTACACCCAAAAGCGCCACTTATTTATACTGAGTCTAGTTCCTGCTATTAATTAGTTCAAATTTTCATGTAGTCTTGTTGGCAGGTGAAAGCATGTTCCAACGCACCAAAGAACGCAGGATTTGGATACCGTATGCAAAAGTTATTAACAGTCAAAGTCTGTTTCTGAAAGCACCATCTACAGTCTGTGAACATGACTGATTTCGGAAATGTATGTGCACTGTAGATGGCGCTTTTAGGAACATGGCACTTTTGGGTGTACCTACCTTAGAGGAGCTGACCCATTATTTTCCAACCATTGAAGCAATTACGTGTAAGGTGGGTACACCAAAAGTGCCACTTATTCATACTGTGCCTAGTTATTGTTATTAGCTTGTTTTGATTTTCATGCAGTCTTGTTGGCAAGTGAAAGCATGATCCAACGCACCAAAAAACACAGGATTTGGATAGCGTATGCAAAAGTTATTAATGGTCAAAGTCAATTTCTAAAAGTGTCATCTATAGTCTGTGAACATGACTAATTTTGGAAATGTATGTGCATTATAGATGGTGCTTTTAGGGACGTGGCACTTTTGGGTGTACCTACCTTCTTTGGAGTGCAAGTTTTTTTAATGCATAGGTTGTTTGTTTTGTTTGTTGGAGTGAGATCTTTAAAACCATGTGTCCCCTAAGGTCGAGGCACCAATTGTTGACCTTGCTTAGTAGCCAACTTTTAGGGGTGCCTACTTTCTAGGCAAGGCCAAAACATATTTCCAACTAGACCTTGAATTGCATGTTTTTGGTCTTTTTGAGGCCAAGACTAATAAGGTAATGACATGTGTCCAAATTAGTGAGTGGAAGAAGTGAACGGAAAGCAATTATGGCATTATCTGAATTATGAGACTCTAGACATTGGCTATTCAAGGTCTGGAGTACTTTTAGCTTCCCAAAATTCAATGTAAATTCGATTTTGGAAAAAAATTCTCAAAAATTTGCTAACCAAATAATTCTTATCTTCCTACATGGGAAAAATTCCCACCACCTCGTATTATGCAAAATCTGCTCTGAAATTGCTTAAATAATCGGCTACTGGTACCTCAACCTTACATGCCATCTCGGTACTGTTGAAAAGCCCTTGGCGAAGATGAAATTCAGATGTGGAAAGCTTAGAATTGATGGACATTAAATCCTATTCTGCAATTGTGTGCGTATTACCGGTCCATAGACATAGGCAGGAGTAAGGTAGAAGGCTCTTAAAATGGAGCGGGTTCTAAAATGGTGCCCTATCTTAAATGTACAGTAGTTGTACATGCTGCGTTTTCATAGCATTCAGCAGTGTACTGACACTGTACATTGTAGCTAGGGCACCATTTTACAGCCCTATGCCCTTTCAACTTCAAAATTTGATAACTAATTCAAAAAATATCAGAAAAATATGAAACGACTTGGGTTAGATGTCAATTCTACTTGTTTTTCAAGGAAAATTTACTGAAAAATATTTCTAGAGGTTTTACCTCCCTGAAATTCTGTTTCAGCCCTTAGATGGTCCGGGGCACAGCTTGCACATGATGGAGTTCAATCTTTTGTTGAACGTACAGTCCTTGCAAACAATTAGCTCAGAGTGTTGGGCACAGAAGTTGCACAGTCATGGAGTTCTTGTGGAAGGTGGATACCATGACTTTTTTATTTTGGCTTTCTACTGCCAGATTGCACCAAAAAAAAAATTTGGCTAGAAAATGACAAAATGTCATTAAGTTTTTTGCCAAAAAACCTTGTATTAATAAAAAAAATTGAATGAAATCATCAAATTGTGGACGAAAATAGAAGTACATTCATGTGATATGAGTTAGTGTGATATTTTCTATCCAATATGTGGATGAATGTTAAAATAAGGAGCACCACTATTAACAACATTTTATATTTCCACTTTGGCACTTCATGAAAAATGGAAAAAAAGAAGAAGCTGTGGTGGATATTGTACTATACACTCAAAATAGAACCCTACCTAAAACCACCATCAAATCACTCTTTGAACATCTCCAAAATCAATATGTTAATACTACATATTGAAAAATCAATTTTAGGACATCTACCAAAAAATATATTTTGACCTTTCATAACTTTGATTTGCATTGTAGTATCCCAATGCTATTTAAGTTCTTTGGCCTACTTTCACTCACCAACAAGAAAAGATGAAAATCTGACCAATTTGATAATGATCAATAAGCACAATAACAAAAAATGGGATTTTTGAGGTACACAATATAGTAAATTAACACTTAGAAGTCTTAGATAAGTAAGATCAAATTGGACTGAAGACTAAAGATAATGTCTCTCAAGTTGGTAGAGGCTCATCTCCCAAAGGCATTGGATGTTACCCATATCTTTGTTTACTTCCAACTAGATGTACAATTTTGTTAAAGTAGACTAGTAGAGGGATTTTGGCATCAAAAAATGTGACATGCATCTTCTCAAAGGTCTAATTTCAGGTCACAAAACTAGCAACAGGTTGGATTTCTGTCTCAGGCTTTTGTGTTCTGAAACATGCCACTTGAAGTATTGAAAAACATGAATTTAATGCAACTGAATTTCTTACATGAGGCCTACTCACTCATGCACAAGTTCTCAATAGTGATCTTATCAAGGTGCAAGGGCCGCAGTCCAAATTAAGAATGTTATGATTTTGAACTGCACTTTGTGAAATAAACGAGCAATGATTTTGAACTTTGCTCTTATTTTGTCTTTAGTTGTTGGAACACAGAGTTCCAACTTCAACAACATTCTAGAACAGAGTCAACAGACAGTGAGTAAGACTTTCCCTTAACCCAAATCCAAATAGCAAAGTGAATCATTTTAACTTGTAGCTGCAACATCATCTGAAAGTCATCACCTGTAATCTAATTCATACAGCGGCTCAGTTCAAAATTACTCGGACTCATTCAGAGGAGTTTCAAGAGTTCATCATAGAATTAGTTGCTTTGTATCATTTTTCCAAACGTCGAGTGCAACAATTTCATCATAACGGATCTCACAGGCCTCCTAATTTGAACAACGTAATGGAAATTAAGTTACAACGTACTTGTGCAGACTTCACATGTTTTCTGACTTCACAGCACTGGTGGTATTCTGGAGAGACAGAATCTGACAGGATCACACCTGCCGGAGAGTGTGAAATTTGGTGGTAATTCTGAGGGAACGGGTCTGACAGACTCCAACCTGTACGAGAGTAGGAAATTTCGCCGAAATACAAATGCTGTCCGCAACCGTACTACCGACGTCTGGGTCACACGCTGTTTCTGGAACCGGGCCTGTTGGGTCGGAAAAACAGATCAAGCTCTGGCAGATCCAGTCTGATATATGGTGGTGGTGGGTGATGCTGCATGCTGTCACGAGGTAGCAACTTCAAAGACGCTCACTGTAGCTTCGATTTAATTCATGGAAGTAGCCCAATGGGCGTAGCTGCGCGAGCTTTCGTTCTCGATCGATCTGGTCCCACGTTGTCGATTCAAGCCTGCTTTGGCTGGAAGAAAAAGGTTCCCGAAGCATTCGGCTTCGGAGGTTTCGAATTATAGAGCGAAAGATAGCGTCTCGTTTGGTTTCGAAGAAGGGGAATCGCAGGGTACTTACAATAGTTTCGTTTTCTCTATCGCTGCTGGTATCGGGGAATGGTGTTTGGAGCGCTGCTATTGAATGATTTTGTCCAGTGACGTTGGGATTTCTATGTTCTTCGTCATGATCTGGATATGCGATACCGCGACGGTGATACTCTTCACGTTGCTGATTTCTCAAGTCGCAGGGCAAAACACCAACTTCACCTTCAACTCCACCTCAGGAATCAACGATTCTCAAGGAGAACCAATGTTCCTTGTGTCTGGAGACGCCATGACGGATGCGCAAGGGAAGTTCTTAGCCCTAAACACCAAAATTGCGCACCAAGCGAGCGCACCCGTCGCCGGGAATTGTGGACGCGTTGTATATAAAGACAAGGTGCGACTTCTGGACCGAACCAACGGCACTGTTGTCGCTTCCTTCCGCACTTCCTTCACGTTTTCCTTCGCCTCCTTCGACCAGGACCCAGACTCATGCGAGAGCGGGATGCTGTTCATGTTCTCCCAAAACTCGACTGTCAGCGACTCAGAGAACAAGATTGCTGGTGGCTCCTTGTGCGAATTGAATTGGAACCAGGGCGATCTTCGCTTATTCGCAATTGAAATCGATTCCCACAACGACCCTCTCATGTCGGACGTGAGTGACAGTCACCTTAGCCTGGACGTGGGCACCAAAACGTTGAGCACACACGACCTTTGCTTCCCCGCGAATACCAATCAGACATGTGCGTTTTTCTGTAAGGATCCCAATGCGATGTACACAACTTGGATTGATTATAACAGTGCAAATCAGACGCTGCAAGTCTGGTTCCGCAACGGTTCTGGTGTAGCGAAGCCTAGTGTTCCCGTCATAACTTACCCCAACTTACGTCTTGACAGCATGTTGGACGAGGAGATGTACGTGGGTTTCATCGGCAGCACAGGCGGCGGAAGAGAAGTTCACTCGATCTGGGCCTGGGAATTTGAAACCACTGGAATTTCGCCTGTACAACCGTCGAAGCCTGGTTCCAAAATTTCACTTGGATTGATCGGCGGAATTTCGGCAGGAGCACTAGCAGGACTTCTAGTTGTAGTAATCCTTGTGTATTTCGGTCCGATCCACTGCAGGATGGGGAAAGCACAGGCTTTCTCTGAGCTGCCGTTGCATTCCTTTCCCGACGAGTCGCGGTCGTACACTTTCAAGGAGCTCAGTGAGATGACGAAGGGTTTTAGTGCGAGTGAGAAGCTTTCCAGTGGGGGTTATGGGGTCGTGTACAAAGGGACGTTGCCATCAGGGGAGTTGGTGGCTGTGAAGCGTATTAGGGATGATGAGGAGCAAGCGGGCGAAGGGAGTTTTCTTGCGGAAGTGAGGACCTTGAGGCAGACGAGGCACCGTTACTTGTTGCAATTGCGGGGGTGGAGCTACAGTGCGGATGGGATGTTTCTGGTGTACGATTTCATGTGCAATGGGAGTCTTAATAAGTGGCTGCATCCAAATGGGGAGCTCAACTGGAATGTGCGACGAGCCATTCTCGCAGGTATATCTAGTTCCAAACACTGCCCCCAACTAGCTTCTCTTTGTCATAAATCTCAAAACGCTGAGCTTGAATCGCCTTCCTCCCGGCCTTCTACTCCTTCAAATCTTGAATCTAAACAAGTCTTCTCTGATTATTTAAAAGTAAATTTCGTTAAAGTGACTCACAATGCACCCATTGAAGAAGCCAACCAAGAATACGCGTGCAGCTCGTGTAACTCAACTGCTACTCTCTTTCCAAAATCAAAGCATCTCGAGACCAACCCAGACTCCAGTGAAACTTCACCTTCTCGATAACACGTCTTGCATTCACACATTTTCATGTTTTACTTTCTTGTGTTAGCCTCATATACTTTATGTTTGCAGCACTTTCACAGCGTTTTGCAGTAGACCATGAGGTTAACGCTAAGCTAGTACAGAACAGCTGCTTAAGCATTGCTGTAACTTTGCAGGGGTTCATAACTTTCATTCTCTTACAACGCGGAATCCGTTTCACTTAATTAACCCAGCCACGGTCTGCACGCATGCAGCCAGGGTCGAAACCCATGTTAAGTAGAAACGTTGGATGCCTGTCAACTCTAATTTGGAATCACATCTGAGAGTTATCAGCTACAAAAAATTACTGAAGGGCTCGAATTAATTCTGGTACAGTCATTCTCTAAAACCTTGCGTTTCCACATGCATGACCCTGCCATCAATGGTTTGTACGTATGCATCCGCGCAGGCGTCGCATCTGGACTGGAGTATTTGCACGAAGACGGCATGAAATGTGTTCTCCACCGCGACATCAAATCAAGCAACGTCCTTCTCGACGCCGATTTCAACCCTTACCTCGGCGACTTCGGCTTGGCTCGCTTGGTTGACCACCGCCGCACGGAGAAGACGACCATGGTGGCCGGCACCTTGGGCTACATGGCTCCAGAGATGCTGCGCACGTACAGAGCCACAAAAGAAACCGACGTGTATGCGTTCGGCGTGTTAGCCCTGGAAGTCGTCACGAGCAGAAAACCCATGCGGGTGGAGGACGAAGCAGGGTTGGAGATTTTGGTGGACAGCGTGTGGCGAGCGCATGAAACTGGAAGCTTAGAATCCGTGGTGGATCCACGACTGAGGGATCCACGTAACAACCAGGCGGACAACCAGGCGGGGGACCAGGGGATCCATGACCAGGAAGAGCTTGAGCTTGAGGATCCAGGGATGTTGCCTGAAGTCGTGTTGCAAGTGGGGTTGTTGTGTTGTTTGCCGGATCCCAGCCATCGCCCGTCGATGCGTTTGGTGAATCAGTGGTTTCAATCTGCCTCCGAGCGAAGGGATTTGGCTTTGCCGGAGTTGCCTGAAATTCAACCGCCGTATGCAAGGTCTTCTATGCCTCAGTTTCTGGGGAATTCGGAGGCGTCGACGTCTTCGGGTTATGTCTCGTCGTCTCTCTCATCAAACCTTTCGGGAAGTGCCAAGGGTATTCAGAGCGGGCGCTAGGACTATGGCAACAGGAACTAAGCAGTACTTGGAACTTACACATTGTCAATTATTTGGATTGCAATGGTTCTGTGGGAGTTATGTGCATTGTTTGAAACTCCAAGTTAGGACTATTGTAAACCATTGGGAAAGTGTTGTAAACTTGTTACAAACCTTAAGAGGAAGGGCCGAGGGTGGGACTAGTCTTGGTGCTAGCAGTACAACAGTAGGATTTACTGAAGTTAGTAGTGGTCGCAACGCATCATCAATTATTTTGGAATAGTTTTGGGTGGATTTTGTACATTGCCTTAAATTCATGGGTTTTGGAGAGTCATAGTAGAAAGAATTTGCAAACTTCATTGGAGAAAATTTGGACTCTCTAGAGAGTTGCCTAACTTTGACAAGCTGGTCTATATAAAGATTTCTATATAAGTCCGATTTTTGTATAAGTGCTCGATTCTTGATAGAAGATGCGGTTCAGCTTGTGCGCATATCTTCACTGCCACGTAGAATATGTTAGTTTTTTTATAGCTTCTATTCAATGAAACTGAAGAGCTCGTATTTCAAAGCTTTGACCTTTGGTTGCATTGTTGAGCACATGACACTTGTACATCATAGCTATAGGGAATTTTTTTTGCCTCATGCTAAATAAATGTAATGAGGGGTCCTTTCTGCCACTTCTTAGCAGCCCTCTAGAGAGTCCAGATTTTCTTTAATAGTTGCGAAAGTCAAGTTGTATGCCAATTTTTTTTTAAATTGGCAATTTGGTATGATTATGATGCTAAAAATTGAGGCTATCATGACATCATGTCAATAAAGGTCAAGGATAGGTGAGGATTCATTTCTCAAAGTATATGTGATGAAATGTGCCAAAGCAAGCATTGGAATATCACCAATTTAACAAAATTATTGTTCTTGGTTAATGGTTATAGTCAATTATACATAGCTATAGATGCTTAAACTATTGCAAAAATTATATTGCAATAGTTGAAAATACATTGTATAATGACATTGTACTAAACCATCAATTGTGAAATTGTTAATAGGTTTTGGGTGGCCATGACAAAACCATTGCAAAATCTATTGTAAATAATTTCAACATTGAATAGCTCTTTTCTTATAAATTTTGTTGCAGCTTCTTAAATTGAATATATATATGCAAATGCATTGAGGTATTGCAATCAAAAGAAGACAAGTGAGGATGGAGGTTCATTAAGAAATTCAAAATATCCACCAATGGATTCATTTGCTTCAAATTTTTTGTAGTGCTTTAATATTCAATGATAATTGGATATGATATTCAAGAAATGGAATATTGGAAACAAATTGCACAAGGGTCAAGATCCAATGACAAATACAAAATGCCCATCTATGGGATTGTTGAAAATGATATATTTTATATCTATTGAATTAGATGGCCAAATATTCAAATAGGATTGTTGAAAATGATATATTTTATATCTATTGAATTAGATGGCCAAATATTCAAATAGTGTATATGAGAAATGAAAATTTTAATCAAGAGACCAAATAGTTGTCCCATTTTCATACTTGATTTTTCTTGTGCTTTAAGCATGCTTGTTCAATTGGGAACAAAATCTTTTACATTAAGGGTAAAGATACATATGTGAAGGTATTTGAAGACTATATTCATAATAATCTAAATGGATGAATGGTGGATAATTAGTAAAAGTATAGTTTTCAAAAATCTTGGAAATGATTCAAAAAAATATCTACATGATCAATTGGATTTTTTTTCCGTAAGGTCATGGCTTTGGTGTATTGCATATTAACCATGTTTTATCTAGTTGTGATCTATGAATTTTTTACCTCAATATTAGATGTTTTATTTAGTAGTAAACTTAGTGATCTATAAAGTTTTATTTCAATATTAGATTGAATATCATATTTTCAATGCATTGAAGATGAATTACTAGTAGAAAAACAATATAGATAGACTATGAGAAGGGTCACAAGAATCATTCAATGAATTGAGGATTTGTTTGTGATTCTTCTTATTGAATGCTTGCAAGAAACACCAATCTAGCTCATTGTCCATCACAATTGGAGTAATGTTGTTATTTTCTGTTAGAATTTTTGAATTTAAAGTCCTCAAAATTTGAATTGATTAGTGGACCTTTCTCACTTGATGGCTCTCACATCTCTTGTTTTCATAAATTTAAAAAGATTATTTTATATATAAAACTCATTTTTTAAATTTGTCACAATATGAGGTTTAGGGCTTTTTACTATGTTAGGAGTCTCCAAATTTAATGATCTAAGATAGAAATTTTTATGGTATATTTGCATAGTAGGAAAGCATATTCCCATAAAAGAAAATCTAAGAACACAATTTATTTTATTCACACTTTAATTATATCTTTGAGTGCAAACAATATTCCCATTGAGAGCAATTTGTAAACATTGATAATGGTTCTAAGATTATTCTTTTAGTGAGATCTCATCACCATCAACTTTTCCTAAATAAAAAATTTTTAGTTTTTGAAAAAATTATTTTTCCTATTTCTTACAAATTAAAATGTTAGTTTATCCATTTTGACGAGATTTTGCACTATTCTAGTTCTCCATCTTAGAGAATTTTCCTAAATTCACTATAAGAAACCTCCGTTTTTGGTGATGGGCCCTAATTTATTATGACAGATTTTAGGTGATGTCATTGTTGACAACCCAAAATTTTTGTATCAACAAAATTGTCCAATGTAACATCAATGTTAATATAAAAACATTGAATTGTCAACATTGATGTTACCTTGGACATTTTTGTTGACACAAATTTTTTGGATTGTTAACATTGACATCACCTAAAATTCATCATAAAAAATTAGGGCTCGTCACCTAAAACACGGTTTTCTTATAGTGATTTTTTTTTGTAGGGTACTTTCTTCTTTAAGCTATAGATATTGGACATATTTTTCATGTTTCTTAAAATCTAATAATAAAATCCCTTTAAAATTTAAAAAAATCCAAAATACTATAGAAAATGCACAGTATTTTTTCCAATGATTGAACCTCTTCAATTTAGACAATCAATGCAAACCATGTTCAATATTTTCAAATAGTGGAGGTGCATGAAATTATAGCATGATATTTGAATATCATAATCTCAAAGCATTGGCACTAGAGTTGAGTGAAGTTCAAGAAGAGATTTTGAATTGGGTGGTTGTAAAAAACACTTGCCAATTTTATTGTGTTTCAATTTTGAAATGCTATAACTTTTGAACTATGAATTAAATGTCAAAACCAAAAAAAATCATTTTTAAATATCTTGATCTTAGTTGTATCTCTTTATTTTTTTTAAATTAAGGGATACAACTATTTTTTTATTTTTTTAATAATATTTTTATATTTAAAGTCAATTTTGTTAATTTATCACACTTTGACATTTAGGGTTTTTCATACTATTGAGTGGTTTAAATTTATGGTTTTGAAGTGAAATTTTTGTGGTATATTTTCCTAGTAGGTATACATTTTTCTACCAAAGAAATTCTAAAAATGGATTATTTTATACCTTTGACATTAATTTTGTACAAATAGGCGTCCTTTGTGCATGGACTTCCTAACATTAGAGATGGTTTTGACCTTGTTTTTTGATCAAATTTCATCACTAAGAAGTCTTCCCAAATGGCAAATTTTTAGTTCAAATGTTGAAAATTGATTTTTTCTATTTTTCTACAAATAAAAACATTGAAGTATGTATTTTCTTAGCTAAATTTTGATGTCCAAGAATATAACCAAGAAAATACATACTTTGACTTTTTTATTTGTTGAAAAATAGAAAAATCAATTTTCAACAAAACTAAAAATTTGCCATCTGGGAAGATTTCTTGATGATGAGATTTGATCAAAAAATGAGGTCAAAACCATCTCTAATGTTAAGAAGTCCATGCACAAAGGAGGCCTATTTGTACAAATGTCAAGGGTATAAAATTATGCATTTTAAGAATTTCTTTGGTAGGAAAATGTGTACCTACTAGGAAAATATACCACAAAAATTTCACTTCAAAACCATAAATTTAAACTACTTAATAGTATGAAAAACCCTAGATGTCAAAAATATGACAAATTAATAAAATTGACCTTTTAAAAATATAAAGATATTATTAAAAAATTATAAAAGAATAAGGATACAACTAAAATCAAGATATCTAAAAATGATTTTTTTTGGTTTTGGCATTTAATTCATACTTAGTTCAAAAGTTATAGCGTTCCAAAATTGAAATGCAACAAAACAAGGAGGTGTTTCTTGCAATTTGCAATCACCTAAGCCTATAATCTCAACACTTGTAGGAAAGTGTTGCTACTATGATAAGTTTAGATTGACAAAGATGAGTCAAGTTTAAGACTCATGACATTGACTAACTGACGTAGAGGTCAAACATTAGAAACTTGAATGAGTATATGGTAAATTTTGTTAAAATGGTGGTATTCCATATGCCATTTTCACACTACACAATCTGAATTGAAAGCCGACATCTAGGACCAATATAGATTTCAGCATGGTTGTCATAACGGGCGAGTTAGGGTCACCGGACGGACGGACGGTCCGGACGGACCGGACAGCTTTATTTTAGTAAGTAGTGGAATTTTTTAGGGTTGACACATCACCTTATAACGCGAAATCCAGAGCGCGGATGTCTCCGTCAAGGCGCGTACGCGTACAAGTAGGGCGCAGACTTCACCGTGTCACCGTCAAGGCGCGGACGCATACAGGTAGGGCGCGGACTTCACCGTGTCACCGTCAAGGCGCAGACGCATACAAGTAGGGCGTAGACTCCACAGTCAACGTCAGGGCGCGGACGTGAGACAGGGCGGGGACGCGAAAAATGACAGGGCGCGGACGTCAACTTTTTTCTGCTTTTGCAATTAGAGTTTTGAGAATTTGGAGGCATGCAATATACCATTGAAAAGGTATTCAAAATACCTTTCCAATGGTATATTACATGCTTCTAAACTCTCAAAACTCCAATCGCAAATTGGAAAACAAATCTACTGCCAAAATCCACAACGCAGTACATCCGAGGCAGGGCGCGGACGTCAGGGTGCGAAAAATGACAGGGCGCGGATGTCAACTTCTTTCTACTTTTGCAATTGAAGTTTTGAGAATTCGGAGGCATGCAATATACCATTGGAAAGGTACTCAAACTACCTTTCCAATGGTATATTACACGCCTCTAAACTCTCAAAACTCCAATCGCAAATTGGAAAATAAATCTACTGCCAAAATCCACTATGTAGAGAGTCCACGAGCAGGTGTAGACGCAAGGTCGGGCGAGGACGTCAGGGCGGGGACGTAAGCCTAGGCGGGGACGCTAGGGCGGGGACGCAATGACAGGCGTGGACGCTAAGGCGCGGACGTGAACTTCTTTCTACTTTTGCGATTGGAGTTTTGAGAATCTGGGAGCGTGTAATATACCATTGGAAAGGTATTTTGAATACCTTTCCAATGGTATATTACACGCCCCCAGATTCTCAAAACTCCAATCACAAATTGAAAAACAAATCTGCTGCCAACATCCACAACGCAGTAAATCTAACGCAGGGTGCGGACGCGAGGCAGGGCACGGACGTCAGGGCGCGGATGCCAAACAGGGCGAGGACGTCAGGGCGTGGACGCGAGGGTGCTGGCGGGACAACAAAGTGAGTGGGTGTTTCAAATGGCCTTGGTCTTGGGATTCCTCCTCTTCACTAAACCCGCCCCCCCAAAAGGCCACATTTATTACTAGCAGCTCATTTGTGCATGGTTGATTAGATCTCCAAGTACATGGAGGTCAAATGGGCACATTAAGAATTCCACCTACCAACTACAACTTGCACAAGGGTGGAGGCCTTTGAGAGCTAAGTGCATTTCTCTCTCTTGTGGCCTAACTCCTCAAATCTTCTTTCTTACAAGACCTTGGATTCTTCATTCTTGAATTGAATCTTTGGGAGCTTGGAGGATAAAATAGTTCTTTTGTTTGTATTTTTCTTCCTCAATTTGATTGTTGAAGGCTTTGGATGGGGTTATTAGAGGGTGACATAGCCCTTTCTATTTATTTATACCAAAGCTTGGATACGTAGGTTTTCTTTTTTTACTTTCTCTTATAGTAGTTTTACTTAATTATTTATTGTGTAAAATCTAAAGAAGGGATTTAGTGAAGGGCGCATATTTTTCCATTTCTTTTTTAAGTAATTTGGATGAATGGTTTTTTTCTCCTTACCATTTCTATATTTTACTTTAGATTGAGGTAGGTGAAGTATTTACTGTGGCCATTTGAGCATCATGTACTTCTAGATTTGGTCTCTAGTACAAATATGCCCTCACAACATAAAAGTAATTTCTTAATTTTAGGGAGAAGAAGAATCTCATTGGTGGTGAAGGTTATACTTAGCTTTGCTTAATTCAAGTTATTGGTGGATTAGGAAAGAAGGAACAAGACGAGAGGTACTTGAATTATTTTATTTTATTTATCTACAATAGAAGTCAAGGTTGTTCTTGCTAAAGTTTGGTTTAACAATTAAAAGTAGGAATGGAAAAGAAGTGGACGGATTGAATTCATTTAAATTTTTTTTGAATGGAAAGAAAGATTATATGTTGCATAAACTTGGTTCAACATCTAATTGTGAGTATAAAAAGAATGGAACTAAAGTAGAGGCATTTTATTCATTCAAATTTATTTCTGTGTACAATAGAAATCAATGTTATTTCATGTTCTAGATATTTATATAATTAGTTGTGTAAATAGATTAAATGAAAAATATTACATTCATTTAAGTTTTGTCTTCTTTATTGCAATTATGAGAAAGGTTGTGTTTTGTTCAAGATAGGTTCAACTTTAAATTGTATTCTATTGAGAAGAAAGAACTGAAGTATTGAATTTTATTTTAGAGTGTCTAAGACTTTCCTTTGAAAATTTGAAAAAGAAATAATATCCACTTTGACCCACAAGGATTGAGATAATAAAATTGTTTGATTAATCCTTTATTCAATCATTAAAAAATTAAATTCTAAATTCCCTTCAACAATATAAATGCTACATGGAAAGAAAAATGGGGAGAGAGTGCCCTTGGTCCCCATTGTATCATTTTTTAAGACATTCATCCAAAAAAAAAATTCCTCAAGAAGTAAAAACTCTATTTCAAGATTTTAAGAAATACAACAAAGTCACCTCTTCCTCTCTTCCAAATCTCTCCTTCATGCATTCAATAACTAAATGAACAATCCCTAGGGGAACATAATTGTACACCACCCTAAAATAAATGAAGAACAAGGGCCTCCACTATTATTAATTCATTCTTCACACTTTCTAAAGTAAAATAAAGAAATGGTAAGGGGAAAAAAACCATTCATCCAAATTACTTAAAAAAGAAATGGAAAAATATGCGCCCTTCACTAAATCCCTTCTTTAGATTTTACACAATAAATAATTAAGTAAAACTACTATAAGAGAAAGTAAAAAAATAACCTATATATCCAAGCTTTGGTATAAATAAATAGAAAGGGCTATGTCACCCTCTAATAACCCCATCCAAAGCCTTCAACAATCAAATTGAGGAAGAAAAATACAAACAAAAGAACTATTTTATCCTCCAAGCTCCCAAAGATTCAATTCAAGAATGAAGAATCCAAGGTCTTGTGAGAAAGAAGATTTGAGGAGTTAGGCCACAAGAGAGAGAAATTCACTTAGCTCTCAAAGGCCTCTACCTTTGTGCAAGTTGTAGTTGGTAGGTGGAGTTCTTAATGTGCCCATTTGACCTCCATGTACTTGGAGATCTAATCAACCGTGCACAAATGAGCTGCTAGTAATAAATGTGGCCTTTTGGGGGGGGCAGATTTAGTGAAGAGGAGGAATCCTAAGGCCAAGGCCATTTGAAACACCCACGCACTTTGTTGTCCCATTCTCCGTGAAGTTCAGCCACGGTTCCCATTCCTTGGTCTGCTTCCTTTGACTTGCCATTGTATTTACAGATAATTTGAAATGCCTTCCCCTTCTCTGTGCTGAATTTAAGAAGATAGAAGATCTAACGGACAAAGTATCAGTAACATCAGTTAGCGCTAATCCACTGCTTGAACTGATTTTGACATCACCTCAACAGCAAACCAGGGCAATCTGCCACCCAAGTAGACTCACAAGGAGCTCATAATGAATTGAAGTCCAAGAGATAGAGGCCAAGGTGACAAATGTAGGGAATGTAGGGTTCAGGGTTTTCTTTATATACTTGGGGAAGGTAGGGGCACGGACTTCACCGTTGTCCTTGTCAACAGGGCGCGGACGTCTTCAGTCCCAAAGTCTATGGCGTGGGTCTGAGAATTTGTGAGTTTTGACGACCAAAATGCAGACCTGAATCCTTGGCGTTAGGGCGGGGACGGGAAGTCAGGGCGCGGACTTGAGGGCGGAGAATTTGTGAACTTTGACAACCTTCAAAATGCACACCTGAATCCTTGGCGTCAGGGCGGGGACGGGAGGTCAGGGCGGGGACTTCAGGGCGGGGACGGGAAGTCAGGGCGCGGACTCCACATAGTGGACCAAAGGGCCAAGAAGTGGTTGAAACGCATGGCCTTCTTAATTTTCTTAAACATGGTATCCCACTTTTTTCCTCTTTTCCGCTCTTGGAAGATGGTATCCCTTCTTTTCATGGGAAGAGGGAACCATTAATTGCAGCGACGACCTTCTTTTACATTCCTCATATGTCTCGAAAGACACGACCGCTTTCTTCTATTAATGCTTGTGCTGAATGGGGAGAGAGGGCGCGGATGCAGGAGGCGGTCGCATGGTTTGGCAATTGCCAAAGGTTGAGGAACTTCACAATGAAGGACTGAAGGGCGCGGACTTCATGTCAGGGCATGGACTTGTAGGCGGGGACTGAGATGAGGGCGCGGATGCGACTTCAGGGCGTGGACTTCAGGGCGCGGACTTCAAGGCACGGACTTCAAGTCAGGGGGCGGACGTCCTCGTCCAGCACTTGAGGAGGGTATTTGCAGTGCACTTGGGCATGAGATCTTTGAATTCATCTTTTTCTTGGAGTGGGAGAACCATTAATGTACCCAATTACAGCTTGTTCTAAATTCAGAGAAGACCATGAAAGCAAGATGCCACCATAAAGAGCTCAACGGACTAAGATTTGGAAGATATTTATGGAAGTGCATGTCCCGTTTCTTGTGTTGCAAGATGTCATTCTTTAGTTCTCCTAACCATTCTACCACTTTGAAGCAAGAAATATTTTATTTCCAAAAAAAAAATACAAATTCTTTGATTTAGGAATGTTTAGGAAATACTTGATAAATGTATAGGACATACTTAAACCATATCATTTATACAAAACCTTTGGCCTTATTGTTTAATAAATGCAATGGTTTTTTCATGTTGTTTTCTTTTAAAAAAAGAAGATGCCAAAATAAAGAGATCAACAAAAAAAGATTGCAAAGGAACTTTTTGGAAGACTATGTCCCCTTATTTGATTTGGAAGATGTCATTGTTTACTTTGTATATCACTTGAGAACAACTTTGAAGGAAAATATATAAACAAACAAGTCAAAATATTTTGTTGTTCATTTTCAACATTACCTCAAGCAAATTCCTTTTTTTGCGTAAAGGCTACGTTTCATAAATTATGCTCAATTTTGCTAAATGTTTAAAGTATTATTGTTTGGCTGAAAGGGATTATTTATGAAATGAAAGTTATTGTTCAATTCTTGTAGACTGATGTTTATCACATTCAATTCTTTAAAAAATTGCTATAGGAGATCAATTCTGGTTTACGATTTACTAAATCTTACATTCTTTTGGATTTACGTGAACAAATTCATTTTTGGTTTATATTTCGTACAAGGGATTTTTTTTAATGAATTACTATTGTTTTGTTAGTTTTTAGTTTATTGTTTTTATAAGAAATGGTAAACCATTGCATTAAAAGAATACTATTTTGTTTTATTTCAATCACGTGGAAGGGATCCATTTCTACAAAAATAACTACAAGGGATTATTTTTGAACGAGAACTTAGATCTTCTATTCTTTTGGATTCACGTGAAGGGAATTGTTTTTGTGGATGCTTGTTACAAATAATTTGTGTAGCCTAAGCTATGAGTATCATATTCTTGAATTCACAATTCATATAAAGGGATTCATTTTTGATCATTCTAACTACAAGGGATTATTTTTGAACGAGAACTTAGATCTTCTATTCTTTTGGATTCACGTGAAGGGAATTGTTTTTGTGGATGCTTGTTACAAATAATTTTTTAAAAACTTCCAAGTTTTGTTTCTTAGATTCACGTAGAAGGGAGTCATTTCTAAATAAAAGGTACAAGAGATCATTCTTTTGAATGAGAACTTTACATTATTTTGGATTCACATGAAAAGATTCACTTTCTTGAATAATTGATAGAATGCATTTTTTAAATGAACAAATGAGTTTCATTTCTTCAAATCCATTATTCATAAGCAAGGATTCTTTTTTTTGCATAATAACTACAAGGAATTTTTTGGGGAAATGAAAAATTACAAGTTATATTTTGTTCTTAATGTGAAAGGATCCATTTTTATAAATACTTGTTACAATGGATTCTTCCTTAATGAAACGTACAACTTAAATTAAAGTAGAAAGGTTGTGAATGGAATCCACAATTAGAAATAATTGCTATAACAAAATCTTTTTCACATGAACTTACAAGATATATTTTTCACATGCATGACACGGGTTCTTTTCCAAAGGTTTAGAGTACATCGATTTGTTTTTTAATTCAACCCTAAATCCATCTGAAAGAAAGTCAAACAATCCAAACTCAAACCCTAAACCCTAATACTCCAAACCCTAAACCCTACACTCCTAAAACCTTTGAATCCAAGAAGCCAAGGAGTTGGAGGCTTGAACTTCACTACGCTGGCCTTACTTAGGGCGTGGACTCCAGTACAGGGCGCGGACTCCTGTACAAGGCGCGGACTCCAAGGCGCAGACCATTCTTGGTGTGCAAACGTGCATGCATTGAAAAGGAGGTTGACTTCCCGCATGGGATCCCTCCTTGCTCCTATTTATTGCTCTTGGAAGATGGTGTCCCTCCTTTTCATGGAAACCGGGAACCATTAAATTCAGTCATGCCTTCTTTTAGATTCCTTGTAGTGATGGAGAGACAAGAGAGCTTTCTCTCACCAATGTTTTTGTTACATTGGCTATATCAGGGCGCGGACGCAGGGCACGGACTTGAGGGCGGACAATTCACAGAGGTTGGGGAACTTGTAAGTGTGCATTTGAATTACACATGGCGCGGACTTCATGTCAGGGCGCGGACTTGAGGTGAGGGCGTGGACGTGGTCGTACAACACAGGGGGGAGGACTTTGAAATGCACTTGGGCATGAGATCCTTCAATCCTTCCTTTTTTTGGAGCGGGGGAACCTTTAATTTTAGGAAGAACAACTTGTTCTACATTCCGATAAGACCATGAAAGCAAGATGCCAAATAAAAGAGCTCAATGGATTAAGATTTGGAAGAAACTTCGTGGAAGAGCATGTCCCCTTTGTTGTGGTGCAACATGTCGTTCCTTATGTCTTCTAATACTCCGAACTACTTTGAACCTTATTTGTGTCCCAAAAAAGAAACTAGTACTTTGAACTAAAAAGAATTTTATGATTTAAAAAAAGAAGTCTAATTTCTTCTATTTAGGAAATGTTCCGGATATTTTGAGGAAATATTTAGGGAATATAGAAGAAATGTAGTATACTAGAGACAAGGGTAAAACTTAATTTGTTTAAAATGAAAGAAGTAGTAGAGATTTAAAAAAAAAATTCTAGACCTCCAATACGCCACTTCAATTTTTCATCTCATCATCCCCTTTCCAAATTTTTTTTGCATCAAAAGCAAAACTATCTTATCCGAAATCAATGCCATCTTTTTATTTCTTAATTCAATTCCTTTTCCGTTTTTCTTGCTTCATTAATTAGCAGAATTCTTATATTTTTTGCCTCCAATGCAAAAATTCTTTTATGCCAAGTCATTGTCATTCCTTTTTTGTTAAATTATTTAGTCTCATTGTTTTTTGGCTTCATTCCTTTTTTATTGAATCATTTTATGTCAATGGGATTCTTTTTTTTGTACCACCAACTGACCAATCCCTTTACTATTGGGCAAATGCATACTACGCTATGCCACTTTTGGCATCATTTTAGTCCATTTTTAATGGCATTTTATACATTGGATGGATTCAATTGTCCATAAGTTGTTGAAAATGATAAGAAAATGATTTGAAAAAAAATACCATTCTAGATAAACACTTGTATGAACATTTAGTGAAGACAACATATCAAAATTTTTACTTTAAATGTGTCAAATCAATCCCCAAAATTTAGTGGCAATTCTGGATAGATAATAGTCCATATCTACAAATTTAGGTGTCTAATTCAACATATTTTAAACCTAAGCATTTTATCATATATAACCCTACTTAAATATAATTCCTTCTTTTGCAAAATATTTGAATTCTTTATTGAACAATGAGTCTTTATGGTGAATGCTGTGGATTGTGACAGTATATAAAGAATCCATATAAAAGTCCTTTACAAATAGAATATAAACTATTTGTACAAAATTTCTTTTGCAATGCATAGATAATCAAGTATACAACATGAAAATGAGTCCTTTTTTATATTGCACAATTTGTTTCTATTTGAAATTATAGGAATTCCAAAACATCCTACTGAATTAAGGACTGTGACAATCCATATTGGTACAGCGTAGTATGCATCTACCCTATTTTTTACTATGTTTTTTACTTTATTCTTTAGCAAAACTTGTCCATGTAACTCAATACCAATTTTTTTTGGCCCTCATTCTCGTTCCTTTTTTTTTAATCCTAAACCGAAATCTTTTCCGTCTTAACAAATTGTCATTTTTTTTCCCTGTCAATCCCTTTCCTATTTTTTTTATTCATTAGAAAAACTCTTCCATCCCAACTCAATAATAAATGTTTTGTATGGTAAGAAATTGAAGTCTTTCCATTGGCTTTCCATTTCTCGTTTATTAAAATAGGTAATCAAACACAATGTTTGTTTCATATCTCTTTCACATTTGTTTGCTTTTATTAAGAACATCTAAAATGCACTTTTACTCCAACTAAATGACGTTTTTTTTCCTTCCCTAATTTTTTTCATAGACTGGAAATGAATCCCACTCCAATTCAATGACTTTTCATTTCATTCCGTACATGTTTTTATGATTGAATCCTATTCCAACTCAATGACATTTTACTTCATCAATTTCAAGTCAATCAATTTTATTTTTTTTCCACTAAATTTTTTTATATTTGGTAACCATTTTTTATTAAATATGTACCTATTTCCATGCCAACTGAATTATCAAAAAATGAAAGGGAAGGGAATGATCAACCAAAAATAAATGGCCTTCGGTTGGAATGGAACAATTTTGGTAATCACATGAAATAAAATAGTGAAAAGAAATCATTCTACCCTAGACAAATGGCATTGAATTAAAATGGAAGAGGTTTTGGTAATGATGCGAAAAAAATAGGAAAGGGAATGATTCCGCCAATAAAAATAATCGCAGTGACTTGGAATGGAAGTGTGCTTCAAAAGTCAATGTCCAAAAGGGGAGGTAAAGTGACCCAAGCTTTTGAAAAGCGCACCAATTTATTTTAGGGTGGCCAATTATTTTTAAAGAGTAATATGATCTAACATTAAAAGAAATAAGGGATGGTGGAGTGCTTTGGAATATAGAAATGGCTTGGGTGTTAGAGTGATATGATCTAACACCCAAAAAATATATGGAATGGTGGAGTGATTTGGATATGGAAATGGTTTGGATGTTACAGTGATGTAATTTAACACCTCCTAAAAATATAAAATAGTGGAGTGATTTGGATATGGAAATGGTTTGGGTGTTAGAGTGATGTAATTTAATACCTAAAAAAAATGGAATGGTGGAGTAATTTGGATATGAAAATGGTTTGGGTATTAGACTAATTAGAGTGATATGATCTAACATTAAAAAAAAATATAAAGTGTTGGAGTGACTAGGAAAGTGGAAATATGGAATATAAAATGGAAATATGTAGAAGCATATTAATTAATTTTAAGGTAGTCCACGCCCCTGCCTAAATCCCGTCCGCGCCTTGACAATTGCGTCCGCGCCCTGACGATCGTGTCCCCGCCTTGACGATCGCGTCCCCGCCTTGACGATCGCGTTCGCGCCCTGCATGTTCTAGAATCTAGATGGCAGCCACGTGGCCTATTTTTCCATTATCAAAAAGTCAACTATGTGTTGACTCTACCGGACGGGCGAGAGCTCTATCGGACGTCTCGGACGGGCGAACCGGACGTCCGCCCGGTATGATAACCATGGATTTCAGACATCTAGAACACATATAGTTTTCAAAAATCTATGACAAATTTTGATTTCAGACTGTGTGGTGTGAAACATCTTGAACAAATATAGATCTCAGACATCTACGACTCGTATAGATTTCAACCTAATTTAGATTTTAGACTCCACAGTCTAAAGTGTAGAAAGTGTCGAAGTAATGAAATTTCACCATTTTAATGAAATTCACCATGTAATCATGTATACAATTATTGTGGTAAAGCATGCGTACAAAATTATTTTGGATGTGGAAGAGTGCAACTATAAAGTTGCACTTTGTTGCTTCTTGTGTAAGTGACTAAGTGCCACATGCACTGAATTAGTGTCAAATGTACTAATAGAATATAACATTGAAGCTAATTTAGTAGAAGATGATCTTTGGCACATAGAAGGTCCTATTTAGAGTACGTGGTAGTGTAACTTAATTGCTCTTATTATGCTGAAATAGGTACTGTACTGGCCAATTACAAGTTCCTAGCTCAACCTAAAAATGTCAAAATACAGAAATCAGATGAATTCACGAGACGAGGACCTTGGTATCCAAGTGGCGAAGGACAGCTTTCAAACTGGTCACGGAAAATTAAATAATTCATGTACGTTTTTGGAGACTAAGAAATTCTGAACCTGGAAGAACGTAAAACGTTGGAATCAGTGACATTGTGCTTGAGTTTTAGTTCAAGATTAACATGATCATGCCTGAATCCAAGTGCAATGTTTGAAGATAATTCTCAGCTTGCAGGTTTCACTTTCATTCAAAAGTGCATCTTCGATGTTCAAGAGACAATTGGCGACTTTCAATCAAAGATTCAAAAATTTAAACAAATCCAATATCAGCCCTGGAGAATGAGAAAGCATATCGAATGAGGGAGAATTCAAAGTGCCGCTTCTCAGACGATAGTTTGCACTCATGACTCATTCAACTAGACTGTACTTTTCAAACTCGTTCTGTGTACACTTGAGACGTTGCATCCACAGTTTCTTTGGACACTCTTGATCAACTTCATACAAAAATTCAAGATCTTATCTGGAAAACAATCGGTAATAAAAGGAAATAACAGAAAATCTTAATAAAGAGAGCATTGTCCATCTGATCCACTTCATCGCAGGGGTTCATCATAGGGTGGTTTGTGCGAGAGAAACAGGGAGAATAAAAGACAAACGAAAAAAACAGCCTAAGAAAAATTAATGGACGTATCTACATGCAGAAACTTTAGCAATCCGATGCACAATTATTCACCAGATCGATGTACCTGTTTCAAGAGTATGCGCAGCAACCGAAAACCAAGAATCTCGAACGTGGAGTATGAGGAGAGACCTCCGCCATAGCCAAGGAGGTGCACTTGCACGGCGACGAGATGATAGTTGCAATCGCACTCATCGACTTCAGTTAGCGAAGAGCGGGACTGAAGACATAAGGAATTCCGGGAGATACAGAAAGAGATAACGACAGGGAGAGCGCTGGGTTGGATTGTTCCACGGCTGAGAAGTTGCATAGCCCCAAACTACTTGTCGGCTTCGCTGGTCATCAGAGGTAGCGTTGGCAAAGAAATCTGAGGTGTCGAGGCCATGCAACCAAACATCCCCGCAAACATCGTCGACATGGTCGCGGCGACTTTTGATTCCGCAATAGATCTGTTGGAATGGTCTACAGAGGCTATCAGTAAAGACATCGGTATCCCAAATGAAACATCCCCAGAGCCACCTTCGACTACCCGCAAGTCCTCTGTCTGCTCTCGCCTAGACATGGAGGGATTGTTCGTGGGGAGGACTTGAGTGACATTCTGCATGCTAGGCCATAGAAAACTCCCCGGCGGGCTGCAAATGGTGAATCCAGTGGGTCGGCTCGTGAACATGGTCTCACTAAGGAAATTCTGCGCTCGACTAAGAACCGAGAGAGGCGGCCCACCGTCGTGTGTTTTCATCGTACTCTCCGAGTATTTCTTTTTCTCATTCAAATGCTCTGGTTGGTTCACGAGATTGTAGCTCGAGAGAGCCTGTGATCGAAAGTCCCTCTGTGTATGGAGCCGAATGACCCACCATATAACCGCCGTTACTGCTACGGCTTGCAGTCGAACACTGCTTCATGGAAGCATCTTGCGTTGGAATCACCAAGTTACGGAGTAACGATATATCTGAAGATTGAGATTCCGGTGACCGTCGTTGAGTGACGCTGTAGGTTTCATCACCCGCGGAGAGCATGATGGGTAGAACGTTTCTAGAATCCAATAGATATCTCGTCGGCTTTGCCTTTACTGGTGGCACGATTCCAAGTTTATTTATAACGTGGCTGACGTCCACCTGCAGAATTTGTAATCCAGCAATTTGTGTCCTTAATGTTTCAGGAAATATACGATTCTGAAAAAACAATCGAAGACTGAGGTGACTTGAAAATTAATATACCTACACATTATATCTGCATTTCTGAATCTATTCTCTGGACTTTCAGCTTCACATTGTAATCATGTATAGTGTTTTCGAGCTAAAGCGATGCGATAAGCGGGAAACCATTACTCAAAAAACATTCTACCTGCACCATAGCGACCGTCTTGCGAACATCTTGGAGCTGATATTCGAGGTCAAGTTGGTTGCCAGACGGTGAACCATTTTCCTTTAGAAGTTTTCTATCCTGTCGACACAATATTCCAAAATACTGAGCACAAATCTGCGTTGTCACCTGCATCGCAAAGAGTGCGCATCATGAAGCACAAATGATTTGAAACCAAGACGACCATGCACTCGAGACACCCCTGTTGTGTCCTTACGTACTGAGGCCAGGACAAAATAGAGCATGTTCAATACTGAAGAGATTTCGTACCTCATGTATCTTTGGCACCGTACTCTCGAGACTTTGAGACCTCTCCATCGTGATGCCCTTGTACGCGCTGCCATTTCCACGAAGATTCTATCGAGTCAGTACACAGAAATGGAAAGTAGAATGTTCGTTGATCAGGTGTGCACTGGCAAATGCTACGGGTGTGTTAGCCAATTTAACACTATCTGAAGGCTGGGTTACTTATTAAATTCTAAGTCCGACCCTGTGCTCATGAATTAATACGCAAAAACTTTAGATCACACGGTGGACGTTCCAGCCGTGGACTCGCCCCTACTTAGCCAGATGATGTTCAGAAAGGTAAAAAGCTTGGAATTTTGCTACTGGCGTATCAAGGCCTATTGCTCCGAGTAATTCGATCCGTCTCACCCTGATATGAGCTCCTCATGAGATGGCTGCTCCATGCTGATCATATCGCTTTTGAAATGAATCGTTTCCTTTCGAATCGATCCCTATCAAGAAAACGTAATGTTCCAATGACAAATCCCTCACATCATGACTTCAGTTTAAAAGTGGGCTGGTTCAGGCTAGTTCCTCAGTCTGCTGAACTGATCGGTACACATTTATGAAGCAAGCTTAATCCAACTGATTGCTCTAGGGTTTCTAAGTTCAAGCATATTAATCAAGCAAGGAAGAGATGCTGACCAATTGATGCAGGTCTTTTGAGCCGGACTCTACATCTTGTCACAATTTAGATTTATATTTTTAATCTGATCTTCAAGGTTTCTTAAGGCCAGATTATCAAGAAAAGTCAACTTATGAATCGACCTCATTCACATTACCATTCTCACCTGAATCAGATTCGCTTCCTCTTCGGCTCTTTCAGGCACACCTAACCGATCGTCGTAGGAAGTACTTAGGATGGGTAACGCACCCCTCTGGCTGGAAACGGTGATACTCCCACAAAGAACCTTCATTTCACTGAATCACACCTCCAAGTTGTCACTTGATAATTCGATATCACAGAGTGACAGAACCAGAAAGAATGGTGGGGACCCGTATACATACCTTCGCAGTCTCTCCACTGTCTCCTTCAGTTTCTTCATCTCAGCGGCTTCGGTGGAAGTCATGCCACGAGTCAATTGCCAGTTTCGGTCGGGCAGCTGGTCCCCCACTTTCCATCCCGCCGGAGGAATCCATGACGGATCCTCGACTCCAGCTGCTTTTCGCAATCCCTTCAGGCTGGCATGCTCAAGCCAATATTCCATGGCCCCCTCCGAGTTGTGTCTGCGACGAAAACGTTCACCGGTATTCACTACTGTATCCGTCATGTGTTTCAAGAGGTGATCAAGCAATCCAGTGTCGCCGATGTGTTTTCGTGCTTCCTCACGTAACGCAGGTCTCAGGATGGGTCTTCCCGGGGCAGTCTTTCGCTCCTGCATGATTTCGATGAGCTTCAGCTGGGCGATTTTGTACCTGCCAAAATATATATTCACTTAAGATATAGAACAAAAACATATCTCATTTCCACTGGTACCTTGAGATACAAATCCCCCCTCAGGTGATCATTTAGAAAGGTAATGTGGCACCATAGCCCAAATTAAAGGACATGGATCATTGTAAGAAAAGACCAGTGAAAATCATGTAGCGGCGAACTCTAGTGCCCACTGCCCAGCAAGGCGTAGTACTATCAACTTATTTCCTAAAATGCGTTCACTGTTATCCCTTCAAGGTTTTCAGCTAGCTTAATGGAGTCAATCCTCTGGGGAACTAAGTAACATTGAATACCTCACGAACTGGGTAGCCTCGTTGTAGACTATTCTTCCGCGACCAAATTATGAATTAACTAGTCTAGGACGATGGAAACATTCGATGGCTTACTTAGTCTAAGTAACTGGCATGAGCACATCCGAATGGAAATCTCTTAATTAGAAATCTAATGAACAGAGAAGCGTTCTTTGCTAATCTAATCACGACGCAAGCTCTCCGAACAGAATCACTCGTGACAAAGGGGACGGAATCGACCAGCAGTTCAAAGGACTCAAACTGGCACGTCCACGAACCTCTCACAAGACCACCGACCCTGCATTTCTTTCGGCAACTTCAGAATGTTTCCTGGACAGATCAGCGTCATCGGAAGTAGTTTTTTCTGCCTCTCAGATCTTGGTCCTTGAAAACTCAACCCCGGCGAATGAAGAATGGAACTCGCAACGCCATCTCCGGATGACCTCCGGTGTCGGTGAAGGTCCGGGGAGGCAGGGAAATTAATATTGGGCGATGATGGATCCCAGCTCGCGACGGGACAGTGAAAAGCATTCGGGTCTGGTGTTCTGGCAGCGGGCTTCTCTTGATCATGGGATAATTTGCGTATCAAACCAGTGCAGATGCCAGGATCGCAGGAGTCCACACTTCTCCTACTCTCATACGAGACCTTCCTCTTGACCCCCCAGCGAATTGGTTGATCCAAGGCTTCCCGCTGAGGGTCTTGGGAATGCGGACCGCCTGGACCTTGCAATTGGCCATTGCTACTTCCAGCGTTTCGCTCGCACATCAGCTGCGTCAACAACTCAGCCGCACTTCGGACTGTATCTGTGGAGTCGTTGTCAATAGCATCCCGTGTCTTCAGATCCGCTTCCGAAGTCGTGCCGCTCTGTTGTGGATCCATACTATTGGGAGAATTGCTGGTGCTCCTCCAGGGCTCGACACTACCGAACTCCGTGAACTCCACATTCAAGAAACTGGCATAAAGGCCCCGAGTGACTTGCTGCTCCTCGTCCACCCCGACGACGAGCCTGGCATATTTCGTCTTCTTGCGAACAGGTTCGGTACCGGCCCCGCGATCATCCTTGACCAATGCAGAACCCGGTAGTGCCACTTGAATGGAAGATGAAGTCCCGGTGCAGCTTACAGCAGACGCAGGTGGTGTTAGCCAGTTTCCAGGCCGCTTTCGCAAGGGCAACCGCGGAACGTCATCTGAGCCGAAAAATCTCCTGGACGTCCTTGGACTCATGGCACGATCCTTCTACTGCTGGAGTGCGCGCAGTCTTGCGCTCAAGGTTAGTACGAAGAGGAATCCCCGTGCTCCTCGTACTCTTCACCTGAATTCAACACGTCCGCATATTATCCATTCTTTCCCCAACATCGGGGTGGCAACTCTTCAAATGAAGTACAAATCAAGGTTCTAAATGCCTTGCAACCGATTTTAGAGCCAATTAGACCCTTGGCTACTCAATTACCGACACACGTTCCTCGAACTGTAAAATTGTCGCGAAAATTTCTATTAACAAGGGCATGACACACAAGAATTGAAGCCATTTCCATCAAACATTCGACCATCACGATACACGTCATGGCTGCAATGAATTACAAGTCAAGCGATGCTACCTATAATCTCCCCGTCGCGATTCAAGAGATCTCCAGATTAGTTGAAGAAAACCGACTCAAAGCGCACGCACGGAGCCGAACAATGAACTGCAGAAGACTCTGCGGCGAGCGAGCCTTTCCTATTAACTTCGACAAGAACCGCGATCAATGTATGAACACAAATCAAATGCAGGAGAATGCTGGAAAATTGGGATCGAATTTTCTTACACCGAAAGTGAATGCTACAGAAACTTGCCGCCGCTCAATCGAGTAGGCGTGCTCTAACTGCTTTGGCCGGATCGCACTCGCACTCTTGGAGCTTCCTCAGCTCGAAACATCCCGGACTCCGAAGCAGGGCTCTTTTTTTCATATTCGAAGAAGTGCCATAGTGGCGATATAAAATGTTATAGTGGTGCTCTAAATTGCAACATTCATCCACTTATTGGATGTATAGTATGGTTTTCATCCACAATCATATGATTTCATTTAATACCTTTTTTTAATTTCAAAGATGTCTGGCAATTTCATTCAAGTTTTTGGCATTTTTTGTAGTGTGTTTTAGCTAGATTATTTTTTATAGTACAATCTAGCACTAGAAAGCCAAAAAAAAAGCCTTGCTCCAAAGTGGATAGCTTTTCTATACTTGACGTTGAATCTATGCTGAAGGATCATTTGACATCAATAAATGAAGGTTATGGAAAAAACTCATTAATACATAGTTTCAATATATTTTGGAATCCAACGTAGAATTTACATGTATTCACAAGTGTGAGTGGGACTTATAGTGTATGCTCAAGCTTAGAAAAATCTTCAAAATTTTAATACTATATTATATTATATTATAATTATATACTTAAATATAATACATTCAATTCATTTTTTATTTCAATGTTTACTATATGTCAAAGCAAATGGCCCATAGTGCATTGGTACATACGTTTCATTAGTAGGATTTACAACTTTCAAGTTTACTATTTTTAGATCTAACTAGTAACTATTAAATTTTTCCTTCCTTCTTGCACCTAATTTTATTTAATAATTTTTGAAAGAATGAAAATTTGTTTTTTTAATTTTTTGCATTTTTTATGTTGTATAGATTCTTTCTTGTAATTTTTTCCTACAATTTTAAATCATAGAGATTCAAAACTCAAAATTCATCATTCATTTGTATTAAAAATTTATATTAATAGCCTTCAAATTTTGAAAACCAAATATAGCAATATATAAAAAAAAATAGTTTATTTTCAATATTGATATTTTACAATCTATTTTTTTGGTCAAAGTATTATTGAATTTTTCTAAAAGATTTCATACAAATCTAATATAAGATTCTATAGGTTGGATATACAAAAATAAAAAAATTCATTGTAGGTTTTTGCATTGTAAAATTAAAGAGTTTTTTTTGGATAAAACTTAATCCTAAGCCTTTGTTCCTATAATTCTCACAGCCTTCTTTCATCAAATTCTATTCAAAACTACAATTTGTATTGAAAAATGCAAAAGAATTTAGAATTTGTTTTTAGATATCTAAGCATAGGATCTTGTACTAAACCACTATAAGCATGTATAGAAAAAACTCAGTAGTGAAAAAAAGAACCCTCCATAGGGCCTCTCTAGTTTGACATTGCAAGCTAATTAGTTATACAATAGAGAGGCTAGATTTAGTACACAATTTCTGATAGGAGACGTCACCATCTTATGTGAATTTTCCAAAGTAAATTTGCTTGAGCAAACAAGTAAATGTATGTTTTATTTGATTTTTTATTTGCCTCTGATGGGACTTTGACACAAATGGTGTTCAGCTATTACATTAATTTACCTGAATTGAAATGTACTTATATCATGGTTGTATAAAAA
This sequence comes from Thuidium tamariscinum, assembly GCA_947034885.2. NCBI lineage: Eukaryota > Viridiplantae > Streptophyta > Bryopsida > Hypnales > Thuidiaceae > Thuidium > Thuidium tamariscinum. The sequence continues at coordinate 17,192,244 of OX344758.2, forward strand.
AAACAGTTTTTTGTAAACCAAATAATTGTATTCTATTCAAAACTATCAATGCAAGTGTACTGGGAGTCCAAATTTTTGAGATTATAAAAGGCTTTTGATTCAAGTACATCAACTTCTACCCACCAATGGGAAGCATCTTCCCCATCCTTTTATTATCATTGATTGTGTTGATTTACCTAAACGGATATAGGAGATTAGTTCACTCCTTTGGCATGCAAGTACAAATTTAAATATAATCCAAGGTCCATTTAGCAACTTCTCAAGAGGCCTACCATTGGGTTCCTTTTTCTTCTAATGTCAAAAACTTTCACTTCATACCAATTGCAAGATATTTGTGTTTGAAGTGAAAAAAACCCATCTTTTTGTACCTTTCATGACTAAACTTTAGTTGAGTCTTTAAGGATTTGCATCTTCTTAGTTAAAATTTCTTGCACTACCCATATAAATTTTATATTTTTTTGTATTCAAGAATTATATGTTGGATTGCTAGGGAACTATATGAAGGAAAACTAAATTGTTAATAGGTTTAAAACGGAATTGAAATGCCATAATCTCAATGATGAGATTGATCTAGTAAGCAAACTAAACCATTCCAATCTTTCAATTTGTCTTATATTGTAAAAATTGGCCTTTAAAAATAAATCTTATTAATCATTTTTTCAAGAAGATGATAAAATAGTTAGATTGCCTAAAAATAAGATTGTCTCTAACTTCTTCATCATTCACTAATCCAAATAGAATGACTCAAACCTTTCCATATAGACAACAATACTTTTTTTTTAAAATGTTATTTTGACTTTTTGTAATTTTTTGTTGTTTCCAACAAAATCCATTTTGGGCTTATAGTGGCAATCCATTACTTTAGTTCCTAAGAATTGATTTAAATAAACATGTCTTATTACAAACCTAATGTATTTTCTTATCTTCAAAAAAAATTTCAAGAAATCTCAACAAAGATTGAAACATTTATAGCCTATTCCAAATCCATTTTTTCTCTTGAAGCAACAATTGGACTTCAAGAGTAAAGAACTCACCTAAATTTTTCTTTATTTTAATACTTTAGACAACTTCGTATTTTAACCCTTGAAGATCCAAATACCATTTCTTTGGCAATATAGCAATTTTGGGTAGCTCACTACGTATGGATTTTTCAATTATTTTTCTTTGAAATTTTCACACATTTATCCAAGGAGTAGCTTTAAGGCCCAATAATTTTCATAACTTTTGACTACATGGTTAAAAAGTTATTGCATGATATGTGATTTTTGTTGCTTAGTGGGTAGTCTGGGTAGCTCAAAAAACTTCTTTAAAAATCACTTTTTTAAAGATTTGAAAATTTTCAAATTGATTTTTCAGAATTTTATGTACATAGGAAGCTTTGAATCATTCCATTTCTCAGGTGGGTCACTCTTTGTATATTTTATACCCCCCCGTGCTGCAAGGTTTTTTTTTTGGGGGGGGTTATTTACCTCGTAGGCTTGAATAAATGGTCCCCTATATTTACATAATTTGTGAAAATGTCCTATATTATGGCACCCTATACTTACTTATATAATGTAGGTGAAAGTATTTCTAGGGTATTTTCTTTATAAGGGAAAAAAATGAATCAAAGAGAAAGTTAAAAGCAAAGAGGTTAGAGGGAAGATTAAGGAATTTGCATGAAAAGTTGGAATGTTTATTTGGCTCAATATTTTTTTTCGTTGTCACACTCTTTTTTTGTATTTAAAATTCAGTCAAGTGAACTAGTACGACAATTTTACCACTTGCAATACACAAAAATCCAAAAATTGAATGTACCAGTTATGCAAACATTGTGTACCACCTTTATACTTTGACTACTTTGTACAACCGGCTCTAAATAAAACTGACCCTACTAAATACAATTTCCAAGATTCTAATCTCTAGTCCTTAAATTATATGTAAAAATTTTTAATACTTGAGATTTTTTAGCTATCTATTTTACTTATAATGCATCTTCAACTTTGAAAGTCCCCTACTTTATTTGTAAATCCTTTATAAATTTTACCTTGAAACAATTAAACCTATGCTATATTATGCCACACGTGGTTTCTAAAATGCGGGAAGTGACCCACCCGAGTTCCATTTTGATTAACAAGATGAAAGTTATGAGGAATCTTAATTTGCGCATAGGTATGGTTTTTACAGACTTCATACCTACTCACAAACTAAAATTCCTCATAATTTTCATCTCATTAATTAAAATGGAATGATTCAAAGCTTCTTGCATACACATTATTTTGGAAAATCAATTTCAAATTTTGAAAATCAATCTCAAAAAAGTGATTTTTAAAGAAGTTTTATAAGTTACTTGGGCTACTTGCCAAATGATGAAAATGACATATCATGCAATAACTTCTTAAGCATATAATCAAAAGCTATGAGAATTGTTGCACCTTAAAGTTATTCTTTGGGCACATGGTATGTGAAATTTTCAAAGAAAAAAAAATAAGAACTCCATCAGTAGTAAAGTGCCCCAAATTGCTATGTTGCCAAAAAATAGTGTTTGGACCTATATGGGGCAAGAGATCTATATCCACTATGCTTTGATTTTTAGAAATTGACAATATTTTGGGACTATTTATAGTATTATTAAATATAGATCATATAATAACCATTGAACTACAAAGAATACTCAAAAAAATCATGTTTCTTCATCATTTGGACTACAAATCTTCATTTCTATTATCTTTATACTCAATAATTATCAATGCATCAAATAAATATATGGTATCAAATGCTTGAAATGACAAGAAATAATAGATATTCTATTTTAGATAGATATGCTTTCAAAGATATTATATTCTGCATTCCAATTGCAAATATAGTTTACTAAAATAAATTTATTTACCTAAACTCACTAAACTAAAATCTTAAACATTGAGTATGCATTGACTTTAACAATGTTCATGGTTTACATATTTTGTTTTGTATTGATGTTGGTTGTTTACCAATGATGTTTTAATTTCTAGATTTTGGATTCGGTATCTAAGTAGCAAATGCTTTAGAGTGCTAATATCTTACTTCAATTGCTAAAAGTATTAATAAATCTGATTAGTCATTAAATATGAGCAATGTTGAGAATCAATAGTGTCAATTTTTAGAATTATAGATTTTATGTTGGTAGACAAAATCCTTATAATGTGCTTATTGAAGTTTAGGTATCAAAATTTTTAAAATGTTGATAGAACTAATAAGTATAAAATTTCAAGGATGAGTTGCTAAATTTAAGATAATATAATTGTAATAGTGTAATTTGAAATGATTATGATTTGAAAATAAATTTAATGAATTTTGAACCACCTTTTTGAATGATAAAGTAGCTTAGAGTCAATTCTAAAAAAAATCTATAACCACAAAATGAACTTCAAGATTACATCACTTTGTATATTCTCATTTTGTAACTAAATTCTCTTTAAAAAAATTTAATTTATTTCTTAAAGATGAAATCACACGTATCTTGGAATTTACAAAAAAATTGTTTTTTTCTAAAAATTTTATACTACTTTGATTTTGTTGAGGAAAAAGTGAAGAGCACTCATATCAGATACTTAAATGGGTCAAAAAATCTAAAATTATTTAGAAGTGTATTGTATGTGATCTTATATAACATTATAAAGTAAAAATATTCAATATTCTATGTATAAATCTATAAATAGATAATCAAGAGATTGTAGTTATAGGCCTAAAGTTCATACTTGAATAAAATATTCAATTTAAAAAAATAAATTTGCACTTCATTGATTATATTTTAATAATTTGGCCTAAATTTTTTTAAATATCATTTTTGTAGTTCAATTCACATGAAGAGAAAGGAGTTTGAAATTGTCAAAATACATTGCACAGTGATTTATGGATAGGGCATCCTTCATTATATAGAGAAGTCAAACTATATGACAATGAAGAAATATCTAATTTCATTTATTTAAAATCCAATCAAGCACCTCTTTGCAAAAATTTGGATTAAAAACTTGATTTTTGCATCCAATACTAGGCCTTTGTAAAATCATCTTATAGATACAAAACATCTACTCAAATGTTTCAAGGTAACACTTCTAATTTTTATAAAACTAATATGAAGTATATAATTGCCTCAATTAAAGTTTAAATTTAATTATTATATGATTACACCCATTGCATGCCTTCTTTGTTTAGATTAGAATATATAAAGCATTTAAGATTTTCAATACTATGTGCTATGCACTGAAAAGATGGCACCACTTCCTAGTTAGATTCCCCCCTCCAAAAAACAATCACAGGGCATTGATTTTTTTTTTATAAAATTGCTCCCCCTCCCAAATGTCATCTATTTTTCAAAAAATCTTAAGTCGTTGATCTTTGTAAGATATAATCTAAGTTGTCCAAATACAAATTCAAAATATGGATATGGATATTGTATGAATACAAAATACATATATGGTATGAAGTATGGATACAAACACTTGATATGGTATGGATACATGTACTTCATGTGGTATAAATTTTGATATGTGAATACAGATATAAGAATGGATACAAGAGCAAATATGGGATACGAGATACAAGATTGTTCCATATTGATTGTCAAATTACTGGTTCTCAAAATTACAAGTAGGGAGTGAGAGGGGAGTGGAGGAGGTAATTAATTTTCTTAAAACCCAAGTGGGGGGTAGGGGACAAGGGGCAGGGTATTCTGTGGGAGAATTTAAATTTTTTTGGTACAATTTGTCTTTAAGGTGGACCTCACACTATAGTGCTTAAGATTGGTATGTGAGTAGTTACATAAATGTATCTTCTTATACTCCATAAAAAAGCATTGATAAATTTAACTTTGCTTTAATATTAAATTAAAGTCTACTTTGTAGAGATTCTATTACTAATATCACATTGCAAAAGTTACATGAAATTGACCTAAAAATTTGGACTAAGACATTGAATGCTTAGAATATTATTTTTGTAAAAATGTCAGCACTATCCTTTATACATCATTAAAAAAATTCAATCTATAGGGTTGTGTGTGATTTTAAGGTTTGAAAATTTGAATGGCATATGGAATCTAAAAATAACTTGATATTGATTTTATAAATGAAGCTATTACATAGGGGTCATCTATTTTTTCATCATATGAGACTAATGTTTTCCAAATAATTTCTGGTTTCATTTATTTGAAATAACAAGTGTCATCTCTACAATCTACTTACAATAGTTAAATTAACAAAGGCAACATATTGCCAACTTTTAGCATCAATGCATAAGAAAATCAATAAGCTATATCTAATTTATAGTAGGAGGCTCAAAAATGGACCACCTAAGGAAAATTTGATTTCCATGAGCAACTGAGCAGAAACTATGAGTAATTCTATATTTAATGTGGATAGAGAAATGAATGGGGCTTTATTTGTGACGACAATGAAAATTTTCAGAGCTGAAGAACATTGAATACAAATTATTTAAGCACATGAAGAGTAGGTATCTATTTGTACTCGTAGGCAACAATTGTTTTGAACATGGCTACTGTAAAGAGCAAAATAGTGGAATCCTATAATTGATCAACACAATATTTGCAAGAATTCTTGGAACTTTTAATAGCGTGTAACATTGAAACAAAAATAGATTGGTACACATGGCCTATTGTTGCACAGACGACTGCGTTGGAAAACATGATTCCTTTTAAAGAAGAAAGTGCGTGAAAAACTGCCACGTCAAGGAGTGTTGTCATTCAAAAAGCACAAGACATTCAAAATTCATCCAATGTGTTCCCAAAAGTTTGCGCACAATGTTTACATATTCAAAAAGCAGGGCTCGCCCTTATCTACCTTGGATTTTGTCCCATGCGACGCTCATCTATTGCATCCAATCTAGCCATTAGAGCCCTTGCAGTTGTGCCTTCTTCCTATTGTCCACCGTTACTCTTACACTATTGCTTCCTTTTTGTGCACTTACAACGCTCCATTTTGGCATAGACTTACTCTACTACAAGCGCCTCCGATGCTAGCTTTTCCCTTCCTTGTTCACTACATGAATTTGCCTCCAACATAGTCATCTTTAATGGGCACCTACTTCGAAGATATACACTATCACTAGAGGTCACGTGCCTCTTAAATCCTTCCCTTTATTGCTCATACAAGTTTTCAGTGCACAATATTTTGTGCAAGCATTACAGTTGCAATGGACAGTTCAAACTAATTGGTGTTCTACTTGTTGTAGGGCATGGTGGTAGGATTCTATAGAATGGGATAGGATGAGGGACAAGTGGAGGCCTGTAGATATATATGACACATTGCTAATAGATGCTCCAAAAAAGGGACTTTGTACTTCCCATAGACAGAATAAGTGGCTAATGTCGTCCCCCCTTTTCTTTGTTGCTCTTTGTTGCATCACAATCTCCTGGTTGTCTTTGCATACTTGAGGGGCATTTCCGTAGTAGGGTGCTTTGTAGCCAATCATAGGATGGTTCACCTTGATGGCTTCATGGAGTTTTTATCTAAGGGCCCACCAAAGGACTTGCACGTTCTTTGCACTCTATTGCTCTTAATGCTTCCACTTTGTTGTAGTTAACTTTGCCCTTGCCTCTTTAGCTCATGATTTTAGTCTCTTTTCTTCATGTCTCTTCTCTTTGTTGGCCTCTTTCTTTGACTACCACCTCTGCTTCTATAATTGCTTGTCTTCTATTGGTTAGTACCTCGAGCTCATGTACGTGGGGTTTGTTTGTGAAGACAAGCAATTTGCCATAGTCCACCAATGCCTCTATGCAAGGGTTCTTGCAATTGGGCACTTCAATCCAAGAAAGTTGGAGCAATGCATTGATATCTCTGTCTTGGCTGGCGCCAACATTCTCGTCACTACTGCTATCTACAGCAATTTCTACTTTGCGGCGCACATGATCTCCATATGCATCCTTGTTGCTTTCTCCGTCAAGCTACATGTAATAGTGCTCACAGTGAAGGAGGTCTGTGGACACGTCACTAAAGAGTTCCTCTACCTTGCAATTGAGAATGTCGCCTTCTCCTGCAATAGTGGTAGGGTTGTTTTTTTCGTCTAATGTAGATCCCTATCCTACTGCTCTTGCATACGCTCCACTAGGACCCATCTTTGAGTCTGACACATGGGAATTGAGAGGCCAAATACTAGTGGATCAAAATCAATTTAGAATGATTTGTAGCCATCTAGGATTAGCAAGTGTCTTTTGTTGGCTAAAATGTCATAGTGCTAACAATTTAAATTATAAAATGTAAAATCCAAGCTTTGAACAACTCTATAGTCATCCAAACTTTGTTTTGCAAAGCAAAAAGTGCCCCTTTTTCACTAGTTTTCTTCAAAAAATCTCTATTCTTCTTCTTTCTTTTGAAGATGTAGAAGTTAGGAATATTTTTACCTTTAGCATTGACACACAATAGTACTCATAGCCATTTTCAATGGTCAGGGGTGACTTTTGTGACAATTTTGGATCCTCTTCTAGCTAGGACATGAGCTCTTCCATCTCTACCAGTGTAGGCACCTAATTTGTCGGAATTTGAGATGCAGTGTGCTTTATATTTGCAATTGTTGTATAACATTTGTAAATTATCATAGAATGTAGCAACTATTTTTGGACATAGATTTCTAGCACAATTCTCTTGAAGTACTTTTGGCTTCTTCAATGTCAGCTTGGGATGTCTTTTTCTAAAACATTCCAACCAGCCAGGGCTTGGCACTCCATCTTTGAATGGAGTGACTTTGGCTTTAGTCACTATATCTATTTTCTCCTATAGGTGACAGGGTATTCCAACTTGTGCATTTGAAAGACATATTCAATTATCTGGTTCTCTTTATGCAATGGTGAGTACCCCATATTCTCCTCTCCTTCTACTCAAAGTGGTACCATGAATATGGCCTTTCAAAGGTGATGAAGGTATGTCATAATTTCTTGCAGCTTCTTTTAGAGGCATACCTCCATCAACATCAACTACAACTGCTAGTCAATCCAGTTACCATTTTTTTCCTCTTCCATAGTGGTGCATGCATAGTGTCCACTATCCAATGACAAGTTCGGAAGACGACACTAACGGAGCATTTGATCATTTACCTATTGTGTAGGGTTTGCTATCCGTTGTAGGCGTGAAGCATTGACTTTGTTGCATTAAGTCCTCCGCCATTGTTACAATGTTGGCAGCCTTTGCATGACATCCCTACAGATGGGTCTACATCACCGGTGCCGCAAGAAGGACAACAACGTATTATTGGGGACAAATTAGCAAGGTACCAGTTCCACCTTGTAGTGCACGCTCACCACTCTAGCTCATCGCCTATACTGTTCTCACTATTTATACTGCAATAGTGACTCCATCTTACTATCGGTTGTCTTACATTTTTTTGTTAGTATGCTCTTTAGCTTTCTAGTAGGTCGGACAGTCCTTTGATATTCTGCAAGTCCTCCAATCCCTTGTCCCTTTTTCACCCAATTCGATCTCTTGTCTCAAATCCAAGAACTCCTTGTCACAAAAGTCTGAATCATTGCTAGCCAATCCGCATTTTCCATCATGTATACTTCCGAAATTGTCTATGGACCTGTTGTTGATGCCAGGGCTCCCATCCTCATTAGTACTACCATCAGTCATAATTGATTCTTTGTTGTTTGCGGAAGAGAAATCAATGCTATTGCTTTGCTCAAATGTAGACTACATTTGATCAACTCTAATTCTGCACATAGACTCCTTTCTACATTGATTTTTGCATCCTCATGGTGCTTTTCACCATTGATGTACAGGAATTTCAATTCCCATGCATGTGCAACCAACAGTGTTGGCCTCCAGTGTTGTAAATTTTTTAGGCGTCATTTTAGAGTAGTGGATATGCATTCACTTCATTTTATGGGCTACAATTTGTATAGCTGAGCCTATTTTGTAAAATAAATTGTATTATTTTGTGAAAGTGTTGGCCTTCTAATTATCCATTAATCCACAATGTTGTTCATAATGAAGCCCACCATTTGTTTAAAATATTGTGTATGACTTGAAAATAAAATTGCAACCTTTATTTGAAAAAAAAGTGCCTTCTATTATGTTCTTCCAAGTTCCAATTAATGGTACAAAACAATTATGAAATTGATTACAACTACCCAATTAATCAATTGAAGAAAATCTATCAATCACCTAATTTGGTACAATTTCCATAACTGCTCTCAATTTTCTTTGTTGCATTCACCATTTTGAAGCTCTCTATAGAAGAGATTGATAATGTCCAGACACTTTTCGAGCTTCCTAACATAATTGCAATCTTCACCACAAACCACTCATCTAAATTGGTTAACCTTCTAATGCAACAATTTTTCCCCCCATATCAGAAAAAATTTCCCCCTACCAAACCTAGCCAGGAGCTATGTTAAATTCCTTAATCCTTAAATGTCCAAGGCACCAAAATTTGGTACTTGCAAAACTTTGAAGTTAAATATAATCTTTAGAACCTAGTTCATATTTTTAGTAGTTTATATTTTCAAAAACTTTTTTTTGAGGTCTAGTTATAGCATTAAAAACATAATTTTGAAAATGATTGATTATTATTTTTCTATACAAGATTTGTATAAGGGTGTCCATTGCAAATTTGCAATCTTTACTTTCTATAGTGTTGAAGGCTCATGGAAATGAGCCTCAAATACATTAAAGCTTGGAGAAAAAAACACATTACAAATTCATTTAAAAAAATTGTAGAACAAGTTTTGAGAAGTGATAAATACATTGGAATTATGCATATTAAGTCCTTTAACTTCATATTTTCTTAGTGACCAACTTTATAAACTTGATATGTAAAAAGAGGATCAAAAGACTTCAAGTCACTTCGATAGATTTCACACCCTCTTAATCAAACATTATAATTTTCCAAGCCATAAGTACAGTAATATTGTTGTCTTTTCTTTTCCTAAGTAATTTCTAATATTTTTAATTTGAATTTCTATAGTTACCTTTTTTTTAAAATTGATAAAGCTTATCAAAATGATGGCTTTTTGTTCAATTTACATCAATAAGCTCAAAAAAGGTCTTGGTCATTTAGGTTTTACTCAATATGATGAACCAACCAACCATATAAAATAATCATTCACAAGTGACATAAGAAAAAAATGGCCCCTAGCTTGGGCTTCTCCTTCAGTCCGGGTATCAACCGGGCCTCTTCCTTATCTTCGAGGATCACGAAAACGGATTACAATTGGCCGCCATCATAGCTTGAAATGCAGCCCCTGAACTCAAACGCCCTCAAGATTTGTTAGAGGTCATTGTCCAAATGAATAGGGTATCATGCATGGCCGCAGCATGTGGTTCAATCAAGGCCACTGAGTGATTGCATATTAAGCCCCATCAGTGATAATAGCTACCTGCAGCCCTTTTTTTTTACTTTTTGTGAAAGTGCCAAGATGGTGATCACTTCAAATTTGGTGAAGCATTGTATTTTTACATTCATCCATCATTTGGACTTAAAAACACTTTTTCGTCATATTCATACACTTTTTCATCCAAATTTGGCAACTTCATCCATATTTTAAAGGAAACTAGAAAATTTCTGGCAAAAAAATATTACTTTTATCTGGCAAAAAAAAGACATTTATTTTGAAATGGTCCAATCTGGCCACATGGTGTAGGAAAAAAAAAGGCTGGCTACCTGGGTTGGTTGGTTCTTGGACTTCTTTTTTACCAAATTGCACCAGCCCTTTTTTTTTTACTTTTTGAGAAAGTGCCAAGATGGCGATCACTTCAAATTCAATGAAGCATTGGATTTCTACATTCATCCATATTTTGGACTTAAAAATACTATTCCATCATATTCATACACTTTTTCATCCAAATTTGGCAAATTCATCCATATTTTAGAGAAAACTTGAAAACTTCTGGCGAAAAAAGATTACTTTTTATCTAGCAAAAAAAAGATATTTATTTTGAAATGGTACAATCTAGCCCCATGGTGCCGGAAAAAAAAAGGGTTGGATTGTACTAGAGAAAAAAAATTTGGCTAAAAAATGGCCCAAAATCATGAAGTTTTTTGTCAAAAAACTTTGTATCAATAAAAAAATATTGGATGAAATTGTCAAATTGTGGATGAAAATAGAAGTATGTTTTGATTTGATATGTGTTGATGTTTTTTTTCTTTTGGCTTGTGTGCCTATTTACTATAATTAAATTAGACTATTTAAAATGATCAATTTTTCATGTTGTTGAGGAGAAAGGAGGTTTCACTATACCAAAGAACACGACATTTGGATATCATATGCAAAAGTTATTATGGAATCATTGTCTTTTTTATATGCATGGTTTACACCAACTATTCTTTTTATTAGCTAGATTGTACCATTTCAATATAAATTTCTACTTTTTGCCAAATAAGAGTAATCTTTTTTGCCATTTTTTTTCATTTGTATTCAAAATGTAGATGAAATTGCCAAACTTTGAATGAAAAAGTGTATGAATATGATAGAGAAGTGTTTTTTGGTATGAAAGATGGATGGATGGAGATATACAATGCTTTGCCAAATTTTAAGTCATCACCATCTTGACACTTTTTAAAAAACTAAGAAAAGAAAAAAACTAATTTATATATTAATTTTGGAGATGTATATAGAGTAGTGATGGTGGTTTTGGGCCAATGGTGCTTTGGGGGGTACCCTATGCCACAAAGGAGAGTAAAAGTAGGGGACATCCAAGAAGCACCACGTGATCAAATGTTTTCATTTGATACATTTTTTAAAGCAATATGTGCTTATTGTTGAAGATACAATTTTAGAAATGGACTAAAAAAAATTTTGATCCTCATAACTTTTGTATGTGGTATTCAAATGATGAATAGAAAACATGCACAATAGAAAAAGTGACAACTATACTCAAGTACTTTGGATTTTTATCATGTGATATGAGTAAAATCGATTCAATCATCTAGTTGTTGTTTTGACCTAAAATGTAGACTAGCATAGCATAAGAACTTTGGATTGATTTTGGATTCATCTCATGGATATAATCTAAACACTTTAAAAATTTATAGTTTAATATTCATACCAAATTTTAAGAAACAAACAAACTATATCTTAAGTCATCTTTCAACTACTAATAAAATTTAGCCAAAATTAGGGAGCTTTGAGAATATGACCCATGATCTAATGCATATTCATGCAATTTAAAGGTGAAATTCCTTTCTTTTCATACCTCTTTCACTAACTACCTGCCAACATGGAAGCAAGGGTCTCATTGCATAAATATAAATATAAATTAAAATCCCAAAAGATAGCTAATTTATTTATTTTTTAATTTAAGTACTAATATGCAAAATTCTTATATATAATTTTGGATAATTGCATAGTCTCTTAGGTTACTTTATATTTTATGTTGTTTTCATGATGATGTGATGTACATAACACATTTATTAACTCCTAAAAGATGATAAAGACCATTTTAGTTGGTTTTATTGAGAACTCAAGCAACTCTATTGAAGTATTGATTGCATAATTCAAAATTTTGTATAAGATGTGTATAGAGATGAATGGTAATCATCTTGATCTACATGTCAAGCTCTATTTCAGGTCATTCTAATAAATAATGCAAAGATTACAAGCTATTTTTTATTTCAATGTCAAAACAAACAACTAAAAATATATTCAAAAATTCATAATAATACATTATATCATCCATTAACTGTACTTCCACAAAACATTTGTACCATTCAATTCCAAATAATGATCTAAAAAGTTTTATTTTGTATGCAATGAAGGTAAAAAAAACCATACAAACTTGTTATTTGAACTCATTATTGAAATCTTTGAAAAGAAAAAAGAAAGAAAGATTATCTATTGCAAGCTAGAATATTCTTACTTTGGAATCAATAATTTTCAATTTCTTGTAATAATTATTAGAGGTTCAATTTTTTCTTTCATCGAGTTCCTCCTATTTTAGAATTTCTTTTTAAAGATGGATATATACAAAATTTATTAATTTTTTTTGTACATTCTTAATACATTTTTCAATGTATTGAATAATTGCACAAGTTTTTGAGATATGTGGAATTCTAAAATGTTGAAAGGCAAAACTTCATTTGTAGCAAGGGCTAGAAAAAACTAATTTTTGAAGTTTAAGGACATTGAACTCGCAATAGGTGGGAATTTTTACTTATAAATTTTAGGAGGAGGTACTTGAACAAGTTTCATAACCAATAAACCAAAGGATCCTATAGTAGAATTCATTAAAGAACAAATAATGATGAAGATTTTAGCCTTTCTTTAGGTAGAAGTATTTTGAAGCAATGTTGAACTTCAAAACATTGCACTATTTTTGAAATTAACTCTTAAAGGAAGTTGTGCCCTTTCTTAGCCAATGAATGGCAAAAATCCTTTTGTATAGGACAAAAGTGCAACTATTCATCCTTAAAATTTATGAGAAAAGGCAAAAAGTTTGATTTCCAATGAAAGCTTTTGGATTTTCTTAAACCAATGATTCACATAGTACTAAAAGGAATGATTTCTATGGTCACTAACCCATCCTTTAAGATTTAATTAACAAAAGTTGATTATATCATCAAGTCAATTGTTTTATAATTATAGATTAGCATCAATGCATAAAATTATTGTTGATTCTATTGCATATGGAAGTTGTATTAGGAATACTTGAGCTTTCAAAAAAACCCTCCAAAACATGAAAAAAAATGTGAAACTAGGAGAATACAATGTAAATTCCTACCTCAAAAAAATTTAAGCCTACAAAAAAGATTCTCTCTAAAATATGCTAAAAAAATTACATTTAAAATGTTAGGTTATTATTTGCTCAAGAGATCTAGTAAAAGAATATTTTTGGATGTCTAGAAATGCATTTGCAAAGAGGCATTCTTTGTCCATGTAGAGGATAATGAACTCGTTCTTTTTAGGGATGATTTTGTAATTAGGTGCAAACCTATTAAAAGGACAAATTTTCAAATGAAAATAATAATTGTTTTAGATCTTCAATAGTAATATCCTCTTTAAAACCCAAAGTGTGACAAAATAGGGATATTATTGAGCAATGAATATTATTTTTTTAATAAACTACAAAAAATATAGGCAATGCATTCTTCACACTAGTTTGAATTTCAAGTATATTACGCAAAATTCCTAAAAATCATGCATAATCTTGTATTAGAAATGTTAACCACTATTTGCAAATCACTTGTTTATTTTTGGCTAGGTTCTAGTGAGCAAAATTTAAGTTATAATGCTTTATTACATGTGTTTGCCCACATAATCAGGGAACACAATCTCTTTTTTTTTTCCCCAAATTCAATCTTTTTTGTTGATGAAATCTAATTTCTTGGCAATAGTTTATGTCAAGTAATGTCCTCATTGCGAAGGATTGTAGCAAAAAATTTGCCTCTTCATTAGGTTCTACCTTCTTCATCCATGCATTTCCCTTTGCAATCTTTTCCTCTATCGGCATTGCCCTACACACAACTATTGCAGTGATGCCAAACATAATACATGTATGTTTTGCCCCTAGCCATTAGATATTTACGAATGGATACAAATTACCATAATTCTTCTTTGGGCAAATAATATTCTTTATTTTGCACAAAGTGAAAGTATTTTAAAATTCAAAGATGGAAATTTTCAATGTTAAAAATATCTTTGGTGATTAAATAGATCCTAAGATTTTAAGATATGGTAATAAGATCCTATGGTTACATGTGTACAAAGTTATGTTTTTTTTCTGAAATTTGGGTCTTGTACTAGTCATGGTAGTTTTGGAGTGCTTTAATGAAAATATAGTCAAATACATTTAGAGGTTAAGTATATATATTAAACTTCTTACTTTGCAATACATTTTCCAAAAGATTTGTTGTAGCTTAGTAAGAATTTAAATGGTAATTGAAGTAATCTCATGTGTGTTTACAATCTGACTGGCTTTAAGCCTAAATGCCCAAGCCCTTAGGGGGGCTTCTTGGAATTTTCTATAAATCATACAGAAGTCAATATTTTGATAAGTTCATAAATTTCTTTAAATTGTAACTATACAAATCCAAACTAGAAGTCAATATTTTGATAAGTTCATAAATTTCTTTAAATTGTAACTATACAAATCCAAACTAGACAGGTTATAGATTACATGGGAAAAGAAAATACAACAATATCACTTATGGATTGAAGGATTATAATGTTTGATCATGAAGTTATTCAAATTGTGAAAGTAATTTGAAGTTTCTTCATCCTCTTTTCACATGTCAAATCTTTAAAATTGGTCACCAAAAAAAGTATGAGGTTGAAAAGCATAACATGCATAACTCCAATCAATCTGTGGCTTCTCAAAAATTTATGTAGTTGAGTTATTTGTAAAGTCCCCTCCACTTTGGGCATGACTTTTTTTGAAGTTGAGAAGACAATTATAGTTGAAGCGTCAAACGTTTTTGCAAGATACTTATGTCACATGACTTCAAAAACGGGGACCTAACTTTTTTAGGCACCATTTTGATGGAAAAATAAGTTTCATACCCACTTTTATTTCGACTTTTTTAACTCAACTAATTTTTTCACAAAACTCATGGGTTAAAACCTTGGTTTAGTATACTTTACGAATAACTCAAGTGCATTAGAACTTTAGAAGAGTTTTGAAGGCATTGGAAGACTCCGGGTTCCCGGATTGCAGGAACACAATTTCTGCCACGGGAACAAGAATCCTACATGGTCGAGAGACTGCCATGTCATTAAATTTTTTTTTTGAATTTTTTTTGAATTTTTTTCACATTTGAGGATCCAAAATTTTAATTTTGATTTTATTTTAAATTTATTTATTTTTGGTTAGTGCCGGCTTGATAGCAATATTGGGAACCGTTTTAAGAACAAACCCAAAACAACCCTTCGGAGCCCTCAAATTTCATCTAATGATTTTTCCTTCAAAATACAGTATATTTGAAGCTCATTTCTAAGAGCCCTAAACACTGAAAAAATCAAAAGATTTACAACAAACACCCTTTCATTAACCTTGGAATAGAAAAATCATAATCATATATTTTCAAAACCAAATTCTTCATGCCAAAAATAGACTTCAAAAAGGATTTTCCAAAAATAAAATCCTAAAAATAGTAACTATTTGCTTGGAAGTTTTGCCAAAACCAGAACTTGGTGCGTGGGGCATGGAGGGGTTCATTACGCTGTTTGGACCCAGGCAGCCAATGATGCCCTGGTAAGGTCCCTTCATTGCAGAGGGCGTTCTTGGGGGTCATTGTCAATATATCTCCTTTCCAACACATTGATTCTAATATTCCAAGTACTCTGTGTGTCAATCATTCTTCTAGAATCAATGATCTTGGAGGCGCTGCATCTACGGAGCCCAAACATGATGACCCTCACCTTTGTTGGAGGTGCCCAAGTCATTTGGAGGAAATTTGAACCCATTTTGAGGTAGGTGGAACATAGGGGGGATACACTAAAATCATGTCCTACTAAGATCATTACCATCATCACATTGTTCACATGTTTAAAATCGAAAAAAAAAATAAAAAAATAAATATAATAATAATATAATATACATGTTGAAGAAACAATTTTAGAATATCTATCAATTAAACAAACTTCAATCCTCAGTCTGAACTTTTGCACACAATTGAGTTATTCGTAAAGTAGACTAAACCAGGGTTTAAACCCATGAGTTTTGCGAAAAAGTCAGTTGAGTTAAAAAAAGTCGAAATAAAAGTGGGTATGAAACTTATTTTTCCATCAAAATGGTGCCTAAAAAAGTTTGGTCCCCACTTTTGAAGTCGTGTGCCATAAGTATCTTGCAAAAAAGTTTAACGCTTCAACTATAGTTACCTTCTCAGCTTCAAAAAAAGTCATTCCCAAAGGGCGGAGGACTTTACAAATAACTCAAATATCCAAATGGTAGTGAATTCTTTGATGCATTGAAACCTTTTTTCATTTGCCTACAAAAAAATATTAAATTTTGAAGAATTTAATAATAGAAATTAGGCATAATACTACAAAAATACTATATGATTTAGGAAGGTATCCACCTTAAGCTTATTAATGTAGTAAAGATTAGTCATTTACAGGTTAAACTCACATAACATTGTTTATTGATTGGGGCAAAGGGCTTTTGCATTTTTGAAAAGGATACTCCTACAATGAATAATATTGTTTTATATGACTCCTTGGCCAACTCCAATCCTTGAATTAATTGAAGTATGCCCTTCCAAGTATTTAGCAAAGTATAAATATCTTCCTAATATGTAGATTGGAGGATCTTTTTTTGAATATACAATATTATAAATGACCAAACAACTCATTGTTTGAGGGATCCCAATTAATATTGTTATTTACAATTTATTTTATATTATATATTTTTTAATCAAAAGATGGATACTAAGTTCAATGCAAACATCTCCATCATTCTTTTATAATAAAATGCTTGTAAAATTTAAGCATGATTTATGTAATCAACTACAAACTATGTATTGGCCACTTGGCTATGGTTTTTTTCACCTTGAAGGAAAACATAAGAGCTTGTTATTTGTCTCTAAATGATCAAGTTTGGAATCAAAGACCCCAAATTAGATTGGAGAGGTTATAAAATTCAAAATTAATAGACTAAAATAAGGACAATTTTTTACAATTATTCCCTTTCATTTCCTTGAGGTGAAAGAGGTTCTGAGACCAAATAGATTCTAATCCTTGCTATGTATATATGATCAAAGTTAATATTGATATACTTATAGAAAAAGTTTGCTTTGGTCATCTAATGTCAAAATCCAAATTTTCTTGTGCTTCTTTGAATTTAGAAGGAAGTTTTTATTTGCTTCTAATGATGGCAACCTTGGGTTTTAATCCTTAATCCCTACAGTCCCATTGTCTCCTCAACAAAAAAAATGAATTTTAGGCAAGCCCTTATTGTCTCAATATTGATCATGATTTTTTGAAACTTTTTGTGAAGATAGGAAAATACATAAAGTTTGTGGGAATATGATTTTTTATTTCAATTGGTGTCCAAGAGAACAAATTGTTTTTAGGTGTCGTGGGCACACATCTCCTTGTACAAAAAAAACTTTAAGTAATTAAGAAAGTTAGTTTTTTGTAGATTGTGCTTTTATACATATGGAAGCTTTTACTCATTACATTTGGATTTGTTATGTCAAAGTTATGAGCAATCTTGTTTTTTAGGCAATCAAGGAGTATTCTAGAAAAAATAACTTATAGATTTCATTTTTGAATGCATTTTTCACAATTTTTCAAACAAATTGTTTGACAAGGTTAAATATGTTTGTTGAGACAATCGCATTGTTGAGATTATTGTTTTTCAATTCCATCTTAGAGTTATTAATGATTTAGTTTTTTGTTCAAAATTGGACATTTTTCTACTATAATTTATTTAAAGAATGAAAATCAAACGTTTTTTCTTAAAATTTCTAAATTTTAGACTTTCAACTTAATTCATTAACACAAAAAACTAAAACTCATAGTCTTTAGTGTAATAATTATTCACAAATGGTAGTTGAAGTCAACTGATATTGGAAGTTGACATTCAAAAAAACTTTCTTTTCCAAATTTTAATGCCAATATCTTTCAATCTATTCCATCAAACTTCATGAAATTCTTACCACATAATTTCAAAAAAGTGAAGTAAAAGTCTTATGGTTAGATTTTGAATATTTTTTCTTGAATGAATGAATGCAATAGTGATGGCAATTTTGAATTGTTATTGATAGAAAAATGGCCTTAGGACTTTAGGAGAGCAAGCATTTGTTTGATGCCAAAAAGAATCTTTGGATATTTGTTCTTGAATTCAATTTTGATTAGATGTTCACAATAATGATAATTTGGTTAAAATTTGAAGAGAAGGTGAATGTTGTCATTTGAAACTTACATTAATTTTAAATTTTATTTTCTAAATTTCATTTATTGAAAAATATTTTTTCTAAAAGTATGTTATGCATGTAATTTTAAGGTTCAAGGTACTATTAAGTATATATTCTAGAAAATTCAAAGTTTAAATTTGGAAGGCATGGTCTTCTAATGCATATAGTTTTTTTCTTAGATGATCAACACTTTTTTCTATCATAGTGCATAAAGCAAGCTTTACTTTCATAATGCTTTTTGACATATAGAAAAAATTATTTTGGTGGTCTCTATTGTACATGATCATTTTTTGTAGAGTTCTAATATAATGCCAATTTTGTTTTATTTTTAAAATAATAATAATTTTTTTATAAATAGAAATGTCAAAATACATGTTTTTTGAGATTTGAAACTCTCAATTTTTCTAATTGTATAAATACTCAATATTTGATATTTTGAGGTTCAATGTTTTTCATTGTCCACACATTGACAATTTTTTTTTTTTCATTTTCATTCTTTTATGAAATTTAGAAAGGTTTATGATTTCTAAACAAATTAATGAAACAAAATTAAAAATCAATTTTTGCAATCATCTATTGTAAAAGTTGTTTACTAACATTTGCCATCGTTGTGTGTCGAGTTTTTATTTATTGAAAAGTACAATTTCATTGAGTTTTAGAAATTGAAGTGAGATTCCTATATACTTAGGCATGTACTATTTAATATCAATTGCAAAGACTATTTTTTCTTCAATCATTGATAAACAACCTTAAATCAATAAATCAAAATTTTATTTATCTAAATATTGAAACAAAATTATTATTTAAATTATTTTTTCATTTTCTCATATACGTTGTTTTGATGTTTTTAAAACAAATGAAGGTATTAGAAATGAACATTTGTATATCAAAGAAAAATTTATATAATTCAAAATTATTCTTAAAATCCTTTATGAATTGTTGTAGTTAAAAATTGTAAATCCGTGAATTTGATATCTAAAATCAGTGTACAAATATTCAATTTATCACTTAAATCAATGCATAAATTTTACAAATTTTTAAAAACTAACATTACATAGTTGTTGAAGGCTTATTTGGAAAACTAAAATTGAATTTATGAACTAAAGAACAATTTTTTTCTTTTCAACCAACTAAATTTACAAAATCGTTTTAAAATTCATGCCATACAAAAGATGAAATTTTTTAATGAAAATCTATAAAATTTGGATGTATGAAAAAATTAGCCAAATGTACATCAAGAAGTCATATGAGATATTGTATATGGCTCCATGCAAAATTGAAGGTAAATGTGTTTTGTTTCTAATTAATTAATTAATATTTAATATCATATTTATTTTTAGGTATTTTTTTTGGTCAAAAGTGGAAGAGAGACTTCAAAATTAGGTCTAAAACCAAAAAGAAAATCCCTCATTGGGATTCAAAGAGAGGTGATGAAGGTTTGGAAGTTTGAGGAAAAAAAGCTACATGACAACAATGACATCCCAAATACCAACTGAAAAAAATAAGGCAAGAAGACTAATATAGTTGTAATGCATAGGCCATAAATGCTTGAAAGTAAAGAACAAGAGAAAATTTTCTTTAGAGAAGACATCCAAATTTTTCTCAAAGAAAATTACAGAGGGAAAATATACCCAACTTGGATTTTAAAATGTCTCTCACATATACTATATAAAAATCCACCCATGATCTAAATTTCTTACACCTTTTTAAAATACATTAACTACGTGTAAATGTATTTCAAATTCACAATCTTGTGATTACAAGTATTGTAATTAGATTCTACATACCGTGTAATGAATACAAGAGAAAATAACTAATAGTGAATTGTAACCAAAAAAACCCTCCAAGGGGACATATGTTCGGTTCACATAGATTCCAGGTTAAGCCAAATGCCTAAAGAAAAGTTTCGTTGGGGGACATATGTTCGGTTTACGTAGATTCAAGGTTAAGCCAAATGCCTATACAAAAGCTGTCCACTTCGAAATGCCAGATGTTTTTCGCTAATGCTGCATCATCGCCCTTGAGCTCTGAGGCAGCTCCAAGGGTGCGAGTGCGAGCCACAGAATCAAAGCACGCCTGCACAATCGGCGGCGGCGACAAGTCGTCGTAGGAAAATTCCTTTCCAATTTTTTTAGTATTCTCTTGCATTTGGTTGGTGTGCACATATTGATCGCGGTACTTGTCGTTTCAAAGTGAATAGGAAATGCTTGCTCGCCGCAGCGAATAGAATCGTGAGCTCCGCGCGCTTTGAGTTCGTCTCGAGCCTTTTCTTCAACTGATTTAGAGTACTCTTGAATCGTAACAGAAAGAATAATTGAAGGTAGCGACACTTGTGCGTCGATCGACTTACAGTTCATTGCAGCCATGATGTGTATCATGATGGTCGAATGTTTGATGGAAATGGCTTCAATTCTTGTGTGTCATGCCCTTGTTAATAGAAATTTTCGCGACAATTTTACAGTTCGAGGAACTCGTGTGTCGGTAATTGAGTAGCCACGGGTCTAATTGGCTCTAGATAGAATCGATTGCGAGGCACTTAGAACCTTGATTTGTACTTCATTTGAAGAGTTGCCACCCCGGATGTTGGGGAAAGAATGGATAATATGTGGAGGTGTTGAATTCAGGTGAAGCGGGCGAGGAGCACGGGGGATTCCTCTTCGTACTAACCTTGAGCGCAAGACTGCGCGCACTCCAGCAGTAGAAGGATCGTGCCATGAGTCCAAGGACGTCCAGGAGATTTTTCGGCTCAGATGACGTTCCGCGGTTGCCCTTGCGAAAGCGGCCTGGAAATTGGCTAACACCACCTGCGTCTGCTGTAAGCTGCGCGGGGACTTCATCTTGCATTCAAGTGGCACTACCGGGTTCTGCATTGGTCAAGGATGATCGTGGGGCCGGTACCGAATCTATTCGCAAGAAGACGAAATATGCCAGGCTCGTCGTCGGGGTGGACGAGGAGCAGCAAGTCACTCGGGACCTTTGTGCCAGTTTCTTGAACGTGGAGTCCACGGAGTTCGGTAGTGTCGAGCCCTGGAGGAGCACCAGCAATTCTCCCAATAGTATGGATCCACAACAGAGCGGCACGACTTCGGAAGAGGATCTGAAGACACGGGATGCTATTGACAACGACTCCACAGATACAGTCCGAAGTGCGGCTGAGCTGTTGACGCAGCTGATATGCGAGAGAAACGCTGGAAGCAGCAATGGCCAATTGCAAGGTCCAGGTGGTCCGAATTCCCAAGACCCTCAGCGGGAAGCCTTGGATCAACCAATTCGCTGGGGGGTCAGGAAGAAGGTCTCGTATGAGAGTAGGAGAAGTGTGGACTCCTGCGATCTTGGCGTCTGCACTGGTTTAACACGCAAATTATCCCATGATCAAGAGAAGCCCGCTGCCAGAACGCCCGACCAGAACGCTTTTCACAGTCCCGTCGCGAGCTGGGATCCATCATCGCCCAATATTAATTTCCCTGCCTCCCCGGACCTTCACCAAGACCGGAGGTCATCCGGAGATGGCGTTGCGAGTTCCATTCTTCATTCGCCGGGGTTGAGTTTTCAAGAACCAAGATCTGAGAGGCAGAAAAAACTACCTCCGATGACGCTGATCTGTCCAGGAAACATTCTGAAGTTGCCGAAAGAAATGCAGGGTCGATGGTCTTGTGAGAGGTTCGTGGAAGTGCCAGTTTGGGTCCTTTGAACTGCTGGTCGATTCCGTCCCCTTTGTCACGAGTGATTCTGTTCGGAGAGCTTGCGTCGTGATTAGATTAGCAAAGAACGCTTCTCTGTTCATTAGATTTCTAATTAAGAGATTTCCATTCGGATGTGCTCATGCCAGTTACTTAGATTAAGTAAACCATCGAATGTTTCCATCGTCCTAGATCAGCTAATTCATAATTTGGTCGCGGGAGAAAAGTCTACTTGTAACGAGGCTACCCAGTCCGTGAGGTATTCAATGTTACTTAGTTCCCCAGAGAATTGACTCATTAAGCCAGCTGAAAACCTTGAAGGGATAACAGTGAACGCATTTTGGAGAATAAGTTGATAGTACTACGCCTTGCTGGGCAGTGGGCACTAGTTTGCTGCTACATGATTTTCACTGGTCTTTTCTTAAGTAGCGGGTCTTACTGTGATCCATATCCTTTGGGCTATGGTGCCACATTACCTTTCGAAATGATCACCTGAGGGGGGATCTGTATCTCAAGGTACCAGTGGAAATGAGATATGTTTTGTTCTACATCCTAAGTGAATATATATTTTGGCAGGTACAAAATCGCCCAGCTGAAGCTCATCGAAATCATGCAGGAGCGAAAGACTGCCCCGGGAAGACCCATTCTGAGACCTGCGTTACGTGAGGAAGCACGAAAACACATCGGCGACACTGGATTGCTTGATCACCTCTTGAAACACATGACGGATACAGTAGTGAATACCGGTGAACGTTTTCGTCGCAGACACAACTCGGAGGGGGCCATGGAATATTGGCTTGAGCATGCCAGCCTGATGGAATTGCGAAAAGCAGCTGGAGTCGAGGATCCGTCATGGATTCCTCCGGCAGGATGGAAAGTGGGGGACCAGCTACCCGACCGAAACTGGCAATTGACTCGTGGCATGACTTCCGCCGAAGCCGCTGAGATGAAGAAACTGAAGGAGACAGTGGAGAGACTGCGAAGGTATGTATACGGGTCCCCACCATTCTTTCTGGTGCTGTCACTCTGTGATATCGAATTATCAAGTGACAACTTGGAGGTGTGATTCAGTGAAATGAAGGTTCTTTGTGGGAGTATCACCGTTTCCAGCCAGAGGGGTGCGTTACCCATCCTAAGTACTTCCTACGACGATCGGTTAGGTGTGCCTGAAAGAGCCGAAGAGGAAGCGAATCTGATTCAGGTGAGAATGGTGATGTGAATGGTTGATTCATAAATTGAGCTTGCTTGATATCGTGGTCCTAATATCCTTTTGAACCAGTTGATTACGTCCAGATGTGTAATTCGGTTCAGATTCACTGCTTTGAGTCTTTGACATCTCTTCCAATTAATATTCTTGAACTGAGATACTCTTGTGCAATCTCTTGGATTAAGGTTGCTTCATATATACTGATCGGTTCAGCAGACGGAGCCTGAACCAGCCCTCTGTGAAATTCAAGTCATGATGCGAGGCATTTGATAACAGAACACTACACTCTCTTGGCAGGGCCGGATTAGAGGGGACATGATTCATTTCAAAAGCGACATGAGGAGTATGGAGCAGCCATCTCATCAGGAACTCAAATCAGGGTGAGAATGCACCCAGGAGCAGTAGGCACTGATTCGACAGTAGCAAGATTCCAACGTTCTGAACATCATCAGACTAGGGACCAGTCCTTGTCAGGAACATCTAACATGTGACCTAGAATTTGTGCATATGAGCACAGTATCGGATAGAGAATAGCTCTTTGATTAATTGGCTTTCACGCCCGTAGTATTTGCCGGTGCACAACTAAGATCAACGAAATTTCCATTTTCTATTGATGTTTCCCATTTCTGTGTACTGACTCCGAGATCGAAACGTCGTGAAATGGCAGCGCTAACATGGGCATCACTATGGAGAGGTCTCGAAGTCTCGAGAGTGCAGTGCCAAAGACACTTGAGGTACGAGGTTTCATCAATGTTGAACATGCTCCTATTTTGTCCTAGCCTTAGTACCTTAGGGAAAACATGTAAGTGCATGGTCGTTTGGAATAAATTCTAGTTTTCTCCCTACATTCATTATGCAAATGATCTGATGCCAGGTGACAACCCAGAATATATAGTGCACATCATTGTGGAATTGTGTGTCGACAGGATAGAAAACCACTGAACGAAATTGGTTCGCCGTCTGGCAACCAAGATGACCTGGAAAGTCAGCTCCAAGATGTCCAAAAGACGGTTGCTATGATGCAGGTAGATTGTTCATTGAGTTATCTTTTCGCATGGCTTCAGCTCGAAAACTCTATAACTTACATTACAATGTGAAAAGAGGCCAGAAAAAGTATTCAGAGACGCAATTATTAAGTGAAAATCTGTTAGTTTGCAAGTCCTATTCCATTGTTTCTGTGACGTACGTCTCCTGAACTTTAAGGACACAAATTGCTGGATTACATATACTGCAGGCGGACGTCAGCCACGTCATAAATTTACTTGGAATCGTGCCACCAATAAAGGCTAAACCGATGAGATATCCACTTGATCATGGAAACGCTCTGCCCCTCGTGCTCTCAGAGGGTGATGAAACCGGCAGCATCACTCACAGGTCACCTGAATTTCAACCTCCAGATACCTCGAAGCCGGTAATCCACGCCTTCGTCATTCTAAAGCAGGATGCTCCTATGAGACAGTGTTCGAATGCAGAACGTAGCAGTAACGGCGGTATTAGGGTAGGGAATTCGGCTCCATACACAGACGGACTTTCACAGGCTCTCTCGAACTACAATCTTGTGAACCAACCAGATCAATTATCAGCTCATTCTAATGAGAAAAAGAAATACTCGGAGAGCACGACGATAAAACACGACTGTGGGCCGCCTGTCACGGTTCTTAGTCGAGCGCAGAATTCCAAGCCCATGTTTACAAGCCGGTCCACAGGATTCACCATTTGCCGCCCGCCGGGAAGTTTTCTATGGCCCAGCATGCAGAACGTCACTCAAGTCCTCCCGACGAACAATCCTTCCTTGTCTACGCGGGAGCAAACAGTGGATTTACGGGTACTCGAAGGTGGCTCTGGGGATCTTTCCTCGGGGATACCGATGTCTTTACCGATGGCCCCTGTAAACCATTCCATCAGGTCTATTGCCGAATCGAAAGTCGCCGCGACCATGGCGACGATGTTTGGTTGTATGGCCATGGCACCTCAGTTTTCTTTGCCAACGCTACCTATGATGACCAGCGAAGTCGACATGGCCAGAAGCAATTTGGGGCAATGCAGCTTCTTAGGCGCGGAACAATCCAACCCAGCTCTCTCCCTGTCGTTGTCTCTTTCAGTATCTCCCCATGGCATCAGTCCTGCTGGGCACCAATAAAAGTCTCTCTGACGGATGTGAGCGCAACTATCATCATGCAGTACCCTTGTCACAGGTACATCGATCTGGTGAATGATTGTGCATCAGACTGTTGGTCTTCTCTGCATGTAGATACGTCCATTGCTTTTTCTTAGTCTGTTCTTTCTGTAGTCTTTTATTCTCTCTATTTCGCTCATGCAAACCACCCTGTGATGAAGTGGATCGGAAGAACTAGCACTCTTTATTGAAATTTGTTGTCATTTCCTTTTATTACTGAACATGATCCAGACTAGACATTGAATGAAAGACACTCTTCATATGAAGTTCAAAGACTGAGGGACTGTGGATGTAACGTCGCAAGTGTACCCAGATCGAGATTGATAAGTGCAGTCTAGTTCAATGGGTCACGAGTGAAAATATCGACTGAGAAACATTACTGGACTATTTTGGAATCCTATTATTTGACAAATTTTCTTACTCTCCAGGGATGATGTTATTTTTGTTTGTACTTTTATCTTAGTTGAAAAGCTGCCTAATTGCCTCCTGATGCCTCTTGAATGAAAGTGGAACCTAGAAGTTGTGAATTTATGTTCAGCCCTTGCACCATAGATTTAGGCTTAATATCCATGTTAAAATCAAGTCGCTGATTCCATCGCTTCCGTTCTTCCGTGTTCTGTTTGTCTCCGAAAACGTACGCATTAATTCTTCGTGATCAGTTTCAAAGCTTTCCTTCGCTCCGGGATACCAACTGCTGTCAACTCCCTCAGAAATCTAGGTTATTAATCTCATGAATGCTTCTGGTTTCTATATTTTGACACTGATGCACATGTCATCAGTGAAATTTCATATCTAGGTTGTGGAACTGGTAAATGGCTAGTGCCTATTTTTACATTCCCCTCGTTTTTTGCCCAAAAAGTGCTTTGTTGAACATTTTGCAACAAGAATCTACATCTTAAGATCTTGCATAAGATCCCGCTGGAATGATCCTTCCGTGAACCCAAATATCATCTTGAATGCCTAAACCTCAGAGGTCCGTCATCGTGAGTGTCGTGCACATGGATTCTTTCTTAAAACCCTGACCCTGGACAGCAACACCGTCCCCGATCGTCTCTTCCACCTTCAGAGTTCATCGTGCCTCGCCCCCGCTCCAACCACCACCTTACAAATCTTGTACTCCGGAAACACAGGCGACGCCACACACGCATGCCTCTCCGCACAGTGCTCGTCGTCCTCGCAGAAACACCAATGCTCCAACGTACACAACTTCCCATACTCCGGCCCTCTCCTCTTCAAAATCATCTCAAAAAGCTCCGGCTCAAACACCCTCTCCGGGTCATGCTTCTCCTGCAACTTTGCCATCCTCTCAAAGCTCTCCTTCGGGAAGTTCTCTCTCACATGGCACATTGGATGCCTAAAAATCCTCTCATAGTTCTGCCCATACGACGGCCGTCCTTTATACTTGCACAAACTCAACCGCTCAATCGTCTCCCACACGGAGGCGTGTTCCTCGGCGTCCTTGCGGACGTCGTGGAGTACCATTGCACGTAAACCACGTCTTCACTACCCGTGCTGGTGGAGAGAGGGGAGGAGGTTCCGGAGCCGAAGCGGAGCAAGAAGGGACCAGGTAAGCAAGACTTTCCACCTCCAGGGATGCGGGATGAAACTTCCGAAAGCTCCGAGAGGATGATGCGTTTGACGTCGTGGACCCAAGAGGACAAGAGGGAGCGTTTGATGGCAAACTCAGCGGAGGGGACCGTGATGCCGGCGTGGTGAGGGTCGAAGAAACAGTTGGGGGAGCACTCGGGAGAGGGGGACGCGGTTGGTGGGGAGAGAGGCGTGCGTGGTGGGGTGGTGGTTGCTGTCGAGGAAAATGGGGAGGCGCATTCCCGATTGTGCCACGCTGCATGCCGCTGCAAACGGGAGAGAAGCGGGACAGGATTAGCATGCAAACAGAATCTTCAAACACGAAATGGAAAATTTGAAAGAGGGCGATGAGCGAGGATTAGCTTACACTCACCTGCATTCAAACCATCCGCGGCCTCCGAGTCGTCCGCCACATCATTCTGCCAAGCCGCATGCAATTCACTCACCGCCCTCGCAACTTCCCCTCCAATTCCTCCCATCAACACATTTGTCCCATTCACATCAAGCGCCGGC
This sequence comes from Thuidium tamariscinum, assembly GCA_947034885.2. Lineage (NCBI taxonomy): Eukaryota > Viridiplantae > Streptophyta > Bryopsida > Hypnales > Thuidiaceae > Thuidium > Thuidium tamariscinum. The sequence goes on from OX344758.2 coordinate 17,220,223, forward strand.
ACCCCTTCCTCTCCCTCTCCCTCCTTCACAGTCTTATACAAAATGCTTCTATAAATCCCAAGATCTGGTCGCCACAACGTCATCATAAACTTCGTCTCTTGTCTCATAACCCTCTCCAACTCCACCACCATCCCCGCATCATCTAAATCATCTCTCACTTCCACTTCTGTCCTCGACCACGGCCCCAGCTGAAACGTCACCTCCGTCACCACTCCGATCAACCCAGTCCCCCAAGTAAGCCCTTTCCTTCCTCTGTTCCCACATCACTCACCACCACTTCCCCCTTGGCGTTCACCCACTTGAGCTTCGTCATGATTTCAGCAAGAGAGGAGCCTGCGCCGTGCGAGGAGGCGGAGATCACGCCCCCGACGGTGAGATTCGCGTACGCAGAGGGCGCGCCTACCAGTACCGACATGTGGTTTGCTTCTGCCGCTTCTAAAAGACTCAGCAGCGTCATGCCCGCTTCGACTGTGAGCTGGTGAGCATCCTTATTGACGTCCACCACGCGGTTCATTCTGAGGAGGAGCAAACTGATTGCTGTAACGGATCCATGATGATCCTCTGCGGGTTCCTTCTTCCCGTCGAATCCGAATTCCAGCTTGGTGCTGGCGCCTTTCCCTGGGCAGACGAATCCTGACGGTGAGTGCATCCCAGGTCGCGTGGCGCGGATCTTCACTAGGGTGCCCTTGCTCGTGTACTCCTTGATTACGGAGCTGATTTCGGCGGTGCTTGTCAAGGTGATATGCAGATCTGAAGTGCATTTGAAGAAGGTGGAAGCCGCGTAGAGCGTCGTGCTGGTGTCGCGGTGCGTCATGCACTCACTCACAATTGGGTCCTCGGCTTGCGCCACCACCGGGACTGACAAGAGGTGCAGCAGTACCACTGAGATTGCGAATACCATCAACGCAGCTTTTCGAGACATTTCGCTCCAAATTATGACTGTAATCACACTCGGGCAGCTGTGAATCAAGACACACTCAAGCTAGCTTGTTCTACAGCTGTAAATCAAACCACTCTCGGTGTGCAGCTGCGAATCTGCACTCTAATTATGCAAATGTGTTCAATCTTACACTTAATTTATACAGGAGCTTCTTGCTGGAATGCAAATCTGGGATGCAAATTCACGTGACTCTGGTAACGATATACAAATTGGCAGGGCATAGAAAGCAGCTGGTTAGTCTGAGCTAGCGTAGCGGATTGACTTCATCGAACTCATGGGAACTCAACCATGGTTTAGACTTAGGAAAAGGATTAAAAACCTAGAAGACGTTCGATTGTTGTCCAAAAAGCCTTGATTCGAGATGGTTTCTTGTCAGGTTTTTTTTGGTCCGAGAGGGATCTTATCGATGAGTAATGTTTTTTCTATTGAGACTTTTCTTCGGATGCGGATTGTGCGACAAATGCTAATGATTTGCATTGAGGATGTGCCTCACTAGTGGATACCGTAACTGAATAGCAGGCTGCAGCTGACGTCGAAGTGTCAACTGTAGCCAACTGAATGACGACGATGGAGTAGGGAATTGCAAAGCAGACAAAGTTATCAAGAATAATCGCTGGTTAGGACCATGGGCAGTTAGGTTGGTCTTGAAGACTTGATCTACTTTGCAATTAGCAGACGTAATATCAATGCCCTAGAGTTGAAGAATTTGACTTCTCCAATTGCTTAATCAATCAAAACATGTCACAACAACAAAAGTCTTGTGCATTTAGATTATGTTAGGTGGATATGCACTACTTAGTCAAAAGCACTTGGTAGAAGTACTGTAGAGATTTTTCTGAGCTTTTTCTTCTTGCCAAACCAATGAAGTTTCTCCTTCATTACCACCCTATTGAAAATTTGCACAAGGCAAGCAATGAGCATTATCAATCTTAATCCACCTCTCCTTCACCAATCAAAACATGCCACTATGGCAAAACTCTCCAACATTGACATTATGATATACTATGGCTAGTTGAAAAATGAGACTCTCACTCAAAATGAAAAAATCCGTTTGCTTCCATTCTCTGTGTCCTATTTTTCTACATGTCTTTGGGCCCATTTAACCTAGACTTTTCTTCTTGCCAAACCAATGAAATTTCTACTTCATTACCACCAAGGCTATTGAAAATTTGCACAAGGCAAGCAATGAGCATTATTAGTCTTAATCCGCCTCTCCTTTACCAATTGAAACATGCCACAATGGCAAAACTCTCTGACATTGACATTATAATATACTATAGCTACTAGTTGAAAATTTGACTTTTCTTCAAAATGAAGAAATCCATTGATTCTGTTCTTTGTGTATTGTTTTCTACATGTCTTTGGGCCCTTTCACTTACTTATGATTTATAAAAAGATTGAGCCAATCATCATAGTTACAAGCCTAGGCATATAGTGGCTTTAATCTTTTAACAATTTTTGTTCGACATTTTACAAAGAATCTTTCTATGTAGGAGACAAGTGCTATTATTCATCCTTAGAATTTTGTGCAAAAAGTAGAGAACTTGCACACATGTTTGTCCTTGAATGAGTACTTTTTTTTTAAAGCAAATAATGTCACACAACAAGAAAAAGGATGATTTCTTTAGTCATTAGATAAGTATTTAAGGGTTAAAAAAATGAGTCAATACACATGATATAGTTTAACAATGAGGCAAGAGTCCCTTGTTCATCTTTGAAAAGGAGACTTTTATAATGAACAAAATTGTTTGATACAATTCATGGATCAATCCAAATAATCTTTGATTAATTGATAAGTCCTTTGCACACATTTAGGGAAGCATAATATCTCTCCAACGTGGAAAAGATTATTGCCTCAATTTATAATATTTTGGCAAATGTGAGTCAACTCCAATGAATGCCTAAGTGCCTAAACTTTTCCAAGTGTGTTTTTCCTATGAAAAAAATAATTCGGGTATATTTATTTCCAATGAAGAAAATTTCTTTTTTTAATAAAAATTTAACAACATGTATGTTTAAAGAGCTTTTTTATTAGTGTCCATACTAATCTTGAACATGAAATTGCATAGCATTTACTAAATCATAATTTAAAATATATAAATTTTCTATTTTTCATATATTATCTTTCACTGTGTAATGTTTGAGAAATTTGAACATAAGAGTTTTTTGGAATTTGAGGTGACATAAACAACTTGAAATTATGTTAGCACACTAAAATGCACTTTTCCAAACCTTGAATTCAAATGAAGAGCTATGAAACTTATTACACAATTCAACTTACAATTGTTGAAATACAATTTCTTTTTATAAATCAAAATTGCAAATAACTCCAAATCTAACACTTTAAGTGACTATATATGGTTGCTCAAGCCGTTAGGGGTTGAGTCTAGATGGGAGTTAGAAAGTTAGTTCAAGGAAAAATAATCTTGTATAATGCCTTATGCAATGTCTCCACTCTTTCACTAGGAATAAGCCTAACCTGGGCTAGGATTGGCCTAAGCTTGAATTTGACATCCACTTATCAAAGGATTCTTTGTCGTGACATATTTTGGATGTTTGATTTGGTTTAGGAAGTCAATTAGGAAGTAGTGGTACTAGGATATAGGCATTATTTGTGGAGCAGAGGATGTCAAGGAAGAGTGGATAGTGACAACAATTTGAAATGCAATTTTAAGATTCATGAAAGTAAGGAAGAAGTATCCATAGTCAATCACTTAAGTGATTTTCAAGCAAATCGTGAGCAATATGACAAAAGTAAAATTTTGTCCATGTAAGAAAATAGGAAATATAAAGATTGCAACTTTTTTAGAATTTCATTTCCAAAATTGAAATCACTGTGATTTTTGGAAGCCAAAAAGTTATGTAGACTAATAGCCAATGTGTAGACTCTTCTAATTTCAATCATAGACTAACTATGTACTTTTCTACTTCCTACTTCCTACTTTCTTACTCACTACTTTGGGACATGGGTCATGATCTATTTAGCCCAACCTTGAAAAATAGGATTTAAAAACAAATTCACAATTTTAGTTGGAAATATATTTCAATCTTAGTTGAAAATAGAATGATACACCCTAATGGGTCTTTGGTTGAAAATGGATACTTCTACCTTAAATGGAGATGAGAGAGACTCTTTTTCCAATTAATTTTTTTAAGTATAAGTGAACACTTTGAAAGCAACTCTTTACAATGTATATTCTTCAAAGGATAATCTCAAAATGAAAAATCTTAAATGAAAAATCTTACTCTAATCAATAACCATTTTCTTTATCCCTATTTCCCTAACAATTCTAGCATTTATTTTTCAATATATTTTTTGTTGACCTAAACATTAACCACTATTAATGATAATTCTCAAAAATAAACCAAATAATTGCAAAATGTTGCTTGTACAATCTATAGAGCCAAAAATTTTGTTGTATAAAGTATAAAGATATCCTCAATTCTTTTTATACAACCAACCCTTCAATCACCCAATGTAGAGTTTAGGACCTATTAGCAATCTTAGGCTATAGATTTTGGCAACTATATCCAACACAATTCATAGATATAGTTGCCAAAATTTTTAGTCAATACATATTCATATACAATTATAGATAAACAACTATCTTATGAAATTGGTTAAGTTGTAACTCAAGTATGTCCAAAACTTTCATCATCAATTATTTAGAGACCTCAAATGTAAAATACATGATACAGGTTGTAGGTTTGGTGACACTTTTGGACATATATACCTTATAGTTGCAAAGCAATACCATAACTTGCTAACAACTTTGGCACACAAACACTTAATAATTACTTGAAGTTTTGAAAACATAATTAGGCAAGAATAGAAGGAATTTATTAATTTTTAGACATCTTTTTGGAATACTATAAACAATCATGTTAATCTACAAAGCTTGTTACCTCAAAAACTTGACAAATGTACTATAATATAAGATTTTGAAATGAACTTCATTAAATCACTTTGTATTGATTGAGCAACTCAAAATTGTAATTTTTAGTTGCTTAATCAATATATAAGGTAGAAGCACCAATTGCCAACTGCACCCAATATCCAAACTGCAAATTGAACAATTTCCAACCTTAGTTTAGAATCAAACTTGGAATGTGTTTTTCTTATCATTTTCAAGGCTGGAACCAATAAGGTTATGACATGTCTCAAAGTAGTGAGCAAAATTTATTGATCAAAATTAGAAGAGTAAAAGCATTGGCTACTAGTACAATGTACTTTTTGGCTCCCAAAATTCACAATTTCAATTTTGGAAATAAAAATTTCAAAATTTTGCTATCCCCATATTTCCTATTTATATGCAAAAAAATTTTGCAACCTCATAGTGTACATAATTTGCTCCAAATTTGCTTAACTCTTGAACGCTACCGTGGATGTTTGGCGTCTATGAATGACAAAGAATCTTTCCTTGTAGGACAGAAGTATAACTTTTCATCCTCGATACTAGGGGTGGAAAGAGAAGCTCTTCTACAATACTTGGTCTTCCGGTATCAAAGTGCATGATTTTCATGGCCACTAGTCCATCCTTCAAGGGTTAAATGATGATACCTAGTGCTACTACTTTAGTACATTGAAAGTAATTTTCAATGTATTTAGGCATGTACATTTTTATTATTATTTTTCTGCCAAAGTTTCTAATAAGGTACGGTATAACTACTTGAATTATTCGAAGACAACACTCATATGGGTACGATGAAGGGTCATTGCAAGAAACACTTGTCAATTTTGTTGCATTTTGCAACAATACTCATATGGGTACGATGAAGGGTCATTGCAAGAAACACTTGTTGATTTTGTTGCGTTTTGCAACAGTACTCATGACTTTTTCAGGAAAACTATAAAATTAGAAAATTAATTTAAAAAAATTTAAAAAATATGAATAATGTATATACCTCTAAAATGAAGGTTTTCACTGAAGGAAATTGATAGAAAAGTTCTCTAAGTAGGAGAACTTGAAAAGTGCCAAATCTCAAGAAAATAGGTACTTTGATTCAAAAATTAGGGAAAAGTAGTAAAAATAAGTATTTTCAAAAAATAAAAAGTAACCATTTGCAACAACTTTATGAAAATGGTCATTCACCAAAAAAACCCACCAAAATCATATTTTATATGTTTCAAAATACAAGTAGAAAGAAGCTTACTTTGTGGACCTCCACACCACATAAAATTAACTATTTTTGAAAATCCTTCCCTGGAAAGCTAAAAGTCTATTAGAACACCATCTCAGCTAAATTTCATCTCAAAATCATTAGAAAAAGGTATTCCATAGTACTAAAAAACCCTAAACTGCAAAATGTGACATTCAATGAGGGTCTATTTTTGGATAGTAAAATATTTTTGAAAATTATGAAAATATCAAGGAAGGTGTATAATAGTTACAAGTAGCTTCCCTATAAATCTTGAGTCATTTGGAGCCAAAACACAAAAGTTATGACCGAAAAAATATCAACATGCAACATGTGACAATATAGTACAGGTGTTTCTTGCAATGACCCTGAACTTTCCTAGAGATGGGGTGAAAGATGATAAATCTGTAAGAGTAATATCATAAATCATCTACATTTCGGCATTTCACTAAAAACAAAATGCATTTGATAAGTATAAAAGATAGTCAAGACACAAGCTCCACAGTTCATTCCTGTGGATGCATATGCGCTATTTACTGTAAATTATCACAACTTGGACTGCAAAGCATACACACAACAAGAATTAATCCAATCCCACAATCAGATAATCACAGATTATCAAATTTTATCATCTCGGAATGAAACCTACTCGTGAACAAAATTTTGTAAGGAATAGCCCAATAAGAGAATCGCTCCATGCGAAAAGAGAGCAAACAGTTAAACTAGCCGAAGAAAAGATCGAAACAGAAAGAATGCAAAGCGCCCCTGATTGCATCAGTATCCTGATTACAAATGAATCATCGTCATTTTTCAATGAATGACCATAAACCATGTCCAATGGAATTGGGTTGGATGGCTAAAAGATAGCTCTCACTACGTCTGTGAAGTCTCTGATGTGAAGCCTTCCAAAAGTGCAATAATCTCTTTCAAAACCTGATTGCAATACTCTGTCTACGAAAACAGAAGAGCTCAGCAATCAAGAAAAATGTTGCAGAGAACTAGATGAACTACACTCCGTCCTCCACGATTGCCGATATATGATCACGATGAAAAAACTGATTTGATGTAAAAACATCCACCCGAATATCTCTGGAGCGGACAGAATCCTAAGCCTCAAAACACGATACAGGTGGATTAAGAGACTCAATTCTTTCGGTGAACCTTCTCCTTGATCCAACGTAGACTGGACGAAGTGCCTGACTTGACTTTCTGTGCACTAACTGTTGCAGCATCCCTCGTCTTCTCCACACTGTGAGTTGCTGCGTTCTTCACCTTCGCCATCTTGCTACTCTTTCGCCCTCCCTGCGTCCCTTGCACATCCTCATCGAAGTTCCTGTCGTACTCATCTGCCCAACCAAAGCCGTTTGAATCCTGCCTCTCGTAAGATGCCATCTCCGCTAAATCTTGAACCAAAAAGCACCTCGAGATTGACGGAGAACGCCAAGAGCGAACCCAAAGGCTAATCGAGCGCAAAACGTAGACAAAACAATCCTGCGCACAAAACAATCTTGATCCTTAGGACACAAGTCGACAAAACCAAATAACACCTGCACAAACACCTTCGTACCCACAAAAAAAAACCCTCAGGCTGGGATCCGCTCCCCTTCACCAACCATGTAAGAGCTAAAAGACACAAAATAACAGAGTAGAGCTGAACTCAACGAAACCACTCCCGGATCGAAATCTTATAAAACAATGCAAACAAGAATAGGCAAGAAAAAAGCGACAAAAACATACAACCCGAGAAGCGCCAGAACGAAACCGCAGTCCGCTATAGCTACAATGCCTTAGACAAAAGAAAACGCAACCAGGAAATTAGGTGCAAACCTTCTTAATGCAGAGCGAAGCACAAACCACGATCTAAGCCAATTTCTACCTCCACAGCATCGATCCGCGTCGCTAGATTCCAACAACAAACTATTATGCATCATTAGCGTCCCGTCTCTCCGCCTTTTAAGAACTGCAACCTCCAAAGTGATGCTACAGTGCGCCACTTTCAACACGGTTTCTTTCTACCAGTTGATCATAACGAGGAAAGAGACCACGGATAGTAAACTGGGGTTTAGCGGAGTGCCACCTGGGAACTGAAGGTACTGTAGAGCTGTAGGGGAAGTGACGGTGTGAAGACGAAGTTGAACGGAGATTGCGGAGCAGGTGACGCGTGAACGAAGTGAGGGAAGAAGGCAACCTCGTGGGGCTGGGGGAGACAACTGGGGGATCTGACGTGGTGGATTTCCACGTCGACAGTACTCGTGGCATTATGCTTATTACTGTAGCATAGTAATTAGTAAGTCATGGCGGGCTGGGGAAGTGACTGCAGTGAAACTGCTTTACAGTAGTGTCATAAGCAATCTCTGTCCAGGTAGACAAGCCTATTAGCATGCAAACTACAGTAGTAATCTGAATATCCTGGGGCGAACTTCACATATTAAGGTAAGAGGTCCTATAATGGACCATCTAAGGGCTGAAACAGAATTTCAGGGTGGTAAAACCTCTAGAAATATTTTTCAGTAAATTTTCTTTGAAAAACAAGTAGAATTGACATCTAACCCAAGTCGTTTCATATTTTTCTGAGCTTTTTTGAATTAGTTATCAAATTTTGAAGTTGAAAGGGCATAGGGTTGTAAAATGGTGCCCTAGCTACAATGTACATTGTCAGTACACTACTGAAGGCTATGAAAAAGCAACATGTGCAACTACTATACATTTAAGATAGGGCACCATTTTAGAACCTGCTCCATTTAAGAGCCTTCTACCTTATCTAGAGGGGAGCCACTTGTTTCCACAATTAAGCTCAAAGTGATAAATTATGGATTTTCAATTAAAATTGTAATTTTTGTGAATTTCTGAAGTGGTCTGTCTTGAAATTACAAAACCATTCACATAACATTTACTATAGTAGTCGGGGATACAATTGCCCTAGTTTGGACAAAATGATGTAGTATATTCCACATCAATGCATCCGGTGGATGGAATGGTGTGGAATATTTCACACCATTAGTAGCTAATGAAACATGTGTTATAAATTGTCAGTCTAAAAGAGACAAAAACAGTGTCAAAAATGTCCTTAGTGGTAGAATAAATATTAATAATTCTATTCTTAACTCAATGAAAAGAGCTAATGGCAACAAATGATTGGTAGATCACATAAGTCTAAACATTATATGAACTAGACTTCAGCTATATAAGTATTGTTTATAAATCATTGTATTAATTTAATTAAGGGCTCTTTAAATTAACTCAACCAATAGTGTAACCTATTAGGAACATGGTGGATGAATTTTGGTGACAAGGACTCCTAAAGGGTAAAGGTAACCTTTTTGTAAAGGCTATTGAATGTTATGCTTAGAATGGAATCATGGATATTTTATAAGCAATTTATAACCACTCTCCCTTGTATTGAATGAAACTTAAGTATTCACCATTGAAAGATTAACATGAACCCCTTGATGGCATAAATGCGGTGATTTGATCAAAAATGAACAAATTTGAATGTTTTTTTGGGACAAAATTGGAGCTTTAACTAAGATGACAAATTAGGCACCAAAAAAGAAATGGGTTGCCTATTGTAGTGATTTCAAATCAACTCTTTCTTCATTACACATGTAATAATTAGGTGATGCTCTAGGATATACATTAGAAATATAAGTAAAATTAGGCTATTAGTTTTAAAATACAATAGGAATTAGGTTGTTTTGTATAGAAAAATTCCACTTACAAAAAATAGGGTTTTTTGCAAAAAAAACACATTGCCTTGGAGCATATGCTTTGACTTTGTTCAAGTCAAGTAGCTACTCAAATTTTCATAGGGTAGCTTTTGTTGATACAAAACATCCTTCCATTTGGTCCTAAACCAACAAAGTCACATTATTTTAAATTATTGTACATTGAAATATAGTTTGATTGTATTAATTTTCAATATGTCTCTCTTTCTTCCTACTAATGACATTGATTTGGTTATCATTAGTAAAATAAATTATTCTAAATAACATTGCTACATAGTTGCAAAAAGATGTCTTTTATAGATTTTCATATGAAAAAATTGAAAAATAAATGCAAAAAAAATCTAGGAAACTTTACAAGAATTTGGGTGGAGATATGATAATAGGTAAAGTGCTATTGACCTACAAATGTCTCAACTCATCTCCTAATTTGAAGTGTTCTTAAAATATTTTAAAATCAATAACTCCAAGAAACAATTGGGTACTTATAGATGTTTTTCTAATAGTTTTACTCATTAGATGAGGCCACGGGTTCCCAAATTGTAGGAACATTGAAATTGCCACAGAAACACAAAAAATGTGGAATCCAATTTGGTCGAGACCATGCCACATCATCATTTTTTTCGTTATTTATTGCAAGAAAAAGGGTGGTGCTTAACCCTGAAGCGCTCTGACGTCCATATTCTAAACGATGAACAAAGGGCTTTAAGGCACTGTTTCATCCAATTAACTTCTCATTTATCAAATGTAACACTTGAATCTAGAAAAGACAACCTTTCATAATGACCAAATTCATTAAATTCTGATAAATGATATATTTGTACAAAGCTATAAGCAAAAATGTGCAAAAATTCAAAAAAGGATTGAGACGTTTCAGGGTTAAGATGACCAATCAATAAAGAATTACTAAAATGTATACAATAAGTATATGTCAATTTCATAATACTAATTGGTCATTACATTACTATTTTTTTTAGTCATTGGTTACTAAAAGATCAATTTGGTTGTCTAAATTTGTTTACGAGACCTTCAATGGGTGATTGCAAGAAACACTTCACGTTTTTGGCTCAAAATGCTATTTTTTGGCATAGTACTAGCAGGACTACCCGATCCTGACAGTACAACATGTCTGACGTGTGCATACAAATCTCAACTGTCGATTTCGGGCACTTGCAAATCTGGGCCATCAGTGTAGTACTATGTAGTATTATGCAGTACTATGGACTACTACAAGTACTTCACAAGCCACAAGGAGCAGAAAATAGCAGAAAAAGGGTCTGTGGACCTTTTTATTTTTAATAATTAAAAAAAATCAAAAAATTATTTTTAAAAAATCGATTTTTCTACACAAAATTGTACACAAATTGCAAGAAAAAATTCCTCGAAAAAAGTTTTTCCCTCTTCGTAGAGTTTGTGCAAAAGAAGGTCACTTTGACCCCATGTGGACAATAGAAATTTTACTATTTTTATAAAAACTCACTGTCAATCCTTGAAATGTTAGTAGAACTCCAACTTGTCCAATTTGTGGCTTCAAATTCGGATTTTTGAGTCAAAAATAGGACTACCCCCCCCCCCCCCCCAAATGGCCAAGGTAGACAACCAATCGGGGGCAGTTTAAAAATAGTAAAATAATTTTTAAAAAATAGAAAAAAATTACACATCATATAAAACTTTTTCTTGCACCTTCATTCCAAATTTCAAGTTGATAGGGCAAACGATGCAAAAGTTATGAGCAAAAAACTACCTGTTGAAGGTCAAGGGGACAAAAAATAGGACAAGTGTTTCTTGCAATCACCCCAATAGCAATACTCTTTTACACCAAGTGCAAATATACTTCTAGATTTGCTTCTTAAGTCTTAATCCTTAAATGATGTGGGGGGTCATCCAAGAAATCATCTTTTCTAAAAGTGTAGAAATCATTGGTATTAAAAAATCCAAAAGTCATTAGAGAAAATCTGGACTGTCTAGAAGGTTGTTTAGCTTTAGGTCAATGTGAAAAACAAGAAAATAAAAAAAATTAATTTGATTGAAAATTTTTTATTTTTTATTTTTTATCATTCAATCTTGTATGGTACTAGTTGGCAAGACTTTCTTTGACAAGATTTGATAGATATTTCCTCTGTTTGCACATTTGCAGGCAGTCTAAATGGCCCTCTGGAAAACTCAAATTTTCTCTAATGGCACATTTGAAGTCGAAGTACTATAGAAGATCTTCCTTTTTGACCCCTAATTCCAAGGATGAATACTTGAAATTCTATCGTTTACTACAAAATGCTCTCTTGTTCATTGACTAGACGTCGTAGACAAATTGCTATCAATGGGATCACTCAATTTGACAGTTGTTGCATGTTAGTTCTCAATTTCCCAATCTGAGGATTGGCTCAATTAAACGAGTTGAAAACCTTGTTCTTTGAAGGGATAACACTGAACTCATTTTAGAAATGAAGTTGATACTATGCCCACTACTTTGAACCTCATGATCCCTTTTTCAGGCTCTTTTCATTCCTTGAAATTGTGACAAAACGTGAGATGAAAATAGTCACAAAGGATAAATTGTGGAACCGAGTTTGCTACTAACAATAGATCATTTTCAGTGAAAAATGACAGAGCTCCGGATCTCTACTAATTTACTCATTAGATGAGACTACGGGTTCCCAAATTGCGGGAACATTGAAATTGCCGCGGAAACACAAAAACTGTGGAATCCAATGTGGTTGAGACCATGCCACATCATCATTTTTTTTCGGTAATTATTGCAAGAAAAAGGGTGGTGCTTAACCCTGAAGCGCTCTGACGTCCATATTCTAAACGATGAACAAAGGGCTTCAAGGCACTATTTCATCCAATAACTTCTCATTTATCAAATGTAACACTTGAATCTAGAAAAGACAACCTTTCTTAATGACCAAATTCATTAAATTCTAGTAAATGATATATCTGTACAAAGCTATAAGTGAAAATTCGCAAAAATTCAAAAAAGGATTGAGACATTTTAGGGTTAAGTTGACCAATCAATAAAGAATTACTAAAATGTATACAATAAATACATGTCAATTTCACAATACTAATTGGTCATTACATTACTATTTTTTTTACTCATTGGTTACTAAGAGATCAATTTGGTTGTCTAAATTTGTTTACAAGACCTTCAATAGCAATACTCTTTTACACCAAGTGCAAATATACTTCTAGATTTACTTCTTAAGTCTTAATCCTTAACCCTTTAGGGCCTAAGGAGCCCCAAGCAACCTCTTGAATTCTTCTAGAATCAAATTTTCCTATTAAAATTTTATAATTTAATTAAATTTTTTTTTTTTACAAATAATAATTCATATTTTCTATCTAATGTGATTTTTAATTTATTTTTGGAAAAAAAATGAAATTTATCTGATTTTTTAAAGTTTATGTCTTTGAAAAATCATAGTAATTACAAAAAAGCTCACTTTACCATGAAATTTTTATTGAAAATAGAGTTCATTATATTGAACATTATGGTGAAGTTGGCATGCTTTCTTTAGTTATACACAAATAAATTCAATAGAGAAACATGTTCCACAATGCATTTTAAAACTCTAAAATCCCCAACTTCAAATTGCCATAGACAAATCATCATTGCTCCAAATTTGATGGCCAATGGCTCATTGGAAGCGGAATACCTATGCCTTCACATCTTGTTCATACCTCAAAAGCAACTAAGGCCAAGAGAGTGTTCCAATTCCCAAAATTCAATTTAAGAGAACCAAAATTGGCATGCTAGGCCCTAAAGGGTTAAATGATGTGGGGGGTCACCCAAGAAATCATCTTTTCTAAAAGTGTAGAAATCATTGGTATTAAAAAATCCAAAAGTCATTAGAGAAAATCTGGACTCTCTAGAAGGTTGTTTAACTTTAGGTCAATGTGAAAATATAAAAAAATAAAAAAATAATTTTGATTGAAATTTTTTATTTTTTTATTTTTTATCATTCAATCTTGTGTGGTACACAAGCTAACATAGAAACTGGCACTAATTGGCAAGACTTTCTTTGACAAGATTTGATAGATATTTCCTCTGTTTGCACATTTGTAGGCAATCTAAATAGCCCTCTGGAGAGTCCAAATTTTTTCTAATGGCACATTTGAAGTCGAAGTACTATAGAAAATCTTCCTTTTTGACCCCTAATTCCAAGGATGAATACTTGCAATTCTATCATTACCTGCAAAGTACTCCCTTGTTCATTGACTAAAAAATGGCTTTAGCGTCATTTATGGGTTAAGATGTCATAGGCAAATTGTTGTCAATGGAATCACTCAATTTGAGAGTTGTTGAATGTTAGTTCTCAATTTCCCAATTTGAGGATTGACTCAATTAAATGAGTTGAAAACCTTGCTCTTTGAAGGGATAACAGTGAACTCATTTTAGAAATGAAGTTGATACTATGCCCACTACTTTGAACCTCATGATCGCTTTTCGAGGATCTTTTCATTCCTTGAAATCGTGACAAAACGTGAGGTGAAAATAGTCTCAAAGGATAAATTGTGGAACCAACTTTGCTACTAACAATAGATCATTTTCAGTGAGAAATGACAGAGCTCCGGATCTCTGAAATGAAAAACGACGGTGTTTGCTCTAGTGTGGGCAACAGCCGGTTTAATTTGCGGGACAGTTTGCTGATACCGAGGATATTCACTGGTCATTCAGATTCGTGGGCTTTCCTGCAATCCATGTTTGGTGCCAAATTGCCGTTCGAAATGAACACCTGGTCGGCTTTGCGGCTTTGCCCCTCAAGGTTCAAGTGGAACTGAGAATCTGGGTTAAGTTATCATACATCCTAAGTAAGAAGAAGAATCCTCTGGCAGGTACGTACAGATCCGCCCAGCTGAAGCTGATCGAAATCATGCATGAGCGATCGAATAACTGCCCCGGGAAGTAAGCGGGGAAGTTAAGACCCATTCCGCGACTTGCGAGACCACGAAAACACATTGGCGATCGACACTGGAGTACTTAATCACCTACTGAAGCACATTCGACGGATACATTCAATTGATAGTCAATCCCGGTGAATGTTTTCGTCGCAAACACTGTAACTCGGAGCTGGGTGGCATGGCAATGGATCGAATATTGGCGCGCTTGAGCATGCCAGACTGACGGAATTGATTGTGGAACGCAGCTGGAGCTAGTACGTCGAGGATCCGTCATGGATTAATTCCTCCGGCGGAATGGAACGTGGAGGACAAGCTGCCCGAACGAAACTGGCAATTGAATCGTGGCATGAACTCCGCCGAGTTAAGCTGCTGAGATGAAGAAATTGAAGGAGACAGTGGAGAGACTGAAAAGGTACGTACATGGGCCTCCACCATCCTTTCTGATACTGTCATTCGGAGACATCGAATTATCAAGTGAGAACGTGGAGCTGTGATTCAGTGGAATGAAGTACAGTTCTTTGTGGGAGTATCACGGGATCCAACCAGAGGGGTGCGTTACCCAGTAGTCTAAGTTAAGTATCTCCTACGACGACAGTTTACGTGCGCCTGAAAGAGATCGAGAGGAGGACATTCCGATTCAGGTGAGCTTAATAATGCTGAATGAGGTCGATTCATAAGTTGAGCTCGCTGGAAATCCTGGCCATAGCCAAGGATACCCCAAGGAAACCTCCTTGGCTATGGTGGGCAGGCGGGGTCTCTCTTTATACTCCACGTTCAAGATTCTTGGTTTCCCGTTGAGCACTGTGATTATTTTTGGAACAGGTACATCGATCTAGTGAAATAATTGTGCATCAGATTGCTGCTCTTTTCTGCATGTCGGTACACTCACTATTTTTTCTTAAACTGTTCTTTCATTTGTCTCTTATTCTCTCTGTTCCGCTCACACAAACCACCCTGTGATGAGGTGGATCGGATGGACAATGCACTCTTTTTTAAGATTTGTTGTTATTTCCTTCTATTACTGACTGTTTTCCAGACAAGACCTTGAATTTTGCATGAAGTTGATCAAGAGTATCGAGAGAAGCTGTGGATGTTACGTCGCAAGTGGACACGGAACGAGTGCAAAAACATCGTCTGAGAAGCAGCACTTTGAATTTTCTCTCATTCAACATGCTTTCTCATTCTCCAAGGGTGATCTTGGATCTGTCTAAATTTTTCAATCTTGTATGGAAAGCTGCCTAATTCATCTCCTAAATATCGAAGATAGTGCTAGTGCACTTTTGAATGAAAGTGAAACCTAACGGTTGAGAATTATCTTCAACCCCTTTCACTTTGGATTTCGGCATGATCATGTTAATCTTTAACTATAACTCAAAGTAAAAGACGTCAATGGCTCCGAATTCTCCAGAAACAGAGGCATAGACGACCTTCCAAACCGGGGCCGAACTTCAGGCAACTCCGGCAACACCATATCCATTCTCTCCGAGAAAGACTGAAACCACTGATTTACCAAACGCAGCGACGGGCGATGGCTGGGATCCGGCAAACAACACAACAACCCCAGTTTCAAAACGCTTTCGGGCAACATCCCAGGATCCTGAAGCTCAAACTCAAGCTCTTCCTCGTCATGGATCCCCTGGTCCCCCGCCTGGTTGCCCTCCTGGTTGTCATGTGGATCCCTCAGTCGTGGATCCACCATGAAATCTAAGCTTCCAGCTTCATGCGCTCGCCAAACGCTGTCCACCAACATCTCCAACCCTGCTCCGCCCTGCATCCGCATGGGTTTTCTGCCTGTGACGACTTCCAGGGCTAACACGCCGAACGCGTACACGTCGGTTTCTTTCGTGGCTTTGCCCGTATGTAGCATCTCCGGAGCAATGTAGCCCAAGGTGCCGGCCACTATGGTCGTCTTCTCCTTGCAGCGGTGGTCGACCAAGCGAGCCAGGCCGAAGTCGCCGAGGTAAGGGTTGAAGTCGGCGTCGAGAAGGACGTTGCTGGATTTGATGTCGCGGTGGAGAACACATTTCATGCCGTCTTCGTGCAAGTACTCCAGTCCAGATGCGACGCCTGCGCGGATGCATACGTACAAACCATTGATGGCAGGGTCATGTGGAAACGCAAGGTTTTAGAGAATGATGCCACTAGTATTCAACCCCATAATTAGCAACGTTCAGAAGCTGCTTTTGACGCTCAGATGTGATACCAAAGATGATATTCAACGTCTTTACTAAGCATTGTCTAAAGTGTAACGTTTTGGAGCATGTTTGCTGAAAAATGCTGCATGTTTGCTTAACCATGTTCCAAAATCTGCATGTTTGCAAAGATACAGCACTCAAGCACGTACCAAAACTATGTGTGTAGATAAAATCGTTGAGGAAAAGCGTCGCTAAATTCTTCAAGTTTTAGTAGTGTGAAACTTAAAAACCCTTGTACACATGAGGAGTGATAGACATCGTGCACTTCCATAGGAAGTTACGGTTGCACCACATCATCAATTGTTTTGTAGCGGTTCTGTAATTTGCTTTACTTGAACTCATGGTCTATATCAACCGGCCCTTTGCGAAAAAGCTGCAAAGTCGATGCGAAACACTTGGGCACGGAACCAAGTCATATCTCTCCCTAAACTATCACAAAAAAATAATATTGCAATCTCAAATAGTTGCAAACACGATGCACAATGTTGTACGAAACCACTGCAAAACTATTAATAGACTTTTAACAATCATGGCACAACCGTTGAAAAAACTCACCTTTCAGTTCTAGTGTTGCAAACATAAGGTATTTGAGGCAAACATAAGAATACAAAACATGTGAATGCGTGAATTAAGGACGCATTTGCGACCGCCGACAGGTGAAGTTTTATTGGAGTCTGGATCTATCTCGAGATGCTTTAACTGGTTCATATGGAGAGAGGAGCAATTGCGTTACGCTACATGCGGGCGTATTCTGGACTGGCTTCAAGGATCGGTGCATTTGTGCCACTTCAACGAAATTGAGGTTTAATGAATCAGATGAGACCCGTTTAGATTGAAGATTTAAAGGAGTAGAAGGGAGGAAGGTGATTCAAACTAAGCGTTTTGAGATCTCCAAAATGTTCAAAGAGAAGCTAGGGGCAGTGTTTGGAACTAACCATACCTGCGAGAATGGCTCGTCGCACATCCCAGTTCAGCTCCCCATTTGGATGCAACCACTTATTGAGACTCCCATTGCACATAAAATCGTACACCAGAAACATTCCATCCGCGCTGTAGCTCCACCCCCGCAATTGCAGTAAATTCCGGTGCCTCGTCTTCCTCAAGGTCCTCACTTCCGCAAGAAAACTCCTTACGCCCTCCTGCTCTTCATCATCCTTAATATGCTTCACAGCCACCAAACCCCCTGACGGCAACGTCCCTTTGTACACATCTCCATAACCCCCGCTCGAAAGCTTCTCACTCGCAGTAAAACCCTTCGTCATCACACTGAGCTCCTTGAAAGTGTACGACCGCGACTCGTCGGGAAAGGAATGCAACGGCAGCTCGTAGAAAACCTTTGCTTTGCCCTCCCTGCGGTGGATCCAACCAAAACACACAATGATTCCTGCAACTAGAAGTCCTGCCAGTACCCCTGCCGAAATTCCGCCGATCAATCCAAGTTTTTTTTTGGAACCAGGTTTCGACGTTGTTGCAGAGGAGATTCCAGTAGTCGCAAATTCCCAGGCCCAGATCGTGTGAACTTCTCGTGCGCCCCCACCTGTACTGCCAATGAAACCCGCGTACATCTCCTCGTCCAACATCCTGTCAAGACGCAAGTTGGGGTAACTTATGACTGGAGCACTAGGCTTCGCTACACCAGAGCCATTGCGAAACCAGACTTGCAGCGTCAGATTTGCACTGTCATAATCAATCCACACTGTGTACGTCGCATTGGGATCCTTACAAAAAAACGCACACGACTGATTGGTATAGGCGGGGCGGCAAAGGTCATAAGTCTTCAACGTTGCATTGCCCACCACTAAGGCAACGTGACTATCACTCACGTCCGACATGGGAGGGTTGTTGTGGGAATCTATTTCAACTGCGAATAAGCGAAGATTGGGCTGTTTCAAATTCAAAGCGCACAAGGAGCGACCAGCAAGGCTGTTCTCTAAGTCGCCGACATTTGAGTTTGGGGAGAACATGAACAGCATCCCGTCGCTGCATTTGTCTGAGTTCTGGTCGAAGGAGGCGAAGGAAAACGTGAAGGAAGTGTGGAAGGAAGCGAGAACGCCGTTGGCTTTGTCCTGAAGTCGCACTTTCTCTTTGTATACAGCGCGGCCACAATTCTGCTTGCCGGGTGTGCCACCTTGGTGCGCAATTTCGGTGTTGAGGGCTAAAAACTTCCCTTGCGTATCGATCATGGCGTCTCCATCTACAAGGAACATGGTCTCTCCTTGAGGGTTGGCGACCCCTGAGGTGGAGTTGAAGGTGAAGTTGGTGCTTTGGCCTGCGACTTGAGAGATCGGCAACGTGAAGAGCATCACCATCGCGGCTGCGCTTGTCGTCCAGATCATGACAGAGAACATAGAAATCTCAACGTAACTGAACAAACGAGAATGAAACTTTACACTCATTAAACCAGCACGTTCAATTCTAGGAAACGAAACGGGTAAGAACTAATCAGGCAGGCTGCAGGCAGGCACTAAGGCATGTTAATAAGCTTATTTTTGCCAAACGCGCAGTCCAAGGCTTCGCTGTCAACAGCCCGGTTCCAGGTACGGGTGACACGGACGTTGGTACGCTTCCGGACAGCGTTTGAGTTCCGGAGTTCCGGCGATGGTTCGCCCTCTCCGCCTCTCGGACAGGGAAGGGAAGGGAAGGAGCCAAGATTGACCTCCGGCTAAGGGGCGTTTCACACTATGGGCGTCCAAGTCGAGAGGCCCAATCAGATTTGAGAAAACCATGGCCTCTCGACTTGGACGGCCATAGTGTGAAACACCCCTAATTCAAGTGCCATTGGGTTGTTCATAGTACTGTTCGTGGAAAAATTGCTGGTTAGTTCGGGTAGTTAGAGGGATAGTCACACCTTCTTCTGTGCACAAAAATTCTTTGAAGAATGAGAAAAAAGAGGAGGGTGATTGCAAGAAACAATTAATGCCTTTTGTCACATCCTAATTTTTGACCTTCTTTTTAGCCACAACTTTTGTGTTTTAGCTTCAAATCACTCAAAATTTATAGAGAAGCTACTCATAGTTATTATAGAACATCATCTTGGACATTGGATTCTAGTAAAGAAAAAACATACATTGACGTTTTAATTTGTAGAAAATAAGAAAAATAATGTTGAACAAAATTAAAAATTGACCATTTGAGAAGACTTTATGGTGATGAGGTTTCACAAAAAGGATGAGTTCAAAATCATTTCTAATGTTTTGAAGTATGCGTGCAAGGGAGGTCTATTTGCACTAATGTAGAGGTCATCAAATAATATTTTTTTGGATTCCCTTTGATAGGGACATGTCTACCTACTATAAAAACACACCACAAAAATTTTAACCAAAAATCGTTAATTTAAACCAATCAATTGTATAAAAAATAACCTAATCTTGAAAGCGTGACAAATTAACAAAAATAACTTTTAAATATAAAATGATTTTTTTTAATTCTAAAAAATATAGAATATGATTGCAATTAAAAACTCTAGAAATATTTTTTTGGTTTGGGCATTGCATTCATCAATCAAAAGTTATAGCATTGGACAAGTACAAATTTTGCAAAGCGCTACAAAAGTGGTTGGTGTTTCTTGCAATGACCCTTGAGAAAATTTAGTTTTTGAGTTTTTAAAAAAAATCCAATAAGTGACATCTCTATTGGTTAGTTTTGTGTCCTTCAAATTTCATTTTTCTTTTAATGATGATGGTCTTTGGAATAGCATTAAAAAGATGAAGAGAAAATATTTGTATTTCATGACTTTTCAATCTATTTTTGGGCCTCTAAGAACATGCTTCCATGTTGTATTAGAATTTAAAATTGATTTATAAATTTTCCATAGTAAAAATTGCCTTTGCCAAGTTCCTTGAAACTTTCACTTCTATATTAGTAGCAAGAACTAAACATAAAGAACTACTTTGCCTTATTGTCAAACTAACATAAAGGCAAACCAAAAGTTCAAGTCCATTGTTTAAAGTAGTTTCCTAGAAATTAGAAAGTTTTCACCCCCTACTTGTCAAAATGGCTTTGAAAATCTCAAACAAGGACTTATGAGCCCTCAAAATTACTCGTCAAAAATGGTTTTGTAAATCCAAATGAAGGACTTACAAGCCTTCAAAATTACTTGTCAAATAAGCCTTTCAAAGCTGTCTCCCCTCTCTCAAAAATCTTTGTCCAACAATTCTAATGATTACTCTGCCAATTAAATTAAATATTGCTCACTTCTATGTAGAATTCCACAAATTCTTTTGTCTTTTATGCAAAGTTGGGCTGACTTTTGTACATGGAAGTCTGATGGCTATAAATTCAAAGACAAATTCAAGTTTTTCAAATTCTACCATATACGCTTAGAATGAACAAGAAAATGACTGTGATTTTTGAGACAACAACGGTTTTTTGGCCATGTGTCACATTGTTGGCTTTGTGGTATAGGCTGAAATTTGGAGAGAGAAAGAGACAAAAAGCAACGGGAGGTTTTTGGAACTGTAGATGAATAGTCAAGCCCCACATGCCCTCCCACCAAACGGGAGGTTTCTTGGAACTGTAGATGATAGTCAAGCCCCACATGCCCTCCCACCAAACGGGAGGTTTTTGGAACTGTAGATGAATAGTAAAGCCCCACATGCCCTCCCACCAAATGTCAATATTTGGAAGGAGCCAAGCACAATGGTGTATGAGACGGCTTGGAATCCAATGACAATTTGCCAAAACAAAACCCTGCCAGAAAGGCCACAATCTATTAGGTCAAGCAAAATTCTGCTCTAAAAAGAAACACTGTCCTACAGTACCTTGCAAAGAAAAATATGGAGTTGAGTCCACAAAATCTAAAAGTTCAGTTAGCCCTGCTTGGATGTCAAAAGCCCGGGCAGGTTGATTTTTTTCCATACGGACACTAACTCTTCCAGTTGAAATTTCCAGATGGCTTGATTTTTCATTTTATTTGGTCACCCTGAATCAGTTTTACTCAGTTCAATTGAAAGGCAACGCCAGATGGCTTGATCGGCAAACCCAGAATGAATAATACTCCTTCTGTCCCACTAAAAGCTTCCCAAATTTTTCCTTCAAAGACTGTAAATCACCTTAATTAAGAAGCTTTTAGTGAGATAGAGGGAGTAACTTAGAGCATCCCTACAGCAATTCAACAAATGAAATCAATGGATGGCGTTCCTGCTGCGGAGAAGATCAATGGACCAGATCATTTACAATGTTGCTTTGCTGAGTTGTTGTGGGGTTGCTCTTAGGGGTTGTTCCCGCGTGCTCTTAGTTTTAATTTTGGTGTCATTGCAGGGGGCATGTTTGGCACATTGCCCCACATAGCCTCTTTTGTGGGCAGGGTTGGGATGTGGGCAGAGTAGAGAAAATCGCTCGCCGGTAGAGGGTTGCTCCACAGCCTGTGAGGACCTTGCAATCTGATTTCATTTTAGTTTAAATTCGATTTTTCCATCAAAGTATAATAGAATGCAAAAGTACACAAGATTTTCAATGATAAAGTGGACCCAATGATGTGGCTTTTGTGACACATTTGTCAATTTTTGTGAAACAAACTCATTGGAGTCTTTTTGCCAATTTCGTGTTGAACTAGGAGAGGAGAAAAGATCTTTATACTAGTGGGGTAGTGGTGGATGAAACAAACCATGTGGGATATATGAATTAGGACAAAAAAGAACTCCTCCACTCATGGAAAAGTGGAAACGCAGGAATTGTGATAAAAGTCAAATTTCAGACCTCATTTAGATATAATAGACTATATTTTTTCAAAAAACTTCAAACTAAGAAAAGTTGGGGAATCAAGTAAAATTTCATCTCCAGAAATCCATTTCAGATTTTAATACTCCACCTAAAAGTTATGAACAAATTTCAAAGAAGGTGTTTGAAAATGTCCAAAAAAATGTCCCTTCCACCTCCCCTTTAGAATTTGTCTATAGCTCTTACATGAGACTTCAAAATGTCAAGCCAATTTTTAACTTGCTTCTCCCACTTCTTCTAGTTCAATTTTTTTTTTTTTGAAGGAAGCTATTATACTATGCCCAAATGAAGTTTGGAATTCAACTTTGAGTACAATTCTTATGTTTTCACTTAAGCATTAGCCTCTTCATTTTTTTGTGAACAAAATTGAAAAGTGTTGAAAATTGTATAATCTTGGCAGTGGAAAATTTTCTATTTGAGTAAGTGAATCCATTTTTGATTTCTTTCTTAAGGTGATAGTCTTTACAAATTCCTATATAATATGTACAATATTGTTGTAGGAACACTAATTAATTAACATTGTGAAAATTCATAATTTATTCATATGTTGTCTAAGAAAATGCATTTTAGGAGATTTTAGAATATTATGTTGACTTTGGCTAAAATCCTACAAGAATTTAGTAGTTTGTTTATACAATTTATGTGCAATTGCATATTCAGTTATATGTAGGCGTAATCACTTTATGAGAATCTAAGTAGTAATGTTTTTATTGTCAATTCTCCATTGTAAGTATCTTTTTCATGTGTATGTGTAATTCATAAGTTCTGTCAATCACAACAAACTTTCATTCAAGTAATGAAATTAAAATTGTACTTTTGAAGTACTTAAAAGTTATGTGTTTTTAAACTGATTTGATAAAGATTAATCATGAAAGATATTAGATGCTTGATGTGAATATTTCTGATCATAAATTCAAACATAAAACAAAATAATAATGTCAAAAAGGTTGTACAATGTTACACACTATTAATAGTATGTGTAGGTGTAGTCTTCATTGACTTTTGGAATTTGGGGAATAAATACCATTTATTCTGTAGTAAGTTTAGAAAAAATAAGTGAATTTTTAAAACTTATTAAAAAAACAAAAATTCAAAATATGGCAAATTTCATTAAATTGGTGACATCCATTTGATATTTTTTACAGTTGGAATCATGCGATTTGGAATTTAAACTTGTCATAGATTTTTAATGTATTGTATGTGAGTCATAGATGTTTGGAATTTGATCTTGTCCAAGATGTTTCAAACTACACAGTCTAAAATCTAAATTTGCCATAGATCTTTGAGATCTATATGCAATCTACATGTTCGAATTCTATACCTATCCTACATATTAGTATTTAGTTCAGACTATGTGGTTTGAAAATGGCATATGGAATATTGCCATTTTCATAAAATTCCTATTAAATGTAGGTAATGATGAGTTCTAAAATTACCTTGGATTGAGTATTTTGGAAGAAAATAACAAAGGACAATGGTGTTAAGTTCTACAAACATGTCCCTTCCAACCCCTCTTTAAAAATTGTCCACCACTAACATTGTACCGTATTCAACAATACTTTTCAATTTTGTTTATAGAATATGAAGGAGTTCATAATTACACCTACGATTTTCCTCCCCCCTTCTTTCATTGTTGTTTCAACATTTGGAGCATTATTACACTTTTTTAAGTTGTAAAAACAACTAATGTCCAATGTTATTTGAAACAATGATGGAATATTTTACCATCTTTACTTAATGGTTGAATGTATAAAAAGAGTTAAATTGTTTTAATAGCGTATTATCTTTAGACAATAATATTTGAAATTAATTCATATTTCATACCTTTTCATAAAAAGTTCCATTTCTTGTCAGACACCCTCTATGTGATAAGAGCTCTGACATGCTTTGACGTCCTACTAAACAAAAAAGGTTATTGCATATACAATACCATCCTCATACTAACCTAATAAATTAAATAATAAGTACTTGCATCAGAGCCTAATATTCAAACCCAATATAATTAGCTTGAGAGAAGAAATAGCCTCTTTTTGCATTTTCAGGTAATTAGAATTTTGGATATTGAGAAGTTTCTTTTATCATCATTAATCTATCATCAAGAGCTTGCAATCACTACAAGAGAAAGAGGTGTTTTAAGTGAGTTTTTAAATATAGTCCTAGACACCAAATTATAAGTAATGACCTTTAAGGCGATTTTCAGCAAAAAAATACTAGAAATACATGTATTTCTAGTAATTTTTTGTTGAAAATCGCCTTAAAGGTCATTACTTATAATTTGGTGTCTAGGACTATATTTAAAAACTCACTTAAAACACCCCTTTCTCTTGTAGTGAATATACGAGGGCTAAACAATTGGCATAAGATATCCACCAACATTTTCAAAATCCAATGTTGCTTTGATGTAGAACATGAACATGGATTGAAAGTTATGAATTGTAAAAGGGTGTCATTCCCCCATTAAAACCCCAAAGAGCTCTATGTCACAAAAGTTGAAAGTGATTTTATTGTAAAAAATTAAAATTTGACAACATTCTTGATTAAGCATCACAACATTTCAATTTGAGAGCATCAATATTAAAATAGAACAAGCACACAATGAGGTGACCTCTTGTTTGATAAGTCTTATGAAACCCTTATAAAAGGTGATTTCAAAGAATTCAATCATAAATAATTGTTGATTCAATATTTTACAATACCATATTGAAAATGTTGAAACAATACCTTTGAATAATTGTTGATTCAATATTCCTACACTACCAAATTGGAATTATAGAAACAATATTTTTGATTGACAACATTGATTCAATATAACTTGTAACATTCTTTAGACAACCTTAAGTGTCTACTAGTTGTGTTTTTCATGTTGTTTCAGCAATGGTAAAATATTGATTTAAAGTTCTACAGAATTTGAGATGTAACTAAAAAAGCAAGAATTGTGTTCAAAGTTGAATTCCAAACTTCATTTGGGCATAGTATAATAGCTTCCTTCAAAAAAAAAAATTTGAACTAGAAGAAGTGGGAGAAGCAAGTTAAAAATTGGCTTGACATTTTGAAGTCTCATGTAAGAGCTATAGACAAATTCTAAAGGGGAGGTGGAAGGGACATTTTTTTGGACATTTTCAAACACCTTCTTTGAAATTTGTCCATAACTTTTAGGTGCAGTATTAAAATCTAAAATGGATTTCTGGAGATGAAAGTTTACTTGATTCCCCAACTTTTCTTAGTTTGAAGTTTTTTGAAAAAATATAGTCTATTATGTCTAAATATAGTCTAAATGAGGTCTGAAATTTGACTTTTATCACAATTCCTGCGTTTCCACTTTTCCATGAGTGGAGGAGTTCTTTTTTGTCCTAATTCATATATCCCACATGGTTTGTTTCATCCACCACTACCCCACTAGTATAAACATCTTTTCTCCTCTCCTGGTCATCACGAAATTGGCAAAAAGACTCCAATGAGTTTGTGAGACAAAAAATGACAAATGTGGCACAAAAGCCACATCATGGGTTCCACTTTTTCATTGAAAATCTTGTGCACTTTTGCATTCTATTATACTTTGATGGAAAAATCAAATTTAAACTAAAATGAAATCAGATTGCAGGATCCTCACATGCTATGGAGCAACCTTCTACCGGCGAGCAATTTTCTCAAATCTGCTCACATCCCAGCCCTGCACACGAAAGAGGCTATGTGGGACAATGTGCCAAACACGCCCCCTACAATGACACCAAAATTAAAACTAAAAGCACGTGGGAACAGCCCCTTAGTGAGAGTGAAATAATTTTTTGTTGAAGGAAACTTACCTAAGGTAGGAGGCTCGAATTTTCAGAGGTCATTTAGAATCGACCCTACAAAAGGGGCTTGAATTGAGTAGAGCATTTCCCAAATGGATAGGCCTTTTTTGTGTAAAGAAACATCAATTCCTGTGCTTCATTTAAAGACAACTATGTCTCTGATATTGTGACTGTAATGAGCGAAATGTACTGGTACTATGATTGTTATTGCACATATATTAAAATAATAGTTTCACTTGATGGAATACATTGTTCTTTGAATTAGAACTAGAAGAATATAAAGTGCTTGCTTTTATGACTGAACTGAACCATCCTAAGCACTATGGCATTCACTTCTTGGACTGCTTTTTTCTATTCAAAGACATGTGTGACTTAGAATAAGCTGTACCCTATGAACACAAATAGCGCCCTATGGCCATATGTCTTTGAAAATCACTAGTTATTTCAATTGTAGTCCAAAAATTGAGGAAAATTTTGCAAGTCATAACTTTCTTACAGTTGCATTTGGGAAAAAATTGCCACCACTATCTGCTGCACTGATTTTTGCACAGCCCTCTACTTCTTCTAAGGTACACGATTCAAGAGCCTCCTACCTTACACCACACTTGACTTTGCTACAAATTTCCCAAGATGGCCACAATGGCAATCCATAACATTGTTGACTAATGATGAAGGGGGCCCTTTTGTTCCTATGGAATGAGTCAGCCCCAGTGTTGAAATTTCACAAGGTACTGTTGATTTGAATATGTGTTAAAAGATTAACCACTTAAATTGTCAGAGCACTATACTCACTCTTTACAAATCTAATCTGCAAATACCACCTCATTTGCTCACTAGAACACTCCAACTAGCAAGCTAATAGTTCAATTCATAATTTAATTCATTCCTTGGTATCCAAGATTGCATTATACTTCCATTACAGGGGAGTGAACCAAGCCAATTAACAATGTTGAGTCGATCATAATGCCACAACAATAGGATTGAGTTTGTACAATCCTATTCGCAAAGAGATTTTCGACACTACTATGAATGCCACCAAAAGACTCACAATTTCTTAAATCTCAATGTATCAATTCATCCTAAAGCACTCCAACATTCATTTTCTAAACAATGAATAGATTGAAAATTGCTTTTCATCCTCAATTATATTGTTTGGATGAAAGTCATTCTAATTTGTGGAGATGTTTTATGAAGTTGTTGTCCTATCTAAGGGTTGGATTTGGCGTTATTAGAATACACTATTTTTCTACAATTACAAATGTAGAAGTATGTCAAGTGGTTGACCAAGCCATTATTGCATTGACTGTAGTTCAAAACTAGATTTGCAAAAATGAGGTCATAGATTCAAAGAACACAATTTTTTTTTAAATCACCATACTAAGAGAACATTATTTTTAATCCATTCCAAGAAATTTTTACTCAAAAAATGATAATTTTTTGCTTATAATTCGATTTCAAAGAAATTTTGAAATTTTCCTTTCAAAATTTATAAAAGAACAAAGGCAAAAGCATTAGT
This sequence comes from Thuidium tamariscinum, assembly GCA_947034885.2. Lineage (NCBI taxonomy): Eukaryota > Viridiplantae > Streptophyta > Bryopsida > Hypnales > Thuidiaceae > Thuidium > Thuidium tamariscinum. Next base: position 17,248,149 of record OX344758.2, read on the forward strand.
GAATCTAATCATACAAATGATATCTAAAATTCAAAGTCTACAATGCTTATATGACCTCAATTCCAAATATTCTTCCAAACAATACTTCATAATGATTTTTCCCAACTTGATGATCATCAATTATAGGGAAAACTTTGGATGGTTCAAGACAAACAAACAAACAAACAAAACCTTTCTGGAACATCCTTGAAGCTTTTCAAGACACCATTATGATTCCTATTTTGTTTTTTGGTTCATTCTTTGTACTTGGGGTTAGTGTGTTGGATACATATTGTGAGATGGCATTGGAATGGCAATTACTGCCACTTTTCAATGTATTGAAAAGTGGCAAAAACTCAATGTTAACTTAGTGAGGCTGATTTTTAAAATTATTACCCTACCCACCCAGATTTCTATTTTGTTAACGCAACCCCTATACATACTTGTATTTTTTATGAGCAATTTGTTTACCAAGTAACATGGATTATATCAATATATTCAATATGTATTCAATATATATTCCATATTTTGTATTCAATAATGAGTTTGTATTTAGTAATAAATCAATGGCATTAAGGGTTTTTTTAATTCATTTATTTTATTTTCAATCAAGAGCCAAGAAATTTCGGGGGTGGGTGGGGTGAGGTGGGGTGGAAGGTGGTATGCTACTATGCTTCCTTTGGGCACATTGTGAGATGGCTATGTGTACAATGTGATAATAGTTTTAATCTTTTGATTAGCACTTCCAATTGTTGTGTGTTAATCTTATAAGGATGGCCTAGTCTATGTAAAAATCGTGATTCTTGAAACTATGTGAATCATCTACTATAAATAATTCAAATGTATTCATTGGAGACCAAACTACTATTCATGACTTTCCCCTTGTGCACAAAATTTCAAGGATGAACAATTGCAATTTTGTCTTACATGCAAGAATTCCCTGTCATCCATTGGACACTTAGTATCCATAGAGCCCTTATGGGGTTAAGCTACTACATCTAAAAATAATTTTGTTGACAAGTTTTAGCTTGGACAACCTAACAATTGATGTTGACGTAGCATATTGTATATTTTTGGCCACATATTGAGCTTTCTATTTCAATTAGTTAATCAATTAGTCCTATCGTACATTGCTAAATGTAGATGATACCGTACCAAAGGAATGTAAAGTAGGAGGTTCATAAATGGACCATTTAAGGACTAAAATTTGAATTTTGGAGAAGTGAAACATCTTAAAATATTTTTCAATAAATTTTCCTTGATAGACAAGTAGAATTGGCAATGAATGCAAGTGGTTTCATATTTTTTGAAGCTTTGTAAGAATAGTTATAAAATTTTGAATTTGAAATAGTGTAAGACTCTAAAATGACTCACCTCCTAAAATATAATTTTTTTGTACATTACTAAAGGCTATAAAAAAGCAACCAATACAAATTAAACACATTTAAGGAGGTAGGCAATTTTAAAGCATGGATTCTTTTAGAACCTTTTACATTATCATATTGTATTTCAACCATCCAAAATTTTATTTACATACCGAATTATGATATTATATTTTAGTAGTATCGGTACTAATTCAAGTGAATAAATGGATATAATTCAAAGAGTCATTCTAATGGAAAACTAATATTAGGAAAAGCCTCCCATTGCCATAGTACTATAGTAGTACTGTTTCAGTAGGGTTGTAGTACAAAATATGTAGGACGTTAAATCCTACCAATGAAGGTGGGCCCACCAAGGTAGATTTACCTTGGTGAAAATGCAAAAATTTTTATTTTTTGAAAATAAATTTTTTTGCAAATTCTGAATTTACTTTTGCAGTTAGAGACTCCAAATTAACAAGGAGAAGTCTTGAACACACTCTAGACATGGCACAAATGAGGGTTTTTTTTTTCATTTTTTTCCCAGAGAACCTAAAATTCACCTTGAAGGGCTCACCTTTGTGGAAAATATTGAACATCTTGCGCATTTTTTTATTGTTGTATTGCAATCCTATTGAATCAATATAGTTTCAAACAAAATCTAGTGTATTCCATTGAAGCTATATTGTTGTAGTATTGTTGCAATATTGCAATAGTATCTTTTCAAAACTCTATTGCAACCCTATTGAAATAGTATTGATGCAATGGAAGAATACTTTCATGACAAAGCTTCTTATTACCTGGAAACTAAGACATCCAACCACTTTTTTATCCCAAAGTAATCAAAGTATAAGGTTATGAATATATTTTTACTGAAAATCTCCTAAAAGATCATTATTTATAATCTTATGTTTAAGACTATATTTAAAAATTTACTTAAAAACACCCTTTTTTCTTGTAGAGTTGTAACATCTTTAAATCTATAAAGCACCATCATGATTCTTGTTTGATTTTTCCATACTTCTTTGCTTTTATTGAAAATAAAATTTTCTTATTTAAGTGTAGTCCTTCCCTCTAAATTTGCCTATACAATTACTAAGAGCAATTTTATATGGCTAAGTGCAAAAATAAAAAATTGCATGATGAGAAATTTAGGTTTAGGGGTTACTTATTTACTTTCATTGTAAATTGTTGGTTAAGGTGTACAATAACACATAATAAAAATTCAAAAATTTTGAGTTTATAATTAGAATCAAGAACTTGGAATTAATAAAGATAGATTACAAAATTAAAAATCAACCACTCCAAAATAGGAAGCAAACTTTTACAATAGTCCCAACTTGGAGGAAAAAATCCCCCCCCCCCCCCCCCCTCCTAATAAACACTCATAACACTACTAGTTGCAAGACTAGTTGTCTAGATAGTTTTAAGCAATATGAATGAATTGGTAAAGAATAATGGTTAATGCATTCATTAGGCTAGGTTTTCTAAAAAAAAATGTTTTATAATTTGTAGTTGGTTAATTTTGTATTTGTTGAACTTTCCTAACCAATTGAAAATCTAGTTAATTCCAAATATAAACTCATATTTTCTAAATTTTAATATTGGTGATTAAATATAATTTGTAGTATTTTCCTTCATATGGACAATAAGGACAATTGAGAAGGAGGGAAGTTTTTAGTTCTCCCTTGTCTTGTTAAAAGGAATTTGTAGTAGTTTTGTAGTGGCAAATTTGCCCACAAATTTGGGGTAAAATTTCTGAAAATTTTGTGATAAATTTTCCATTTTTGAATGGCTAGTTTCACCATAATTTGTTTCACCTTTTCAAATGCAATAATATCATCTCTTTGGAAGAAAGTATATATAGAGAGAGATTAGCAATTGAAAAGTTGTATACAATGTGTTTTTTTCCATTTAAATTGCTTTGCTCCTCCATTTAAAATTGCAAATGATACTACATCAAAAATTCGAAAATAAAATCCTAGTTTGTAAGAGTGCCAAAGCTAACAGTAGGGTAAATCCTATTAGAACATAGCCAATAACCTTATCATCAAGCTTCAAAATCCTTCACTCTATATATTCCATTTTGTAGTTGAGCATAAAATATTATTTTGATTTTCTAAAGCAAAATCAAATGTTAAGTAAAATGGAACATGTCCTATAAATGAAAAATTTATAGTATTTTTGCAAACATTTGAAGTTATTTTGAATTTCTAAAGAAAAATGAACAAGTATCATATCAAATATCAAATATAATTAAAATTTAAAAAAAATAATTTAGCTTACAAAAATGAAATAGAAGGTTGTCAAGTGAAGTGACATTTGGGCCACTCTACATCAACTTACAATGTTAGATGGACTCCCACAGGAATTCACTTTATTTTTGTATAGGCTTCATCCAAATTGTCGAATTCATCTATCTTAGGGTTTAAGTAAGTATTTATGTGAAGATAGCTTTTTGACTTGATGTTATTGTCACAAGTCAAATTTTGTGAGTGTTTTTGAAGAGAGTTTTTGTGGATTTGTGTTTTTGCTTTGCTAGAAATGATGGTTTTTTATTTGGTAAAGTCTTTCACTTCTTCTTTCAAGTTCACACTCTTGGATTTTTCCTTTGTGAAGTGAGACTTCTTGACTTTGTGTGTATAGCTTTTTAAATTTCTCTCACTATGAAGATGCATTTGTTATGCATTTTAGCTTAGTTTTTTTATTGCACATTTGATGTTGGTTGTGGCACTTGATCTATTGTATGCTATATTTTTGGTTTACTTGACTAGGTGTAGGGTTATACACCTATAACATCATATACATACATGTTTGAATTTTCAAATGTATTACCTAGAGTATATTGGGGAATTTGGGAACCTAAAATTTGATTTTATCTATAATTTGATTTTTAATTGATTTTATTCAAGAACAATTTAGTTATGAATTTAAAGTGATTTTTTTTTACTATGATGATTTTATTATTTTATTATTCTTACACATTGAAGTCATTTTTAAATGGTTACTATTTGAATTAGGAAAGTCATTTTTTTATGAAGAATTTTTTTAAGAACTCTTTGAATTGCAGAAGTAATGCAAAGATAAAATTTGAAATCTATCATGTATAAATCAGTATTAAGAAATTAGAAAAAAGAACCTCGGAAAATCCAAATGATTGAAATTAGACTTTTACACATTCTATTCTATACATTGTTACTTAAATAAAGATGATAAAAAAATATAAAAAGATTGATTGTGTGATCCTAATTATATAACATTCTTGAAGTATTGGATTGGATATCCTTCTCCAATGGCATTGTAGATGGAATTATTCCATACATAAAGTTGTGAGATTTGTCAAAAGACTTCCAATTTATACCCTAAATCAGCATTTTTTGTTAAATATGTTTTTGTTTTATTTTTTGGTGAGATCTCTAAAATTGTGTATTCTTCAACCTATTATGTTCTTGGTACCATTAGAAAGCACTTTGTAAAGAGGGCTATATAGATTTTGTTTCTTAGCATTCTAACTCACAACAAAAAAGATATTGAATTTAGAAGTTTTTATGAGTTCAGAAAATAGAAAATTATTTTTACTTTTATTTTGACTGTGGCAACAACACAAAACACAATAGTTCACATGAAATCTTAGACACAAGAGATGAACTAATCCTAGATTTCTTAAAAGATTCATGTAGCAAGGAACCTTGCCAAGACTACTCAAGAATGATATGTACCCATCTCTAATGACACTCTAATTTCACTCTCTAAACTACAGATTGTATACACATCTGATTAGACTCCTAAACGTCAAGTTCTGAACATACATGAGGGTGCATATCTTGCAGATGTGATACTCTCTGCAACCCAATATCCAATTGATTACCGCACTCCAATGGAAAATATACGTCCCATTTTCAGGCATACATTACAAGAAAATTTAACAAAAGAAAGCGTTCTTGTGCTCTACTAAAATCGTCAAGCATAGAGCTCATATCTTACAAGGTATACAAGTTTCAAATTCCTGTAGGAATACAAATGAACAAATAATAACGCTCTCGTCCTACTAGAATCGACGAGTGCAGAGCTCACATCATACACGGTATACAAGTTTCTAAGTCTTTCTGATTGAAAAATTGGAACTCAAAAGTAGAAGAGGAGCAACAAGGTCCAACAAAAAATTAGGAAATTTCATAATAGGAACAATGCTCAATTGCTTGTTCAGATGCATTTAGGTGTAGTTGACTTACAAAAGTTCAAAGTTCTGTTGCTAAGTTATCCAGCGTCAACAGGAGGCCAAAATGTACTCTACAGATATGGTACTATCAAAAATTCATATGCAATTGATTACCGTATTCCACTGGACAATATACGTCCCATTTATAGGAATACAAGGAACCAAACAAAAAAGTCCTTCTGTAACTAGAATCGTTAAGCGCAGAGCTTATATCTTACAAGGTACCTCTACAAGTTTGTATAATTCCTTTCCGATCTCCGCTTCTCATTTGCAGGAAGCAAAGGAAGCAGGTAAACCCCCGGAAAGCTAAGGTTTTCCGGGACTAAAGTCCTTCGTAAAGCCAGTAATGAATATCGAGCGAAAAGAAGAAAAGGCAAATATAAAAAATGTATAAAAATTAGAAACCAAGAGTACTGGTAGAAGCGTTTAAAAAAAGGTGTCAATTTCAATTTACCGGTAGTTCTTTTTTCACAGTCGGAGTTCTTCTCTTCCTCTGAATCTTTTTCTGAATTTGTTCTTCCTCCCCCCAAGGTTTGAGATCTCCAGGAGGCCCCTCAGTCCAATTGAGGACCTTGTGTCCTGGTTTGAGAATCATGCCCGGGTCATGAGGCAGCTTCCGAGCCAGACCATTGAGGATCTGGTGAAACGCATCCCCAGGCTGCGCAGGGCGAGGGAACAGCATGGCTTGCTTCATAGCCGGATTGGCCAGCAACTTTTGCTTCTCCAGCACGTCCTCCGGACTAATCGTGGACAGGATTTTGTCCAAAATGGGCACATCCTTCTCCGCCACGAACACACCAATCTTCTCCCATGGAATGGCATCAGCGAAGGGAAGCACAATGTCGTCGGCAATGATGACGGGAATGCAACCGAAGATGACGCCTTCCACTAGTCGGGGACTCCAGGGAGCCCAGCCTAAGGGACACAGGCAGAAAATGGCTCGTTGCATGTCCTCGTAGTAGGTTGCTGGATGGTTGGTGGAGATGTCGAACAGGGGATTGTCCTTGAAATTCTCCCAAATGGCGGCTCTGGCGCCCCTGCGAATTAGCAACAACCTCTTAATCGTGTTAAAAAAAAACAGGAAAAGAGAGGAATAATCAACCCGGGAGGCACTCGGGGTAAAGACTTCATCTTGAGGAGTTCATGCACGCAATAAGGTGGTCAGATCTTGCTACAGTGGCAACAAGAAGGACCAAGATAAGTTTGTCAGCAAAAGATGTATCATGAGGAAAAGCCTATATCTATCTATCTGTATACTAGAACAGAGCTTGTTGCAATGCAACAACACCAAAAAAGTTTCATCAAGTTGCAAGGTTTCATCAAGCTACACGACATGGTGGATGAAACTGCGACACATTTTGCACAGTCCTGTTTTTATGCAATGTAAGCGAAGATCAACCAAGCAAGAATTCGTTCAATATCGAGTGACACTGCAGAGCAAGAGATATTCTTGGAACTGGAAAGTAACGAAGATTAACTTAGAGGATGCTACAACCATTAAAGACCTGATCCAGTCTCCTGTTGACAGACCTACCGCAACTCACACTTCCAATACACTCGGTTGATCTTCACTTGGCAAGTTGGGCGTCAGCATGACTAAGCAAAATGTCTACGGCCACTGATCTTGTAATGGATATGGGGTAGATCGCTGTCTCTGAATTACTCAAGCAAATCCTTCAATAGTCGTCTGCGACCTCCCACTTTGAACGATTGCATAAAAAATTCAGACACAGTGGTTTGGCTCTTAAATCCAAAGTGATCTCTCCAGTGAGCCCTTCAGAGCGATCTCTTCCACCGGAAGAACAATCCTACACATTATTTAAAACGCTTAAAAATGACGCAAATCGTATCCTCTAAGTTAAATGTGAGAACCCTTACCGAGCATAGTATCCACCTTCCGGGTCGTTCCCATGATCGTAGAACAAGCCTCTGAAATAGGCAAAAATCGAGCGTGGGGTGCTTGGCGGAGTCAACCGAGTTTGCATCCTTTCAGGTGGAGCGTATGGAGGAATCACAATAGAATCCTCCTTGAGACAGACATGATGGTTTTGACCAAACGTTTGAACCAAAGTGGCTCGCTTCAGCAGTGGCAGGATACCTCTCTCAATGGCCTTCTCTTCCTGTGTTAAGAAACCATGACACAAAGTAATGCTCAGATTCTGTGTGAATCGACTTCAAGCTAGAGTACAAGCCCTAACAGAATCCAGGGTGAAGGAATTAAAGCATGAGAAGATTGCAACACTCTGATAAAGTTACGCACTACAGGCAGATACGTGGCGAACCCAACACATGTTGTACTTGCAGACACCTTAAGATTATAAATAAGCATCAGGGCAAAAGACCAGGATAATCAACAAAAAAGCAGGGTGTTTACTAAAATTAGATTGTTTCAGATTCACAGGATTTCAGAATTACTTTAGACAACATTATGCAGAGAGTCTTTCCCATGTTACATTAACAGGTCTACCTATGGTTATAATTATTACAAAAATCCGCAACCCACCCACCCACCCCCCACCCCTTGATTCATGGGGAGGATTCTCTTTACGGTGTTGTCTTAAAACTCCTGAAATAGTCTATTTCGGTTTCAAAGGCTCTAACAAAAGCATTCAAGGCATGCGAAGGTGTTTCTGAGAATTGCGCAAAATCTTAACATACAGGGTAACGAGAATTGAGCGAGTATGAAAAAGAAAAGAGAGAGAGAGAAGGCTTGGTACCTGATAATGGAAGCAAGCAGCAAAATCATGTGGAACAACAAAAAAATGGTCAGCTCCCTCAGTCCGGTTCCAGTACGGCCAGTGTTTAGAAATGTAGCTAATAGCACTTCTCATAACGCGCGGTGACTTGAAAGGCAGTGGGAGCCCATTTGGAGTCAAGTCACATGTTGTGTATACGGGAGCATAAAACCAGTCGGCCTCTTCAGGAATCAATGTGCGAACAGGACTTTCCTTCAAGAAATCGTGAAGAAACTCCTCCACAGCAAACATGTGTGTCAAGCAGCGAGGATCCTTTTTCAACCAATCTGTGTTGTACTTCCTGAAATGGTTACCAAAATACAAACAGTTGGATCAGACAAGCTTCACGGTTGCACGCTGTAAGGTCGAGTATACTAAAATTGTTGGTGACCTCATCCTGTCTCCTGTACTAACCCCCATTACCAGCAGCAATTCATTTACTCATACACTGCATTGCCTTTATTTGCAAATGGTGTAAGCGTAATTTGGCTAAATATCTATGCCCATGATTTTTGAATGAAAATGATCTCAACAGGTTTGGTTCATGTACCGCAAGATCACTCCCCAAGCTCAGACCCCTACATCAGTCGAAATGCTTAAAATGACGCAAACTGTGCCCTCTAGCTTAACACTCTAGAGCAAACTCTCTAAAAGGCATTACAGTAAAGCAGATGGTGAAGCAAACCTCGCAGTAAGCTAAAGTTTTAACGGACTCAAGGCACCAATTTTTGAATCAAACATAATTCATACACTCAACCACAAAAACGGAGGAAATCATTACGTCGGGATGTCATATATATAAACTCTCAGACGACCAACAGGATTGTCCTCCAGCACATCCCCCGCACTTCCTGTGAGCCATTTTCCCAGGTTAGTTTCTTCATTTTTTGAGTGCAGAGTACACCAACCATGCAGAAATTAGTGCAGTTAAGATATGCAATCAGGTAGTAGAGAGTTCCAAAACTTTTCGCAACCTAATCCCGTCTCCAATTGAGTGACCTTTGTTAACAAAAGCAACTAATCTTTTCCACTCAGCACGAAATTTTCTTTCAAACCCCAACCATTCGGTGTTTTCATGACCTGCCTCAATGGCTATGGCCGCGAATCTAGGAATGGAAAATGCGTTTTTCTTCAATAGTGGTCCACAACCTCACAAAGGATCTCTCCAGTGGGCTCTATGGACTGATCTCCCGATGAAAACACACTCCACCGAGTAGATGAATTAAAATGTCTACCTAAAAGAGGAGTATTCTCTACGTTACACACACTTTAATTGCGTAAACATCAAAGCCTCAAATTGTGCAATCCAGAGAGAGTACCTGAAATTCGTTGGTGACCTACTTTCGAATAGGCATTTTGAACGAAACAGAGCAATAGGAACATGAAAACTCCGGATCGGAAGCCGTAACTCCGCAAATTCAGCTCCATTGAGCCTCCTAGTCTCCAATTCATGGTGTTGCACCATTCAATCAATCACGAGGTCAAGTCCATAGAATTTGACACATCCCGAAACCCTAACGAGGTCCAAAGCTCCGAAAATTCTACCAAAAATTTCACGGAGAGAATCTCGAGACGAAATTTGTATCAATCCATGAAGAGCTACAAATTCGTGCACCAGAGGTGCAAAAATTTGAAGAACCCGCAGTTGCTGCAGGATGTACTAAAGATCGTCATTGTGTTGCAGACCTGCAGTGTTGGAGTTTCAGATTCAACCTCTTACTTGCTAGTGGCCCCGGCAAGGCCGGCATCCTCAATGGACCCGGCATTCTGACCCCGGCAAAAGCATTACAAGATGAACCTTGCAAGAAGGAAGTGGAAGATTTTACACACATATAACTTTATATATATATATACATACATGCGTGTGACTATTCTAATGAGGATAAAGTCTATACAAGAAGGGAAGGGGATTAACTAGGTACAACTAAGGTAGTTTATTCTAAATGGCGACCTCTATCTAGGAATGACTGACATGCTATTTGAAATATGTACTACTATCAATGATGAGTTAGGTAGCCTTAGGTGGTTGCTTTTAGAGCATACTACCTAAACCAAGTCCAATAGAGGGAGCATTAGAAGGGGGGAAATTAAATAAATCATTTGAAACTAATTGTCTAAAATCTCTATTTCACTCTATCTACTAAAAAGACAGGGTTGACAATATAGTGAAGGTTTACATACAAAGGACATTATAAAGAATTAATATCTAACATTTGTTTGAGACTCTAGAAGGGGTGAAATTTGATAATATATAATTATGAGATTTCCAAGGTACCAAGCATAGAGGCTTATTTGTACTAACTTTTGACAAGTAAATTAGAACTTCAATGTACTTATACTATCATTAGAAGTTCATTACAAACCATTTAAATTAAACAAGATAATTGTAATAATTTGGGCTTTGGACAACCCTACTAGATGTCATTGAAAATAAGCTAAATGGCAAAAACTATTAAGGCTTTGACAAATCATGCTTACAAAAGGAGAATAATACAAATAGTATAGGAAAATGGCAATAATCATTTTTTTTTTAAAGTAGAAAATTTATTTCGAAAAGCCTAGAAAATTAAAAATTAAACCTTCATAACTTTTTCATTATTTTTTGAAATCTCTTAAAACAAAGCTTCTTGTATAGACTTTGTCCTATAGAAGCTACATTGAATCATCAAAAAAAAATTAAAAGTATGAAGCTACTTGGACTAATCCAAAATCAATAAAAGAAGAATACTACCTTCAAAAACCTTTAGATTTGAACTATCCTAAATTTCACATGCAAGTAGAGATAAGAGTGACAGTTATATTTTTTTAATTTTATTCATAATATTATATACCACAATAGCTATATGCCATGCTTATAGAAAAACTACCTTAAAACAATTGCACCTAAAATCACCCAAATAAAATTTGAGATTAGTTTACATTATTAAATTGTCTAAATTTTTTTTGGATTTCTTTGAGAGTCAAAAAAAGGAATTCAAATTATCATTATAAGAATTCTTTTTACTCTTCATGAATAAACTATGATTTTTCAAAGTGCCAAAAATATTCATATTCAAAATAAGCCCTAAACTCTCATGTTGATGGACTTAAATTTTAGGCCAAGATCAAAATTGGATGGTTTTGGAAATAAAGGACAATTAGATGCAATTACATTATCTACACCTAATTGTCACTCCTTTCTAAACCCAACTGCAACATTTTTCTTACTTAAATGTATTGCCTCCATTCATCTAAGCCTAAAGTTGCTTTAGAATACACCTATTTTCACAAGCTTAAAAATGCATGGTTTATTCATATGATGTCTAAAAACTACATTAAATGAGAAAATTTAGACTTCCTTTGGACTGACAAGATGAAATGAAAATGAAGCAATTCAATATGTATGCAAATGACTCAATTGCTTGTTTGGATGCAAGTAGGTGAAGTTCAATTTTTCCCAAGAGAAAGTAGGAACTAGTTAAAATTTATGTAGTGGAATTGTGAAAAGAAGTGTTTGCCTTTTGAAAACATTAAGGAAAAACCAATGAAAAAATCTATATAAATTTCTATTTAAAGTAAAAAATAGAAAAAATAACCAGGTTCAATATTTGAGTTATTTGTAAAGTCCCCCCCATTTTGGGCATGACTTTTTTTGAAGTTGAGAAGGCAACTATAGTTGAAGGGTCAAACTTTTTCACGACTTCAAAAGTAGGGACCAAACTTTTTTAGGCATCATTTTGATGGAAAAATAAGTTTCATACCCACTTTTATTTCGACTTTTTTAACTCAACCGGCTTTTTCACAAAACTCGTGGGTTTAAACCCCGGTTTAGGGTACTTTACAAATAACTCAATTATGATGGGAAATTATAGGAAAACAGCTGGTCAAACTCAAAAAATAGCCTTTCTTCCCCACTGCCTATGAGCTTTTTTTTAGGGTTTTGCGCTATCCCACTTCCTTCCAATGAGGTCGCCTGGATTTTTTATGCTTTTACTCGATTGATTATAATATTTTAGGGTTCGCATATTTTGTTGTTGCAGCGTCTCATTATCACTTTTGCCGAGGTTGGGTTTTGCTGAATTTCTACCGAAATTTAGTTGGGCAGATTCCTGGTTTTGAATTTGAACGTTCGGAGGGTTGGGTTTCTTTTGCAGTATACGTCTTGCTACTAGACTAAGATTCCAATAGTATTGCAAAGGTTCGATTCTATTTTTCGTCCTCCGAGAGGTCCTTCGAAGCTGAGTTTAGGGTTGTTGCATGATGAAGCAACAGTTCAAGTTTTCAACTAGTGTAATTCTGTGATTAGGGTTTGGAATTCAGGCCTCCATTCTTGTAAAATTACAGTCTCTTGTGATCGCATGGTACCTTTTTGTCATTCGTTTACGAGAGAGAAGTGCTGGTGTTCTGTGATTCAATGAATTCTGGCTGATGCTGGCTCCCTTACAATTTGGATTTTCTGCCTGTAGGTCACAAGGTTTGTGACGATATTTTTCACTTTCAATTGGTATTATCAGAGCTACTGTAAAATATCTTTCTTTATGGTAGCTGACAAGCGGGACCAAAGAATCTCAGAAGGTGTGCAATTGGAAGGTTGGACACAATGATGGTGAGAAGTGAGTCGCAGAATTTGAAGGGGAAGCTGTAGTCGGACTATTGCAGCAGGTTGGAGTTAAGGATGTCAGCCACTGAGTAGAAGAGGTGTGCTTCTGAACCCTAAAACCCTAAACCCATGAGGCTGGAACCCACTAGGCTGGAAGACTTTTTTGCTCTGGTGCATTAAGAGTGCCAATGGCGAGGGGTGTGGAAGATTGGGAATCATCTCATTCTTGCTGATATTGAAAGTGTTAGCTATTGAAATGGTTATACTGTCTATTCTGTTTAGTTGTGTGGGTGGTTTTACCTTTTCCTTAAGGGGAGACGGTACTTGACTTGTTTGGATATTATTCTGTTTCCATGCGAGTCCCTATCCTTTAAGTGATTAAGGATTTATGGTTTGAAAATGATCAATTGACTCGTTATTCTATGAAAAATACAATTGCGATGGACTCACGTTTTAAATCACCAGAACCAATGAGGAATATTGCACGTATTGACAAAAACGTAGTGAATTGAACACAAGGATATCCCCATTCAACCTACTCGAAATGCTAAACGAAACATGTGATCCAATTCGGGCAATCCAGCCTTATAGTCCTCTAGGTTATTGTTCCTGCTGGTGTTTCCTTCGTCTATGTATATACCGGAAGCTCAGTTAGACCGGGTATTGATTGGAGTTGTAGCACCAATTCATCAAATCGATTCTCTACCGTATGTGACATGTCAGTGGTTTTCTAGGGGTTAAGTTTAGGGTTTAGGATTACCATGTCGTCTGCTAGTAATCAATGGTCACGCTTAGAAGGAGTGTGTAAGGATTTTCTATACTCGACTAATTTATGCAGATTTACGGGCTAGAATCAGCTACTGGCTAGATGCTGGTGACAAGAGAGACTTGGAGTTTGACTAATGCTTGTCTTTGATTGGTATATATTAACAGAGGGCAATATCGTTTCACATTCTACAAGGAGATGTGGGTGCTTTCAATATTATTCTAGAGCCTTCCGTTCTCGGTTGCAGTCTGTGTCCTCAGAGGAAGCCAGACTACCGTTTCGATGCTCTCTTCAAGCTACCAGCCTGCACTGCGTGGTTCTCTTACTGGTTGGTCTAGTAAATCCAGCAATCAGCCGGTGCCCGTAAACGTATGTTTGAGAGCATCTCAGCAGCATGTAGGAGTTACCGACGAAAGGGAACGGACCAAAGATGTGTGGCGACCAAAGAAAAATGGAGGGCATTTGCCGAAATGCTCTGAAGTAGACGAAAGCCCAAGTGTTGTGGCACCCTCGTTGTTGTCACTTTCTATTCGTAATGAACTCCCTCTTGTTAATGTGGGTGACACCACAACTCTATGTGACACTGCAGAAAAGGATTCAGTCAAGAGTACCACTAAGAAGCTTGGCAAGGACGTTTGGCGTTCTAAGAAGAAAGAGGGGGTGGGAACTGGAGCCTCAGGAAGTCAAGTAGATGATTGGATGGCTGAGAAATGCAACAATCCTGTAGGTCAGGTCACTCTGCCTCCAGGTTCCAATCTCTTGACTGAGGATCTCTTGGCTGATAAACCCGGCGTTTCAACATCATCTCCCGAACCTAGGAAGAGAATGAGCTCCGGAAAGGATGTTTGGAGATCAAGGCAAACTGAAGATCGTCCGGTCCTGAATCTACAATCCTTAGGTAACGTGAACAAGAGTCGGAAGCGGTTATATCTCGTGGATATCCATCCTCTGTGTTATAATGGTAGCAGGGTGCAACCTAGGAAGATTTTAGAGTGGATGAATCTACTATTCTCCGAAGTGACTCAAGATGACCCTATTATAGCGGTCATGGACGGTGAGAGGGGAAACGAATACAGGCGAGCATTGTTGCCCAGTTACAAGGCCAAACGGAATGTGTTCAGGCCTCTTGTTGGAAACAGCTCCTCATGCGCAGCCAAGGACGTCAGGAAAGCTTTACCCTTGATCCATGGATTCTTCACTCTATGTCAGATCCCCGTGGTGAAACAGGAGTTTGCGGAAGCAGACGATATCATAGCGACTCTGGCAAGGCAAGCCCGAGATCGAAGCTTCCAGGTGGTAATCGCATCCCCCGACATGGATTTCCAGCAACTTCTGACTCCCGATGTGCATATGCTACTGCCACTCCCTGAGCTTGGGCGCTGGTCGTTCCACACGTTGGACCACTACGTCAAGCAGAACGCCGTCACTCCTGATTTGGACCTGGGGTTGAAGTGTATGTTGGGAGACCTCAGTGATAATGTGCCTGGCTTGTCGGTGGTGGCACCCGGATTTGGGAGGAAAACGGCGTTGAAATTGATGCAGAAGCATGGCTCATTGGAGAAGCTGCTAACAGCGGCAGCTTCTCGGACAGTAGGGAGGGAATACATACAAGAGGCGCTGACCACACATGCAGATTTATTACGGAGGAATCTGCAAGTGCTGAGCCTACGGACTGATGTTGATGTGGCTCTTGAGGAGCAGTGGTGTCGACCAAGGTGTGTTGCTAATGATGGACTGGCTTTGGATCTACTTAATGAAAGGTTGCGAAGTGAGTGATGCCAAGATTTGAGACCATTTAATTGCCTCTCTTTCTGAATTCTTGTGCATTTATATTGGCCAAATCAAAGACATGAAATGTTGTAGGATCTGGCCTTCAGGGGTTAACGCAAGGCTCTAAATAAGGTGATGGATAAATGGGAGGAAAAACTGAGAGTTTTGAGATCCAGAGCATTGACATCAATAGCAATCCAGTGGCATATGCAAGTAGGATCTCAAACTTGAATGAGCATCTGAGAACGAATGCTGTGCCATCAATGTCAATTATTAGTTGAATATATTCCAATAGATTATTGGTGAAAAAAAAGAAAAGAGACAGAGTGTTTGTTGCATAAGGAAAACACAGGCATGAATTTTGAGCCTTTGAATAATAATTCCTTTACAGTATCATAAAATTTAAAGCAGTGCAGAAGAGACATGAGTACACAGATCATGCTTTCTCCAACTCTGAAGAGCGAGACTTTTGAAGATTGCCAAATTCCAAATTCCATGCTAACTGCATCTGCAATTCCATTGCCAATGGGCATGTGTAGGCTAAAATCTCCCCAAAATCTTCCCCCATGGTAGGCATGCCAAACTCCAAATCTTGGGAATCATGCTGAAAAATAGGAGGAATCGTCAAGTGGTGAATCTTGAGTATGCCACACTACGTGGTGTGGTGGTATATTTTACCCAATTTTCAAAACATTATCTATACATTGATTTAAGGTGGCTAGGAGGTAGTGGTTGACACTAGAGGTGCCATAATGATATTCCATCTAATTTTCTTGGGCTAGATGTTTGATGAATTCCATTGTAGGGCAAACTACACACATAGGCTTCTCTTTGTGCATATACCAAAGCCCTTGTTTTCTACATTTAGTGCCCTTGTTGTAGGGATAGTAAGGCATGTTGAAGATTCACCATTTGACAATGCCTTCCTTAGTTTTTGGCATGCTTGCTATAGGAGAAGATTTTAGCCCAAGCATGTCCATTAATAGTATGAGGGTCCTTTAGCCCCTACCTTACAGATGCTCTAAGCTTGTTTCTATACACCTTAAAATCTACAATTTTTGAAGGGACAAGGAAAAGGTCACTTTAATGTGGTACTCCATAATAGTTTGTTCACAATCCAAAATTGCTTGATGGGTCTTCCAAAGAATTTTACTTTTCAAGTATATTAGGCTACTACAAGATACATGACATTGTCTTTAGATTTGAAATAAACATCTCTTTTTCGTAATAAGGTTTTTGCAAAAGAATTGTATTGTCACAAACAAATGGACAAGATTAGTTATACTCCCTCCGTCCCAAAATGATCTTCTTGTTGCCTTTTGTGATATGAAAATTTGTCAAATTTGGATTTTAATTCTTGTCCAAGACTAGCAAAACAACTTTAAGCAATAATTTCCCTTCCATTCATAAAATCATCAATCAAAAGACAAAAGAAATGACTAAAGGAGTTAATCAACACTTTTTGTTTGTATTCATAAGAGGATTTTTAGCTGCTGTACAAGACTGCGAGTTTCCAGATGCTGGGGACGTGATGCTGATGTGGTCGAGCGATTGCCACGTTAGAAAATACTAATTTTTGATTAATTTTAATTAATTATTAAATATTTTCAAAATATTTTTTTGAAAAAAAAATTATTTTTTTAAATCATTTTTTTGCTCTTTAGTACATTCTAAAGTTTTTTGGAAAATTTTTTTTTTAAAAAAATTCAAAATTCAAAAATTCAGACCAGCAAGGGGCTGGTCTGCAGCAGTGGGAACAATTTCGGGGAACACCCCTGAAATGGTCTTCTGGGGGCCCGAAAATCCTCTTATGTTTGCATCTCTTTGAGTGTTGCCTACTTGAAGGAGGTGAAGCTTTGGTAGGTAGAACAAAGGTTCACACATGGTCTTAGGCCCATACTAATCACCCACAAAATAACAACCTCAAATTCAAAATTTAAATGCCTACTAGTGCTTTTTGAAAATGCCTTTAAAATTCTACTTTTCTATATTCTAAAATTACACTTTGGAAAAGGCTTTTAAAACTCAAAGTTTCAAAGATACTAAGAGTGAACCAAACTTTGCTTACAAATCCAAAGGGGACTTTAAAATGTTATTTTTGGCCTTTTAATCCATAATATTTTGTTAAATAGGAAGATCATTTTGGGACAGAGGTAGTAATAAGAAGGAAAAATGCAAAAATCTAATTACAATAAAGAGAAGTTTATTTTCAAAACCAAAGACAAAATCATGTCAAGATGGAAATCTCTTTCTAGAAGGAATTGTGAATTTTTTTGGAGATGCTTATTGAAGGAAAAATGTGCATATGGGGATTTTCAATATATCTCCACAATTGAACTTAAAATTTCATCACCAACGTTTTTCAATAAATTTTTACATATCACCAAGGAAATAAAATAAAATAATTTATCAAAAACATATTTTTGGTTTTTTTAAATTGAAATTTGGTATTCTTCATTAGGATTGTACAAAATATCAATATTACTTGTGCAAAACAATAAAATGTCAAGTTTGTTTTACATTATTCTACAATTATTAATTGTCCAAAATGCCATCAAATATCTTTATAGAAATCCAATGTATATGCTTTGGTAAACTTAATGGGTAGTCTTTATTGCCTAAGTTAGCTACTAATTATTTTATCAATGATGTATTTAAAGGTTTTGGAATATTTTATGGCTATCATTATTCATAAATGCACTAAAATAAGATGATAACTTTAGGTATGTAAATGATCCAACAAAAAATTCTCATCCAATTCTTTGATGGGACAAAGAAGGACTACTAGGACTAGTAGGCCATATAATCTACCAATTAAAGTCAATTGGAATAATAGGACACAAGATCTACCAATTCCTACATATAAACAAATATATATTCATCATCTATGAAGCTTTGAAAGAAGAAGACAAATTTTATAGTAAGAAAACTCTCTTAGCATAATACTTTGATGAATATTATAAATACATGAATAACTAGTAGAAGGCGAAATTATGGCTAAAAGAAGAAGGATTTTTAGAAATATAATGTTGCAAACATACTCATGGTCACAAAGGAAAAATATACAATTTGAAACAACTAAAGTAATTGTTAAAGTATAATTCTTTCATGTATCAATGGTATTCAACATCCTTCTTTTTATATAAAATAAAGTTTAAAGAACCTTTAATTTAAATAAATATAAATATAAAATAAATAAAATAAAATATTAAAAAATGAAAAACATTAAGCCGATCAAGACAAGAAAAAATATATTGATGACCCTTCATTGAAGATTGTAAAACACTCATTTTTTAAAACTAACATTGTTGCAATGGCACAAATTCTACAATAATCTGGATTTTACTAAAAATAAAACACTTATACTTGGGCCAAAATGACATTTTATAAGATGCTTGAAAGAAGGTGAATACTTTTGTAGTAACATTATCTAATATTTTATTAACAAGATTTTGATTTTAAAGTTAGATTTTTGTGCTATGAGCGAAAAATGTATTCCCTCTTAGATATCTAAGAAAAATATGGTATCATCTTTTCTAAGATTTCAAAGGGGATAAGAAAGAAAACAGAATGACAAATGGCATATTAAATTCCATTATTGAGCTTATAAAATGTACTAAGTCAAAACATGAGAGTTTATTAAAGTTTGGTGTTGATTTTGATACTTCTAGAGACAATACTCGAGACAATACTTGTAAATTTATTAATTCTTTCCAAAAAATTCATGCTAAATTTAGTTGAAATCCTCTTTCACATTTTAACAAAATCCAATAAAAATATTTGATGTTTTTATAATGTTAACTATGATTAAGTTTCTATTAGTGACAATTATGGGTACAACTACTTCACACAAAGTTGAAACTCTTAATATTTGTTCGTTGTGCAATAGTGGAAAAAAATTTGAATTTTTCTTATACATTGGAAACTTAGAATTTTTGTACAAAACTTAATTACTTTTTAGTTCTTTGAGATAGTCATTTTCAAGATATTCTTTAACAAATGATTGAAATATCTTTCACATACAAAAGATGTATTAAGAGGATCTAATGATCTAAAAGTCCGTCTAGACAAAATATTGTGACTAAGAAGATAGAGTGGATTACTTGTCTGAACTTGCTATTGCAACTTCTAACTTCCAACAAGTCTATTAATATGCGAAAGTAGAAGGAATCCATCATTGATGATGACAATACTAACATTTTTGAAGATAATTAATAGAATTTGGTAGACTTACAAAACATCAACAAAATTGCAATTCGATCATATCAAAAGAATATTTTAATGGTTTTTGGCTTACTTTTTCATTCCAAAAACATTGTCTAGGAAGGGTTTAAGAACTCACCTACTTAGCATGTTTTTAAAATAGTAATAAGAAAGAATAAAAATCTTCTTCAAAAGGCCATGTGTGAAAAAAAATTATGAAATCAAACTTTTCATCAATAGATATAATAGATTTTGAAGTTTTAGATTCAAAATTGTATAAAATTCACTAGAATTTTGCAATTGTTAAAAAAGAGACTAAATGAAGTTTAAAAAAAATAGCAAATATCTAAAGTTATATAAAATTAGTTGAATCCAATCCAATAAAATACATCAAACAAATTACATGTTGATTTTTATTTTGATCAATTTAGACCAAAATGTGGTATGAACATTTGAACCAAGAAAATCAAACATTTAATCTAGATATTTATTTTGTAAAATGATGTACACAATCCAAATATGAAATCCTATGGGAGATTGGGAGCCTACTATCAATTTTTAATACATTTAGAAGACATTACTTTGAAAAATTCATATCTAAAGACATGGTTTATACCAAAAAAGAAGGGACCAAAAGGTTGAGAAGTCTCCTCCTCGAAGTCCCCTCATTTGTCACTGATAAGTTTTCATTCGGAGGTCATGACCATTACATTGGTGTAAATTACTAAAATAAGATGAAATGGCAAAAAACATCCTTTCTTAATTTTGTGAATTTGAAAAGATTTAAAAAAAAAATTTGCTAGGAAAAGAGTGTGTTCCACATCATTAGGCCTTCTTGGAGACCCTTGACAACTTCTCTCATAGTGTGATTCCATTTTTCAAGGAACTCTTAATTCCTAAAGCCCCAAGGCCTTTCTTCAATCCACGACCATTGAAAATTGCCATTTCTATTACAATAAAGAGGAAAAAAATTCAATATTTTTGTATATCTAATTGTATGATTTTGCACTAATCTAATGCATAAATATGTAGAAGAACATTTAGAAACTTTGACTATGTACACTACAAGATATTTGCATTTAAAGTCAAGAATTTTTTTTGCACATTGCTCAACTAGATTTTTTGGCTTTGAATCATCTTAACTTGAAAATTTCCTATTATTGATTTTGAATTTCAAAATATTTATATTAAATAATTGAATTCAAAATATATGAATTCAAAAAATATATACTTCACTAATTTTCATTCATTAAAGAATTATTAAGTAAAATAGATTCAAGATTAAAGGAAAAGCTATATTGTTAATAGCTCTAAGATGGAATTGAAAGACACTAATCTCAGTGGTGAGATTGTCCTAATAAGATATCTTAACCTTGCAAACTTTTTCTTCAAAAATTGTGAAAATTGAGTTCAAAAATGCATCCTACAAGTTGTTCTTTCAAGAAGATTGTCTAATTGACTTAAAAACAAGATTGTTGATCTTTTTTACAAAACAAATCTATATAAATAAAATTAGCTTGGAAATTTTTTATTATACTTGGGTTCTATATTTGTTTTGTTTTGTTAAATTTGTTTGACATGTTGAGATGTAACAAACCATAAGATGATGTTTAACAGTTAACATTGCTCTTAATATTGCTCAAAAGCTCTTGGCAAAAAAGGGTGCACAAACTTCGTTTTGTGGTGTTTGGACCTATGGTTTAGAAATTCTTGAATTTCAAAGTTTTTATGGTCTCAAAATTAAATAAAATTATCTTTTATTTAAAAAAACCCTATAACTATTGCATTGTCCATCCAAATGTCATGAAACCACAAGGCCCTTGTACTCATTTGTGCATAGAGCTTTCTATTTGTATTAAGAACACAACCTCTTATACCGCAACAAATCCTTGCATTACTTAATTTGTATATAAATGATACCAAGTATTGAATTTCAAAGTTGTTTATAAATGATCAAATTACCAAATTATTTTTACTTTGATTATGGTTGTGGCAATGGCACAAGGCACACTAGTCCATATGGAATGAATCAAAGATTTCCTACACTACAAATATTATCAATGTCTTTCTTTCATTGCAAATGAGAGTGATTAGAAGTTTATTTGTGTTCTATTCAGCAGATCTTTGAATGTGCTATGAGTTGGAATGCCACAAAACAAAGCCCATGCACCCCTCCTTGCAAAGAGATTTCTAATGATCTTTGAATATTGAATTTCAAAGTTTTTATGAATTGAAAACCAAAAAAAATGTTTTTTATTATTTGTAGCAACAATACTCAATACATTTGTCTAGATGAAACTACAATCTATAAGAAAGAAATTTTTCCTTCAAATTTGTAGGGGATATTTTCTACCCATTGAATTAAAAAAGGCTTATTGTACCATAATTTTTGCTCCTAAACATTGATTGAAATGAAAATTATGTTCTCCCAAAATTGATGCATTTCTCTATCTACACAAAATGTTATAGAAAGTCATGATGAATGTTGAGATTTTGATAGCTCGCCCAAAATTTATTTTCTTCTTCAAGGGGACAATGGGACTTTAGAGGTCAATTTCAACCAATCAAAAATTTCAAAAATTTGAACCGTTCAACTCTAGATATGTTGTAAGTTGGATCTCATTTATGCAATGCCCAAATAATATAGGATAAAAGCATTAAAATCCTTTTTATTTTTCCAATAAGACCTAATAAAAACAATCTACATTTCAAAGTACACCAAAATGGTTATGTAGTATGGGTGATTAATTGGTTGATATGAAAATTAGTGTAAGCAATGTAATAATTTCATTCTTAAATACCTCAAATGCTACAATAATTCCACTACAATTGATGTAGAATAGTATATCCTTGTAATAAATGATATAGACTATATTAATGATTGGGAAAACTTAGTAACTAGTTCAAAGTTAGCAAGTGGAAGTCGTAAAAAATTTGGTTGTATTTTGAAAATAAACTAGTAGTTAAACCAAGGAGAAATTTCTAAGGCCAGAAATCAGGTAGTGCCACTCAAAATTTAGAGGATATTTGTATGCCTTCTTGAAGCATTTGACAAATTTCAATTGCCTTGCAAAAAATTTCAATGGCTAAAACTTGATTAGGTAAGTATAGTTGCCCCAAGTATCAACCTTCCAACCAAAGAGACAAAAAAAAAATCCAAAAGTCTATGGAGTTGGAAGGTCACTTTGCCATTGTTCAATGACTACAATGGTGTGTCCTTTAGCTCATGCGCCTATACCTCTTAAAGCTCTTGAAGCTCCTCTATTTGCACTAGTATTAATTAGTACTTTCATTTTCATATTATTTTTTTATACATCATAAGAATTGTGTAAATTTTAGTTTCAAGGAAATTGGCCAGTGAAAAATTGATGTTTGAAAAAATAAAATGGTGGTTTTTGTGATTCAAAGGATGCAACGTGTGACCATTAGAAATAAAATTGGTTTATTTTCATAGAAAAAAGAAACCAACTAGAGGACTTCCCAAAATTTCCTCAACCCTAGACCATACTAAATATAAGGCCGGGTAGAATTTGCCCCCTTGTTTGTCCTCAATGGATAACATTGAATTTTTTAATTTTTTGCACATGATAAAAGTTGCAAGTTCAGAATTCATATTTGCAAATCAGAGACCCGAAATGAGATAAAGGAAGTGTAAGTGATAAATTTTTCTAGTGATAGTAGGGGGTCTTTTTTTTAATTGCACCTTGAAATGACTTGGGGAGGACAAACAAGGGTCAAGTGAACGTGAACTAACTCCCTTATACAACCCATCAAGAGAATGCTAGAATTTTTAAAATTTCTATACATGATAAAATTTGCAAATTTTGATTTCATATTTGCAATTTGAGAACCAAAATTAGGCAAAAGACGTATTCAAGGTAAATCAATCAAGCGCATAATAGGTTTTTTTTTACTTGGACGTCTAGAATGACTTGGAGGGGCCAAGCAAGAGGTCAATTCACCCAAATCACAAAAGAAGAGTCGGTTCATCTTGATCAAATACAATATTACCTTTGTTCCACTAAAACCCTTCAAATTAGGTAGAAATTTTGTCCCACTAAAAAGCTCTATTTCTTGATCTTGACCAAATAGTAAATGTTTGTTGTAATTGAATAACTTTATAGGGGTTAGTTAAACAATATGGGAGCATTTTTCTAGCCTTGCTACCTTGGCTTTGCCCATATGAGGCATCTTGTATTCATTGCTACTTCAGACAATGATATTGGCAATGCATTTAGTGACCAATTTTGTGCTATGAAACTTTCATCACTAAGTAGGCCAAGTTTCGATACTGTGGATATTTAGGTTGGGCAACATGTATATAGAATCTTATTGTTGCCACCACCTTTTAAATCATTAAAAATGACAAAGTTGGCAACATTCAAAAAATGTGTTCAAAATATCATACTTTCGACATGGATTTTGGGTGCCTAAATGGCAACGCCTAAGCTTGAGATTTTGCATAAAACTAAAGAGTAGGTTATTCATTCTCAAATGCATATAATAGTGACACTATGATTGAAAATACAATTAATCCTTCAACAGAAATATTTGGGGAGGTTATTAGTGGGATAAGGTAGAACCACCTATAACCAATTAGCCTTCCATAGCCAACCTATTTATGGACGTGTTTCCAACCAAGGCTATAATGTTGTTTTTTCTCATTTTCAAAATTGGTACTAAAAGTTCATGACACATGTCCCAAAGTAGTGTGCAAGAAAGTAAGGAGAAGTGAGTAAAAAAGTATTTTTTTGTGTGATTAAAATTAGAAAACTCCATAGATTGGTATTGGTCTAATACATTTTTTGCCTTCCAAAATTCATAATAATTTCAATTCAAGTAATAAAATTGCCAAATTTTTTGCTATCCCCATCATTTTTATCTTTGTACCTTTGAAAATATTTGTTCTACCTTGCACTATACTAGATCACATCTAGAATACCTTAACCCCTAAAGGACCAAGAGTCCCCTCGGGGGACTTTGGGATTTCGGGCAGGTACTTGTGACTTCAATTTTTAATGAATTTTCTTGAAATTTTTACATAAGATAGAAAAACTGATTAGCTCCGTGGAAATATAATTTTTTTTTCAATTGGTGACCGGGAGCAAAAGTTATGCCATTTTAAGCATAATTTTCATGTAGCCGGGCAGAAAAAAAAATCTACAAAAACTTCAAAACTAAAAAATTAATTTTTTTTCCTTATAGATCTTATTTTTGTCTACGGGTGAAGCTTTGATTCATTCCATTTGGATTAGTGATGTGGAAGTTATGAACAATCTTATTTTTCGGGCAATCTAAGCATCTTCTTGAAAAAATAACTTATAGGATTCATTTGTGAATGCAATTTTCACAATTTTTCCAAAAAAATTGTTGGACAAGGTTGGTTTTGTTTGCTAAAACAATCTCACCATTGGGATTATTGTGTTTCAATCCCATCTATAAGATATTTGCAATTTAAATTTTCTTTCAATCTTGGACCTTCATCTATTTAACAATTTTTTAAAGAATGAAAAAAAAGTTTTCTTTTTTTGGATTTTTTTCCCTAAGGTCTCAGCTCAATACTTCAATAGAATTTTTTTTTTAATTCAAGGTCTGTAGTACTTCCACAAATGGAGGACAAAGTCATATGAAGTTGCATATCAAAGTTTTAAGAAACCTTGTTTTCTAATTTTGAATACTCATATCTTCTAATCTATGCAGTCAAACTTCATGAAATTTTCACCACATGATCTTAGATAAGTAAAGTACAAGATCCTATGGTTAGATTCTAAAATTTTACTTTTTTTTGTTTTCATGGATGAATGGAGCAAAAATGGCAGTTTTGAGTGGTTTTTGGCTAAAAAATGGCCATGGTCCTTTAGGGGTTAAATGATTGGTTACAAGCAACCCTTTTTTTTCTGGCACCATGGAGCCAAATTGCACCATTTCAAATTAAATGTCTTTTTTTCTCTAGATAAAAATAATCTTTTTTCGCCAGAAATTTTCCAACTCTCTTTAAAATATGGATGAAGTTGCCAAATTTGGATGAAAAAATGTATGAATATGATGGAAAAGTGTTTTTAAGTCCAAAAATTGGATGAATGTACAAATACAATGCTTCACCAAATTTGAAATGATCTCCATCTTGGCACTTTCTCAAAAAGAAAAAAAAAAGGGGGGTTGGTTATGAATGGTTCTACCTTAGAGGGAGTAACTACTTTGGTGTGTAAGTTAAACATGCTCATTTGCTATTTGTGACAATTATAGCTGCACTTACCTGCTTCATACAAAATTATTCATTCATTGTAGATAATTGTTGCTAACCAGTAAGTTACTATCCTTCGTACAATTCCAACACTTACCGTAGTCTTGTAGTGACTACAAGTCAACAGGCCGCATCAATTATTTAACTGGGTAGTCAGCGCCATTCCAGGATCTCAGCCTAAATTAGGACACCGTCACCACATTTGTCACTAAATCCATTTTTTCCTGGAAATCAATAAAGGCCCAAATCTCCGGCCAAGTCAAAGATTGATAGGGGAACGAAATTCCAGGGAACCAAGGTAAGGGAACCAAGCTTATAATAAGGGTAGTCATGGCTCTTCCATGGAGCCGAACTTTTCCACCGAATAATCTTGTAGTCGCTCGAGGTTGGTTTTCGCAGCTCGCTTGGCGCCAAAAAAAATTTCGACGGTGAAGACTTCGTTGGGTCGCTTATTCTACTCTAGAGGTGAATAAACGGTGTGAAGAACCCTTAGCGAGCAAAATTGTTATGGGAAGCTGTTGATTGCACCGTCGAAGTTGCCAATCTCACCGATGAAGTGAAAGCCGGAAACCCATTTGCACAATTCCAATTCTACACGCTCACCGCACTCGAAAGGGGTGTCACAACTCCTTCATGCCAATCGACTCCCGATTGGTCCCTGTTTTCCTTCATTCTTCTGCGAAATTTGGGTGTTGGAAGGAGCTGTGATTACCCCTAATATGGAAACTAAGGCAAGCGGCTCAGAAATGGACCATCTAACAAGAAATGAAGGTCTGTACACAAATATAAGAACTAGAAAAATATGGGGATAATTTTCATAGGAAGGCAAACTACGGATTGTAGGAAGCCTTGTTTTTCCAGAATTGTGTGCTCTAGTTTCAATTACTTATGATTTTATGAAGTGAAGGTGCTCTAGGGAGGCAAAGTTGCTCAGAGGGTGCATCAATAGTGGACCTGATGAAGCTATGAATCAACCAAGTCCATCCAAGACTTGTTTAACAGACATGCTAAAAATGGTACAAGTCATACTGAATAATCATGCATGTGAATTCAAAATCATCTTGTGCACATAGCCAACAAAGAGTACCATTTTCCTAGGAAAAAATTGTACAAAATTGAACATTCATTGGCTACTACTAATAAAACTTTAATACATTAATTTTCGTGCATTCATTATGTCTTATAGTAACTCAAAAATTACTTAAGGTATAAGATGGAATGTCACAATCTCATATTTCATTGCCTAAGTATCCTTGAACCATGCTCATATAAGCCTCATTTACCACCACTTACAGATTGCTCTATATTAAGAACTATGTGCACAGTTTTAAATGCCTCTATAGGGGTGATTCTTAATGCCCGAATTGTTTTTGAGCCCTCTCCTATATTCTCACATGAGACCAACCGGCGTCTAGTTTCACGAGAGGATGAGAGAGCCTAAGGTAGAACCACCTATAACTGGCCATTTTAAGGTATTCGAGACATGATCTGGTGTACTATAAGGTAAAACAAATATTTTTAGAGGTGCAAAGATAAAAATGACAGGAATTGCAAAAAGTTTGGTAATTTTATCATATGAACTAAAATTACTATAAATTTTGAAAGGACAAAAGTCTTGCAGACGTATAGCTAATATGTAGACTCTTTCAATTACAACCATAGTTAAACTCCATTTCTGTTCATTACTTCTTTTTTACTTGTTCATTAGTTTTGGGACATATATTATGAACTTATTAGTTCCAACCTAAATAAAGAAGAAAACATGCATTTCAAGCTTTGTTTAGAAATTTGTTCCAACCTTATTAGAAATAAATGAAGTCTACAAGTTGGAGATGGGGTGTTGATCACTTATAGGTGGTTCTACCTTAGTGTTCATTTTACGTACCCGCATTTTCAACACTTTGAAAATTCATAGTTTGTATTTATGGAATTTGAAATAACACATCCTACAGAATTTAGAATCTTCTTTTCTAGAAACTACAAACAATAAAAACTCAAAACAATAATTTTCATGAGGTAACTTAGAAGTGTCCATTTATGATAACTTAAGCTTTTTAATGTGTAGGATATGGGAAATTCATTGAGAGATGGAGTTCTATATATGCAGACACTAGGATGATGAGTAGAAATGTAGGAAAAAAAAGACTTTTTTCCCTTCAAGAATAAATATTTTATTCTGTATAAATGTCACAGGCCCTTTTTTTTCTACTTTTTTGAAAAATTGCCAAGATGGTGATCACTTCAAATTTGGTGAAGCATTGTATTTCTACATCCATCCATCTTATGGATTTAACAATACTTTTCCATCATATTCATACACTTTTCATCTAAATTTGGTGACTTCGTTGGTGTATTTTAAAGTGAACTAGAAAAATTTGGCGAAAAAAGATTACTTTTATCTAGAGAAAAAAGACATTTATTTTGAAATGATGCAATTTGGCCCAATGGTGCTGAAAAAAAGGGTTGAATGTCACTATTCCATCCGGATTCATTCAATCTCATAGACTCACCTATCATGGATAGCTTGGGTACTTTTTTCTAAACCAAAAAAGAAGAGAGATGAGTGGACAAGGTTCAATTATAAAATCTTTTTCATTGAACTATATATCCAATTGTTGTCCATTATAGATCAATCTATGAAGTCTTTCACTAGGGTTTGTTCAAAATAGGTAATTTTACTATAGTTCAATAATACAAACCATCATCAAAAACTTATATATTACACACATTTGGATGTTGTGACTTGGAGGTAATCCAACCTGTTAAGGTTACTACGCATAAAATCAACCAAATAGGGAACTTTGCATGGGGTTGTTATTATATCAAAAAACTTTTTGTTAGTTCTTGTTGTTAGTCAAGAGAAGATTCAAGATTCTCTTAAAATGAAGTTTTTGAACATCATATTAATAAACTATGAATATTCAAAGTTTTTGAAAACATGTGTTTTTAAAATCAATTCTAGACTCTCATGAATAGTGGGAGTATATTTTACAATAGTCAAGATAGTGTAGGGGTTGATTTTAGACATGGGTTCAAAATTAGGCATAAGGTAGAAGTACCTATTTCGGACAACCCTCCTTTAATGGCTTCATAGGCTAACCTATTGTAGACAATACTTGGATACACTATTTATTAAAAAAGATTCTTTGTTTATACCTTCTTGTCCAATCATCTCTCTCATTAGAGGGGATTCGAGGCCAACAAGAGACTCCCAAAATTGTTCTGGATATTGTTAGGTTAGCAATTAATTAATTCTTTTTTTTCCAAAAAAAAGAAAAAGAAGTTTGTCTTGAAATGCAAAAAGAAGTCCAATTTTTTTTTTCAAAAAAAAGTCGGTGACGTGGCACTCTCGACCACGTCAACAGAGGTTAGTCTTGCATTTCTATGGCAGATTCCTGCGTTCACTACGGTGGGAACTCACAGTTTCCTGTTGGCCTCGAATTCCCTCTAATGTCTTTCATTGCATAGGAAGAAGTGCCAAAGCTAACTCTAATAGATGAGTCTATTGAAGCGGAACGGGCCCTATTGAAAAAATTTCATTTATATTGAATAAAACATTCATTTTTGAGGAAAAAAAGTCCCTCATTTTTTGCATTATTCTTCATTTTTATGTTTGCGTACATTTGGAATTCAATTTCATAGTGAATTTCCCACATCTTTACATGCTAAAATGCTTAAATTATGTGTTATAGGTCTTCTACCTTAGCTACCTTACCACCTATAGGTCTCATTTCATATGTGTGACATACATGTACATTTGTAAACAAAATGTACACCCCACGTACATGAGGGCGGAAGGGAAGGGGTTGGTAGGATCTTTTAAGCCGGGGCTCTTCCTTCCTTTTCTTCTTGTCCTTTTTGACAACGCAGGCGACGAGCCGACGACTTCCACGAAAAGAAGCATGTGCCCAAGACCTGACTCCATGGTCGGAAGCCCCCTTCCTGAACGATTCTCCCCAGCCCAGGGTCTTCAGCAATCAGTAGTCTTTGCTGTCAGGTGCCGTAGAACTTCGCCTTCTTCCGCCAGTTAGCTTAGAAACGTACTCGCACTGCTGCTGCACTTCCAGCCAGCTCCCCTGGTGTGACCCAGTCGCAGCCCTCCTTTCCCAAACTTTCTAACAAGTCCTCCCCTTTCGCACGCACACAACGCCAAACGATCTCCAGTTTCTCCACACGGCAAATGAACCACTTCCTGCAAGTGAACCGCGTCTTCGATCGGGACACTGTAGGAGCTGGTAGCTCACCGGTTTTCAGGAATTCGGGACAACAAGCAGCAAGCTAGGAGACTGAGCTTTGGTTATGAGGTCCAAGTGGGTCTCGAGTGGCAGTGACGGCTATGTGTGGGAGATCGCGGTTAAGAGATCGGGACAAAATTAGCGGCGACGAGATTGACAAGGCGTTGGAAATTGACAAGGGGAGGATTTTTTGTTTTGATTATTACTTGGAGGAGAGGAGAGAGAGAGAAGAGGAGCGATGATGGGGAGATCGCGTGTACTAGGAGGGAGGGGTACGAGATGGAATTCGTTACAGGGGAGGATGGCGAATTTAGTGTGGGCGGTGTTTTTGTTGGGGTTCGTGGCGCAGGCGGTGGCGGAGAATCCCAGCTATGGCGGAACTCCGCGGAGACTCTGTTCGAGAGAGTTTGGAATCCCAGCGGGTGGTGTGTCCCTCGGTAAGCTCTCGTGATATTGCCTCAGGAAGTGTGGTTTTACAAATTGGGTTAAGGGATTTTGGAAGATCGTTGTGAGGGACTGTTGGGAGAGATTGTTGGGAGAGACTGTTGGGAGAGATTGTTGGGAAAGACTGCTGCGAAAAACTATTGCGAAAGATTGTGGCGAAAGACTGTTGGAGGTTTTGGATTACGCGGACTGATGAAAGCCACGTCTTGGGGAGTGACTACAAATTTTCAATTTTGGAGGCATTGACTAGTGAATCTAGACGAGAAGTACTGAGGATTGTGTTTCGGTGAGTTGAATTGAGTACCCGGGATTGCTAGATTGCTAGATTGCTTGTTGGGGGAAGTAAGTAGAGTTTAATTGCTTGAAATTTGCAGTTCGCGGAAGAGCGCTACTTGAGAATTCGAGTTTCAGTTACCGGCCTTTGGCACCTCGGGACGATCGCGTGGATCCTCTCGATGATTTCCACCGTTACCGCAACGGCTACGACGTCAAGAGCAAGCATTACTGGGCGGTGAGGATGGCAGCACTCTACTCGTAGTTTCTAGGGCATGTCATGATTTTCATACTTTAGGATTAGCATCGACTAAACCTATTTTTTCTGGATTCTGTGAGTACCTGGATTTGCAAAGAGCTGGAGATTTTGAAGATTTGGTCGTTGGATTTTGGGGGTTATGTTTGAGAACGATTGCCTGAGCACAAATGCGCGCAGTCTTTAAGGATACTGATGAATTTGGGGTTGGCTTTGTCGGGTTTTGTGCCATGGAATGTCGGTGGCGTTCACACGATTTCCGCCTCCTGTGATTAGTATCTCTGTAACCCCAATTTTCCGTGAACTCTGAGAGTATACTTACTCTCAAAAAAAGTGTAGATCTCGAAGATTTTGTTGTTGAATTTTCGGGGTTATGTTTGAGAACGATCGCCTCGAACAAATGCGCGCAGTAATCAAGGATCCTAATGAATTAGGGGTTGGTTTTTGGGGTTTGGGGGACATGGAATGTCGGTGGCGTTCACACGATTTCCGTACTCTGTGATTCCCGTACTCAGTATCTCCATGACCCCGGATTCTCAGAGTATCCTTACTCGCGAAACACTGTAGATCTCGAAGATGTTGCTGTTGGATTTTAGGGGTTGTGTCTGAGAACGATCGCCTGCACACAAATACGCACCATCATCAAGGATCCACTTGAATTTAGGGTTGGCTATGGGGAGTCTGTCAGATCTAACTGCTTTGTGCCCTAGCCAGTCGGTGCTGTTCATACGATTTCTATACTTTGTGATTAGGATTTTCACGAGCCCAATTTTCCCTGCACTCTCAGAGTATGCGTACTGTCGAAAAGCTGTAGATCTCTAAACTTTGATGGTCGTATTTTAGGGTTTGTGTCTGATGACAGTATCCTGCATCATCTGACTGCTGTGGAGTTTCGTGACATGGGCAATCTGTGGTGTTCAGACGGTTTTCATACTTTGTGATTAGCACCTCCATAAAACCACTTTTTCCTGTACTCTCCGAGTACCCACTCTCTCAAAAACCTCTAGATCTCTAAATTTTACTTGTCAATTTTTTAGGGTTTATGCCTGACACCGATCTCCTTCATTATCAATGATTCTACTGAATTCAGGGTTTGCTTAGCGAACTTTTGCGCCCCTGGCCAGTCTGTGTTGCTCACACGATTTACACAAATTCTGATTAACCCAATCTTCCCTGCTCTCTCCGAGTACTCATTCTCTCAGAAACTAAAGATCTCTAAGTTTTGATAGTCGAATTTTTAGGGTGTGTCTGATATCAATCTCCTGCATCATCCAGAATCCTACTGAATTCAGGGTTCACTTTGTGAAATTTTGTGCCATGACCAGTCGTTGGTGTTCACACGATTCACAGAAATTTTGATTAACATCTCCAGAACCTCAATTTCCCCTGCACTCTCAGAGTACCCGTACTCTCAAAAAAACTCTAGATCTCCAAACTTTTAGGGTTTGTCTCTGAAACCGATCTCCTGGGCACCATGATCCTTAATCCTACTGAGTTAATGGTTTCCTGTGTGTGTGTTTTTGTGCCCTGGACAGTCTGTGGTGTTCACAGGAATCTCCGGGTACGCCATTGCTGCGGCGTGGCTGTTGCTGGGTCTGCTGCTTCTTTTGTTCGCTTGCTGCAACTGTCTTTGTGGAAGCAGAGAGCACTCCAAGCGACCACGCTCGCGCGCCTTCTTCTGGACCCCTCGACTCATCGTCTTCCTCCTCTCTGCCGTGGCCGTGTGAGTCTCGGAGCTCTAATTTCCACACACCCTGCTTGCCAAACCTAAACCTCTCAAGAACACGAAGTTTCGTCCCTAGCAGATTGAGAATTCTTACCACATGTCTGCGGGACTCCTTAGCATGATTTCAAATGTCTTTGTCGTTCAATCATTAGTCATTGCTGTCAGAGTCTGTGATTTCACTTATGCTAGTCTGCTGCACGTTTCTGAGGTTTAGACTCTTGTCTCTAAGTTTAAATTAGTGGTGTATGGGTATGGGCATCGATTAACTTGTGGTGTACATTAGTCATTGTTGTCAGAGTTTGTAGTTTCAGTCGTGCGATTCTATTGCTTGTTTCTGAGGTTAGAATCTTCTTTCAAAGGTTTGAATCAGTGTATGTGTACGGCATCAAATAGCTTTGTAGTGTACATTGAAAAGAGGGTTCTTGCTCTGAAGTGTATGTCACAAGATGGTTGATGCTATCGCTGTACAACACTGGTTCTAAACCCGTTGTATATTCATCGTCTAGAATTATATGGATTCAGATTGACCAGAGGTTGAATTTCAGGAAGTCTGCAAACCACTGAAACCCTAATATTGGATTGTATTTGCAGTGGCAGCAGCGTGATCTTGCTCATTGCAGCTCGCGGGCTGAACTCGCAAGTGAACAATGTGGAAGATGTGCTGTTGGGAGCAGCGACGGACGCTACTGACACTATCAAGAACGTGTCCAGCACTCTGAACAGTGTGAAGGGCGTGGTCCAACCTTACGACCAATCGTTGTACACCACGCTCAACTCCACTCAGGCTAAGCTCGACAGCCTTGCTGTTGTTGTGAATGAGAAGGCCTTTGTCAAGTACAAGAAGACGTATCAGCTGGTCTTCAAAATTGTGTAAGTAGTACTAGTTCTCTTTTCTTATATGGGTACCACATCAAATTGCAATACTGATTGTATTTTTTTTTCAATAGGAAATTTAAGGAGGTTTGCAATGCAACCGAGAATGCATATTTTGGTTACTATATGAAAAATTTATATTCAGTATTGTCTGATGTTGAACAAGAAGTCATATCAGCTGGTCTTCAAAATTGTGTAAGTGCTAGTTCTCTTTGTTGTCAGGTTACTATACCGAAGTGCAACACTGGGCGTAGTTTCTTCTCTTGTCAGGAAATGAGAAAGGGTTGCAACGCAATGAAGAATGCATTATTCAATTACCGTATGAAAATGTTATAAGTGTATTGGTAGATGATATAAAGACAACTCATGTTTTGACGTAGATATGGTGAACATTTCATGCAAGACTGTTGCAATTAGGTGTAATTACCTTAGAATTAAAATAGTCAAACACTTGAATTTGTAGCGAGTGTTTGTTGAAGGAATTGACTTACAAATCTGTACTGTTTTCGTGTTTTTGCAGAGACATTATATTGATCGTGGTGACGTCGTTGAATTTGCTACTCATCACTCTTGGTTTTGGTATAGTGTTGCCCCATTGCCCTTCTTATTTTCCTGTCTTATCTTGTCATCGTATATTGCTCTAAAAAACGAATTCTGCTTTGGCTTGTTTTCAATTTTTTTTAAAACTAATTTTGGTGGAAAGGTAAATTGAAGCAGAATGCAACACATTTAGAATCAAAGAAATTGGAACCCAAATGAATTTTCTATGAATTTTTGAAGTTGGCATGCATAGTTGCACAAGAAGTTGTCCCCACCATAAAATATCAAAATTCCAATAGCACCCGTGTCAGATACTGGAGGATAAAGTTTGAGTGATTTTTATTCAACATCTGATACTTAAGGAACTTATGTGACAATTCACATGGTTGAATTCAACAGGAATTTCTAGTTTTAATGAATTTTTTTTTTTTTTTTTTGTGTGCACAGCTTCAACATTTCTGAGATGGAGGCGCTTCTTCTACTTGTGAGTGAAATACCACTGCAATAATATAATGTCGTAGGGATATATTGCAATGTATTTTTGGGAATATAGCATTGCAGTATGAAAGGTGGATGATTAATGTAACTTCACCTTATTGTTACTGTTCTTAAAACCAATTCTGTAGAGTTCTTGCCTAAAATGTACAACATCTATTCATGAGAGCCTAGGTTCAGTTTTAGGTTCACCTATTTGTAACACTTCAAAATTTCAAAGGTTGTTAATATTGTGTCCAACAAATGCATAAGAATAGAATACTTTTTGACTTCAGAAGATCCAACAAAAAATTGGGCAATTTTATATGAAGAGCACTCCAATGCTCAATTGCATATTCAGATGAATTTAGGTGTAGTTGCCTTACTACAAATGCGAAATTGACTAATGTGTCCAGTTCTCTTTGGGGAGATGTTAATAGCCTTTAACACAATGTTTCCATTTGAGGTTATCTTGTCCATATTCATAATAGGGATACCAAAATTTGCAGTTTATTATTGTTTCATGCAAATACATGAAATTGGCATTTGAAAGAAGACTGTTTGTTGTGCTGCACAGAATTATTTTTGTGACGTGGATTTTCACTGCCTTGACGTGGTTCATGTTTGGGTTCTTCTTCTCGGTTCACTAGTAAGTTTCTCACCTTTGGAAATAACGCATGTTTAACCCCATCCTCTTCAATTCTCTTTAATACCCTCTTTGAGAGAACTGAGACCTCAAAGATTTGATGGTTTTGGTCTAGTCTTGAGGATGGAGGGTTTGTCTCATACAGTAGAACTCCTCTAAAGTGGACTTCTGTAAGCCAATAACCTCTCTAAAGTGATATTATTTCTTCAATCTTAGCTTGAAGATGTACAAAAAAAAGAATGGAACTTTTATTGAATTTGGAATTTAGATGTCGCTCTGATGAATGTGACCTCAACCTAGGAGTGCAACAAAATTGTAGCCCACTAAAAAATCTTCAAATGTCATTAATGCCACATCCCCTGTCTGCAACAATATTCTCCCTATTGTAATATTCTCCTCCAATCCTAGGACTATTACCTAATGGAAGTTCTACTATGATTGTGTTAGGCCTAACAATCCTATTTTGGTTATCTAGTACATATGTATTGAAGGACTAAAAAATGTTTTCATTGTTGGATGTCAGTGTGGCTGATGATAGTTGCTTAGCTTTTAGACAATATCTTCAAGACCCGAAAAACACAACTCTTGATGACTTGATTCCATGTGCGGATTTGGCTTCTTCATCTTCTCAATACTTGCAAGTGCGAGTGGCCATGAATTCTATCATTGATACGGTAGAACAATTCATTGCCTTTTTTCTATTGTTTTAAATTCATTATTGTAGTTGAGTCTTACCTTTTAAAGGAGGCATCAAGGGTAGCACTTACTATTTGTGTATTTGTGGTATAGTCAATAGAAATTATCCTTAACAAATTGTTCATTCAAACTAGTCTTTAGATCAAAATTCTTCTTCTATTCTAAATGTTTTAATTACCTCACACATGCACTTGGGATTATACATTGTAGTAGCCACTTAAGAGCTAAATGTAATGTTATGGTAAGTTGACTTGTCAAAGAGTGAGGGTGATAAGTTCAATTTGAGCCCACCGATGAGCCAAAAAGTACATTGTTTGACATTCTTGATTCAAAGGTATAACTTAATATTATGTCCATAACCTTTGTATGTTTTCAATGATTATCTAGTCAATAATGTGACTAATTGTAGTTTTCATCCAGTTCTAATCCATAATATATTGACAAGTTGAAAATATAACTATGGATATTAATGCAATGCAGGCAACAACTGAATTGTTGTACTACACCAACGGGTCCACTTCTTTGACAGGTGTTTGTGACCCAATTGGTCCACCTCCCGACTACGTTTACACAGGCATTTGTGCAAATGATACGCTACCAATTGGAGAATTATCTAATGTAAGTGACTATCTCTATTTTTATTTAATATTTTAGCATTTGCTTTCAATTCTCAAATGGTTAAAATTGACCATTTTCATATCTATACATTGCAACCCTCTCATTCTAATTGCTTGAGAGACAATCATATTACAAGTCAAATAGTTTAAATTTGAGACAAGTGTGCTATAGGGAATGATTGTGTGATAAATGTGTAGACTATTCCAAAATGTCATAGAAGAGAGGGTTGGATTAAAGAGGTTTGAGAGTTGAAATGAATTGTTTAGGAAACTGAGACAACAAAATGTGGTAGTGGAAAGAAGAGATTATACCTTACATTATTTGAACTTTAGGTGTAAGATTTAAAAGCTACTTTAATCATGTCTTGTTTCTAAAATGAATTTTATATTTTTAGTTTGGGCATTTGGGGATTAGTGATGCTAAGATGATCACTAATGTAAGTATTTCCTAAACCATCAAACTAAGAAAAGTGAACTATGTACCAATATCCTACATTTAGATGTACAACAATACAAAGTGTTTGGTTTGGGTGAACTAGTGATTTTGGGTGTACTATTGATTTTATGTGTAATTTCTATAGAATGGTTTAAGCTCATGTTCTCTCATGCAATTCTTTTCTTATTTGCAGCTTCTTAAACCATTCGTGTGCAACAACACTCAAGCTATGTGCTTGGAGATGTACCCTTTCTATGTCAACCAATCCACTTATGATGGAGTTGCTGCAATTAGTAGTGGTGAGCACTTGCAAAACTTTTTTTCTCACCCGTGTATAGAGAATGTTTTTCTTAAAGATTCATAACATTATTTAGGTAGAGTGATCAAACTACTACTTTAGATTCTTTGGGATGATATGTTTGTGGTAAGAGGTTGTACAAAATCAAAATAGGATTAGAACTATCCCAACTTCTAACATGTTATTGAAGAATATACTATTAGACAAGTGGTAGACAAGGTCTAAGAGACTCCTAATTAGTTATTAGACCTAAACCTTTCCTCCAAATTAGATCAACATCATTAGATCTTGGAAATCTAAGACTTTTAAAAAAAGTAGTCACTTATTAGACATACCCTCTCCTCCAAATTAGGTCAAATTAGATCAACATCATTTGATCTTGTAAATCTAAAAGATCTTCTGGAAGGAGTGTAGAGAAGATGCGCTTATGACTTCTTTTTCTAATTGTATATGCAACATGAGGCCATGAAACTAATAGGAGAGGGTTATGTTTTGTTATTAATGGGTTTCATATAACACAGAGATAGCTTTGTTGATTAGTTTTCAACAAACAAACTCGTGACTAATGCTGTGTGCTCTGTTTGCTCTGTTTGCTTGCAGCTTCACAAAGCACTTTGAACGCGTTCCCCTTGATGGAGGAGCTCACGAATTGTTCGCTTATATTGAACCCAATTGAGACGATGGTGAAGGAGCGGTGCGGCCCTGCCAAAGTTGCCATCAACCGCATTTGGATCTGTTTTGCAGTCATGTCATCCATTATGGTGTTGCTCATCATTTTCTGGTGCTTGGCAAACCGTCGAAACACACAGCAACGCTACATCACCAGCATCACACCACAAGACCAATCATTCAATGGCGCCCGGGCGTCTTATAATGTGATGCCCAAGTAAGTCAATCAAGCTTCTGTTGTGGATTAATTGTCTGCAAAAATCAGCTGATTCTATGCTCACTTGTTCTAGTTCTAATATGTAACACTTGTTTTACTTGTTGCTCCATTTGTCTCGAGATAAATTTGTGTTTTTTTTTTTATGGGAAACTGTAGGAGTTACGGAAACTGTATCATGGATTCATCTTGAGACATGCTACTCGGCCTATGTCCCAAAATAAATTTGTGGTTTCTTGTGAGAAACTATGGGAGTATCATGGGTTTATTTTGAGATAGAGAGTAACATAATGTGTAGAGCATGTTATCAAAGCATGCATTACATGCAAAACATGTGAAATCTTATGTAACTTATTGTGTATACATGATGTAAATTTCATGACATTTTATAGCTCATATGATATGCACTTTTGAAAGTTGGGTCAATTATTGTCCATTCTAAGACTCTTGAGTATTTCCTTATCACAAACATATCATATCTTAGGAATTTCTTATTGGTTTCCATTCAAAGTCTAAAGAATGTTTTGTATATGCAGGTGATTGAAACTTCTATACCTCTAAAATATCAAACTACATAGTTGAGGAGAAAATCATCTTCTTGAAAATGGAGAATGCTTTGAGGTTGCATTCAATGATCATTCCAACTTATATACCGCTTCCGACAAGTTCCGAGAAGCCACTTGTCATATTAGATCTCTTTTTTTCATTGTTTCATGAAATTCATGGTGCTAATTTTAGGGTCTTTGGTATTGATATTTAGCATATTGTACAAAAGGATTGAAATCAATGAACAATCCTTTGCAATTGTGGTGTTCAATTTTATAAGTGGATATTTTTCTTGATTTTGCATGCACACAGGGATCATGTCATTTTATAGCTCATTCTTGTTACAAAGGTTGTGTCAATTTTTATCTTATTTTGATTCTCTTTAATATGCTCTTATTGTAAGCATATTACTCTCAAGAGTCCAAACTAGTTAATTTCCATTCAAAATTTGACAGTTGTAGCTAATGGAGATTTTGTTTTGTTAATTAGGCACTCTAATAATTATGTGACTCCTAATGTAGTTGAATTTGTTATAATTATGATGTCATTAGGAACTTCTTATAGTTGTTGTATAAGATTAAATCAAAATAAAAGTGTTGTGCAAGAATAATCTACAATCTAGATTCAATCAAGAAGCAATGATTTAAAGTATTACAATGACAAGGACCTAATACTCTAAAGGAACTTTAGGAAATGTTGCCTATAATGTACATTGCCAAATGATGAAAGTAAGAGATCAATTTTGGATAAACCTATATTTAGTACTTTATTGTTCAAATATATCGAGTCAAAATCAAACACATATTACAATGTGTGTATATATATATATTCAAATTCCTTGTCAATTGCCATCAACACCAACAAAAATGAAGACTAATTAATGATTGGGTTAGGAAACATGGTTAGATGATTCTTGAACAAATGCTCTTTTGAATGCAAACCAAAAAATGTACTCCCTCTATCTCAAAATAAACCTATGGTACTCTCACTAGTTTTTCACTAGAGACGACAAATTTATTCTAAGACAAAGGTGTAGTAAATGTACCATTCACCGAGCAGATCTACACGGAAATTCTCTACCATTCACAATCATAGTTCCTCCTAGAATGTGCAGTAAATGGTTGTACAAAATTTTTAATCAAATTCCAACCTTATTGCTTTTAAATTGCAATGCAACTTCAAGGAAGAAATCTTTTTGCATTTTGTTTTTTGAAGGTGAATCTTAACATGACATTTAATAATTGCACCACATTTCAAAACATTCACGTCTCTATTTTATTATAGAGAAGTACTTGAAATTTGCCTGTGCGGTGATTGGCAAGTTTACTCTAGTAAGAACTATACATGCTTTCTACAACGATCAGCTTCATTAGGCAGAGTGATACAGAGTAAGAGATCAAAATGAGATTTGAAGACTAAAAATTGACAAAAATTTGGACTCATGGAAATAATAATCTAATCATACAAAGAATGTTCTAGGATAGGTTGCAAGGTGCTCTGAGAGAATTTCCTAGCGATTAACCAGCACACATGACCAGGCTGGCCATTATAAACGCAACTCCGATCATTCCGCAACCGATCTAGGAACTCATCGGTGATGTCCTTATGCACAAAAGTTGCAGGGTGGGAGCCTCCTCGGGACCAATCCGTGTATGTCAACCCCCTGCCAGCCAGCTTCCCCCCATTCGTGATAAACAACATGGTCTGAATGTAGTGCTCGTCAATGTAGCAATGCGGTCTACAAAAGTCGCGGAACTTAGGATAGTATTTCACATCCGACACCACCTCAATGGCCAGCTCTCGTTGCAGCTCAAACCATTGCCCTCCTTTGCGGAACTGCTCAATGGAAACCTCAGGCATCATGCCCCAATTGTACCTGCCAACAAAATCAAAAAGATTTAGGTAACCGAGCTATCTTTGAATTGGAGAAAGACGACAAAATAATGCTCTTCAGCAAGGCAGCAAGATCCCCACAGCACAAGTTCCGACAGGTGAGAAGAGACAAAAGAGTTTAATCTGTGCTGAAATAAGGGCCAACTTGAATTCTGTTCTTACGCAATTGAAACCCCAGATTCATTGCTGGATAATGCAATGAAGGAATAGCTGAGGCATATCAATGAAAAAACCATTAATAATTGAGAACGTAAGATACTCGCTGGTTTGGTTCAAAATCTGGTACCTGCCACGGCCATAGGGAGAAGGGTCGTCGAATGCGGAGATGAAGCTCTTTTCAGAGTTTATTATGTAGTCGTAAAAGAATGTGAAGTTGAAGAGAGGCACACAGCTCTCTGATAAGAGGACGAAGCGCTCGTTGGAAAAGTCCAGCAGTGCGTTCGCAAGCAGACGACGCTCTGCGTCCACGATTGATACCTCTCCCCA
Organism: Thuidium tamariscinum; assembly: GCA_947034885.2. Lineage (NCBI taxonomy): Eukaryota > Viridiplantae > Streptophyta > Bryopsida > Hypnales > Thuidiaceae > Thuidium > Thuidium tamariscinum. The sequence goes on from OX344758.2 coordinate 17,289,327, forward strand.
CACCACTGGCTGCATCGTTTGGAAAGAAAAAGAATCAGCAAGCAAAGAGATTGCGACTCCAACATTCGGTCATCAGCTAAAAGCAGAATTCACTAGAACAGAAGATTTAGCCGTCCTGCCTAGTGCACCGAAACCAAATACAGTAAGCAGGTCCTCTAGACACTGAAGAGGACGTATCACCTGAAGTCTCCAAAGTGGATCTTCTATACTACTCCTGTCCCTATATATAATATGTCTTGTTTGTTACTCCAAGAAAAATGCTTTCAAGACCCCACAGATGAAGACCTCAGTCTCATTCCGATTTCTGAATGCATTTTTTAAGATCCTCATATACCTCAAACCCTAATGAAGTGGGCCGGTGATAAGGCCAAGATGGATGCCTGGTCGTGAAGGCTCTCCCACTCCGGATTAAATCAAAACTTTACAGAAAAAGGGGTTGACCTTTGGTTTCTATTAATACAGTAAGCTCCTCTATACTTCCAGATAGGACTTTTTTCAGGTTCGATACCGAAAGAAACCAGGGTTTGCAGTGCAGATCCTCTATACTACTCCTGACCCATATGGTATGTAGCCGCGTCATTTAGTGCACTAGCTCAAATTTCATTTTCAATTGCAGAGTCCTAAAACTACTAGAAACCAGCACTAATAAAAGAGAGAAACCGAAATGACAATCAGATCATTCCCAACCAACCTAAATAAAACACATGATTTTGAGCATATGAGAGAAAACTTGGGTTTATGAATGGAGAGTGTTTGTTCAATATGCACAACATAGAGGGCTTACAAGAACTACAATCCCCATTTTGGAAGGTGGGTGAACTCTACACCACACTTTAATAACCATAACCAAAACATTAGTCGTGAACAATGTGTTTCGCATACAGGTAACTGCAATGATACAGAAATTCACAGGAAAAGAAACGCAATTCTTCTTCTAAGAAAAAGGACTCATCTCATGCTTGATGCTCAACAAACGGACTCAGCTCAGGCTCGATGCTCAACAAACAGACTCAACAACTAGAAAATTTGATCACAAGAACCAGCACTTACCTTGCTAGGAATGTGCCGTCCAAAGAACACCGAGCCTTTGGAGAATTCCGGCTGATGATTCGGATGCGAATGAACATAAACCGAGTACAGTCCCTCTTGGCCTCGAAAGAAGGCTTCCCAGATGGACGCCAACGGCAAAGGACCCGTCGTGAGGAATACGAATGCAATCTTCCTCTTCCCTTGGACAGGCTTCTCACGACGTCGGGGTACCATAGACGATCGCCACAGCAGCTCCTCGTCCTCCATGGTATGCTGCACGGGAAACATGGACTCGAACACCATGGAGGACGAGGGAGCGAATCCCGTGAAGTAAGAGGACATGTCCGTGTTGAGAGGGAGGAGGGAGGATCCGACCAAGCCGATGAGCACGCCCGTGCCCAGAAAGATGAAGAAGAAGAAGACGTTCCGGAGCTTCGTCGGCCATTCTCGCTTCTGGAATTGCGCTTTCCCTGCCGCTGACCTTGCTGTTTGTTGCTGTTGTAGTTGCTGTTGTAGATGTTGCTGCTGTTGTTGTAGTTGTTTTTGATGCTGCTGTTGTTCTCCCTCCTCTACATCCCGACTCAACAGCCTCTTGGTCTCCCCTTGCATCCTCCTAACCTAACAAATCCCTGCTTCCTCCTGTTAACGTCCTATTCTTCGCATCTCCCTGACCAAAACCTGCAGCTAGGGTTCCTTACATATTCTTGCTCTCGATTCCCTCCTTCAATCTTTCGACACCCCCGTGGCTTTATTCCAAAACGGACTTCGCTGCTTCTCTAGCTAAAGTCCGATTCTTCGCATCTCCTAGACCAAAAACCTGCAGCTAGGGCTCCTGCATACTCTTGATCTCGATTCCGCCTTCAATCTTTCAACAACCCCGTGACTCTATTCCATAGTTTAGATCTCAGATCAATCCGCTGATTCCACCAAAGCAGCGCCTCTGAACGCGCCTCATTCTGCCAATGCCATGCACGACTGACTTCGACACCGCTTTCGTTCCAGTTTCTGTGCACACGATCTTGGAATTCAGGGGACAAATATTGCGTATCTTAGGGTTTCCTCTTCTTCTTGACAGAACTTCCGACTCAAATACTAGATCCGCAACGACTTTGATACCCAAAACAGGGGAGAGAAAACTAAAGGAGGTAAAGAAAAAGAAAAAGGACAAGTGCAATTCCTCGAAATCTCCACGACGGTCGTCCAGGTTTTCACTAAACTGCCATTCCCTGCACGTGCTTTCGTAAGCGAGCCTTCCAATGAAGTGGTTCGCCTATTCTGTGATGAAGCTCACTCGTTTCGGCTGTGTTTCGGCTGTGAGAACAAGCGAATCAAAGCAAAATGCGAGAGAAAGGCAGATACTGTGGGACTAGAGTGCCATAGTCACTTGAAAATGCGCAAGAAAGAGAGTAAAAGAGGAGATGACGACGACGAAGAAGAAGAAGTTGAAGAAGCACCTCTGCTTCCTCGGGTCTACGGAAATCCTGAGATTTCCTGTGCTGCTCCAAGCTGGTGCGCACTCGCCCACACTAACTGGATTCTTGACCTCTCACACTAATTTCGACCCGCACGGCCGGCTTCTATCACCGAGGATCCAGTTACGGAATGATTCAGGTGGGTACCCCAAAACCGCCATTGAACCTACATTTATTACTAAAGTAGAACCGCCTATACCCGATCACTTAAGCAATTCTAGAATAATCATGACGAGTGTAAAGCTATGGACATTTTTCCCATGTAGAAAGATAGAAAATATGGGGAATACAAATTTTTCACAATTTTATTCCCAAAACTGAAATTACTATGATTTTTGGAAGCCAAAAAGTGCTTTGAATCCATAGCCAATGTCTAAAGTCTTCCAATTTGAATCATAGCCAAGACTACTTTCTAGTTGGTAATTCCGACACATTTTATGACACTTTGGACATGTGTCATGACTTTATTGGTCCCAACCTTGAAAATGGAAAAAAAATACATTCCAAGCTTTGATTAAAAATCTCTTCTAGCCTTGATTGGGAATAGCTACATCCTACAAGTTTAGTATGGGTCCCTAATTGGAAACCCGTAACTGGATAGTTTAGTGGATAGTTTTACTTTTGGGCATCCTTATTAGACTGGTCAATTTTTCATCAATTAGTTTAATAATAGTAATTGCATTGTTGAGGTCATGAATTTCTCTGGAAATAGAAGCGGGTTTATGAGGCAAGTGAAGAAGGTACGCCAAGCTAAAACAATGGACACCATGAGTTATAGGATCCGATTTCTTGCATGAAGTGGCCAAATTCTGAACGGTTCTTTCCCAGGCTTCCACTTTCTAGCAAATACATCAAGTTCATAAATGGACCAACTACCATTAGTTCCAGGGATTGCTATGCGCGCTTTTGAAAACATGCACTTCCGATTTGTTCACTTGTACAAAGCTCCCACATTATAGAAGAAGAAGACTTCAAGCTCTCACAAGCCTATTTGGTGCCACTTGTCACAATGTTACATGGGCTGCGCAGCTTTTTCAAATTTTCTGACAGCTTCTCTAGTTCCTTGTGGTTGCTTTTGCCAACTTGGGAGTGGGTTTCATCAATAGCATAAGTCCTTTTCAATGCAGCCTATGAGCGCTTTTGAGTACTCTACTAACATTATTTTCTTTTTCTACTATATTCTCAAATTTAGGGAAATTTGAAAATTTCTTGTGCTTGCATTCCTTCCAAGCACTGTTCTTTCTTTTCTTTTCTTCAATATTGGCTATTCAACACCCCAGGTATTCATAGTCCAATTTTTGGCGCTTTTGGGTGCACCTACCTTAAAAGCTAAAAAAATTTTGAAGTAGAGAAGACATGTAATTTTGTCTTCTAAAAATAAATATAATTTTTTCATACAAATCTAACTTAAAAATGACTACAAATTGAGTAGTAGGCAATGAGGCTTGAAATCAATGGTTTTATAGTTGTCCTTTAAGGATTAAATATGTAATAATACAACGGCCTAAAAGTGTTCTTCTACTCTCAATGGTGCTTCAAAATCAATTTTCTATTATTGTGTGCATTTCTAAACATTTAAAAACATTCTTTCAATTCTTAGATGGACTCTCTTCTCCATCAAGTTTTTAAATTGGTTTATTTTATTTTATTTTATTTTATTGCATTCATTATTTTCTAACAATTTAAAGATCTAAGCAAATTTTTTCTTTAAATTTTGCACTAAGCTTTTTTGTATGAAACATTTAGAGAAATTTTTTTTTGATCAAAAATTTTGAGAATGAAATTTTTATAGTGTATTTGATTTATTTTACATATTTTATTTTATTTTTGAAAAAAATCAAAAATCAAACCAATCCCATTAGTAGTACCCATTTGATGCAACAAAATTAGCAAGTATTTTCTGCTTTTACCTTTAACAAATGTTAACAAAGAACCATCAAAATAATCATATTAAATTTCAACAAATTATAATAAAAATTAGTCAAAAAAATCTAAAGAATTGTAAGCATAGGGGTGGTTATATAATAGTCATTCTAGAACCCTTCCTTAATAATCTTATATCAAATAAAACAAATTTTTTATTTAAATGTTCTAGACATATTATTTCTAAAATATGTAGTGACTTTTGGTTTCTTTTAATATTCTATAATTTTGACTGTAGCCCATAATCGCTATATCCTTCATAATAGATTGAATTAATTTGTTTCAAAAGAGAAACTATCATGATCTTCCAATGGATAAGGTTTTCATTTCAAAATTTCATATAATATTGACACAAACTAGCAAAAAGATCTCATAATTATGATTTAAAGTAAATTCTTGCAATTCTCTAAGTTCTTTCACACATATTTGCAAGAAATCCATGTTAGTGAGTTTTTGAAATTATGAAAGCCTAGAACAAATCTAATTGTAGTGTACAAGGTCAATAAAGCACCTATGTAAAAGCACATGTAAGAGTTGAATTTAAATTTCGAGAGGTGAAGATTTTTTTTAGATATTCTAGTAAATAATCCTTGAATGTTAAATTTTTTGGCAATTAGCATCTACTCCTATTTGCTTTATAATTTTGAAACTTTGTAGAGTTAGTTATGAAATTTTGAAATTGAAATGTCATAAGGTTCTAAAATTGCCTACTTCCTCAAATATACACTACCTGAACATTGTTGATACAACAAAAAAGCAATATCTACAAATAGTGTACATTTGAAGAGGTGTGCAATTTTAGATCTTCTACTTTAGTACAATGGTATTAAAAAGGTCTCATCAAATTGCAATGATTCATTAGGATGGTGTATAGATGTCATTTGGGTTTAGAAGAACAAACAATTGCTTAAAAATGTACTACTGAAAACATGTCATATATTGTGATGGATGAAATTATGACAACTTGTTTTTAACTTGATAATGTCATTACAAACTCTTAGTATTGGATGCATGACAAAAAAATCCTTCTATATTAGATAGAAGTGCAAATTTTCATACTTGAAACTTTGGATGAAAAAGGGAGATTTTGCATGATGGTTCAATCTCCAATCAATGTTTTTGTTTTTTTAAGCAAATGATTCATACAATACCTCCTAAGAAATGATTTCACAATTATCAATCCAACATTTGAAGGTTAACCCTTCAAAGACAATGTAGCCTAGGTGAGTCACTAAAAATATCATCCATTTGGGGTACTACGTGAATCATTTGCTTAAAAATAACCAATAGTACTTAGTGGAGGCCAACAAGTTCTAGTGCTCTCAATAGTGCTTTAGAACCAACTTTTTAGTAGATTTGTATAATAAATCCTTCTTCACACCTACATAGATAAAGTTTCCCCTTAAAAGTCTATGTACACATATGGTTAACCCAAGTGGACAAATACACTTTCTAAATTTCTAAGTGAATGTCATTGTTTCAAGTTTTCAATTGGTATGGCCCCTCTGAAATATAAAATATGACAAAATAGAGTAATAAATAGTAAATTTTAAAAAAAACTTACAAAAATATGGATTAAAACAAACAATATATCGTACATTTTTGTTATAAATTTCGAGAATGATAAGCCCAACCTTCAAATGTTATACTCAATCTTGTATAGGGTGTACACATTGTGTTAAACCAAAATAATACATGCATTTTGTGCTTTTATCATTCAATGTAACATGTTTTAACCCCTAAGCGCTCAAATGACCATTTTTTGGTTACTATCTGACTTCGGGCAGAATTTTCGGGCAAAAAAAAAAATTAAATTTTTTTTTTTTTTCAATTTTGAAAAAATTAGGTTTTCTTTCAATATTGATATTCAAAACTAAGATCAGTATAGTCAAATAAAAATTATAATAGATATAGTACAAAAAGGTTTAGAATTGCCTAGTGTTGAAAAACTTATTATTTTGGGAAAGTCTTGATGGTCTCATTACTAGATCTTTTGCATTTTTTCACAAATCAATAGAAACCACAATTTTGACCAATAAAAAAAATTCATATACTAAATAAAGAAATTGTATTTTTGATGAATTTTTGAAGTTATATCTTCAAAATTCATTTGAAGAGAATTTAAAAATAATTTTATAATTTTTGCCGCATAGATAATTTCTACATTTTGTGCTTCACATTATCTTCTTTGATACTAACTTCAAAAAGTTACAGAACTTACATTTTATAACACATTTGTGTTTTGTCCTAAGCCCTTGGGCTTTTAGGGGTTAAGGAAATTTTATAAATTTTGATATAACCTAATGAAGATTCATTTATTTAAAACAAAATAATTTAAACAAGGGAAATAATTTGCATGAGAATATTTATACAATAAAAGTATCAGAAGAGATTTGGGGCATTAAGAAATTCTTTCAAGCCCAATTCTCACATTGTGAGCTAGTGATTGTTAGTCAAATTTAAAAATTATAAATTAATTAAATATTATTATGTGATGTGGTAATCTCTTGACTATATCAGACCACTTATGTGACATAGTTTCTAAAGTTCCCATAGTCAAAGAACTTGTAGTCTTCTAAAGGCCCAAAAATCTTGTAATGATGATTTAAATACAAAAAAGACTATCAATGTCCCTCTTTGGAGATGATTGTATGAATCAACTCTTTTTTGAGGCCATTGTTTGTCTCCCATTATCTTCTTTTTAATTGGTCAACTTGTCAATTATTGTTGATTTTTCCTATAGGGTTTACCTTCTAGTCAGTTTCTTAGCAAGTAACAAAATAACTTAAAAGAATATGCGCCTAGTATTTTGAGAGCCGATGAAGAAGAAGAAAATAATTATTATATTTGTAATTATTGGATTAAAAACAATTGATTTTTAACCCCTAAAGCCCTGAGTTGCATTTTTTTGGCAATATAGTGATTTCGGGTAGTTCACTATGAATGTAGTTTTTATTTATTTTTCTTTGAAATTTTCACCCAAGATGTGACCAAAGAGTAGCTTTAAGGCCCAACAATTTTCATAACTTTTGACTTTGTGGTTAAAAAGTTATGGCATGATATGTCATTTTGTTTGCTCGGTAGGTAGCCCAGGTAGCTGAAAAAACTTCTTTAAAAAAAAGCCTTTTCTTAAAAATGAAATTTCAAATTGATTCTTTAGATTTATACAGATAAAGAAAGCTTTGAATCATTCCATTTGGATTAATGAGTCAAAAATTATGAGGAATTTTAATTTGCGGGTAGGTATGGTTTTCAAAGACTCCATACCTACCCTCAAAGCCCCTTTTTGCACCCCTAAGGGAGCCATTGGAACTTACTCTGTTATCAACAATGATAAAAGTTAAAAATTTGAATTCATATTAAGAATTAAAGACTCTAAATACTACAAGATTAACCAAAAACACAAAATAAGAGGCAAAGTTTTTATTTATCCCCAACAAAACCTAGATAAGGAAATGAGAGATCTTAGTTTCCAACTATTGTCTTGTGTATATAGTTTTTATTTTATTTCAATTGTTTTATAAGGCAACGAACAATCTTCTTTTGAAATTACAAAACTCTTTACATCCGCACAACCACATGGATAAAATAGACAAAATTTGGATGAAAAATCATTCATTCATCCAAATATGCACACATTCTAAAAATGGAATATATGATAGTAGGATACTCTCACAAGGTCAAATAGCAATTGAGTGATCTCATCCATAAGGTAGAAGGCTCTTAAATGGAGCGGGTTCTAAAATGGTGCCCTATCTTAAATGTACAGTAGTTGTATATGTTTCTTTTTCATAACCTTTAGCAATATACTGACAGTGTACATTGTAGCTAGGGCACCATTTTACAGCCCTATGCCCTTTAACTTCAAAATTTGATAACTAATTCAAAAAACCTCAGAAAAATATGAAACGACTTGGATTAGATGTCAATTCTACTTGTTTTTCAAGGTAAATTTACCGAAAAATATTTCTAGAGGTTTTACCTCCCTGAAATTCTGTTTCAGCCCTTAGATGGTCCATTATAAGACCTCTTACCTTATTGTTGTGCACGGCCTTGGGTACCACAAGAACTCACTCTCAAGCCGAATAAACCCAATGGCACCTATTACCACACCGCTCACATTGATTTCTTCAGTTCAGTCTCAATTGTAAGTTGTTGCAACGATCTCTCCTCACGGCTTTCAGGTAAACCAGCTCTCCCGCTTTCATTTTCTGTTTTAGGGTTTCAAGCTCAAGTTGCACATGCAATTTCTGTGGTGATCCCTGTTGCAACCTGTTGAAGAAAACAACAACATTAAAGACAACATTAAAAACAACATTAGGATATTGTTTGCACGTCCTGCTTAGTTGAACAAACATCCCAATGTTGTGTGTGTTCTTTAATGTTGTTTCAAAAGGAACTTTGTTTCAATATTCACATGAAATCAGTTTGTGAATAATGGTATGTTTGCACTTAGTGTTATGGGTGTTGTTTACAATTTGAATTCGATTAAGTAGGTCTAAATTTGTTTCTAAGACCCTCAGTAACAATACTCTTTAACATCAAGTGCAAACATATCATAATTGTTGAGTTTGTTGATTGTTTGTAGCAACAATGGATTGCTTAGTAGGCTATTTGACAACCCGGGAGGAGTTTCAAACCTTTATTGGTTGTAGATCAAAAGGGAAGAGGCTTTGCATTGATAGAAACTATGCTAAGAAAGTTTGAATAGATCACTTAAAAAACTTGTAGTAGTAGCCTACTGCTATAGGAATAGAGCTCTTGTTGTATAGCTATCTTTTTAGTTCAATTAATTGAGTTGGCATTGAAGAATCATTTTTTGCTCCAAGCATTGTTACTTTACAAGGTGAGTTTTCTTGCAAATTTACAACAATTTTATATTCTTTTCCAATACTTTCCTCTTTATTAATTTTTCAACCTTTAGGGTTAGAGTTTCATGAAGTACTTGTTGCTAATTACCACTCTTTATAGATGATGGACAATTGGAAAACAATACTTCAAATAGATTATAATATACTAGGTGGTTATTCTTGCTTTATCAATGGTGTATGACAACCACTAAGGTAGCATTAAAGTAAAGCAACAAAATAAAATTTTCAATGTCATTTGTATAACCATATAGTAGATGTTTTGTTCAATCAAATTAACAAATTAGTGTAAATGATGTTGCAAGTAGAATTTGAATTTTCTACTATTCAAAGAATACACTAAATTTTTTCAAAAGAAACACTACAAACCTTTACAATAGGTCATAGACTCAATAGGAAACAACAAAATTTGATTTGCTATGAGATAGAAAATAGGTGTTTGATTTAGGTGTTTGTTACTTTAAGATGTTACTATCTTATACAAAATTCAATGAGATTGAACAAGAAGAGATAACACTTGCTTGATCCATAATGTACTAAATCCACTGTTAAAATTGTACTCCATTGATGTTTTGGTCAAATTTATAAGAATCTATTTAGGTTGATATAAATTATCTTCTAACACCTTGATGGAGACATTAAGGATGGAAATTTCCATTTAGGTCCATGAAGCTTAAATAGTTGGGCAACTCCCAACAGTTGCTTCATTCATGTTCATTTAAACCGGCAAAGTTACCCTTCTTACAGTAGAATACAACATTGATACATAGTCAAGAGAAAAGTGGCATTCTTACAATGTCAAATAATGCTACCAAACTCTTCAATTAGTACAGAAGACAATCAAGCTCTCTACCAAATGACTCGATAGCTAAAAAAAATGAGCTCCTTGCACCAGTGATCATCAGTACATGTGACATATGGACCACATCCAATCAGATGTGTACAGAACTTGAGAGATTCTTCAGATAATACTACGAATATACAATCACAAAGAGTAACACTACCGAAGAGTAGATATGCAGAGGATTAAACGAAAAGAGACATGAAAATCATAAATATCAGTTAGGACCAGAGGCACTTGTTGGGAATAGAGTGTAAAAGTGGAGAAACTGCGATTTTGTCAAGCAGGAGAAAGAAGGAGACGCCCATTCCCTCGATGTCCGCCTACGCCAATGTGGTGGTGGGGAAGTTGAAGCTGAAGGGCAAGCCGCTGGACGTGAGGGCCGCGGGGACGAAGAAGAAAAAGAGGAAGAGAGACGCGCAGCAGGAGCAGCTCCGTTTGCTGACAGGCCTGGATGAAGAAAAAGGAGAAGTGGTAGAAGAAGAGCAGGCCAAGAAGCACTCGCCCTCGGAAGCGGACGCAGAAGCGAAAGGAGAAGTTGAAGTTGAAGGGGAAGGGGAAGAAGGAAGAGCTGTTGAGAGGCCAGGAGCTCCGTACGAGGACCAGCGGACGGCTGCTGAGAAGAGGTACCACGAGCAGAAGGCGCAGCTGGATGCGCAGCGCATGTCTAAAGTGGCGTGCAAGAGCCACCGGCAGCGCGTAGAAGAGTTCAATCAGTATTTGGCCAATCTTAGTGAGCATTATGACATTCCGAAAGTCGGTCCTGGATGAGATGAAACAAACCAGGGCCGCTTTACCAGCCAAGCAAAAAACTATGAAACACCAACCCCAAATCCCGGGTCCCTGGCCTGCTAAGCATGCGTTGCGATACTCACCTCGAGCGTGATCAGTTCCAGCTAAGTTTGCAACCTAACTGAAATGAAGCTCCCACAGCCGTACAGAGTCTGCCCAACCTAATGCACACAACGATACACAGAAAGGGCTTTCTTCAAACATGGTGCATGAGAATAAGAGTTAAATATCCTCAACTCTCCTCGAGTCATCATCAGCCTCGTGAGAATGCAAATTCATTTCAAAAGTGACTGTTCATTGCATTGTCCTACCTCGAGTCTACAGAGATATGGGGTAGAATAGAACACGATCATGCCGCACCGCATATCAAGTGTCACACTAGCCGCATAATGGTCAAGTCTCTGCCCTAACTTAGCTACATTCGCTACTGTTATACAAATTGGTTAATGAGGTGGAAAACAAAACTTTCCTGCCGGAGGTCATTCTGCACGTCTGGACGTTCTCCAGATGTCGATCGGTCAGCTTCATTGCAACTAAACTAAATGGGAACTAAACATAAATTTAGGGTCATGTAACTCCATCAAACCTCAACGACCTGTCTCGATCTTATGTTCTTCACAGGAAGGCAATACCCTCCTCAATTCGTTACCAGTCACCACAATGTCGCTATCTGTCAAGAATATCACAACGCATAATTTGTTTGCCGTAAGAAAGTTCTACAAACCATCCCATGCGCCTGGACGTAGGATGCGTTTCATAAACTCGTAGGTCATAAACACGATGCCCACACTGGGAATGACCTTGTAGTACTCGGGAAGAATCCCCCGGTACAGACCAAAAATACCCTCTTTCGCAACGATCTCTTTGAAAGTGCCTCCAAGTCCGGACGTGTACACCTTGGCTTTTCCTCCGGCTCCTTCCAACTGCATCCGCCTCCTTACCAAGTCAATAGGGAATGTGGCTGTAGAAATCAAAACCCCAAGTATATCCCAATTAGTACATTTCATATCAAACAAAAACTTATTTTTACGATTTGGGATAGGATGTGATAAATGCAGCAGAAGAAACCTTCCAGAAGAACAGACTACGGAACAGTGGAAAGATGAGGCTAAGAAATCTGGAAACAATAATCTGCGGGTGAAAATATTATAAAATGACAATCACACCGAAAAAGAGATTGAAACAAGTTTTCATGAACTAAAAATAGAAATTAGAACTGATTCCAAAAAGCAAAGTGGAGAGGAATCCAGATCTTCCTATCTGCATCCTGAGGTATACCTGTCGATGAACATATTCCAGCGAAACTGCCACAAGCAAGACTAACTAAGGCTGGTGACATGTCTGGCCTGCAGTCATCAAACCCGCTGACTTGTTAGAACATCTAGAAGCACACACACCGACGAACTGTCTTTTAGGTTGCAATCTGTTTCCCTAAGATTTTTTCGACTACTAGTTTAAAAAAACAAAACCCAATTTCTTTTGAATTCTATTTATTTAATGAAAAAAAAGCCTATTCGCAGAGGCTAAAAATACGCACAATTCTACGTGAGAAATTCTTGGACGCTTTGAAAAAGCAGAGATGGGATTGAAAGACATAATTAAATATCGAAGTAAAAAGATGGTAAATTGTCGTACCTTCTAGCAACCCACATCGACTTCAAGGTTTCATAGACACAAAAATTGATGGCTATGTTTGGACCAACACCCTGTTTCAAAAAGGAACAACACTTTCGTGAGATGCAAGCCTTTTCGTAGCACTTTCAACCTCTAAGGGTTAGACTAAGCAGCGTACACAACCAAAGTCCTTGGATGTCCCCTAATGTTTCCCGCACAAAGGAGAGCTTGCATGATGGGGCCAGGGACAAATAAACAACCTCATATCAGAGGACAATATCTACGATGTCAAATCATGCGTAAACTGTGAGACATCCTCATTGATGCACATAAACTTCAACAGGCCCTCAATTCTTGCACTAATACCATCACGCACCGTTTCCAAAACCCTTCGGTTGAGACCTAGCTTTTCAATTATTTGTTGTGCTACTTACAATCAAGTTGCGACCTAAAAGAAAACCAGGTTCTCTCCTGCCATATTCTCAACTAGGTCATCTGAGAGCACACCTACGACGCTAGTCGCTTCTCTCAAAGCGTCCACACTCACGCGCATCATGATCCAGCCCTACACGATACATGAACAACACTATATTACTGGTACTTACCTGCCTTAGCACATGGGCAAGCGTCGGTTGGGCATCACTGAAACCCCACCCAAAAATGTTTTGCGATTTCACAACACTCTTCAGCAATGCCCGACCGACCCCAGACCTGCATGTGGTGTGTTCACGCACTTCGCATCAGCCAAGCTTCTAGTCAGGGAGTTTCAATTATAACTTAACGATAGCATCAACGAGAGTGACTGGGACCATATTCAACGCCAACTGCACTCATTTGAAGGGATTCAAGGGAGGGACATTCTTATTAGTATAAACTTACCTGAAGCTACAACAAAATTCCATCAAGTCTGTAAACCTGGAGACATCCAAGGAGGGTTCAATTTCACAGTTCCCTCAATTACCTACTTGGGTTCTCAACACCTTTCGCTTGGAGGAACTAACACTACCAGTAGTTGTAGAGTATCACGACTACCATCTCAGGGCAGGACTTGGTAAATATCTGCTCTACTCACTACTCGGATGATAATTAAGTTGTAATTTACTGTTTTCGTATATGTAAAATTGAAAGGCAATTGCCACAATTACACAGCACTTCTAAGGATAGTTCAGTGGCTTTACCATTAGCGTCGTCCCCATGCCTTTGTATAGCCCTCGGTAGCCCTCATCGCGAGTAATCGTCAGAAGGGCGTGAGAGATGCCTCGGTAATACATTTCCTTCGTCTGCAACGTGTACCAAAAGGAGAACAGTGAAATCAAGCACAAGCAACGCTATTACAAATCCGACCACACAAACTTCTCAGTGACAACTGGTAGCCTTAGAGTCATCGTGTCCAATCATGCGAGAGGTCTGGCTCACATAAGAGTGAATAATCTACCTATGAGCTAGATGTGAGCCGACGTATAATGGGGGTCAACAAAGACTCTGCAGAAAGTATCTAGATAAGGCCCCGGGCATGCGAAAACACATCTACATGCTTGTGACAAACTTAAGGAAGATTTACCTGTGCAGCCAAGCGCGTGCGAACTAAGTCCAGTGGATACGTCAAGGATGCAGCTGTGATACCAGCACCCCCACCAGCTAATAACCTTGTACCCATTCCAACTCCGAGGCTTTCCTGATTGCCTTCAATGCCCATCATCTTCCTAAAGTGCTGCCAACGAGAGGAGCGTGTCACCATCTTTGAAGGTGACATTTCTGATGCGTGCAGAAATTGGAGGGATAGAGTAAAACAAAATGAAAAGATGGATTCAACTACAACCTCAGTTGTGTTAATCAAGTCCTTCATCAACAAGCTTCACACTCCAAAACTCTAAAATTTAACAATACTATAAGTTGGGTCCGTAGGCTGTCCTCGCCTGATATATTACAGAACAATAGCTTACCATCTTGTACTGCTCGTAAGCAAAGAAATTTATGGATGAATACGGAAGCCGATGAACTATAGTGACTCCGTTGCCCTTCCAGAATGCTCGGAAGCCTTCCTCTCGAAAGATTCGTGTGGCTTCTTTCAAAATACTAGGGCTGCTCATGATAGCACCATCTGCTCGCATCCCTTGGACCTGAAGCATCAACCATAATCATAAAAGGTAACGGTGTGAGCGTGAAAAGAAGATTCGGAAAGTCGCATTCTCGACTGTGACTTTCCCCAGGAACAGAAAACGGCCACACTAGGAGAAAGTATAGTAAGTATCACACCTGGAAGAGTATAGTAAGTCGAGCAAGCGGAGCCGTGCAGGTTTTGCTGAACGCCCCGGCGATGCCGCCAGCAAGCAGCTGCGAAGCTGTGCCGATTTGAGATGCCACCGGTCGCACGTGAGCTTCCTGCATCGCTCCGGGGGGTTTAACCTCATTGCTGCTGCTACTCGGTCTGTCGTCAATTGCGCCTGCCAGTGCTCTGTGTGCTCCACCCACCACACCACCTAATTGAGCTTCACCCGCATGTGGTTGCATTCCTCTTTGTTTCCCGTCAACTCTTGTTCATTTGGATTGGCGTGGATGGACGATCTTGGTCAATCTAAACGACGACCACTAGAGGAGAATCGCAAACTGCTGCTTAACCCGCAATAGAACCTACTTTACTGCAGAGGCTCTTGCGCGTATCGAGTTCAGCTAAAAAATCCCCCGATTGAGCCAGAAACGGAAGCCAAATGATTGAGTCTAATAGATTAATCTCTTGCAGTCACGAACCTGCAAAGGTCCACCTTCTCTTCTGCAATTGAGACCACTTCAATCTTTCATATTTGGGCTTTGAACTCTTCCTCAGTCTATCTCAGAAGGCGGCAACTTGTCACTACAACCACGGCCCTAGGCTCTTACAATTCCGTAGTAAATCTGCACATATTATCAACAAAAACCGGTTTCAGTTAGCAGAAATAAACGATTCATTCGTGCTCATGGCAAGAAACGTGCAGACTTTTGAACATGCACACCTTTGAACTGATATCATTCCCAATTTCTGTTGTGAAAAGATACTCACAACCCAATGAAATTCAGCTCAGAGAAACAGAAAAAAAATAGAGAAACATAAATAATTTACAAAAGTAAACAATACTGACGGTTTAGCCAAAAGTTTGTCACTCTATTTCAAAGTCAAAGATGCTCAGCCGCTGACACTTGCTACTCTCAGTAGTTTGGTTAGTGAAAGTTCGTAGTAACTTAGCGTTACTGCATACAAATCTGGATACACCACAACTTAATCGCCGACTCTCTGGAAACTCATTCTAGCTAGTGCAAGTAGACATCCACCAGCGTCATAGTTTCAAATCACAAGAATATCTGACTAGCGAAACGATACAACCACTCCTTCCCAAATTAGGTCTCGAAACCCGCTCCCAGCATCCATTTAACAGAGGCGTAAAACTCTAGCTAATGCATCAAATAGTTCAACCTGCGACGCGAAAAACTCACTCTACTCTTCCGTAAAAACCTCCTCCGTCAGAACTAAACCCCAAATACACCCTAAAACCTAAAAAAATCGACAGCGATCCAAACAAATTACAGGACACATCAGAGCTTGACAATCCAAAGCGGCAACATCAACAAACACACAAGGGAAAACGTCCGAGGAAATACGAGTGCGAGATTGAGAAAATTCTCGCTGAAAATGCGCAATCGAGAATCGCCAATGTGTTCGTCCTCCGTCTACGAAAAACCTCCGCGGAAAGGTTGATGCTTCAATTGACGAAACCGAATGGAAACATCACCAAAAATTGCGGAAGACAACGTGGTCTAGCGGTGTAAGTTATCACCGTACGCGACGATCGATGGGGACGACAACGACACGAAAAGATGGTCAAAAGCAAACACGAATTGGAAAAAATTAACAATACAATTTAGGGTTTCCAAACCCTAGCTCCCACGTTTTTCACAGAGTCGGGCTCCAGAATCTAGATATTTTGTAGAAACTCTTCCTGTTTAGGACATTTCGGGACTCTAATGGATCTGGCACAAAGCGGCGAATATTCCGATGGAGTAATGATTGTGCGGTGAAATGTCTCGGTGAGGGAGATTTCTTGCGTGTAAGGTGGTACACCCAAAAGCGTCACAATTTGGTATTGTGCATAGTTACTAGTTTTAGGCTATTCAGATTTTCGTATAGTCTTGTTGTTGGCAAGAGAGAAAGCATGTTCCGATGCACCAATTATGGCATTTGGATACAATATGTAAAAGTTTTAAAGGGTCAAAGTTTGTTTCTAGAAGCCCCATCTATAGTTTGTGTAAGACAACTGATTTTGAAAATGCACACAAATTTTAGTTGGGCTTTTGGATGCTTCCACTTTAGATTTAAGTTTTGAATGGAAATTTTTATTGGGGGGGCCTACAGATTTTTCTTTTAATGTTGTGGATGAGAATTGAATTTTAGTTTGGTAGAAGGAGTTTGAAATGAAACTTTACTTTTTAATTTGAAATCTAAAAAATCTAAATTTTTATTTAGAAATGGATTTTTGTACATTTATTTCATTCATGATATCTTATTTGTAACATTGATATTATAAAAATATCTATTTCTAATGCCTAAAATTAATTAGAATTTAGTCACTTTTTTTATTGATTTTGACAGAAATTTGCTGAAATTTGTTCAAATCAACAAAAAAGTGACAAAATCAACATGACCAAAATAATAGAAAAACTAAATTTTCAAATAGAGTATAGGATCAAAAAAATTCCCAAATATTTTACTAATGCTTGCTTTTTAATCTTCCTTTTTAAGAATTTCCTAGTATATTCTACAATAGCTACATTGCAAGATTGAATTGTTAAATTTCATATACAAGTTTTCTTTATCCCTTTATCAAAAATAGAGTTTTAATTTGCAAACCATTTTATTCCAAAAA
Organism: Thuidium tamariscinum; assembly: GCA_947034885.2. Lineage (NCBI taxonomy): Eukaryota > Viridiplantae > Streptophyta > Bryopsida > Hypnales > Thuidiaceae > Thuidium > Thuidium tamariscinum. Next base: position 17,306,761 of record OX344758.2, read on the forward strand.
CATGTGATATCTCATTATAGTTACAATCTTTAGGTTATAGTTGTTATTACATTGATATATACAATTGTCATCAATCAAATTTCAAGTGTCCCACATGGGCTATTTATAACTAAGCTCGACTACTAAAAGCAATGAAAATTTTAAGCCAAATACATATTAGATGATTGATTTGAGGTTGTGACTTTTGATATTGTTTTTTTTAATCATTTCGTGCATTTCAAGTTCAATCATTATGAATTTGGATTTGTAGCTACAATTATTTGAAGTGTTGTTTTGATTTAATGTTCATTGTAGCCATTAGAATGCACTTGATTATAAAAATTTAAAGTTTGTGCCATTGTGAGTTACATCTTCTTTTTTACAAGAATAGGCATTAGAGGGGATTTGAGGCCTCCAAACGGCCATTGCGGGATTGTTCCCTGAAATTGTTCCCGTAACTACTAGCCACTGTCAGGCCAGCATTTATCCAAAAAAATAAAAAATAAAAATTGGGGTCCTGAAATATGAAAAGAGTCCAATTTTTTTTTCAAAAATAAATAAATTTAATGACATGGCACTCTCTCGACGACGTAGGATTTCTGTTCACGCAATCCGGGAACCCGCAATCTTCCAATGGCCTCAAAAATCTCCTAATGAGTCTATTAATTCAATTTTATTTAAATTTATAAAATCAAAATTTATATCACAAAATTTAAATCTAAATCTAAAATTCATGAGCTTTTAAATTTTACAAATTACAAAAACAAAAATTTGAAGTTTAGAATTTACAAATGAAGAAAGTATAGTTCTTTCACATGACATTCAACTTAGATTTAATTAAAACCAATGTCATCATTAGATGATTGTTTTGTTGAAAATCTTAAATAAATCTTTGAAAAGAGTTGTATTAACAAAGTTAATACCACCTAATGTGCACCACCACCATCAATACAAACCCGAATATAAAAAATGATGGATTTGCTATTGATGATATTCATTTATTATAAGAATGTAAACAATGTTTCCATTAAAATATACTAAATATGAAAATGTGACTCTTTGACCATGAACAACGTTGACTTTCAAGACAATTAATAAATCCTTGGGAGTCATTGCCTATAGTGGTAATAGTTACTGAGTCCTATTCTAACCTTAATGGTGTAGCTACCAATTCCTCAAGAAGTGCAACAAATAATAGAAGTAGCCATATATTGGTACAAACAAATGTAGGATGTCAAAAAAACATTAGAGCAAAACATTATAATTAGATTGATTATACTATAGTGTATGTAAAATGTCATTGGGTATATTGTGAATATTGTAGGGGGTAGAATAATATGATGCATTAGGAAAAAAATTAGACTTAGAATCCCTCTCTCCCTTTTATTGATTGAGTAGGTTAAAATTCTTAATTATTAAATAAGGGCTAGCATTTAACCCTATATTTAAACTACATTGTGGCTTTTTATTCTAGATACTATAAGCTTTGATGATCTAACTTACATACCACTCATAGTTTGAGAATAAAATGAAGGTCATTAGCCTATTACATACAACATGTGTTGTATTTATCTTAGACTTTCTTTAAGCTTAGCTAAGTATGTGATTTATTTACCACAACTACACTATAGTAAACTACCTTATCAAGCATTTTAATTGACCTCCAATTAATTTTTTACAAGGCTTAGATTCACAATCACATGACATATTAGTTAGGAATGATTTGTGGTCTAGCCATCATATGTTTGGAGGGCTATATGACTTATTCACCTAGATTTGTGTATAAATAACCAAATTCCTACATCAAGTTGGCCCCATGATGAATACAAGATTTGCCTAAGTGCTTCAACGACACAGACTATTTGTATTTACTACTTTACATGCTCACAAAGGGCTTTGCATCTTAGAAAAAGATGAAAATACTCTATATACGGCTATATGATTACAAAACTTTTAAACTAAGCAATTGTCTAAATCTTATTTCTTTAGCTAGAGCTTATATTTTTAGCCTTAATTTATTCTCTCGACAAGCATGATTGTTTTCTAAAAAAGAGACTTAGAATCAGAGCATTCTTGTCTTTGATGATTCCTCTCACTCAATTAATCTACCTAAACTATTAGGTTTTGTTTGTGTCTTTATTTTTTTGATATATAGCTTGGACTTCTTGAGATATTTTTCAATGCCTTATCTTTAAAAGATGAATGGAATTTGCATCTAATCCAAGTTGTTTCATATTTTTTAGAGCTTCGTGGAATTAGATATGAATTTCTAGAGATCAGGGTCCTAAAGGGTTAACTAGCCCCTTAATTGTAAGCCTTAAGTCCTACACCAAATTTTCAAATTGTAAGTAGTGCAAAAAAATTGAACTAATATAACATATGATATATTCATTGCTATTGGAAATTACAATTAATGTATGTGGTCCCTACTTTAATGAATTACATTTGAAAATTGCATAACGATAGGGTGAAAAATAATTAATAGACAAAAATAATATCCCCCATTAAAAACCTAATGTTCAAACCTATTTAAGAAAATGTTTTTCAAGGTTTGCACTCCCCAAGACCAATTCCCATTTTTTCATCAATCAAATCATTAATGATATTTCTTGACCTTGCATTTAGGCCAAGGTTGTAATGGCCATTTTCCCTTATAAGTAATGCCCCTAAGGCATTATGGAAGATTTGAGCCTTTAGAAGACTATGAGTTCCTAAATGTTAGGAATGCTACGAGAACACTAGGAACATTGCTACATTAGCAATTTAATGTAGGTGGGCAACTTCTATATTAGATAAAATTAATTAATTAATCATTTTAATTAATTATTAAATATTTTCAATATATTATTTAAAATTATTTTCTTGATTCTTTATACATTGTGAATTTTTTTAAATTTTAAATTCAAAATTTAGACTACTAGAAGCTAGTTTGCAACATTGTGAGTAGTTTTAACGAACAACCTTGAAATAGTCTCTTAGAGGCCAAAAACTCTTCTAATGGAGATTGCTCATAATAATTTCAACGTACTCTTTTTTAGTGATAGGTAAGTTGAATTTTGAGTTCATATGTACTTTAGGGGAGAATTAAATACCATTGCTTTCTTTACCTGTGATATGAATAAAAAAATATCCTTGTAATACTTACATTTTTTACTTAAAAAAATAAAAATTCAACCATAAAGTTTGTATAAATTCAAAAAAATCTATCTCAGAGGTCCTAAAGATGCTTTATAAAAATCCAATTTGCTTAAGTTCAAAAAACAAATATTGAAAAGTCATACTTAAAGTCATTATTTCAATTGCTTAATTCAATACCTTACAAAATCTAGTTAAATAAAAATCTACTACTAGAAAGGTTGATTCTAGGCAACAATTTCAAAATTGAAGGGCATTGATACATTTTCACTATGCCCTAATATAGAAATATATCCGTCTATAGTAATAATTCCTAACTTGCTATAAATATGTCGTTTGAACTACTTTTGTCATTTGAGTCTTAGCTTTCCTTTTGTAGATAATTATATGGGTTCATCTTTTCCATATTCACTATATATGTTCATAATGCATTTTTCCATCGATCATTGTTGAATATCCAAATAGATTTTGGTAATAAATTCTATTGTTGATTATAATGACATAGCTTTAGAGATCAGTGTGACTTCTCACATTTACTCAATGGTATTTAGACACAAACATGTTATCACAATGGTTTAGTCACCTTTAATTTGTGTTTTCAAACTTGTACATATACATCTATACTCATTGGCCTTCAAACATATTGGATTCTATGTGTTTCCTTTTCAATTTGGTGCTCATTTGCATGATAAGGACATTTTTGTTTTCTTCACAATGTAAATGCATGATTATCTTCAATGACCATTTGTGTGTGATAAACACAATATGTGACTAATGCTATTGTATGACCATTATTCATAAAATATTATCTAACATGGCACAATCTTGACTATATGAAATTATTGATGTGGTATAGTTTTGAAGTTTCCCACTGTTCAAAAGCTTACAGTCTTTTAGAAGCCTTAAATTTCTTCTAATGATCTTGCCAACAAAAGTCTTTGATATTTTTGTATTTTGTTTTTGAATTTGTGAAGTCAACATTCCTTTATGTATTTCCACTCTTGTTGCATTAAATATTTTTTTGGGCCTTTAGAAGACCACGAGTTTCCAAATTATGGGAACGCTTGAGAAATACTAATAATACTGCTACATCAATTTTCTAATATGGCCAAGAGATTGCTACATTAGATTATATTGATTAATCAATTATTAATTAAATATGAAATATTTCAAAAAGTATTTTTAGGTAAATAATAAAATTTTAAAATCAGTTTTTAAATTTTTTATACATTCTGAAAACTTTGAAAAAAATGATTTATTTTTTAATTTTTAAAATTCAGACAAGCAATGTCTAGTTGATTGCATTGGAAACAATTTTGAGAAACAATTCCAAAATTGTCCTCTAGAAGGCTCAAAAAACATTTAATATTTTATCTACTCTAAATCTAGGTTAAAGTGTTGTGAACTAACAATACCATTAGGGGAGATTTGAGCCTTTAGAAGACTATAAGTTTCTCAACATTGGAAATGCTATTGGAATGTTGGGAATGCTATCATATCAACAATATGATGTGGTGAAGCGACTACCACATCAAATAATATTGACTAATTAATTAATTTAATTTAATTATTAAATATATTAAATATATTTCTTAAAATCATTTTTTCACTTTTTTATTCTCAAGTTTTTGAAAAAGGATTTAATTTAATTTTTTGAAATTAAAAAAATATAACCAATAGAAGTTGGTCTGCAACAATGGGAATAGTTTCAAGGTACAATCCTAAAATAGTCTTTACTGGCCCAAAACTCCTCTAATGCCATTGCATTCAACTTTCTAATTTCAAAAAGTCTCAAGAAAAGTCTATAGTCTTTTAGAAGTGATTTGTTTTAATATCCATTATGTTTAAAAAATATAGTAGGAATATTAATCACAATCAATTTTCTAGTAGAAGAAAGTCCAACTTTAGAGTCTTAGTGGTAATAACCATCTTACTCAACTTTTTAGTATTTAAAAATTTCTATTCCTTAGAAGGGATTAGTCAAAGTAGCAATTTCCATAGCTCTCTATTAGAAGAGTATTCAACAATAAAATAATCTTTGTAAAGTTAGTTGTTGTAGTGTCTATAATAGTGTTGCTATTATATTAAGAATCGCAAGTTGTTTTTGCAAGCCTTGAAAAATCATGTACACTCCAAGGTTATTGTACAATATACTTATCAATTTTATTGTTTGTGCATGTAACGCAAGTCAAGCTCCCCACTTTACGTCCCACCTCTAGTGCAGGACTGCAAGGTGTTCAACTTCTTTTATGCTATAAACAACACCTAGTCAAGGGTGCGGCTAACACTTAAACCTGCATCAAATAAGACATACAAGATTAGTATCCAACTACACTTAGGAAATATAAGTCCCTTAGCCTCCTCTAAGTTAATCCAACTCGTGGACTCTCACTTCACTCACCTTTGGGTCCTTGTATCTTAGGCACTTCCATGTCACATGGCTTGGGAATGCCCAAGACATAAGTAGCACTCAAAGTCACACCAAGTCATACTGCTTTAGTGTCATCTCTTTGTGCCAAAAGATACAAGTCCTCATGTTGTACAGTGGGGTACCAATCAAAATGTCGTTTTTGAATTCGCAATTAGAAGAATTTCAGTATTGCCAACTTTGAAAGACTCTTGAGAGCTCAAAAATTAGTATTTTACCACGAAAATTTTACCGCAGCATCATCTCTAAGTTAATTATATGTATGCCAAATTTCAAGGCAAAAAGATTCACCAAGAAAAAGTTATTCAAAATCTACCAACATGGATAGAGGTGAGAAACATTTCACTACTTTCAACTTTGACACCTTCCTAAGGATTGAGTTCTTTTTCTTTTTCCATGAAATTTTTGTCATGAAACAATCTATATGTTTTTAATATGTATAAAAAATTTCAAGTTAAAAAAATGTGTTCATAAGAAGATATGTGAAATCTCCCAACAAGTGTTGGTTTGAGAAAATTTTCACAATTGCCAACTTTGACACCCTCCCAAGGGCTGAAATTTTGTTTCTTACCATGAATGTTTTTTCCCGAAGTCATCTCTATGTTGATAATATGTGATCTGAATTTCAAATTCAATTGAACTATCAAAAAGAAGATATACAAAATCTCCCAACATGTGTAGTTGTGAGAAAATTTTCACTATTGCCGACTTTGACACCCTCCCAAGGGCTGAAAATTTGTCTATTTAACATGAATTTTTTTGAATAAGATCAGATTTATGTTGATAATATATGTTCAAAATTTCAAGTTCAAAATACTTACCCAAAAAAAGATATCAAAATCTCTCAACATGTGTAGTTGTGAGGTTGAGTTTTTACATTTGTGTCAAACTTTGCTCCACAAAATAACACTATACTAAGGGCTCAAAAACTCCTCCTCACAACTACACATAGTGGGAGATTTTGTATATCTTTTTTTTGGTAATTCATTTGAACTTGAAATTTGTAATATATATTATCAACATATAGATGACTTCGGGAAAAAAATTCATGGTAAGAAACAAAATTTTCAGCCCTTGGGAGGGTGTCAAAGTTGGCAATTGTGAAAATTTTCTCAAACCAACACTTGTTGGGAGATTTCACATATCTTCTTATGAACAAATTTTTTTAACTTGAAATTTTTTATACATATTAAAAACATATAGATTGTTTCATGACAAAAATTTCATGGAAAAAGAAAAAAACCTCAATCCTTAGAAAGGTGTCAAAGTTGAAAGTAGTGAAATGTTTCTCACCACTACCCATGTTGGTAGATTTTGAATAACTTTTTCTTGGTGAATCTTTTTGCCTTGAAATTTGGCATACATATAATTAATTTAGAGATGATATTGTGGTAAAAATTTTGTGGTAAAACACCAATTTTTGAGCTCTCGAGAGGCTTTCAAAGTTGGCAATACTGAAATTTTTCTCATTGCGAATTCAAAAATGACATTTTGATTGGAACCTCACTGTACTTTATACCTTCTTATAGTATTCATGCCTTTTTACAATGCTTATGCTTTTTTTCCCAAAGTGTTTAAAAAAAAACAAAAAAACAACAAGCCAATGTATACACCTATAAGATGGAGTTCAACATCAAAGGAAAATCATAGAAAATTCTCTAAATAGGAAAACCAAGAAAGTATCAAATTTTAATTTTTTAAATAATATAATTAATAATAAATAATAATAATAAATCAATTAATTTCTATTTATAACAAATTTATTGGGATGGTTATATTCAATTAAAAAAACACCACAATAGTTTTTCTTACATATTTTAAAATACAAGTAGAAAAAGGCTCATTTTGTAGACTTCTACATAGCTTATATTTATTTATTTTTAGAAATTCTTTGAACAGTAGCTAAAAATATACTACAAGACCATCTCATCTAAATTTTAACTCCAAAATTTGTTTTTCTGGATACTAATTTGTTAAAAAAAAATTAGCAAGTGCAATACAAAATTAGTAGATATTTTTATTTTAAACTACTTTAAGAAAATTATAAAAAGCATTTAACACTCATAAATACCTTTTTTATACTTTTGAAGTCATTAGGAGCTAGGGCATAAGATAAATTGCCAAAAAATTAATCAACTATAATTGTGTGTTAAAAATAATAAAGGTGTTTCTAATCACCCTTCAACTAGTTATGTTTCTAATCTATACAACAAAATCAATGAGGGCAAGACATGTAAATTTTATTAACATGACCATCATATTTCAAGTTATGTTTTAATGCAAGAAGTCTTACCAATATACTTGGAGAATCTTAAAGACAAGTTGATGAAGGACTTCATATGAATGAGTAGAATATTCCATAGCTATCCTTTGTAATGACTCAAATTTGGAGCTCTAAATCCAAATTAGAAGGCATACACTTTGCATTAGGCAAGCACCCCTAAGCCACCACTTTTATTACCATAGATAATTCCTCTTAGTTATTGGATTGATAAAACTTTTACATTTTTTAATTGGCAAGTGGTAGGAGATTTCAAAGCACTAAATAATACATCATTTGGACAAAATATGCAAAAGTTTAGAATAGTCAAAGCATTTATGGTAGATTTTGTGAAACAATTTCTTCAAAGAATAGGTACATATTGATTTTGAAGATGTACACACTGTGATCACTTTGTCAAAGTGACTTTAAAATGACCCTACCTTAACCCTTAAACGCCGAGGCAAACATCTTGATCTAATAAATGACAAATAATCTTCCTTTATAGGACAAAAGTACAACTATTCATCCTCGATATTAGGGATGAAAAGGGTAGATCTTCTCTAGTACTTTGAATTCCAATGAGTATATTTCGCTTATTCCAACTAGATGATGTCACACAATATCAAAATGCATGATTTCCATGGCCACCAGTCCGTCATTCAAGTATTAAACAAAATATTTTCTGTGATTGTTGTTTTACGGCGGTCAATGGTGTACTTCGTACATACTAAAAGAAACTCCATCATGAAACGAATTTTTACTAAAGATAAGTTCCATGTATCGAACTCTAGCCCCTAAGAAAACATAAGTCCCACAGACAGTACACTTTCATCATGAAATGAGCTAGCTCGTAGCTTTGTAGCTGCAAATACAAATGAGACAAAGCCTGTCATAGCATAACTGCTTAATTTAGAGTACTTTTTTGACCTTCATGCTACAATTTAGCTCCAATCTATAGGGCTCATGTTTTTCATGTTTGATACTGTAGTGCAAGAGGTATGATGCCCATCCTGATCACTATTAGACGTACCAGAACAGAAGCCCGAATTACAATTCCTGACAGGAGATCTAAGTTAGAGAAAGGCAAAGGCCAACAAGAACAAAAGAATCATAACGTTGACAATAAAACCATTGTGAATGAAGAGTCTGTTAGAAGTTGGCTTAGTTTTACTAAGTACTCCGTATAAACTACACCACCACATGAGCAACACATACTTACAGATACATATGACTTTTCATTTAGAAGCGTGTCCCCTGTGAAGCTCTTGTCATGATGAACATACTGTATGTACAAATATAACTGTGGACATAGACATAAAGCCTTGTAATCAGTCTTTACAGTAGTTCTTAAAGTACACTTTAGCTACTGTGAACTCAAAGCACAATCCCACTGGAATGAATTGAAACTCAAGAGTAGCTTTCTTCGTATAAGAGCTGCAACACCAGCCCAGTGACAGGAAGCTACAGTAAGGAAGTAACATGCGAGATAACTGATCATGTGTTTTTCTCTTTTGAACAAACGGTACTAGTGTGATACCGCAGGCTCTCACCTTTGCTTTTGTGTTGACGTGGCAGATGCCAGTCTCATCAGGCCGTCTCGACTTGGTATACCCGGCTCCAAGTTTGGATGCACAGATGGATACAAGCAATTCAGCAGTGCCAGGTGGTTGACGAGATGGCCCAAAGCTTGCAGTTGTGGATATGCTGGCCCGTATTTTCCCACCCCAAGACTTGATATGGATTACGTTGGCTACAGGAGTACGATTGTACGAAGAAAGCTCCTAGGATTGCTTCCAGGACTTCAAACAGACCAGCAAGGTCCCGACTCTGCGTCAAAAGACACAACAGCAGATATTCGGAAATTAATCAATGCAAGGAGCTAGAAATTGCCACTGAAGTAGCAAATCTAAACGAATAAATGCTATCACATGGAGAGTGCCTTTCGTTTTAACCTTCAAATGCAAGGCTTTGCGATTTAGAGAGGTCAAAATAAGCATGATTTTGGAAAAACACCTGAGTTCTGTTTCATTTGCTCTTAGCAACAACCAAAAAACTCAAAAGTAATTCTCACTATGGTCACTTGGGTGAGATCCTTATTTGCAATTACCTTAATGATGATGACCAAAAACGCATGACACCAGACATGCATGCCCGAATTCTCACAGTGAAGCTCGGAGCTGAGGATACTTGGGACTGGCTCGGACGAAATCCACAATCAGTTTCGCAATTTCGTCCTGCTGCAGCTTAAAGTTGTGATCAGCGCCATCGATGATATGCACATTGCTGTTCCGGATCCTTTTGCCAAACTCGTTGGCATCTTCAGCAGGTACAGTCGCGTCGGCTGAGCCATGAATGTTAAGCACTCTGCAATGTTCAGGAATTTCAATACATGCTTTGTGCATGTCGGTTGCGAACCTCTCCTCCATGTCGCTCATCGACACACGAAACTCAAACTTGCCAGATCTGTTGAATACGTCTAAGAAGCCCTCGTCTTTCAGCTTCTGCACTCCCTTCTTTCCACGAAGTCGTGCCTCGTAGCCTGGTGAAAAAGCACAAAAGTCAATCAGGGGGTGACTTCACAGAAGAAAGAAAGTTGCATAACCTGATCCCGTCTCCTATACTGACTCCGGTTACCAACAACAACTCTCTTGCAAGCAACACGTGGTTGGTCTTCAATTAGCAAGTTGGGAGTAAGAATTCATGACTTGGCCAATAACATCTACGGTCACTCACCTTTGAATGGAAAAGGCATTGTCTACTGCCCTTTCAATAGTGGTCTACAACCTCCCATCTTCAGTTGAACGATCGCATGATAAACCATCCGATACATTGAGTGATACAACAGTTCGATCTCAATAGAATTTGGCTTTAGTAGTATCCACAGAGATCTCTCCACTAAGCTCGATTGTGTGATCGAAAGCACACTCCTACATATTGGTCAAAATGATTGCAAATAGTATCCACAACCTCAGCCTACCACCATGCGTTAAAAACACTAACCTCTGGTCAAGTCGAATCTCCCACAAATATTGACAATGCTCCCAGTATCGCCATACTTGGACTCATACAGCACGACGGCGTTGCCTCCTTTGCTATGACCAATCAAAGAGAGGATTCGCCAGTGGCGGAAACGCCAGTAATTCACGACGGATCGTATGTCTTCCGCCTCACGCCAATAGCTTCCATACGAGAATTCTCCGTCGCTCTCGCCGTTGCCGGTGAAATCAAATCTGTAGGTGCTAATCCCGACTCCTGTAAGTGCCTTTGAAACTGAGAGTAGAGTTGGATCCTGCTTCGAGGATCGGAACCCATGGCAAAGGATGCAGAGGTCTTTCGACCCTACGTCATCGAGCTCGCCCACCAATTTCAATCCTTTTAGGTTCAAGATCGTCACTTTTGAATGCTTCACATTGGAGCCGATGTCTCCAATCGCCATGGATAAGAACACTAATCCTCGACAACTCTAGAAATAGTGTAACAATTGAATCGTGAACACTTTAATCCTTCCACACAACCTGCGAGTCCACAGCACAAATTTCCTTTCTGAGAAATCTGAGCACAAGAACAGCAGAACGTTAGGTCTACAAAACCGTACCAAAATTTTCTGTCCCTCTCAACAAAAGTGAGTCGATTTACGAAAAAGTTACAAGTCTTCAAATTAGAAATGGTATCACCAGAAATGAACTCTACTGAGTGCATCCGTTGCAATGCGTTCCCCTTTATCAGCAAGGTCATTTGACGGGAGAGAGTGTAAGCAGGGAAGCACGAGCGTGGAAAAAAAACAGGTGCGAGGCTGCACCTTTGCTTATTGCTTCAACAGAAAAAAGAAAACTGAAAAGGGACAATTCAGAGATCTAACATAAACTGGCAAAATGGCATTGGAACACATAACAGGGCGGGGAATATATGACGCCTGTGCCTAAATTACAGTGTGAAATTGATGCATAAAAGCCTTCAATTTGAACCCAAGCGTTTGAATGCAACTTTTTTATTAGATCTTTTAATAAGTACAAATCAGGTAATGTCCTTTTCCAGCTCTTTCAATCAAAATCGCCTGGTTTGACCACAACACTACAGTAGCTTTTACACAAACCCCACACGCAGTTGAGTTCTCTTTCCAGTTAGTCAAGGTACAAATATTGAAGCCCGACGAGGATAAGCGAAAGCAACAGAATATGACCGTACAGTAGTCCATAGCACACGAAAGACATGACTTACATTTTAAAACCATAGCTGTCATCAGGTGGCTCACAAGTCCAGGCAATCATTCTGCCATTACATCACCAACCTCGTATGTTATAACTAGACCAATTCACCAACCGAGATGGTAGGGCCCAAAGCTCACATGCAAAATCAAAGAAATTGAAGCTACAAAAGGGGTGGCCATTACCTTTCTCATGACCTAATTATTCCGCTATTTCACAATTTGAAGTCGGGACCGCACATGACTTCCCTGCAAGGCGTAATCATGTACAGTTAAAACGCTAAACCCTAGACCTTCGAAGTTCAGACACGAAATCATAATTCTCAACTCATCAACACCCGCAACACGTTAGTTCTACACTCAGAAAGTCCAAAAAGGAAACATAAAATAAAATACCTCATTTAAATTCGTTTCTCACGAATGTCGCGAGTATCCGAATTATCAAACCTTCAAGGAAGTTAACAGAAGAGAAATTGAAAAGTGTGCTCCAATTGTTCAATGGGATAGATATGCATTTAGAACAAACATCATGAACCATTCACTGATACTTACTTACCTGCGACTTCGATTTCAAAAGCATCACGCAATTTCTTGCCGAACTCACAAAGCTTCTTCGGCCGGGAGCTACTCCACATTTCCTGAATCATTCAATTAGCCATTGTATACATAAATCTCCACCGATTCTCCTGAAAATTGGAGCTCTGAACAGGAAAACTCTTACGTGTTCCAAAAGAATCCAGTCTAAAGGGAAATTACAAAGGGAGAAATTATTGAAGTGGCGAGTTTCGAGCTCCGGCATTGCTTGTGGAATTCTTGCAGTACTGCGGTAAAAGAGGCATCGCCATTTGCTTGACCAACTCTGCTTGGAAAGCGGATATGTCCCTCTGCACTGTCACCCGCAGGTTCTCAAACGGGTATAGGGAGATGGTCATCTGAGAACAGATGACAGTCTCTCATTGGAGAGGAGAGGCATGTTATTTTTCTAAACATTTTCTAAACATGGGGATTGCTTTAGCGTCGCCAAAGCTCTTCTTTTTAGACCCTTGAATGAGCATACTTTGACCAAGATTCAATCTCTTGCCTTTAGAAACACGAAAGTTGGAGGTCATTAGAGTTAATTTTAAAGTTTACTCCATTGGAGACAAGGAGCAGGAGTTTGGAAAAAATAGAAGACAAAATTCCTTGGAGTATCAAAAACTGAGGTTTAAAGGAGTTGGGTGTCATGTTTCTTTTTACTATTCTCAATTATACCTCCCTTTTAACATCCCTATTTCAAACTAGGGTTTCTCTTACAATTAACTCTATTATGGGAAACAACATTCCTTGACATTATTGAAAATGAGTATGTTATTTTTCATAATGAGATTCTACTTTCACATTTATCTAATCTATAAACTATATAGTCACTACGAAAATAAGAATTTAGTAAAGGTGACATTATTAAATATAATTTATTATGATTGGATCTTCTTTTGACAAATCCAATTCACTTTAGCATGCATTATTTAGATATGATATGAATATATAATGAATTTTTGAGTACAGTCTTAAGGTATTCCAGAATCCAATATTAAACTCTATTAGATTCTCATGTTTTGATTGTGTACATCTTGTATCATCAATATTCTCAATTTTTGTGATACTCTTTGGTGTCAATGTAGGTATTTGATTTTGGAAAGCTTGAATTATGTGTGTACAAACCTAAATATTTGACATCCTTTTTAGATTAAGTGTGACAAAACAAGACCTATCACCAAGTTATTTACTAGAAAATAAACCAACAAGTGCATTTTGCATTTCTACATTGATTTTGAAAGTCACCATTGGCTACTCTTTGGCCTTAGAATTCTAAAAGAATAAGAATTTATAACATTTTACATCCAATATAGGGTCTCTTTTGGCTATAAATGCATTATCTTTTGCTAGATACTTGAGAGGAATTTATCAATTAATTCAAGAACTGTAGTTGAATGAAGAGCCATGTAAGATATTTTTGTTCATTATAGAGGGATCCATTTTAAGGATTCAAAAGGGGCTTGGCTACCTTAGCTAAAAACAATGTTATGTTGAAACTAACAAAAATTTATTGAATATATGAACCAATAAAAGGGCTGTCTTTGAAGATGCTTTTTGCTATTGGCTCTTATTATTATTAAAGTGGTCAAATTTTCATATTTTCTTTCTAGCAAGTAAAAAGAGATTCAATGCACCAAAAAATGCAACATTTAAATATTGTATGCTAAAGTTATGAAAGGTCAAAGTAATCTTGACAAAAGTTCTAAACTTGTTTCCTATACACACATATATGTATAATTTGGAGATGTATATAGAGTGATGATGGCAAGTTTGGGACTATTTTCAAATTTACAAAAGTTTCAAAATTCAATAACTTTCTCATTGGGAGTCCGAATGTCATGATACCAAGCTCGTCCATCCTTCCTTGTCAAGGGCCATTTGATGGTACCAAGAACACAAGTAGAGGCATGTGGTTGGAGAGATCTCTACATAACAAACAAACAAATAAACAAAACAATACAAAAAACTTATCTTAAGGTATAGGCTTGTATGCCCTATGTCGTTGCAAAAATAAAAAAATAAAAATACTTTTCTAATTTTTTAATTCATTAAAACTTTGAAATTCAATAACTTTCTCACCACAAGTCTAAATACCATAAAACAAAGCTTGTGCACTCTTCTTCATAGAGTGCTTTTTTACTGTACTAAGCATATTAAGCATGCGATTGGGGAAAACAAAAAAAACAAAAAAAATTCATGAAGATCTCAATGTAACAAACAAATAAACAACCTATCTTAATGTATAGATAATTAACTCAAAATATCATCCATTATCCACAAGAACCTTGAAAATCATCCATTGGTCACTTTTGGGCCTTTTTCAGTTAAATGGTTTAGTTAAAAAAGTTACCCGAAATTGAGTAGTGGGTAGTAGGGGGCTAGGATGAACTGGCCCCCTTGCTCTCCACACTAAGTCATTCCAAGGGTACAAGAGTAAAAATAAAATAAAAACATTTTGAGCCCGTATAATTCACCTAATACACTCATTTTTTGCTAATGGGGGCCTTTGATTGCAAATATAGAATCAGAATTTTGCAAATTTTATCATGCGTGGAAAATAAAAAATTTCAGCGTTTTCCCGAGTGGGAGGGCGAGGTCACCCCGGCCTACTACAGTAGAGAGGCAAGCAATAATGGCTGACCTGCCCAGAAAGAAAAAAATCCAAAGTGCCAAACCCACTCGGGCAGCGGGCAGCGCCGACCCCCCTTCCTTTCCACGTATAATGCATTCCAGCTTTCCACTTCTTCTTCCTCCCCCGTCTTGTTGCCGTACAGCCTTTCCTCTTCCTCCCAATCTCGCTCCTCTCATTCCCCTTTGTCCAATTTCCCATTCCCACACCCCCATTGATCTCCATTTGGGTCCTTCGCTGTGGCAATTTCAAAGGTGAGAGGCTTCCAACGACACCAATATCGAGCTTTGTCGCATTCTGTGGTGTTTAAGAGAGTCTGTGCGTTGGGTTACAGGTGTTTGTAGTTACGGGTTCCTGATGGCCAGTTGAGTGCGAAGAGAATGCACAGACGGGATCAGTTTCAGGTTTAGATACGGATTTCGAGAGCTATCCGTTGGTGGAGTGAAAGAATTGCCATAGGGAGTGGAGTTCGTGTTTGGGCATCGCCATTGGAGCTTGCGTTTCTGGTGATTGTGGGGATAGTTGGCTTGGCTTGACTTGGTGAGCTCACTGTCGGGGGGAGTGTGGAGATTCTTGGGTAAGATCTTTGGTTGGGGAGATGTTAGGGTTGATTTTGACGTTTTGAGTTACGGCTTCCTTAGGCCAGTTGATTGGGGCGATATTTCACATTGGGACTGGTTTTAGGTTTTGATGTTGGCTTTTGAGAGCTCTTCGTTGGTTGGGTGAGAGAATTGCAATAGGATTCGAGTTCGTTTTTGGGCATCGCCTTTAATGAGCTTGCATTTCTGGTGGTTGTGGGATGGTTGGCTTGGCGAGCCTAGAGTTTGGGTGTGTGTGGTGGGATCAGATTCTTGGGAAGGATCTTTCGTTGGTGAGATGTTAGGGTTGGATTGACGTTTTTTGAGGGACATTTACGAGCTGTGAATGTTTGGTCAAGGGCATGGGCGATGGAATTTCTATTTGGGTTTGCTGGAATCATTTGATCTTGATGTTTCGTGCTTGGTCAGGTTTCTTGGTGCTTGTGTTCTGGAGTCATGGAAGGTCTTGACGTGGGGGATTGGAGGGGGATTTAGTGTTGACTAGGTATTTTTTGGAGCTGATCAATGTGTCGTAATGTTGACTGAACTTTATTATTTATTATTTTATTTTTGTACGTTTGTTTTTTCTGAGGAGGTTTTGCATTAGTGAAGTGTGTGGGGTTCTTAACATTTTCGGGAAAGGAGTTTCGTGTTTTTAACGCCTTGAGCTCCACTGATAATTCAAGGAAGAATCAGGGTAGCATAGATACCCTGGGATCTTCTTTCTTTTGCACAGATCCCTCGCATCTTAGATTTCAAGATTTTTAGTATTGGTACTTTATCGATTATTATTGGCCAGTGTTGTTACTGCCAATATGCAGAGCAAAGAGTGGGTAGTCAATAGATTGTCGGAATACTTTTTAGTAGTAGCAATCTTCATTTTTTAGTTGTGACCTAAATTAGTATTCTTGACCTGAAAAATCGTTGTCTTGGTTGCTTGGTTGCAACGCGAACAGAATACCTAACGGCCCTAATATGCTTGCATTTTGATTGTGAACTGCATTTCGTTTGCATGGACCTGTTAGTGGGAAATTGCGATCTGAGGTAAAGGAAGTGTTTCTTTGAAGTCGTGATGATTGAATAATGTGTTTTTATGAGTTTCTGTGATATCGAGTGGGTTGAAATCATGCAGTGAGTGGTGGTGCCCATCTTACAAGAAAATGACTATGTCTCTGGGCGGCGGAGATCACGAGGAGCAGAGTAACTTGTCACCGCCCAGTTGCATTGCTGGGTAGCGATTTATGAAAGAAGAATTGCTGGCTCTCGGCTGCCATTTCAAGCGAGATTTGATGATGATGATTCTTCTTCATTGGAGTTAAGAGCTATAGCCTCTTAGTTTAAAGATTTTAAACAATGGGGGCATACGACGATATCGAGGGCTTTAAGGCCCGGGCGGAGTTTCTGAGGGAGAGTTTGGAAAAGAGCCAAGAAGTGACTGGCACCATGATAACCATTTTAGGCTCCTTCGACAATCGGCTGTCGACTCTCGAGACTGCAATGCGGCCGACTCAAGTAAGTATCGTAGCCCTCCTCAAGTTCAAAATTTGAATCAGTATCACGTGCAACTTGCAACTAGGGATGAGATAGAACACTTGAAGTGATCTGTTGCATTTATGATGTGGTTAAGGTAAGGTAGACGTACAATACCTTAGAGGCTCCATTGTCCGTACAGGTGAGCTTTGCATTGTGCTAATCGTGAAAATGCTGGGTCTGTTGACATTTGTTTTTTTTGCACTTGTTTTGTAGCTTCACTCAAAATGAATGTTCTAAATTTTAGATGGTGCAAGTTTGTAGATTGTTGTAGGGAAGGATTCAAAGTTCACCTGTACTGTGAATGGGATCTCTCCCTTACTGTATGGTGAATGGCTAATGTAGACCTTACATTAACAAGTCTCAAGTTTTTATTTTTTATTAGCTTGCATTTTTAGCAACATGTCAAATGTTTTTAGCATGCCACATAGGATCCATGTAACGTGCAATTTCTTGTAACTTGGAGCTCTGTAAGGTCAACATTGGACAACATGAGGTAAAACGAATAAACTGTGACTTATGCACCAAATGAGGTGTGGGGTCATTGCAAGCATTTTGCTTTAACCTCCGCAGTCCAAAGTGGTCCCTAGACGGTGAAGTCGTGCATATTTTCTGTACTCAAATGACAGAATTCTGAACTAATTTGAAGTGTTGAGCATCTCTGTAAAATGATTTGAGCACAGGGTAGTGCATAACTTCTTACCAGCAGGGTATTGGCTTTGCCGTCAGTTCTTATTCCTCAATGCAAATTGGCTTGTCAGCAGTGTGAGCAATTCTGACTATTATTCTTTGACATGCTTTTGAATGTAGGTGAAGACACATGCCTTCCGGAAAGCACATGACAACATTGACGGCACCCTGGAAGCTGCTCAATCTGTGCTGCATCAGTTTGATGTTTCCCGTCAGGTATGAAATGCCATAATTTTTTGAGGTTGAGCTCACTTCTGCAATCAAGGTAGAGCTGGATATCGTATAGTTTTGATTTTTGACAAAGTGGTAGTGGTTTGGGATTCAGGTGGAAAGCAAGGTGCTCGAGGGACCCAGAAGCGATTTTGATGGATTTTTGGGCGCTTGTGATGAGCTGCATAAAAATGTTGAGTATCTGACTCTTAATCGAAGTTTGAAAGCGAGTGACACGGCTCTGAATCAAGCTAGAGATTTGTTTGGCAAAGGCATGAGCCGCCTTGAAGAAGAGTTCAAGGTGGTTCTGACAAATCACAGGTCAGTGCACTGCGAATGGGAGGCTCTTGTTCCAGTTTTGCTGCTGGATAATTTTTTTATTTTTGTTGTTTATTGTCAGCCCCAAGTGATGCTCGATATGAGACAAGTGCTAGAAGTAAAATTAGCATGTTAGGGCCCATCGTTCACATACTGAATTTGTTGTGTCTATTAAGAGTTATGACACGTGGTTCTAGGAGTAGTGATAGTACCTAGATTGTTAAATCAATGAGTTTCTGAACTTGCAATCGATGAAGATTATATTGAAAATTATTGAGAATTATTTCGAGGATTGTATTGAAGATTACAATGAAGATTATAGGGAGATGGACATGTGAAAATTATACTTCTCTGTTTGGGTTAGAAACATTTGTGATTAGGCACTTGCTTGAGGAGTTGGCGTCTTTGTGCTCGCTAGAGTGACTCATTTGCAGCAGATGAGGCGAAGAATTTATGGCCAGGGGTATATGTGGACTGGGATTATGAGTGCAAGATCGGGAAGAAAATGCTATGTTATGCTGGCGCTGACAGCTGAGATTTTCTTGTTGTTTTGTGCTCTTTTGTAGCAAGCCAGCAGATCCAGCCCGACTTATGGAAACTTTGCCAATCCCTGGGAAGCATGTGCCAGAAACACCACCGAATGGTGGGGGTGAAGAGGTGAAGCTATTGCTGACCAATACTCCTCATAACGACAAGGCTCTGAATCCTCCAGTTCTTCCGGTTCTGATATCACCAAAGGTTGTTCCCCAACTACACGAGATGGCACAACGCCTGGTTGCTGCTGGCCACCATCAACAATGTTTAAAAACCTACAGGTGCTTATTTACGATCTGTGTATGCCCCTTATTTACCCTATCGGTTTAAAATACAGACGTTAGTGACGTACATAAGCATGTGAGAATGAATGAGATATTTTGTGGTAGTTGAGTGTGCTGAAGGTATTGAAAGTGATTCTTTCATCTATATAGTCATTGACTGCAGGGATGTTGTTAACCCAAATGGTCAAAACGACTGCTCTCATATCTACAAGAGTTGAAATATATTGTTTTGAAATATTGAGGATGGTAACTATCTATACAAATAGAAAGACGAAATCATGTCATACAGTATATGTCTTGGAAGTTACTATAACTGGCTGCCAGCTTCCAACGTGGAAATTTATCTTCAGTTTGGGAACACAGCGTTAAGGTCATGGCTGGCAGTTTTAAGAACTCTATTGTTTAGTAGAAATTCACACCCGGCATTGATGTGAGTTGGCTCAGGGAGGTGAGAGCTTCAAATTTGGAGCTAAGTTTACGAAAGCTGGGAGTTGAGAGGTTGAGCAAAGATGACATTATAAAAATGCCATGGGAGTCACTTGAGGGCAAGATTACGAACTGGATACAGTACATGCGCATCGCTGTAAGCATCCCTTCCTTCCAACGTTGCATTTCCATACCCCTTCTGGGATTAGTCTTATTCTACCTGGCCTCAAGTCTTAATTTCTAAGTGACCAATAAAAGGGGTCGCTTCCATATCTACTGGATTTGAAATAATTTATGAAGGAGGCTTCAAGTAACGTAACAAAAGAAAGCAGGAATCATGTCCCACATTTTTAAACAATGGATATATGTTTAAAAGCTGCTGAAATTGATTATTTGCTTCCAATTGGACTTTCGATTTTTAGTTTGGGCACTTGAGGTTTAAATATTAATGGCACAGGTGATGTTCTGTAATTGAGGGCTATTGCAGGATCTTTATTTATTTTTTGGTGCTTAATGTTGGGATGCTCACTTCAGCGGTTTTATATATGTTCAGATAAAGCTTCTCTTTTCCACAGAGCGGAAGCTATGTGACCAGATATGGGTCGGCCTCGACCCACACAGAGAAAAATGCTTTGCAGACGTGACTGATTCTAGCGTTCACATGCTATTGAGCTTTGGGGAAGCTATCGCCAAGAGCAAAAAAACACCGGAGAAACTTTTTGTGCTACTTGATATGTATGAAACGATGCGTGACCTTCAGCCTGAGGTGATTGATTCTCTTTCCTTAGTCAACCACTAACCTCTGGAGGACCAAGAATTCCAATTGGGCGTCATATTATTTCTACCAATTTTGAGGAGATTATAACTTTCTTTATGTAACTTTGGCCCTACACTTGCTCTTCACTGATTCTGGTAAAAGTTGTGTGCGTGAAATTCTCTCGAAAATTCCTCACTGGTTCAAGGTAATTGTTGGCACTTCTTTTTTATATGTTTTAAACGGGAAGTAAGATTTCAATGGCAAATTCGTTTACTGTTATAAGAATAGAATCTATGTACTAAATCTTAGTTGACCGTGTGCAGATTGAGCAAGTATTTTCAGGTGATGCAGCTACAGGCATGCGGGAAGCGGCAACAGGCCTTATCAGAAAGTTAGGTCAGACGGCTAAGGACACTTTTGCAGACTTTGAAGATGCTGTGGATAAAGATGCAACTAAAACTCTGGTTCTGGACGGGACGGTTCACATGCTTACTAGTTATGTCATCAACTACGTCAAATTCCTGCTGGAGTAAGTACCGACATTTTCACTCTGCATAATTTGCATTGACTTGTTTTCTTGCTGCATCTCAACTCCCTGTACTTGTAAAGAATTCTTAATCACCTCATCAACGTTTCCTTCTGGGCTTTATTATAAGAGTTCATATTCCTCACATGCGTATTATTGAAACCTCTGTCTACTCTGCTTGTGATGATGCAGCTATCAGAACACTTTGAACGAATTGTTCTCAGTCGGCAATGCTGACGACAAAACATCGCATTTGGCAGCTGCTACCAAGCGCATCATGAAAGTGCTCCAAACGAATTTAGAGGGAAAATCGAAACTTTACAAAGACCAAGCGCTTGCCCACTTATTCCTGATGAACAACATCCATTACATGGTGAAATCTGTCCGTAGGTAATATGCTATTCCTCTGTAATTCGCTGCAGTTCCCTGCTGCTCAGTGGCCAAGTTAGAGTAATTGTTTGCCCTCCATCTGTCTCTGCATCTGCGTTTTCCCGTAGTCTGAACACTGAAGATGGCCTCTGCAGATCAGAAGCGAAGGATATGTTAGGTGACGACTGGGTACAGATACAACGAAGAGTTGTCCAGCAGCATGGAATTTCGTATCAACGACAAGCCTGGAGTAAGGTGCTGCAATGAGCCTCTAATCCTTCTTTACAGAAACTCCTGTCCTCTGCTTTGTTTTCACTTAGAAATGACAATATGCATTTCTAAAATTATTGGTTGTCTTTTGCTTGTCTAGAATTTTGTGAACTATACGTAAGAAGGTTCTCTTCATGTTAATGTCTTCAGGTATTGCAATACATTACCGGATCAGGTGGTGCATCCAGCGGGGACAGCGGCATTTCCAAATCGCAGCTTAAAGAGAGGTCTGAAATAGTCTCTTTAAATTATCACATGCTGAAATGTTACTGTACTGTGCTTACCAATTTCTTTTAGTGACTAATTCGCAGTGACACTAATTTGACAATTAGGATAAATAAATGTAGTTGTTTTTGCGTGCATGCGTATTTTGTTCTGTCATTCTGTGGTCATTGTTTTCTTCTAAGTGTGAATGGACATAAAATGTTGGTCCTAGAGCCCATGAACAGTTGGCTCACGATGACACCTAATTGTATTTTCTACGCAGGTTGAAGGGTTTCAGCTTGAACTTTGAAGATTTATATCTGCGTCAGACTCAATGGACGATTCCTGACAATGAGCTCAGAGAAGCAGTTCGACTGCAAGTCCAGGAGATTATTCTACCTGCGTACCGGTCGTTCTTGAAGCGTTACAGGTAGCATACAAACTTCTCTTTTATTTTATTTTTATAGTCTTCTTCTGCTTATTCTTCATGCCGAAGTTTGTGTAATACTCGTATGGCCTGATGATTGCAAGTTTCGAATAGAAATATATAGTTTTCAGATGCTTCTTTCACTACAAACCTCATAACATAATTCTCACTGATTTGAAAAATTCAAAACTGTATTCATTATCAAGAAATGCCACTATTTTAGCAATCCACATCACAATTCTGGTGCTGAGTTCATTCTTGGAAATGGTGAATCACAACATGCTTCTACTGCTTCTGCACTCGTCGCATTTTCATTGAGCAGAAAAGTTTTCACGTTTTTGAACCACTGCTTCGATAGGACAGAAACCGGCCCACTACTGATTCAGGTTCTTGCGTAAAATGTATAGCTTTCATTCATGACAACCTGGGGTCAATTTTGGATACACCGAGTCTGACTCTTTAAAAGATCCAACAAAAACTTAGAGTTTAATAATACAAACCATGCTCGTATACTTATTGGGGTGATTTTAGGTGCGTTCACCTTATCTGATATTTACTTTTTTTTGGTATTGCAGCGCTATGATCGACGGGAAGCAAAGTGTGAGTAAGTATTTGAAATACAATCCTGATGACTTGGAACGTATGTTGAATGACTTATTCGAAGGCAAGTCTCGACAAGAACCTAGAGCGCGACAGTAAGGACCATTGATGATGTTGCAGCAACAAGAACCGGTATTATTCTGTGAGATGATGCTTAAAGTTTCAGGTACATAAAATCCGAGGAAGATGGGCACATCTCGCTCGTAACAGAAGTAGATGCTTGTTTTGTTTTTTGGTTTCTGCCGTAGGTATAATTCTTTTGTACTCTTGCCTGAAAAAGGCTCTTCCATTGGAGGTCTGCAATGATGTATAAGCGCTTACATACATTAAATATATTATTCAATCATTCCACACAAATACACGAACTTTCCATTCTGCTGCTGTTTTCATCGGTATTATTCTGTGAGCATGTAAAGTTTTTTGGCTATTGCAATTCAAAAACTGTCTCAAAACTCCTCTCTAAAAACCACGCTCAATTTTTTTTAATCTTTGTTACCTTTAGTAAGGTGGGTGCACCCACAAGCGCCATCTACTGTCTGTACAATTCTAAGATCAGTCATACCTATTTGGATGGAGTGCTTTTAGAAACAAACTTTAACCTTTAATAACTTTTTTAGAATTTTATTCTCAAATTTGAAATTACTGTGACTTTTAGGATGCAAAATGTGCATTTCATTCAGAGTCAATATCTAAGGTAGGTACACCCAAAAGCGCCAGTTTTTCTACTGTGCCTAGTTCCTGTTATTATGTTGTTCAAATTTTTTTACAGTCTTGTTGGTGAGTGAAAGCATGTTCCAACGCACCAAAGAACAGTGAATTTGGATACCGTATGCAAAAGTTATTAACAGTCAAAGTGTGTTTCTGAAAGTGCCATCTACAGTCTGGGTACATGACTGATTTTGAAAATCTATGCACGTTGTACAGAGCGCTTTAAGGTCAGGTGCCATTTTGGGTGTACCTACCTTAGACTCTTCCAAATCCAATCATTCAAGAATTACTTTTCTACCAATTACTGATCCAGTCATTCAAGAATTACTTTCCTACCAATTACTTCTTCCTTCCTATGCTCACTAATTTGGGACATGTGTCATAATCTTATTGGTCTCAACTTCAAAAAGGACTGAAAAACTCACAATTTAAGCTCTAGTTGGTAATTTGTATTGTGGCCTTGATTGAAAATGTGAATAGCCTTATAATATTAATTAGACACAATACCATATTCACCTTAGATTCAACCATAGTATTTCATTAATTTGTTATCCTAAAGCACTCCTACATCCAATTTCTAGACAACATATAGATTGAAGATTAGGTTTCCTTGTCATTAGAACTTAGATGAAAGTCATCCAAATTTGAAGAGATACTTTATGAAGTTGTTGTCCTATCTTAGGGTTGGATTTGGTGTTACTAGAGTACATTTTTTTCTAAAATTACAAATGTAGAAGATTGTCAAGTGGTTGATCAAGTCAAAATTGCATTGACTCTAGTTTAAACTTGGGATTGCAAAAATTGGTGGTCATTGAATCAAAAAACTCAAAAATTCCAAAAAATCACAATGTCAAGAGAACCTCATTTCAAATTTATTCCAAGGAAGTTTACTCAAAAAATGACACTAATTTTCTTGTAATTGAATTTGTCCTTTCAAAATTTATAAAAAAATATCGGTGATAGTAATGGAGAATCTAACAAGATGAATAGAATCTAAAACTCAAACTACAACTTTTACTTACATCTCAATTGCAGAAGAACTGAACACTTGACCTAAGATTTGAGGGAATTTTGAGGGAACTCATCGAATATCCAGTAAGGTAGGTACATCCAAAAGTGCCACGTTTCTAAAAGCACCATCTATAGTGTGCATACATTTTCAAAATTAGTCATATTCACATACTGTAGATGACGCTTTCAGAAACAAACTTTGACCATTAATAACTTGCATATGATATCCAAATCTTGTATTCTTTGGTATGTTGGAACATGCTTTCACTTGCCAACAAGACTCTATGAAAATTTAAACAAGCTAATAACAGTAACTAGGCATAGTATGAATAAGTGGCGCTTTTGGGTGTACCTACCTTAATCACACAAGACTCCTTGTAAGAGACCTGAATACTCTCTTGAAGGGAAACCCATTAGGGAACTTTTGGAGAACTTTGAGGGAATTTCAAGGGAACTTGTCAAATATCTAGTAATCGCGCCAAGTGGTTTATCTGACGTAAAAACAACCTTTCTTCTTGATGGGAACCCTCGCAGTGTGTTTTCAACACATCTGTTACACTGCAACCCTTACAGGTTGTATGTTTCAAAATTTCAAAATTTTAAAAAATTTTAAAATTTTAAAAAAATAAAATATATATATATAGTAATCACACTTGCCAACTCCTTGGAAACATGTGCTGCAAGATGACTTGAATACTAGATACCAAAAAAAACATCAACAATGTTTTCACCAGAAATAAAACTACATTAACTAATGATCAAAAGAATAGAACCCTCTGTTCATAGTGAAAACCCGAAAATGCCATTATAAGATTAAAATAGGGTTAAATTAATCTATCTCACAACAGTTTATCATACTGTGCATAGCATCATAACTTGCATTAACACTATAAGAAAATAGGGGTATAAATGACTTGTTCACAATGACTACACGAACAACAATGAGTGTAAAATAGTCATTTCGTAGTCATTGTTGTCGGTACAGTCATTGTGGACAAGTCATTTATATACCCATTTTCTTGTAGTGTAAATGCAACAGCCAAACCAATACAATATACAACCATATTTCTCTACTTTCAGTTTCTCCCCTAAAAAAGAACTTCAGTGTTGTTGGGGAACGTTGATTTTCGTTCACGAGACAAGTTGAATTTGTATTCGAGGATTTTGAGGATTCTGGTCTAGCAATTTGAATGTGCCTGTTACAAAATTTTAGAATGCTTTCTTGCGTACATCACTTTAGGTGCCGTTTCTTTTGAAGAGATATCTTTTTCAGTTTTGGAACAACTCAATGTGGAGAACTGGTAGTGCTCTATACTTTGAGTTTGGTAGAATGCAAAAGTTTGTGAGATTTGAGAAGCTACAGTTGTTCTAGAATGATGCATTAGTGCGATGATTTCATTTTAAGAAATCTTAGAGGCTACTCTACTTCGTAGAAAATTTGTAGGTTCTTTCATAGCAGTGCCCGTAAGGTTGAAAGTACCTATTTGTGACGTTGACCTACTGTCGACACAGATTATGGTGGAAACACCGAAAACCGTCCAAATAAGGAATTCAGCATAGTTGGAGGCATCTTTTTCTAAAAATGATATTTTTCTAGTACTAGCAAGTGAAAATCAGGAATATTAAAAATTAAAATTAAAATTTTCGGAATCAGTATGTAATTTCTAGAAATTTTTCAAGTGTTGGCTCCCTAGACCACTAAAACCGTCCTATAGGTGTACCCTAAACTGAACTCTGCTCAAATCAACTGTCAGTGAATGAAAATTATACATGTGTCTTACAACTGCATCAGCAAATTAGAATTAAATATTTGTCGGACATTTTAATGAATGCTTATGGACAGATTTAGTGACACTATAGGGTCTAGGAATAAGCACAGGGACGGAAATGGGTGTTTCTCCCTTACTAAATGGTCATACCAAATTGCAGAACCATAACAAACAAGGCTCCTATATGTGTTGTAATTAGGTTAGCAATTTAAAAAAGGTCATTAGATGTTTTTTCAGAGATTAGAAGATTGTTTTAGGTCATTCTCAATGCTGGGAACAATCAGAATTAAATAATAATAATAATAATTTTAAATTAATTTTTTTCAAAAAAAATAAAATAATTTAATTATTTAATTATTATTATCTGACGTGGTAGTCTCTTGCCCACATCAGATCACAGACATGGCAACGTTGCCAGCGTTCCCCTCAGTGTATTGATTAAGTTTAGTTACATTAATAGTATGAGGCTTTCACCAGTTTGCTGGACCAGCATGGCTTTGCACCTATTTCCATTTGTGTAACAATCAAGATATGTGAATTTGAGCCGCATATTGTGAATTTTGATTTGACTGTTTTGGACGGCAACTCTTATGACCTATTTGCGGTCCCATGTGCGAGGAGTGTACATCTCAAATTTGAAAATGTGTATTGGTATATAGTGGCTAATAATGGCATATTTTATTATTGAAGTAGCGACTACAAAGAATTATAGTTTTGGGTTACAAAAAGATTAGAGTAGATGTCTTTGAATAAACCCAAAGATTGTAACAAAGTAAAGAAAGATAAGATTAGTAATAGTTCATGTGTATTAAGGTTTGATAAATTCATTGGAGAAAAAACCAAGGTTCACATGTGGACCTTGTGCAATTTCAAATCTTTAGACTAAGACTTCTAAAGTGACTTTCTAAAATATGCTCCATACTTGGTTCCTCATCATCCTTTGTAGCACCATAACATAAAGTAGCAATGGTATTGTAGAGCGACCTTTTGTGAAATAGTATATTTTTGTTCATTACATAAGTTTTTGTTTTCTCTAATAGTTGACCTTTTGTGAAATTATATATTTTTGTTCATTACATAAGTTATTGTTTTCTCTAATAGCTGACTTTTTGTGAAATAGTATACTTTTGTTCATTACATAAGTTATTGTTTTCTCTAGAAGCTTACCTTTTGTGAAATAGTATATTTTTGTTCATTATATAAGTTATTGTTTTCTCTAATAGCTCACCTTTTGTGAAATAGATAGTATATTTTTGTTCATTACGTAACTCATTTTATTTGGAATCTTTTCTTAAAATAATTAGAAAATAGTTAGTTTTCTCTAATAATATATTTTTGTTCATTATATAAGTTATTGTTTTCTCTAATAGCTCACCTTTTGTGAAATAGATAGTATATTTTTGTTCATTACGTAACTCATTTTATTTGGAATCTTTTCTTAAAATAATTAGAAAATAGTTAGATGACATGAATATTTTTCTTAAAAATAAGAAATGTCTCCAAAAAAAGGAAATGATTACTTCAAGAAACCTCATCTTGATTTGTCTAAAGTTTGAAATCTTATTTTCAAAGGTGCATTGAAAGAAATGATAGAGATTGCAAAAAAAAATAGGTAATTTTATCTCTTGAATTGAAGTTTTTTCTAGTAGGACAATAGTTTACACAATTTGCACTTGTTTCTTTGAAAATGTATAAATTTGTGTACTTTATCTTCTCAAACTATGTTGTAATGAAAAAAGTTAGATCCTATAGTAAGTAGGAAGCCATTAAGAAAGGTTTGTATGTACCACTCTTTTTAACATCAAAATAGAGTGTACATTAGGGAGATTATTTGGGTTTACTATGTAGTGAAGTCACTACCATTACCACATTCAAAGTGGTAAAATCAATATAATTACCACATTCAAAGTGGCAAAATCAGTATAATTACCACTTTCAAAGTGGTAATGGTAGTGAGTTTACCATCATAGTAATCTCCCTGTGTACTAAAATATTTATCTATTTTTGAATTGTATTTGTAAATAGCATTAAGATTGTTATTGTAGGATATCAAATAGGTGTTTTCATTAGGCAAGACCATAATGAGTATATGCAAAGATGATTTTAGATGACTAATATGATGTAAATAGGAAAAATAGTGTTTGTTTTGCAAGCTCTTTTATTGAACAAAAACAATTTGGTTTCAAATCAAAATTTAGATATTGATTGTTAAATGTGAAAAAACAATCCCAAAATAGAATGTTTTATAAAACTATGTAGGTTCAATTTTTCAAGCCTAGATATCATTTTCAGTCTCCCAAGATTCATTAGAGAATAATTAGAGAATAATTTTGGTTCCCTAACTTCATCATACAAATAGGTATTACATGTTATTGACTTTGAAATTTTTTAATTAGTTCACAATTAATTTCCAAAGCTAGACTAAATCCTTTTAAAATTCTCAAGCTCTCCACCAAATTTAAGGCTATCTTTTGGTTTTTTGAAAGAGAAGGGGGAAATTCATCACATTAAGGAATAAAGTAATTTAGGGTTGTGTCTTGCTTGAAGTAGAATCTCAAAGCTTGTTCAAGAAAGTAAGACTATTGTTGTGGTTAATACTTAATACGGGGGTGGATAGAGTTATAAAGGCATTAGAGTGCATTGTCATGGCCTCTCTCGACAAGCTCAACATTGCAGCTAGAGTATGTGAGTCATGTAGTTGTCAATGTAAGTGCTTGTCTTGTAGTAGACTGGGATTCTTTTTTTAGTTTATTGCTCATTTTTAGGGTTATTGTCTTTGAAAAATAACTGAAAAGAATGTTTGTAGAATGTTTGATGGAATTCCCTATAACCATGGGGAATTAGTTAGAATTGTTCACAAGTGCTCTAAAAACTCTTTAAGACTAGTTTTTAAGGTTTTATTAAGTGTTAGGACGTGGTTTAGCAGTTTCAAAAAAGTTTGAAGCAAATAGCATTTTGGGAACAAATTAGTGTAAAAGCACTAAAAATTGGTCCTTATTGGAATTCTCATGAATGGGCCTGACATGTTTAGATTCCAATAGCAATAATGAGAGTTTGATAGGTTCCTAGAAATCTTTGTAGAAAATTTCCCTAGACATATTCCAATTACGGAACTTAGAAGAAATGGACATCCATCACATATAGAGGTGAAATCTCGTGGAGAAGGACAAATTGCAATTAAGGAGAAAAGATAGGTGTTTTCACACCCAAAGCATAATGGAGAAGTCAATTTGTAGAGATTTCCTAGTATGGGAATGATTTCTCCCTAGAAGAATTAGTTCCATAGGTGTTCATTTTATACTTTATTTAGACAATGTAAGTTTCTAGTAAAACTTTGCACTTGACTTTGAAAAGCTTCTTGGAAATTTACCAAAAAGTTTTGTAATTTTCTAAATTGCAAAAATGACTCCATAAGAAGTCAACTGCTTTTTATCAACAATTGGAAATTCACATAAAATCCCCCGGTGATGGAAAAATCCCACTAAAAATTAGGATAGTGTATTTTAGCTTAAATAAGAGATTCGCCAAATTTCAAGACATTCCAACTTCGACAAGTACCAAAACTAGCAACGACAACGACTTTTAAGAATTTTACTAAATTCTTTGTGAGTTGACCAACGTACGAGGAGCATCCAGTGTCCAATTTGAGTCAACTTGGACTCTTTTCTTACATTCTTGGACCTATTTGACAACCCTAGCTAGTCAAGCTTTAAAAAAATTATTTTCAAAAGTTAAATTTTCTATCATTTTCACTAGATCTTAGGGTTAGCTTTTGAGTGCAATTTTGCCCTGGAAGTAAGGGGTTGGGGTTGCCCGAGAGTAATTTGGGTCTTTTGAAGCCAATGGAGTTGTTTTTCTGATGATCAAACTAATTTTACAAAAGTTAGAATGGTTACAGCAATAGTGTAGAGTTTTAAATGTTAATTTTGATTTTCCTATAGTAGTTTAGCAAGTAATTTGAGGGGAGAAGAGGCCTTGAAAACATATAAAAGACCTCCCCCTCCTTTCACTTCACACCCTTATATCCTTATATCAAAACCATTTATGCATATTGGACTTACATCAACCACATCCACATTTCAAGAACTTTGTTGGTATTTCCAAAACTCTCATTTTCATTATAATTTGCCTTCAATTGTGTTTTTTGAGCATTCTTTTGTGTTGTAAAGCTCATTCAAGGGACTTAAGGTTCCTTTAAAGTATTTAGACAATTATTGTTGCACCTTAAGAGTACTAACCATTTGCATGTTGTTGTGGTTTCCTTTTAAGTGTTGGTACTAATACATTTCCGGTTAGGCTTTTTGAGTGAGATTCAAAACTTGGTTTGGTTTGATTAAAAATCCTCCAGAAGCTTAGATGTTGAGTCCGTATTTCAAGTGTTGTTTATCATAGTTTTGTACAAAATGCAAAACTCTTAAGTCCTTTTTGTACATGAAACTCTTGTGAATTTGTTCCAAAATTTCAGGTTAAAACTTCTAATACGGCCAAGGTATTGCCTTGTGACAAATTTCCAAAATAAACTTTTCAAACATTTCGTAAGATTATTAGAAGTATAGGGGCCATACCACCTCAGAGGCTCAGACAGCAAAGCTTCATTCTCAAAACTAACTTTCAATTTTATTTTGCTTGAAAGGGTCCCAATGGAGATCCAAAGTTTGAGTTAAATACCAAATTTTGGCTTCCAGTGCCAAGGATTGGTCCTAAGACCCACTGAGTTTTTATTAAAAATTCAATTTAGGCCATGAGCCAAAAGAGAATCCTAGAGTGATTAGAGAATTTCCAAAGTCTAGAGAGGGAAAGGCTTTCAAAATTAAGTGTGGAAATTAAGCCCAAAGCTTTTAGAAGGGAGATTGGGGTTCAAAATCTAAAATCAAATAGGGTTGACCAGATCAAGAGACCCCCTCTAATGCATTCAGAGCCATAGTGATTGAAGAATTTCCAGAAGTTAGAGGGAGAAAAAAAAAAGGAAGCTTAGAGTGATTAGAGAATTTCCCAAGAAATCTAGGGCTTGGAGAAGGGAGATTGAGACTAAAAATCTGAGATCAAATAGGTTGATCAGCTTGAAGAACACCATCTATTGTATCTAGAAGTAGGAATGATTGAAGGATTTCCAAAAATCTGGAAAGGAAATTGAAGAGAATTCTAGAATCATTGAGAGAGTTTCCAGGTGCAGGGAAGGGAAGGAATCCAATTAAGGTGGGTACACCCTAAAGCGTCACTTATTCATATTGTGCCCAGTAATTATTATTAGCTTGTTCAGATTTTCATGCAATCTTCTTGGCAAGTGAAAGCATGTTTTAAGGTAGGAGGTCCTTAAATGGAGCGGGCATTAAAATGGAGCCCTATCTTAAATGTAGACAGTTTGTACATGTTTCTTTTTCATAGCCTTCAGTGGTGTAAAAACTATGTACATTTTAGGCAATGCTCCATTTTAGAGCCCTATGCCAGTTCAACTTCAAAATTTGATAACTAATTCCACAAAGCTCCAAAAAAATGAAACAAATTGGGTTAGATGTCAATTCTACTTGTCTTTCAAGGAAAATTTGCTGAAAAATATTTCTAGAAGTTTTACTTCCCAGAAATTCAGTTTCAGCCCTTAGATGGTCCATTATAGGACCTTCTACCTTAACGCACCAAAGAACGAAGGATTTGGATACCATATGCAAAAGTTATTAATAGTCAAAGTCTATCTTTGAAAGTGACATTTACAATTTGTGAATCTGACTGATTTTTGGAAATGTATGTGCACTGTAGATGGTGCTTTTAGGAACGTGGCACTTTTGGGTGTACCTACCTTAAATGAGGAAATTAAATCTAGAGCTTGAGAAAGGAGACTTTATGACTTGAGGTAGATGCTAGTTCTATTTATTTTTAGAAGAAAATTTAGAGAAGAATACTTCAAGGAGTTTTGCTTCTCCAATAGTGCAATCAATTAATGAATGGTTGCTCTATAGTTTACACTAGTATTGGGCATGGGTTAGGTTTTTGAGTTACCAAATGGATAATGATATTCACTTTCAATGGATATCATTGTGCTTGAGGTTAATGCTAGTTCCATTAATTGAATAAAGAATAAAGGTATATATCAATAAAATTAGGAATGCCTTGTGGACATCAATGCATTGTTAAGAGTTTTAGCTTTTGAAAAACATAATAGATTGGTATTGGTCCAATGAAATCAATCAACTAGAAGTTCACTTGCCCAATTGTTGAAAAGCTAATGGGTATTTTTAATTCACATATATTGGCACTTAAAAGTTAGTTTGTAAACAAATTGTAGAAATTTTGATTGTTATATATATAGATCAAGAATCTAATACAACACTACATACATGCCAATGAACTTCATCACCTTGTACTATTTAGAACCTCCAATGTTATAAAGATTAACTCTACTCATTGCAATCCTCATGATCCAATTGGAATTCATAAAATGGCAATAGTTGTATTCAGAGTTACTATTGTAGCAATTAGTACATTCCAAGTTCTTAAACCATGGATGTTAATGATATTGTTTACAATAATTTGAATTGCACTCATAGTAATGGTATGAATTGAAGTTAAGTTAAAGTAAATGAAAACCTCTAAGATCAGTTAGCAACAATGGTACTTTATTTCAATGTCACTACAATAGTGTGTGGTAAAAGCACCTTTCTCCTTAATATCGCCTCTAAAAATAGTTGTAGAATAGATATGAGGTGATCTTTAAAAGGACTATATGAACCATTGAGTGCCTAGAGAAAATTTTCTTTACTATTGCAAGAGCCAATCATTCATTGTCTTTTGTTTCCTCTCATCCCCTTATAAGTTGCATGTGGACAAATTTGAGAGACCTATGGTGAATGAAAGAAGAGCCTACATGTGCTCTATACCTTTGAAAATTCATATGTATGACTCAATATATGATTCAGAAATGCTTGGAAAAATCTGAAACCATGTGTCTTGAGTTCCATATCCATTTTTCTTTCTCTGAAAAAAATGAACTAAAAATATTTGAAACCTATGAAAAAGGTAGACCAACCCTTCACATCACTTTTAGAGCATATTGCCTTGCTACAATACAAGGTAGTAAGACAAATTTGATAAGCGTATCTAAATTACACTAACACCCTTGCCAAACACTAGTTTCTTCTAGGTTGTTTTTGTCATCAACTACGAGGTCAGTGTCAGTCTTGATGGACATGCATGAAAGAATGAAGGAAATTAGGAAGGTAGGTAGGGATGGTTTCAATTTGAATCTCAAGCTCAAGGAACTAGCAGCTATATTGGCAATTTGGTAAGTTACTTGGCAAAATGAAAATGGCTTCAATCCAATTGCTTTTTTTTGTAGAAATAGACTTGCAGCAAGTAATTCCTCACTATCTTCTGTGATTACAGAAGATACTATTAGTTGCCGCCCTCCCTTCCTCAAAACTTTTACAGGCCATTGATTTTAAAAAAAAATTTAATGCTTACCTTCAAATTCACCATTGATTTGTAAGAAACCACAAACCGTTGATCTTGTGAGATGTAATCTGAGCTGTCCAAACATGAATACGGAATACAGATATGGTATCATATACAAATGCGAATACATAATAATATAATACTGATATGAAACTAATACGGATAAGGGTACTAATATGGATACTAATATAGTACATATATTATATATACTAAATATAGATACACATACAAAATACAAAATACAGATAATATTGAAATACTGAAATCCCATATTGTTTATCAAGGATATGGTTTCTGATAATTACAAGAGGGGGTAGGGGAGGAAGGGGCTGGGGAAGAAGGGGGGATATGAAAAATTTAACAATTAAAAAAAAAAAATTTGGGGGGGGGGGGGGAGGCCAGCGGGGTTCAAAATTAATTTTAAATAATTATTTAAAACCTGTAGGGGGTGTTTTTGAGGGAATTTTTTTTTTAATTAAATTTTTTTAGGTGCTGTCTTTTGAGTGCATACTGCCTCTGCCTCACTATGCACTCAAAAGACAGCTTCACAACGTTTGTTTGTTGCACTGGATTGCAACCAATTCCTCTATTTCTATATTCTTCTTGAAAGACCTAAATTCTCAAACTCATAACCCTGCTTGTACCTTGAACCTACTTAAATGTAACTCTAGGTCAAAACCTGAATTTTGCTGCAATGCCACCCCCAAGTTTGGTTGTACTTATTTGTGGTTTTGTTGCGCAAGTTGAAGATGGAGTTGATGCAATTGGACAGAACGCGAGGGACTCAAATTAAATAAATAGATTACTTAGTAAAGCCCCAAACTAAGAGCTATACACATTACACAAGGACAAGTGTATTGGTTTGAATCCCATTCCTCTGATGAGATCCATATTTCTTTGCTTTTCTATTTTTCTATAGTCCATGTTTTGGATTGGTGTATATGGATTAGTGTCTTGAGAATGTTATTAGTCAAATTAGGATTCAGAGCCCTATTATTACACTGACCTGTGTCTTTGTGCATCTAAGGACCAAAACTTTGCATAGAAAATCCTATTACTAAAAAGAATCAAGCTTTTCTCTATTGGTAGATCCAAAATGTAGCATATTTTTGCTAATATAATACATCTTGTAAAACATTGAAATGTCTAACAGACAAAGGCTGAAAAAGTAGAGATTTGGGTTAGATGTTGTAGAAAGCATTGCTAAATTACAGTCACAATGTATTGGTGTTATTAAAAACGTAATGTAGTCCAAGACATTGCTATAGAGTCAAGATACTTTCAAGATCATCAAGAAAAACAATCATAGCCACATGAACATCCTTGGTCAAACTTCATTGAAGGAAACCAACAAAAAATTATTGTAGTGAGCTATAAAGTGGTTACCTAAGGTGAAAAAGAAGGTAACAAGTAGGTAGTGTGAGAAAAAAACTCACATGACAAATTATGTGACATAGACATAAAAATGTTGACATGCGATGTGAGAATATATAGCCAACCTAAGTTTCAACCATTGATGTTTTTGTGAACATCATTTAGGACATACAAGAGTTTCAAGAGAAATTATTTTTGGCATTATTAGTTTTTACTCCCTATGAATGTGACTTAAAAGCACATGTTGTCGATTGTGCAATTTATGATGTCTCACTAGACACACAGACCTTACGCAAGCCCTAGCAGACGTCATTTTTGATGTCAACTTGACTATGACATGACCTTTTACCCTATTTGAGGCAACATGCATAGTCATCAACAATTGTTTTCATGTATGACATGCATGGTGACAAGTACCATAAACAAATATGAATTGAGGTACACTACTCTAAGACATTTTAACAAAATCTACCCCTACAATTGTGAAGTCAAAGTATAAAATTAAATAGTAGTTTATGTACTATTTTGTAGTTGATCTCTATTGTTGTTTAGGAACTATGAGAAAGTTTTTAGCTATGAGGTTGTAATTATGCTAATTACAATGTATGAACCTACAACTTCTTCCCAACTAATTGAAATAGAATGTTCACGATAAAATGGCCAAGTTGCCATTAGAAGAGATTCGAGGGCAACGGGAGACTGTGAGTTCCCGAAGCAGTGAACACAGGAATGTGGAACTGGCCTTTGCTGACGTGGTCGAGAGTGTGCCACATCACTGATTTTTTTTTGGACTTCTTTTTGCATTTCAAGATGAAAAATTTTTTTTTTTGAAAAAAAAATTAATTAATTACTGATCGGAAACAATTCGGGGAACAGGGCTTTCGCAGTCTCGTGTTGCCCTCGAATCTCCTCTAATGCATATTCACTATAAAAATCAACTTGTAGTTTTTTTATGTTTAAGTTGATGGATTGAAGATGATGTCAAATATAGAAACCCATATTTTCATGTTAGCAATAAAGTTCAATGTAACATCTTCATGTTACATTGAACATCATTGCTAACATAAAACAACGATTGTAATATTTGACATCATCTAAAATCTGTCAACTTAGACATCAATAGTTATATTAAATGTCACCTAAAACATGATTTTCTTATAGTGATTGAAAGGATTAAATAAATTATTAATTATATATATTAACAATTTTGAGTACCTTCATCAATGATGGATAGAACTTTTATTGATTTGGAGCATTTGAAAGCCACGTATTCTTCTTGTGTAGTAGAAAACAAATTATTTGTTTACTTGGTAGAAATTCAATTTAAGTTACTTAACCCCTAAAGGACCAAGACAATTTTCCTATCAAAAAAAACTCAAAACTATTATTTCTATTGTACAGATTAAAACAAAATTTAATTAGTTTTTTTCATATCTAACTATAGGATCTTATACTAGAGTTGTATGTGAATGTCTAGAAGAAACTTAAAAAAATTTGACATCGTAGATCACAAGATATTTTCATTTAAATGAAAGAAAACAAGTTTTTTTGTACCTTACTTGATAAGATTTTTTGGCTTTGAATCTTTTTAATTTAGATTTTTTGTACTATTGATTTTGATTTTCTAATTGTTTGTTTTGATGAATGAAGTTGAGAATCTATGGAAAAAACCATACTATTAATAGCTTTAAGATTGAATTGAATTGCAATAATCCCAATAATGAGGATGTTCTAGCTAGCAAATATAATCTTGTCTTACAATATTTTTAATTCTAAAGTTATAACCAAAGTCCAAAGTTTATCTATTTTATTAAACTTCCATGTGATAATCAAAAATCTTTATCTAATACCTATATGATGATGTAGAGTAATTGATCAAATCATTTCATAGAAAAAAATGAACTCACACATACGTGCCAACTAATACTCCCCCTTGTCTAATTTAGAATTCTATGTCCTTTAATCCCTAAACGTCACAGGAAGAATACCAAAAAGTGAGGAGCTTGATAGGAAAATTGGAATAATCTGAAATTTCCTTGATTATTGAGAACTTCACCATTGGATTTTGAAATCAACTAGTTGATGAATGTGATTGCATAACTTTAAAGAAAATTCAGGATGGGGATGTTGAGTTTATAACATTTGATCAACACGATATCTAAGTCCTTAGCATCCAAAAAACGTCCCCTGTGACATTCAAGGGTTAAGTTACCTTTTTCATCCGCCCTCACAGAGTACTGTACTTCAGTTCAGTTACTGTCGGTGATTACTGATTAGCAGCGATCCCAGAACAGAAAAGGCGTATTTCGCCAGGAGGCTCTACTAGACCGTATTTTATAGTCTTTATTTCAACCTGTATTTTTATACGTAGAGGACGTGATATAAATTGCTTTTTGAAATGGAGTACTCTGTATACATTTATTTTTGATTGTAAACAAAAAGTTGCGACATGTCCAAAAATTTTGTATGCCATAAAATGCTATACTTTCTTGCATTTGTAGTTGGAAGTGCTCTGTATTCCAAAAAAATTTGGCAAACAAGCGAAAGTGTTGTGCAAGGCCATGAAACTGAAACAGAGTCTGCAAAGGGAAATATTTTTATGTATATTGTAAACATTTACATCTCTTGTGAGAATTGTGGAATGATCATCTAAACTACAAGACTGTAAACTAAAAGACTATGAAACCTAAGTAACCAAGTATCAAACCTAAGTAAGTCATTCAATATGAAACCTAACTAAGTCATAGACAAGGGAATTGAACCCTCTTTGACTGCCCGGTTTGCAGTATCAATGCCCTGCACAAAACAAAACACACAAACAAACAAAACACACAAACAAAACAAAACATAAATCACATTAGACAGATTAGTATAAAAGGAGAAGTCGATGATGATGGCCCACTGCAGCTCCACCACAGGTCCATGTTCTGGCGCACTCCCTCCAAAGCTTGGCCGAGTTGGGGCAGTCTTCAGCCTTAATTCTAGTGAAGGGCAACTAAAGTACTATCGGAGTAATTTGAGCTCCAAGACTAACTGATCTCATGAAAACTAAAGCATCCAAGAATCATGGATAAAAATGAAGGATACTACTCCCAGCGCTGCTCCTCCTAGTTTAAGCATCCCCTTGCCGGCCAACCTTAACGGCATTTTTCCATGACTGAATTGCCTCCTGGTAAGGGAAATTGGCGAGAGAAAAATACTGCTGGCCAAACATGCGCACAACAAGGGGCAAATGCTTCCCTAGTCTATTTCTATGACAAGATTTGAGGAATTTCAGAGTTGAGAAACATCGCTCATCCTCAACCGACCCTAGAACCAAACAGCATCCAATTTCAGCAACTTTGAAGTATTCTGAAATCAGTTTCTGTAAATGCAAGGATAGGTGCAATTTACGCCACAACTTGATGACAGGGTTCACCTGAAAGGGAGGTCCACAAGCCGCCTCAGCATGGGCTTTCATCGTTACCTTAAATAAGCCAGCTTGATTATCCAGCTTCGACGCTGACAGTAATTCGGGCACAGTGAAAGGGCTCCCTCCAGCCACCGAATGCACCTCATGAAGGACTCTAGCAGAAGCGTAGAACTTTTTGAGCACCGCCAAATGGTGGGGAAAACTTTCGTCCGCACCTTCCTGGCGCCAATACTGGGGATAAATTATCCCGAATGCATCCAGCAGGTCCTGTTGAGGGAACCTCCGATCGAGCTCGTCACAAATGCATTGTGCAATCTCTGCAGATTTAAGCAACAAACCATTAGCAATGAACAAACTGAAAAGCAACCCACAATGGCAGCCTAAAGCCTAGGAATTGGAATTCAACCTTACCTCCGTGGATCCTGTAGTGAGATATTGAACAGCGAGCAAGAAAGAAGAGCGACCAAGAAAGAAAAGGCAGGCGAATCCAAGAGCCCCAAAACATTGTGGATTCGTTAATTTAATCCTTTCTACACTTAGTGAAGCAAAATGACCTAAAATAACTTCCTACAACTCTGCCTCAAAGATTAGAACCCACAGCCAACAAAAAAAATGGGGAGATTAAATTAGACCTCCGCTGCCTTCTTGCTGCAGCGCTGAATTGATCATGACCGCCAAAAAAAATTGGGAGACAGAAACGAACACCACTGCTAACCGACTGAAGACGCGAAGAAAAAAAAACGGGAAACTGAACTCCCCGGTCTGTTCTGAGGACTTCCAAACATGAACTCATAATCAACAAAAAAAAATGGACCCAAGAAATTAACTCATAATAACTAATGATTTGAAAAACCCAAGTAAAGAAATCGGAAGATTACACCTGACTAGCTGTTACTTCTATTTGCGCCGATCCTGATCATGGAGCACAAACAATCCGATAAGAAAAACAAAACTGTAAGTAAATAGTGAATCCAAATTGACTCTATTTCTAACCCAAACCTAACTGAAGCAGCATTGTAAAACGAAACTGAAGCAGACCTACTGCCGCAACACCAAAGCCCGCCAGGGAGCTTGACACGCAACTGCCAGCTCCACAAAAAGCTTGACGCAAGCAATTCAGAAAAAAACAAAGCAAAAAGGCAAACCAAAATTCCAAGGCATCCATGAAACATAAGCAAACAATACAAAACCGAAACTGAAAAGAAAGAAGACCATACCTGAAAACTGGCGTTGAACATTGTCTTGAATTCTGTTGAATTCTTCCTGGGAAACAAAAATATGATTCCCAGTCTGCTTGTCATGGCAGCGGCCATAGACCTGGGATTTATCAAAGTTGAATAGCAAATGACAGATACCTGACTCTCCATTCAGCTTCCGCCAAGCCAGAGGAATATCGGAGCAAGACAGAGAGATAAGGTCGTCATACCGTTCAAAGTCAGCTCTCGAGTAAGCTGTCGAGCAGTCCAGGAACATACGAGCTAGCTCACCTTGACATAGCTTTACAGCCTCAAGGAAATCGCAAATGAATATATCACGGGATTGTGACAACTTCATCAAGCTGTGCACAACATTTACCAAGGGAATGAAGCAGGCTAGAGAGAGGAGCAATTCAACATCGGCCAACAAATCGAAATTGTCGGCAGCTCCAACTACCGGCTTGTGACCAGGCTGGGAAGTCATATCAATCCCCATTTTGATTAACAACGTGCGGTACTCCGACATGATTCGAGCAGCAGGGCTCTTCATAGATATCCATCTGGTTTCAACGTTTCTTACCATCTTGTTACCTTTAGTTTCCATGAGATCAGCGAGTCTCTGTAGTTCAGCGTGACGGCGGTTGCTGCGGCAGAAGTATGCATATACAGACTGAAACAGAGTCTCAAGGCGAGCAATCATTGGAAACTTGGACAAAGTCTCAACAACAAGGTTCAAACGATGACTTACACAGCTCGCACCAATCAGAAATGGTGCCCATTTGTCACGAATTTGGGTTGTTACACCCGTTTTTGAGCCTTGGAATGTGCTGACTCCATCAGCACCAAAGCAAACCAGTTTAGAAGCAATTTGTTCACGAGTTAAGCCTCCCTCACCCAACAAAGCATGCATGATAACATCAGTGAGATGATTAGCACTACCATTTTCAGAAACACATGAGAGGTGTAAAAGATGAGGTACCCTCTCCCAATTCTGCATGGCATAAACGTGCACACCTACCCAACATGTGTTGTCTACAGCTGTGACTTCATCAGCACTTATAGAAATTATACTGGCAGCCTGCACAACACCTTTCAAAGCAGCAAGAACAGAGGCATGCAAGTGTTCACTGATTTCCCAACCTGTGGTTTCAGACCAATGCTTTCTGGGAAGATTTTTTACCTTCAGCTGCCTTAGCAGCTGCTGTTGGCGCTCATAATCACACATTGGATGTCCATGAGAAAGAATATGCAAGAGGGTTGAGAATTGAACCGCTTTCTTTTTGAAGTCACCCTCCAAGCTGCCAAGCAACTGATCGGCCACAGATCCCGCATTCTTCTGCCCAATCCAGAGCTTGCACAATTTCAAGTGCTGACAGTCACGTTTGATGTAGACATCGCCCTTCTTCAGGTGTGGTTCGGGAACACCATCCTCCAGGCAACTTCGTTTTCCTTCATGTTTCTCCAAGTTGTCTAACTTGGGTACCATGACTTTACGCCTCCCTGTCACGCTTGTGCAGCTCCGACAAATGACCCCAACCACATCGCCATCAGAATTGAATTCACCCTCAGCCCATGCAAACTTGCAAGCCCATACCTCTTGCCAACGCCGTGTGATTGTGCTTGGAGCAATTTTGTTCTTCTTCCTCCCTGTCGCTGGCGCTGATTTGCTTCTCTTTGCCGATGCAGGATCCTCATAAATGGTCGGGGACAAGATTGGTGCTTCCGACGGAGGATTTTGGAGAAGCGGCATCGGCAGTGAATCGAGGTCCACTGGAGTCGGCATCAAGTATTTGCCAACGCCACTGGTATTGCGGTTGGAACCGAAGGTCCGGACCCGGAAATTGTCAGGCAATTTCAATCGTGGGGCCATTGTCCAGATTGCACCACCGCAGCCCAGATCGCACCACCGCAGCCCGGATCTCACCTCAGCAGCACCGATCGCACCTCAGCAGCACCAATCGAACACTGCAACAAAACAACCCACTCCAAATCCAGAAGCTACACCTGAATACCCCAACCAAACTCCCCAAGTCAAAACCAAGACTACTGAAATGCAAAACATGCACAGAAGCAATGCGGGGGTGGAGATCAGCAATTCAGCACCAAAGCCAACAAATTGACAACCGATGAACATCAGCAGCACAATTGACAACAAATATCACCAGAAGAAGACGTCGATGCAAGGGTGCGGCACTGCAGCCTCCGTCTTCCAAGACGCCCCCACCAATCGATCACCGCAAGGTGCAAGCTATTGAACTTAGCAACAAGCACAAACTTCACAGAAAACAAAGAATTCATGAACATCTCAATGCAAAGGTGCAGGTTGTGAAACCCGCACTCATTATATGGAGGCTTGAACGCCTTGGAGGCCTGGAGTTTGCAAAGTTGTGAACCAACGTTCACCGATACACCACAATCCGCCTGCACTTCCAAATTGCAGGGACTGCAAGATTGGAGTCTGACCCCCCAGAGTCCTGACTGCATTGTTGCAGGATTCCAGCAACACGGAATTGGCGCAATGTGGCGCACCGCATTCAAAACGCCTCCAAGGAGGGAAAGGAGTTTGAAAACTCATCATGTCTTCATGAAGGTCGAGGCACTGATCTCGAGAGCGAAGGACGAAGGAACGGCAGGGATCAGCAAGCGCCATTAAGGCTAACGAGGAGAATCAAGAGGAGCATTAATGCTAACCTCCGACACTGCAAGTGAGGAATCCTGGCTACCTGCCACGAGTTTTGGCAGACCCCACCTAAACCCTAGCGTGCTAAATACGCACCGGTCGATGGAGCCGACCTGCTCCCAGATCAACGGCGTTGGTGAATCCACGCTACTGGATGAAAAGGTGTTCGCCTGGCCTCGCTATTCGTCAGTTGGATGACGAGTCAGATTTGCGACATGCTGCAGCGCAGCTCAAAGATTTGGCTCAAAATCTGAATCTCAAGGACATTTTTCCTTTGTACATTTAGCAGATGTCCGGATTTGGTAGAAAAATGGCGCAATTTAGCCAGTTTAGGGATCGCTGCTGATTAGGGGGCGAAGTTCATCCATCCAAGATCCCGGTGATGAAACT
Source organism: Thuidium tamariscinum (assembly GCA_947034885.2). NCBI lineage: Eukaryota > Viridiplantae > Streptophyta > Bryopsida > Hypnales > Thuidiaceae > Thuidium > Thuidium tamariscinum. The sequence continues at coordinate 17,349,684 of OX344758.2, forward strand.
AGTACTGAGTAGTGAGTAAGCCTAACGAACATTCCCGAGCAGCTGGTCGGAGCTCCGTCGGAGAAGATAACAAAACCATTTTGCTTCCCACGGATTTTGTCAAGCTGGCTCACTGGCTAGGCTACCTCAGACTTCAATTTCTATTGAATTTCATGTGACATCAGCATCTTCTTCTTTTATTTGTATTGAATTCATCAACAATTCTGCAACTCAGATTCCCCGAACAAAATTCCAGAGTCATCGAGTTGACAGACAGTTTCAGTTGTTTGCCTCAACTGTTCCATCTGTTCCAATTGTTGCCGAGTCGCCACTCTGGTTCCACAAACATTGCTTCTCTTCTTGGCGGAGAAAATATCTGCTGGATGTGCAAGAGAGGGTATCCGTTTTGTCCTCAACAAGCAAATCTTTGTGATTAGCCGAGTACCTTTGAGGTGGCGGAGTGGTGGCGTTCTTTTGGGTTTTGGGTTTTGGGTTTTGTCGGAGAAAGTGTCTGATAGTTCTTGAAGAGCAAGCGAGGATCTTCGATATGACCTTCATTTGCATTCTTTGTTTTACTTTGTGATTTGGTGAGAAATTTTGGAGTGGTGGCGTTCTTTCGAGTTTCGAGTTTCGGGTTTTGGGTTTTGGGTTTTGGGTTTTGCTATCTGTAGTTCTTGAAGAGCAAGGGAGGAGCTCCATTCTGTCCTTCTCTTGCATTCTCTGTTTCTCTTTGTCATTTGGTGAGTATTTTCGAGGTGTCCAAGTGTTGGCGGTTCTTTTGCGTTTTCAGTGGTCATGGCGCCGCCATCAGCAGTGGGCGGAGTTGGGAGTTTGCTGCTGCCACCGCCGCCGTGCGTTTTTTCGCTGCGAGGCAAGATGACGCATTTCGCAAATTACCCCAATTTCGCGGCTGCTGGACACACCTGGTCGACTGGCGGGGGTTTCTCTCGTGGTTTAGATGCACACCACCAAAACTTGCAATTCGTCTCTGTCGGCGTGTCGCCCAAGGTCTCAAGGTTTAGTGGCAATGCCATTGTTGCTGCGGATGAAATTCCCGGAGTGGAGCTTAGTGAAGCGTCCACGCGTCGCGAACGCGCCGAATTTAGGTCAAACAGAGCTTCAGTGATTGCGCCGAACACCGACATTGTTGAAGAAAGGGGCAAGTCTTCTTCCCAGGATGTGGAAGAAGCAGCGCGAAGTGGAAATTGGTCCGGAAACAGGACAATGAATGGCGCCGATGGGGACGAGGGGCTGGTGAGCTTGCCGGACGGCCAAGGCGGCATGCGCTGGAACATGCTTTTGAGCAAAGAAGCTCTCGAGGACGCGCACCTCCACCGTGCTTCCAGCGTCACCGACGCGCATGTCCTCCGCCGAAAGGGTCGTCTCAAGGAACAAGATGGCTTAATCGAGTTCATCATCTCAATGCACTCGACCCACTCCCCCTTCCAGACCATGGAGAAGTTAGAGCGCTGGGTGCGTGAGCATCTGGAGGATCCGATGCGCTCCACCTTGAGCCGCCTCATCCCCACTCTCGGCCGCTTCTACACGCCGCTCCCGCTCGTGCGCGCTTTCCACGAGTACGACGAGTTCGCGTCTCTTTCCCGACGCCGCTTCGTCCCTCCGAATTTCGCTGAAATTCGACATGTCCTCAACATCGCGCAAGTGCACGCGATTGCTGAGAAGCTTGCGCTCATCACTTTTGATGCCGATGGGACGATCTACGCCGACGGGCACCACATTCAAGGAGACAACAAAATGATCGGGCACATCATCAAGCTCATGGAGCGAGGGGTGCACGTCGCCATCGTCACGGCCGCGGGCTATCCGGGAAACGCTGCAAAATTTGAATCGCGCTTGGCGGGGTTACTTGAAGCTTTTCAGAAGCTTCGGCTTCCGACTACCATCACTTCACTTTTCCATGTTGTTGGCGGCGAGTGCAACTATCTTTTGAAGGTGCATGAGCATTACAAACTGGAATTTGTTCCCGAGGAGCTTTGGATGTCGCCGGATATGCTGCAATGGTCGGATTCTGACGTGAATGCGCTGCTCGCGGACGCGGAATGCGCGCTTCGCGCCGGCGCGGTTCGACTGCGCATCCCGATTGAGATTGTGCGCAAACCGCGAGCGGTAGGCGCGGTGCCGTGTGAGCCGACGATTTATGAGGTTTTGGAGGAGCTCGCGTTGACGGTGCAAGTGCAGCTCATCGGCTCGCGCCTGCCGTTTTGCGCTTTCAATGGGGGGAATGATGTGTTCGTTGATGTGGGCAACAAGAGTGTGGGATTGCGAGCGCTCATGAGATTTTTGAAGAAGAAGCCGTGTGAGACGTTGCATGTCGGGGATCGGTTCACTGTCAGTGGGAATGATATGGCCACGAGGTCGCAGTGCTCGATTCTGTGGGTGGCGAATCCCGAGGAGACGGCCTTCTTCACGCGCTTGTTGTTGACGGATATTCGGTTAGCGAGACTCCACCCGTACTTGGAGTAGTCGTGAAATTTTTGTTTTCTTTTGCAACCATGAGCTTTAACATCGATATGATGGAGAGCAAGAGGTGCCAGCCCTTGCTTGCTGTAAATTCTTAAGCATGTTGAGAGGGTGTTTTCAAACCCTAATTGCTACAAGGGAGCGGGCTGTTTTCGAGCCCCAATTTCTCCGAGGTCGTCTTTTTTTATTGCCGAAGTTTTGCCAGATATAGGTCTTGTAGAAAACCATGAGCGGAGAGAGGTTTCCCTCGACTTCATGTCATGTGTATGTCGAATTCTCTAGTGAGGCTCACCGAGGCTGGATGCGCTAGAACGCTGAATGAGGAGGGGCAAATGCAACGATTAGGGTTTGATGCAATTAGAGGTTGGAGATCTAGAGAGCGCTCAATCACAATTACAGTTATAACAGCTATGTACAGATGTACAATGATTAAACGTTGTCAATTTGGCTTGATTGTGTGGATCTTCTTCTAGCCTTTTTCTTTTGGCGCAGTTGAAGCTGGTTCCGTTTTCTTAAGTACAGTAGTTGCGTGTAATTTTGTTATTGAAGATGGGTTTGGAACTGGCAATGGTGCAGCTTCATCCTTAATTTTTGAAACAGCTGCGTTGCTTGTTGGGAGGTTCTGTCTTTAATTTAGGGTTTAGGGATTCGAAATTCATACCTACTGAAAAAAATTTGATCTCTATATCTAAGAGTTTGCATGATGGTGGAGTAATTAGTATCTGTTCCTTGGAAAAGATTCTCTAGAGTAAACACTGCAGGTGATCACGGAATTGACCTCATTTGCTGTTTGTGAGGACTTCGTTTGGCTGATGATGAGATAAAGCTCTCTTGCAGCTCATTGAATATCGTCATTATCTCCTCATTACGATACAAAAAACATTGTGAAATTTACTGCGACCTGTTAGTTTTGAACAAGCATTTCTTGTCTCTTCAGACCAAGGGAAAGACGCTGTTGAGCAGACCCAATCGGAAATTAGCTATACTTTGTGGATAGAAACGTAGAGGAGACTCTTTGCATCACTCTCCGCATTTTAGAAACTGTAGAAGTGCGATTTGGTGTTTAGTATTGAGCTGAGGAGAGATCTTTGGGAACAAGAGGCTCTGAATCTATCGTGATGAAATGTTTTTCAGTAGATATGAATTTCTCATGCAATCTTAAGGCCTAGTATCCTATCTTGAGAATTTGAGGTCGCTCTTACTTGTTTTATAAGGGTAGCAGGGTGGGACGTTGATTTGGCGTGACTGTAAGAAGCAGTGAGTTTTGGGGATTGTACTGATAATTTTAAAACAAGAAGGTAGACTGGTGATATATTAATTGTTGTGGCCGACCTAAACTGGCTATGCACACAAAAATAGAAGCTTAGCACAAGTCTGGCAATTCTCAAGACCATTGAATGCTCCTTTAGATAGTAAGGAGTAGTAGATAGAAGCTTGAGAGAATTTCTTTGTGTCTAATACTTATTGCTTCTCAAATGACATAAAAATTAGAGCCTAATATATGGCAAGTCAATCATCTGGAAAGTTGGAATTAATCGTTCAAAATTGAAGCCTAGAATAAGTACTAAATTCCCCAAACAAAGTTGTACAAATGACTACTCAAAGCCAGTTTCTTCACAACAGCGTTTCACTCTCCAATCTGCATATGCCGTATCGCAGGGGAATCTGAGCTTACATGCCTACGACAAGTGGGAAATGATTGTTGAGACGGTTTCACAACTTACTCTTCTCAAAGGCAAGAGTTGGAAAAGTTCTTTCATCATTTACAGACCCAAAGCACCATCTCAATACCAAGTTTTGCACGCTTCATATATTCGGAGAGGTCGAACTGGAGGTTGCTGGAGGCATCATTCAATGATATACCACATTTGAGTGACAAGATTGAAAAATAAGGTGGTACATCCAAAAGTGCAACTGACCTTAAACTACCATTTACAATTTGTGTACATTTCCAAAATCAAATATGTATGCAGACTGTAGATGGCGCTTTCAAAAACAAACTTTGATCCTTAATGACTTTTGCATATTGTATCCAAATGCTACATTCTTTGGTGCATTTGAACAACCCTAATAATAGTAACTAGGCACAATATCAATTTGTGACACTTTTGGATGTACCCACCTTAAATCTTCTTTCATGATTTGCCTTGGAATTTGAAGTCATAGAGTGAGCTTTGAACAGGGCTGCCTGCTTGATCAACTTGGTCACATTCTGAACTGCCCCAATCTTAGTGGGATCACCAAGTTTTGTCTTCAGCTTCTTTCCGTAACAAATGTGCTTTCTAATGATCACCGTATGCTTCTCAAGATTCTTTTTAGCCTCAGAGTCACTCCAGTATTGTGGGAAGATAATGCCCAAACAATACTTTCATGAAATGTGTAGCAGAAACCCACAAAGTGAAATCATCCACCAACTTCTTAGCAGTAGCTGACAACAGTTAAAAAAGTAAGATAGATACCATCAAAATGGTGAAATCAAATCATGTATTAGATAATTGATGAGCCATGCTAGCAGTGAATAGATTATGTTAGAGTATAACCTTGTTGCAAAGAGAAAAATAGTTACATTCATTTTGTTTATACTGTAAATAATTACAGATTACAGGTGGTCCTTAAGACCAATTCGGGTTTAACACCGTGATTACCTCATCTTATCAATTCTAAAGAATGCATCATGTTCTATCGAATACAGATCATTTTTTAATATACTTCATATTCGATCATGGTATCGGAGTGTAGTTCTCAACCTCGGTATAGTAGCTAAACACTTAGCTAGAGCAGAGCAGAGTGCATTACTTTGTAGTACTTGCAGTTTGCTTGCAAGGATTTTTTGCAGTAATGTTTGACACCCAAGAGGAGATCTCAGTGAAGACTCATGTCTCTGAGTCAAATGCAAGGACCATGGGGTCATGTAAGGTGGGTATACCCAAAAGCACCAGAAAATGGTAATGAGCCTAGTTACTATTATTAGGTTTTTCAAATTTTCATGTAGTCTTGCTGGCAAGTGAAATCATCTTCCAATGCACCTAAGAATGCAACATTTGGATATAGTACACAAAAGCTATTAAGGGCCAAAGTTAGTTTCTTAAAGCTGCAGTGCTGCACTACTAGAAAATGGATGTTTTATGACTACAAAAATATGACTAAGGATGATTGGCGACTAGTCGTAGTCATATTTTGACCTTATACATTATGGGCGTATAGAGTACACTCATTGGGAACACCAAATACTTCATAGGGAACTAGAGGGAACATGTTTGGGAACATGCAATCATATTTTTCTTGAATCATATTTTGTAGTCATATTTCTATAGTGATGATATTTTTTTGTTTTGGGCAACCCAAAATGAATTTAGGCTAGGAAATTGTTGAAAAAGTACCCAGTCATATTTTTTGTTCAGTTATATTTTGTAGTCATATTTTCCAATAGTCACATTCTATAGTCATATATCTTTATTTGTGTGTGTCTTTGTGTGTGTCTCTTTCTATATATATATATATATATATATATATATATATATTGTAATTCATTTTCTTGTTAGTTTACATTTCTCCAAGGGGTTTCCAAGAAATAGAGAAAAATTTAAGAATTTAATAACAAAAAATAGTAAGTAGATTCCATCTCAATCCACTAGTAGAAAATCTGAAATTTCTGTTGATTTGGTCGCGTTGATCGGGGTCAGTTTTTTGCTGGTTTTGACATAAATCTGTTGAAATCAACAGATTTCTGTCAAAACCAGCAGAAAACTGACCCCGATCAATGCGACCAAATCAACAGAAATTTCAGATTTTCTACTAGTGATCTAGCCAAACAAAAGGAATGCAAGAAAGATCTCAAACCATGTCTTACACATGTTTTGGTTCCACACAATAATTTCATGTACATTTATAAGCCTAGAAAGTGATGTCTTCAAACACAAACTTTGTTAATTTTCTTAAAACATATAGCATGTACTATTCAAGGCACATGTTAGGTTGGCATCTCGTGATTACATTTCTAAATTGCTTATTGGGCAAATTGATTGCCTAATGTCTTTTACAATTAGTAGTATTCATTTCAATGACATCTTCCATCTTAAACAAGTTATATTTAATTGTATGCTTTTGTGTTCTAGGCTAAAGACAATATTGTATAAAATACTCATTTTAAATTGTCAAAGAAAATTTCATATATAGTAATACTTTACATAGCCAAAAACTCACTCGAAATCTCCATTAGAATACTGTAAGTCATTCACTTCTATGTTGTTTTGTTTAAGACATTGTAATGTATTTGTAACAACATCAAGTTGTACTTCCACTGCATTAGACAACATGGCCACTTGCGGTATGAAGTCTTCATACAAGCCTGTAGCTTCCAATCCATGGAAATCGATTGTCTTGTGCAACAATATGCACTCTACTTCAAATGTTGCTTGATGATTGGAGAATACTCGAACACCTCTTGGTTCCTTTCAGAGTACCACTTGCCAACCATGCTTGGCCTTGTCTTTTGCAAAAAATATTTGTTCTGTGTGAAGAGGGAAGGCAAATGATTGTGTTGAGTATGGAATCAATCTATCAAAGTTGACACTAGTGAATCCATATTCATCACACTTCATGGTGGCCCATCACCCTTCATATTGGCTACCAACCAATTGCAATATAGGACCACAATTTCAAAATGCCTGTAGTTGAGAGACAAAATTTCCTCCACCCACCCCACATATTCCAACTTTGAAGCCTTTATATTTCTGTCTTTCACACCTACTCGACAAAGTTGTTGAAAAGTTGCAACTACCCCTGAGTCCATTGTTGTTAATTGCCTCTTACAACTCCAAACACAAATGTGATTTCCAAATGCATACAAAGAACGATATGACTTGGCTTGATCTGATGGAGGAAACATTAGAACCTTTACATCTTCTTCAACTTGCTCAGTTCCAACTTCCAAAGCATGCGAGACTGCCTTAGGAAACCAAATGTGAAATTCTTCAATCCACAATTCTGCTAGATAAACTATATGGCTCTTATATTTCTTTTTCCTGTAGACTTGGCACTTTTCTTTGCGAGATAACATGTCATCCTCATGTGGGTGATTGCAAGAAATAATTGTCCTTTTTTTTATCCCCTTGACATTCAGGAGGTAAATTTTTGCTCATAACTTTTCATCTTTTGTTCATTTGAATTGAAACTTGAAATGAAGGTGCCTACAAAAGTTTTACATTTTTTGTAATTTTTAAAATTTTTTAAAAATTAGTTTACTATCTTTAAACTACCCCCAATTGGGTGTCTACTTTGGCCATTTTGGGGGATTTTAGTCCTATTTTTGACCCAAAAATGAAAATTTTGAGTTGAAAATTGGCATGCAAGGACCTCACCTAAAGTTACACAAGACCACAAAGAGATTTTTTGAAAATACTATATTGTTCAACCTCCATGTGTCGTCAAAGTGACTGACTTTTCGCAAGTGTGGAGAATAAAATTTATTTTTTCCAAAGATGAAATTTGTTGGAAAATAAATTCCTTTACTTAAGAAAAAAAAGATTTTTCATTTTCATTTTTTGAACTTTTTTATTATTTTTACCAAATTAGTGAAAAAAGAATTATTTTCATTGTATTTTCCATTGTCTATAACATTTAGAGAAAAAATTTCTTAGATCATAATTTCAAGAGACATGATATTCTCATTTTTCTTCAAATTATCCATATTTTTTTCAATTTAAAAAAAATTTATTCCAAAAGTCACAGGACTCACAAGACTCACTAATTTTGAGCCATTTTGAGACAAAATTGGTAAGTGTTTCTTGCAACGACCCATGTCTCCTATACCATGCAATAATTCGTGTGATTTGATTTCCAAAATGCTTTTATATCACCAACTTCAGTCATATAAGCAATTTCATCACTACATGTAGTCATAAATGCAATGACATCACTTTTGGCAATCACAATTGCATGTAACACTAATTCTACAATATGGATTTCACTTTTTATGTGACAAGATAATACTAGCAATAATATTTTCAAAGGACTTTACCTGCTCCAATCCTCCAAAGGTGCTGCATTGTTCACTACAAACTCATGGCCCCATTGAAGAAGTTCAGATGAAAAGTGGTGGTTTCATCCACTTCCTTCTAAGATTTCATTATACATTGAAGGATCCTCTTTATCATCCTACACTCTTTGGGTGGTCCCTGTATACTCTTGCATATACTCAGTGCAAAAATCCAATACCTCAACTGCAATGTAGCCTTTATCCATGCTCCCCTCCGGTTGAGCACGATTTTGGATATAACCTTTTAGTGTCTTCAAATACCTTTCGATAGGATACATCCAATGTGTATGAACAGGTGCACAAATTTCTAGTTCTTCTACAAGGTGGACAACCAAGTGGCTCATGACATCAAAAAAAGATGGTGGAATTCTTTTTTCAACATGCATAATGTTATTGCCATGTCAGACCTCAAATCTGCTATAGAATTGAGATCAATGGTCTTCGCACATATTTTCTTGAAAATACGGCTCAACATAATTATGGTGGAGCAAACCTCCTTTGCCAACATAGTGGGAATACAAAGTGGCAACACTTGTTGCATGAGAACATGGTAATCATGGGATTTTAAGCCCTTCATGCTCCCATTCATGTGTACACACTTTTTCAATTGACCCACATATTTGGTAGAGGTTCATAGTGACCGGACTCCATCCACAACAACTTGAGTACTTGACAATCTTGTTTGTTTAGAACATATGATGTCCAAGGTAATATGGCACTTCCAGGTTTCTTCCCAGGTACATGCCAAAGATGTTTACGTATACCTGCTTTTTTCATGTCCAAATGAACCTCAAGGGTGTCTTTTTCTCCAATTAGAAATTTTAAAAGACTTTCAACAATATTTTTCTCACAATGCATGACATCCAATGTATGTCGAATGAGAAGATCTTGCACCATGACATTGGATAGTTAGATTTGCATATCACACTAGAAAATATGACTACATGAAGTCATCTTAGATATATGACTATGTGTAGTCACCAAATACAACTTACATAACTATGCATGTGCATTGAGAGCTTTCCTTCTTTATACATGAGCAACACTACATTTTTCAAGCTATGGATGGCAATCAATTTATAAATATTCTTACTTTCCAGTATGGCAAATCATATAGGCATGTCCTCCTCTTTACTCCATCCTCGTGAACTGGATCTAGCATTCACTCCGCTTCATTTCCATGAGGCATTGTCTTCCATTGTTCTCTTCCTTTTGCATGATGAAGTTGCTTTCGACTACTCATCCTTCTTGGTGGAGGTCTCAAATCCACTTGGCCATCAAATATGGCCCTTTGCCATTGCCATTGGTGTAACATTGGTAAGTACCGTCTATGCCCAAGGTAAACATTCTTCTTCAATGCTTTTGAACGGCGAGTCACTATTTTGGGTTCACATATAGGGCATGCCTTGTATCCCTTTGTCACTTGGCCTGAAATTAATCCATATGCGGGGAAGTCATTTACTATCCACATTAGAATACCATGTAGCTTGAATACTTTGTTTGTAGAATCCTTGTATGATCCGTCCAAGCAATCCACCCCTTTCCATAGTAGTAGAAGTTTGTCTATTAATGGTGCAAGGTACACATCTATATTTTTTTTGTCACACTTTCTTTTCTCGGTATGATTAATGTGAGCATCATAAAAAAAAAATTGGTCACCAACCACGGAGGAAGATTGTAGTTTATCATCATCACTGGCCAAGTTGAATGGCTAAGACTTTGGTTTTGAATGGATTCACACCATCTAATGCAAGGCCAAGTCTCACATTCCACTCTTCTTTTGCAAACCATGGTCATTTGTTATTCACATGATTCCAAGCCTTTAAATCTACTATAGATATCATATGAATAACAACATATGATTCCTCCTAGTAATGAAGAACAATAAATATATGACTCATTGTAGTTTTAAAGAATAGCTTATGACTTTTTGTAGTCATGAAGAACAATAAATATATGACTCGTTGTAGTTATAAAGAATAGTTTATGACTTTTTGTAGTCATGAAGAACAATATATGATTCCTTGTAGTCATAAAGAATAATACATGACTTCTAGTAGTAAAAAACTAGTACTCCTCAATCTTTGTATTGCAAGAGAGCATGTGTAATACAATATAGTGGAAAGAGGTCATTTACAATAGCCTTTCTTGAGTAGTGATGCGTTGTAATCAATTGTAGTCACTAATGAACAATTTTGACTTCAATGACTTATTCAACAACATATGTAACTTGCTGCAATAAGGGAATCATGTGTATGGCGTTTTTTATACATATATGCATAGGCTATTAGTCAAATTTATTTGTATAGCTTGCACTTGTAATTGTAATTTAAAGTCAATTTCTAAAAACTATACAATATTTGTTCTTGGTGTTCTTAGAAAAAAGAACCTAATCACCCTCAACCACGGCCCAAAGAAGCCAAAAAGAAAAAAAATATGACCTTTACTACGGATGACCTTCACTACGGATGTGACAATCATTATAAATGAAGAAGAAGATAATGTCTTCTCCCAAGACAAAAATAAGACACTAGTAGAGGCAGAATTAGAAGAAGGCAAGAACAACCTCTCTAGTGCTGAGAAAGATGAACACACTCCAAGTGCAAAGCCATTGACTGATGTTGTAGATGAGTTGGAGTTACAAGAGGTGAACATATTGAAGCGCATGGCTAAGAATGGTGCGGACCAAAAGAATCACGAGAGAAGATGCATAAACTTGACCAAACAACAAGGAAAGAGGTATTCAATATTTACGGTAGCCCTAGCCGCCAGAAGTAGTTTGAGTTGAAGCATTTGAGAAGAAATTCTCAAAAGATTGATGAAAGGAATCGGGTTGAAGTAGACCATATAGGGTGTCTTATAGGAGTACATAGGACAGAGTGGATGACAAAGCTTCATGGGTACTCTCGTGACTTTGATTGGAGTGTCGATGATTTCAAGTCTCACCCTCGACCTCTTTTGTTAGCAATAAAGGACAAAATGTCATCAAAGTTTGAATATTGTGGTGGGTTAGAAGATGTTCCCGAGGACATTTTTTTCCAAACTCTACTGTAACAAATGTGGACAAAGAGGTCAAAGATAAAGAAATTGATACAATCCGGTGTTAACCTCCCTACAATTGTGAAGGCACACCATGTGGAGAACTTCAAGGCCCTTATGAAGAGGACAGACAAGATAGCATATTCTGAACGTATGAAGACCGTGCAGCAAAGCATGTAAAATGAATCAAACAGTGCACATTCAGAGGAAGTAGTGAAAACACGCCTAGTAAGTGATGTTTGCATGTTATCTATATTTTTTTCGTCATGTGATTGTAGAGGGAATTAGGTGACCATAGCATAATAAGTTTGTTATGCTATGTTATACTATTGTAGATATGAAGATCACAAGGTATTTCCTATATTGAAATGAAGCTTTTAACAATTTAATGATGTAGAAATGAACAATCATAATGAAGGCACTTGTGTGACAATCATAAATTGAAAATTTTGTGATATCATTACTTGTAGTTATAATGAAGAGAATCATATGACTACATGAAGTCACATTTAGATTGTTATATGTTTAGATGTAGTCATAATTATTTAACTACTCATGTGAGTGCTTGTAGTAATAAATGGCCATTTACATAACTAGTTGCAATCACATTTGGCTATTCATTGGATTTACTTTCATCTTTTATATTTGCTGAAGTTGATCTTTTGTCTAGGAAATTGAAAAATAATTTTTGTTTTTGTTGCAGACTGCACAATTAGGGAGACCTCCAACACAATTAGAAGTAGAAGTTGAACTTGCATTGTTAGAGAAGTCACGGAACAATAGCTTGCCTAGTTCTAGAGGGGTGGCAAATAATTCAAGAAGAGGCAACAAAGGTCTTGAAGGGGTGCAAAAGGAGTTGTATACCATTCAAGATTCACTGAATGAGAAATTGATTGACATTAATGAATTAGTGAATCAACTTTGTGTGAGGTAAGAAAGCAAAATGGAGGAAGAACACATCCATCAACTTCTCAAGTGGGCACCACAAGTGTGGAGGACATAGTCAATGAAGAATTGATGGAGGGAAATCTTAGTAATTGCAAGCACCCCCAACCCCATGAGGACAAGGGGAGAAGGGTCATTGCAAGTAAACCGGTCCTATTTCGCGTCACAACGCAATCCATTTTTTTTGTTTTCCACTATAACTTTTGGAGATTAATTCCAATGAACATGAAATTTTTATTGAACATATCTAACTTGAATTTTATTAGATACCTTATTTTTTTTTTAAAAAAAAATCATTTTATATTTAAAAAACATTTTTGTTGAGCTATCACAAAATTACGTTTATGGTTATCATTAAGTTCGCAGTGTCTAAATTTAATGATTTGAAGACAAAACTTTCATGGTCTATTTGCATAGGTGTAAAACCTATAAATTTCAAATAAAAATCTAAAAATATTTTTTTTTATGTCCTCCACACGAGTACAAATTTTTTCGCATAGCACACAATTTTTGAACATTGATGATGGTTCTACGATCGTTCTTTTGGTCAAATCTCATCAAAATCAACTTTACTCAAATAGAAATTTTTTAGTTTTTCTTAAAATTGATTTTCCTATTTTTTTACAAATTAAAATGTAGAAGTACTAATTTTCATGAGATTTTGCACTTTTCTGGATTTCCTACTTAGAAATTTTTCCTATGCCTTTTCTTTCTAGGGTACCTTCTTCTTAAAGGTTTATACATGAAACATGATTTTCACTTTTTTTAAAACTTTTTTTTCTAATTTTAAAATACTCCTTGAAAAAAAAAACTACGTTTGAAAACGCTACGCTTTTTGCATGGTGTTTCTTGCAGCAACCCGAAAGTTGCACCTAAAACCCAAGGAGTGTCTCCATCTAAAGTTGTATTAGCAGATGCAACATATCAAGTTAGTAGAGGGTTCCAATCTATACATTTCCTCCACATTTCGGAATAGTAGTCATTGCCATTGTATGTGTTGTAGAAGACATTTTTGTTAGAGAAGTATGATGTGTATTTCCAACAACTATTCTTTGGAATTTGTTTTGAATTTTTAGCAAGAAGGGGCTACCAATGGGGTGGAGACTAGAAACGACAAAGGAAAAACATTGCCTATAGATGAAATGATTGCAAAAGAAGTAGGTGGTGCAAATGGAAAGAAGGATCAGGGAAATGTCAAAAAGAGGAAGGGGGAGGTAGAGAAGTTGTTTATGGATCAAAGCGCTTGATTCACTCGAGGTACATCAACAATGAAGAAGGTCAGTGAAAAGACAATGAAGGTAAAGAGTGATTCCTAAGTGTGCTTGTTTTTCAACGTAGTACTTTGTGTTTGTGTTGTTGTACATCAAGTATGCATAGGAAAAGCCTACGTAATGTAGATTTCTTGTCAATGAATAGGATTGGAGTGGTTTTGAAATTTTGTAGTACTATGTCTTGAGGTTTGGTGGAATGTGGTTGACATTGTTGAATAATGTTTCTAAATGTGAGACTACTATTGATTGTATATGTGGATGGTATGATCACACATAGGCACTAATCTTTGTGTGTATGTAACTAAGGCTAGTCATACATTTGAAAATGTAAAGGAGTGGAGGTTTTTTGTATGTGACTGTGGCCAATCAAGTGAATGCAAGAAAGACCTCTACTATTTGGCGTCACACTTTGAGTGACGAAGTTGTCATGAGCTATAACTTTTGAAGCATTAACTCTTTGAACTTGAAATTTGTATTTAAAATGGATGACATGATTGTTATCAAAAACCTAATTTTCCAGAAATTTTCAAAAATAATTTTATATTTAAATTCTAATTTCTCTAATTTGTCACACTTTGCAATTTAGGGTTTTTTAGTACTGGAGAGTAATTTTAATTAATAATTTGCAGATAATATTTCTAGGGTCTATTTCTACACTAAATAGGCATGTTTCTATCAAAGGAAATTTTAAAAATCATTATTCTCTTTCCTCTACATGTGTGCTAATAGGCCTCCTTTGCGTACACATTTTTGAACAATCAAGATAGTTTTTGGATCATTATTTTGGTGAAATACCTTTAACATAAAGTCTTCCCAAATGGAAAATTTTTAGTTTTAAGAAAAATTATTTTCCCTATTCTTTACAAATTAAAATGTGAAACTATAGTGAAAGTTACAATTTTCATGAAATTCAGCACTTTTCTAGTTCTCCTACTTACAGAATTTTTCTATGCTTTTCTTTCCTAGGGTATCTTCTTCTTAAAGGTATATACATCAAATATATTTTTCACTTTTAAAAAAAATAGATTTACTATTTATATAGTACTTTCAAAGAAAAAAGTGAATACTATACAAAATGCTACGCTTTTCAGCAGGTCTTTTTTGCAATGACCCAATCATATTTTTGTCTATATCAAAAGTTATAGTCATAATTTTGTTTTTGTAAGAAAATTTTGTCATATTTTTCTCTATGTAATTAGATCCTATTATGGCATTATACTATGTTTTAAGTAATTGGGAGTAGACACATTTTTCTTTAAATCAATAGGACTAACATGTTGGAGTGAATACTCTATTAGCTAGTTATTTTTTAAAATATAAAACAAATTGTTTTTATATTTCAATGTACACAAAGGTAGGTACTATTAGTATAGATTGCGTAAGCCAATGTAATTGAATCTAAAGTATTTTTTGTTGATTTCATCATTGGTACTATATTTTAGCATGTGCAGACCTATTTAGTGTTTCAATTCCTTAGGAATGCAGTCTAAATCATTGATGCGCATGTAGAGTGGAGGAAGACAATCTCGGGAGTACCATGTACAAATTCATTCAAATGTCACGGATGAGGAGGCACCAAAAAGGAGAGGGGCAAAGAGGGCCTCTAAAGGGGGCAATGCATTAAAGAAGAAGAAGCCTTTTAGGAGCCTAAAATTTCCACCGGTGAGAGTTTTGGGAGATTCATGTAGGAAGATCATTGTCTTAAAATGTCATAGGTCTTCTTTGTGACATTAAAGCATTGCATGACAATGAAGAGTGGGTGCTAGATATTTCAATCCATTATGATAGAGACTTCAAGGTAAAAATCCTAAAAAAGGCTCATTGTGGGGCATTCCTAACTAAGCTCCATGTGTGGTTTGATGTTGGAATATGGGCTCTAATTGGAGAGGCACTTCTCCAAGAAGTAGCTAAGTTCCTAGCTATAGAAACACCCATGAAGTGGGTTTTTTTGTGGGGGAAAGAAATTAGTGGTCCAATTAGAGATTTGCACAATTTTTTTGAGATGCTTCCAAATGCTTCTAATGACCCCCCCGGGGTCCTTCAAATGGATTGTGATTCCACTGCAACATCAAAATCACCAGTCATGAACGTATTGAATATTATTTACAGTATGGGTTATAAAAACTACAAAAGACAATTCCTTGAAAACTATAATGGAACCATTTCAAGCTTTGAGTCGCAACCCTTCAGACATCAAATATTGTATCAAGTCTTTGGACAAGGGAATCAACTAGACATCAAAAACAATTGGCTCAGTATGTGTTACAAGTTCATTTTTTCTATTTCAAATTTTTGAAAGTTGAACTCATTTTCTTACATTGAATGAAAATATTGTAATAATATTTGAAAGTTGAACTCATTTTCTTACATTGAATGAAAATATTGTAATAATATTTGGATGTTGTGAAAGTGAGAATGAAGTCATAGCAAGGTACTTGCACCTCCAAAAATCCAAGTCCTTTGTCCTTGGCCGTAGGATCCAAAGTGAAGGTGTTGGATATTGATGATGACAAGAAAGATTAAGAAAACATACTTGCATATGGAATCATTGTGAATCTTACTGGAGGTACACTTCATGGACGACTCATAGAGGAAGGTAATATGGTCAATTTTGTTAAAATGGCGGTATTTTCAAGTGCCATTTTGACATATTCCATGTGCCACTTTGACAAATTTCAAGTGCCATTTTGACATAGAGGCCTAAAGGTAGAGGAAGAAAATGTGCCATTTTAATAGAATGTCATGCCATTTCATTGGAATACCACCATTTTAACAAAATTGACCATCAATGTATCCATCATCATCACCTCCATTGTTCCAAGATAAGAAGATGCTCTCCTATATGAAGGCAACAACAATGATGACCCTCCAATGGTGCGATTAGGAGATGCTCTGAAGTCTATTACAAAGTGGTCGTTAGAAGCTTTGCATGAAGTCTATATATAGACTTACAAAGTGAGTGAGTGTGATGTGTGTATTCAATTTGAATAATGAATGTTTTTGAAGTTTGAAGTTTATCTATGAAACAAAGTGTTAGTTGGGTAATTAATTGAATAATTGCAAAAGACATTAGCAACTCAATAGCAAATTGTCTCATTATTTTCCAATGTATAGAAAAGGTATTAGGAATTTCTTATAGAAGGTTATGTAGATACCATACATCCCAATTGTAAATGGAATTATATACAATTTATGGAATGTGACTACACATTCCATTATGAATATCACTTGTTTGAGTTGTAATTCAAGAAATATATGAAGAAAAATATGATTTGATTGTAGTGATAGAATGAAAACTATAATTTTTGAAATGTAATTGTGTAATTTCAAACACAACTGCATTCCGGCTTAGGAGTTATGAATTACAATCTTAGTAAATAGTAAGGTTGTTAAAAACATGACTCCTGATAGTCACATTGAACATCAAATGAAAATATGACTCTTGGTAGTCGCATTGGTCATCTTCAAAAAACATGACACTTGGTAGTCACATTGGAAACTCAAAAACATGACTCTAGATAGTCACAATGTCACAATGAAAATCATTCAAGAACATGATTCTTGGTAGTGACATTGGACATCATTTAAGAATATCTCTTTTGGTAGTCACATTGAAAATCGTCCAAAATATGACTCAATTGTACGTTATGTTACACACATCACTAGAAAAAATGACTAGAAAGAGTCATTTCCTACAAAATTCAAAAAAATAACTGCACAAAGTCATATGACACATCAATCCAAATATGACTACGTCATATGCTACGTCAACTCCAACATGACTCTCTATAGTCATATTCCATATCAGCTAAAATATGACTCTCTATAATCATATTCTACATCATCCAAAAATATGACTCTTATAGTCATATTCCACGTCAGCCAAAAATATAACTACGGGTGATTGCAAGAAACACTTGTCCTATTCTTTGTCCCCTTGACCTCCAACAGGTAGTTTTTTGCTCGTAACTTTTGCATCGTTTTTTCTATCAACTTGAAATTTGGAATGAAGGTGCACACAAAAGTTTTATATCTTGTGTAATTTTTTCAATTTTTGAAAAATTATTTTACTATTTTAAAATTGCCCCCGATTGGTTGTCTATCTTGGCCATTTTGGGGGGTTTTAGTCCTATTTTTGACCCAAAAATGCAAATTTTTGAGCTGAAAATTGGCATGCAAGGACCTCACCTAAAGTTACACAATACCACGAAGAATTTTTTTGAAAATACTATACTGTTCAACCTCCACATGTCGTCAAAGTGGCTGACTTTGCGTAAATGTAGAGAATAGAATTTATTTTTTCCAAAGATGAAATTTGTTGGAAAAGAAAGACCTTTACTTGGAAAAAAAATTTATTTTTCATTTTTATTTTTTGAATTTTTTTACTATTTTTACCAAACTAGTGAAAAAAAGAGTTATTTTCATTGTATTTTCCATTGTCTATAACATTTAGAGAAAAAAATTCTTAGGTCTGAATTTCAAGAGACATAATATTCTCATTGCTCTTCAAGTTATCCATATTTTTTTCAATTTAAAATAAATTTATTTCAAAGGGTCATAGGATTCACAGGACTCATTGATTATGAGCCATTTTGAGCCAAAACCGGTAAGTGGTTCTTGCAACGACCCCTACATGAAGTCATAAATCAAAAGGCTTTTTTTCTTTCTTTCGAGCAACTCAAGAGAAAGTCAAGCCTCTAAGGATAGTCAACATATACGCCATGTTGGCAAAAAATGGCTAAATATGGTTAATTATACCCCCCAATGTATATGACTGCAAATATGACTCATGTCCAAAACGACTCATCAGTAACGACTAGACCTAGTCATACCATGAATCATCTACAGTGCAGTCATATTTTGCAATCATAAAATATGCATTTTCTAGTAGTTAAGTGCCCTATCAAGTGCAAGCATGCTAATAGGAGCCAATTTGTGCGTAACTACTACTTTTTTTATGAATCTTTATTCTATCTCTTGGATATGACTTGAAATATGAACAAAAATTGTAATACATTGTTCTTTAGTTATGGCTAATTAACATAATACAAAACAAAAACAAATATGTCAAGTTTTAAGTGTTAAAAGACAAAAATGTAGTTGTAACCACTACTTAATTGGTTGAATAAGCAACCCATAATAAATGATTTAAAAACTGTTTTGGATGAACAATCAATAATTTTTGGTAGAATATTCAAATATGAATATATTATGGATGACTTATAGATTTAATATGGACTATTTTGGATGAACGTGAGGTTCATGTTTGGGCAAGCCTAATTCTGCATCTAGATTTTTTAGGTAGATTCCGGGGGGGTGAGTGTCACCTTTGGATATAAAAGAGCACTTATTTATTCCATCAAACCCTCTTATTCTCTCTAATTGATCTCTACATGTATGTAGGAGATTAGGACCTAATTTACTTTGAAACTCTTGGTGTTTAAGCTAAGAGCCCTTTCATGATCAATTTTGGGCTTGTTGTAACCCTTGATTAATTTATTTTGACCCTTGGAGGCTTGAGAGCCTTCCTTGGGTATACTTTTGTAGAAACCATAATGTTAACTACATGTGAGGTTCTATTTTATGCCTTTGGGACGTGTGGTAATCCTTGTAGATGATTTGACTGGATTACATTGATAGAATACTAATCCTAGAGTTCACCCCCTTATATCTTGGCGATGCCGCTTTGAAGGCCTCTAGTTGTGAAGTAACTTGTGAGAGAATGAGTGAAGTTGTTGTTATGTGACACTTGGCACTTTTTCCTCTCCCTTTTCTCTTGGCTTAGAAAGTTTGAATAAGTTTCATAAGAATGGCGAAGCTTTGAATTCCCTAGGGGTCAAACACTAACAATCCATCTTCTTCCCCTTCTTTTAGTTAGAACAATTTGAATAGGTCTAATAGAGACAACAAAGCTTTGAATCCCCTAACAATTAAACCTCCCATTTCAAGTCTTAGTGGTGTGTCAAAACGGGTTATCACCATGAAGCTTTGAACCTCCTAGGGATAGAAAGTCTTAGTTGTGTCTCATAAACAATTCCTTGAATGGATTTGACCCCCCTTGATATTACCCTTTTCAAAGTTTAGTTTCTAAAAAATTTAAAATTATCCAACACTTAGCTTCCAAAAGTAGATGTCCACTCAATAGATAAAGTGAAGAAGGTGAGGGTTATTTTGAAGTAACTTTTTTATATTCTTTTTTTTGAATTATATCTCCCTAGTTAGTCAATGTAGGATGTGGGTGCTTTATTCCCACCCTCGGAATCAAGTAATCACAACCAAACTCTAGTGTAACTAACTCCTATGACCTATAGGTGTCTAAGCGTCAATCCATTGTGCCTTCTAAGCAATGGATCTTCTTACTAGCCTACCTACTCTAATGCGTAGTTTAGTTCTACTTCAAGCGTTATTCTTTTCCTACCTAAGTGGTTTAATTTCTTCTACTTCATGTGTTGGTGCCCTTCTCTTCTTATTCTAATTGTATGTACTTGGTTGTTCCTCTTGACCGTGACGTATTAATTCATTGATCCCACTTTACTTAAGTATTTTACCGTTCTACTCCATTGCTACGTATTATGCTTTCCTACTTCTACTTTATGTATTTGAGGCTTCTACTTCTATTCTATGTATTATATTTTTTAATCTACCTCTACGTCTTGTATTATTCTACTCTACATCTATGTCTTGTACTATTCTACTCTACATCTATGTCTTGTATTATTCTACTCTACTTCTATGTCTTGTATTATTCTATTCTACTTCTATGTCTTGTATTATTCTATTCTACTTCTATGTCTTGTATTCTTTTAGTCTACTTCTATGTCTTACATTCTTCTATCCTACTTCTACGTCTTGAATTCTTTAATTTACCTCTATGTATTTTGTTCCCCTATTTTACCATCCGCTATGTGTTTGTTCATTCAACCTACTTCTACAAATTTGCTCCTTTATTCTACTTCTATGTGTTTGAGTTGCTTATTGGATTTGTGCCCTTGCCCCTCTTTAACTCACTAATTGCCATTCACTAATTGTGATTAAATCACTAGCCCTTTGTCCCTAACTATCCCCTAATTGTATAATCAATTTAAACAAAAAAAGAGTTAGAGTTAGGAACCTACCTCTAGTGCGTGTGTGACATCCTTGGGGTCCACGTCATCCCCACCACTCCTCCATTGTTGATTTAATTGATGTTTAATCTCTAAACTACTCCCTAAACTCTAAAAGTTTGCAACCGGCCAGCCAACAAAGCATTAGATCAGTCCTACAATATGTGTCTAACCAGAAAAAAAAGTCTTGATTTAGGCTTGATAGCACCGTAATGGTTGAAACAAGAACAAATAAGACTATATTACAAGCTATTTATGTGGCGCCTCTTGGTTAGTCCGACCCGTGCAACTGTTGAGTGCATAGGCGACGTGGCGGATAAGGGGGCAACTCCAGCACACAATATGAATGCTCAGTCCTAAATTCCAAGTTGGAACGGGGAATAAAGACTGGATTCAGGGTTAGCGACAGCATGCAAATTGAATCAAGCACAAACAAGCCTATGTTCCAAGACTGCCAGTTCCGTGGCATCCCTCGGTTTGTCTGACCCCCGGTTGGGCTTTGCGGACTAGGGGTTGGCCAACCATTGCGGGATGACTAATTTAGCTAGGAGGGTTTTCCTCCCTTTTAGTGCTTTTCTACTAGACTTTGATCAACAAGACCTATCTAACATTGTATATTTTAGTGGCAACTATAAAGATTTTAACCCTTGAGGGGTTTAAAGCTTCGCGGTCCCTATGGGACTTTATAAAACGTTGTAGCTAAAAGAAGGGGAAGATAAAAAGGTTAGTTACTTTGATCCTTAGGGGGTTCAAAGCTTCGCGGTCCCTATGGGACTTAATCCAATACTGTGCTTAAAAGAAGGGGGAAGAAAAAGACATTAGTTACTTTGACATTTAGGGGGTTCAAAGCTTCACCATCCCATGTGGGACTATTAAAACTCCATGATCAAGGGAAGAGGAAGAAGAGGAGGTGATACAAAAAGCTACATACACTTGTAAGTCACTTCACTAGTTAACCCTTCGGTTCCTCCCAAGTCTCTCTCACAACAACACTCAATGATTCCACAATACTCAAAGTTATCCAATATCAAGTTGTATGAATACCACACAGTCAAGCTTGGAGGGGTCTCAAGTCTCCAAGGTGCAAATCACAAGTGCCAAGGATGTAACAACTTCCAAAAACTATCCTTGAAGGCCTCTTTGGCATAACAAGCCAAAGAAAATCCGACATAACCTGAGCACGATAGTACTTCCCCCAAATTGTGGGGAGTAAGAGAGAGAGAGAATGAGAAGAAAATGCGCCCCTTTTATAACCAAAAGGGAATAACACCCCCCCCCTTAATCTACTAAACAAAACTAGATAAGGGAAATAAGATGGGCCGTACATGTGACCTTTCCCTAAATCTAACTATCCACTTAAGCTCTATGTAATTTGAATTTAGAATTCAAATCTTACCTAAACCTTACAAGAACTTGCAATCTACCTATTTTTTTATCTTTCCAAAATCTACAAGTTCCCATATGGAAGTGGTTCCCATATGTTCCCACCTACTTTTTACTTCAAATTCAAATTTACTTACATCAAGCACTTGAAGCTTCTTTCATTTTTTTTTGAGGTTGTAATTGCTCCTACATGTGCTGGAAGCTCCTCACATATTCCCCACGGTCATTAGGGCCCAAATCTCCTAAATTCTCATTAGGGGGCCTTAAACCCCATTTCTTCCACTATATGTTGTCCCAAAACTCTAACTTTGGTAATTTGACTCTGATTTGCAAACGGATTGCGCCGTTGGGTCCGAGAAGCCATAATTAGCCTAGAAAAAATTCCTAACCCCTTACACTATGCCCTAAATCTCAACAAAAGCTAGTGTAGGTTGAGGTCAAAGTTGGGATAAATTTTCAACTTTTGGAGTTTGACTTATTTGAACCTCATTCCTTCACCAAGCTCTCAAGTAGATAGAGGGGGGTGGGGGGTGGGGTAGGAATAGATCTAACTTAAGTCCCAATACAATGCCGTATACTTCCCATATGCCGGTCAACCTTCGACACCGTCATTTAAATTGTCCATTGTTGAGGGAGGTTGCCGATTCGGGGTCTTTTGCTTATCAATATGTCTTGAAACTTGGGGGAGTGCTCCATTGATGTGAAACTTCTTAGCCATATTTTTAGTAGGATTTTAATGCAGCTTGGGATATTCTTGCGAATTTCCACCCCAAGACTACTGAGGTTGACTGCTCGGGAAAATATCCATAATACTTTGGAGGATTCCCAAACTTTGAAGGGAACCTCCCATGAGATCCCCCCAAGTGGGTGTGGACTCACATCTCCACTGCGTCTGTCAAAAATTAGGGAAACGCCAGGTACCTACATGTCAAGATTAGTATTTTACCCCGTATTCTCTTCAATGCTATGGAGAGCGGGGAATCTCTTCTTAGATTTTCCTATAGGGACTTCCTAATCCAACAAGGCCCTTTTTAGGCTTCTTACCCTAAATCCCTACAATACTCTCAAATTGTAGTCTGTTTGGCCAAAGTAAGATCTATTTGGGATACACACTATCCTAAACCCTTTCTATTGACCAAATAGTGTATTGGCACGTAGGATGCCAATACTGTTTTTATCCTCTTTTATGAGTTCTATGGGCCTAACTATGCCTTGGATTGTGTAGGAATCTAAAAAAAAAAGTCTCCGGTGACGAATCAGGGGCTCACATAGGAGTTAAATTGAAGAAAAATAAAACAAGACCTTAGATAACCATCTATTCCAGTAGCTCCCGTCTAGCATACCTCTAGTCTAGCACCCCCCTAATGCAACAACTTTCCAATCTTGCACCTTTAGCATGTAGCTTCTGCGCTAGGTACCGGTAGAAGACGCGGTAGAGCTGGGTGCCGACAACATAGAGATAGGTACTAGCAACATAAGGATCAATAGCAGGCCATGGTCCCTTTGAAAAAAAGTAGATTAGTCGCAATTGGGATAGTTGGAAAAAAATAGGATAAAAAGTAGAAATGGAAAAATAGGATAGAAAGTAGAAAGAAAAAAAGAGGATAGAATTTAGAAGGAAAAAAGTAGATAGGAAATTAGTCAAAGGGAGAGACAATTAGCGATAAATTATAGAATAGAAATTAGGATAGTTGAAACAAGGAAAAAGCCAACTATAGAATAGTAATTGAGATAGTTAGAATAAGGAGAAAGCCAACCATAGAATAGTAATTGAGATAGTTGGAATCAGGGGAAAGCCAGTTAAAGAATAGTAATTGGGATAGTTGGAACAAAGGATAGACAATTAGAAGACGAAAATTACTAAATGAGAGGCAAGATGAGGAGAGCCAAGGAAAAACAATCAAGGACAAGGTTTGAATATGACGGGGAGCAAAGCAGGCATGGAAGACCTGACCATGCACCACGGGGAAGTAGGCCATTAATACCACTCTTGAATGGATGCTAAGGTATAGCTAGAATTTAGAAATTAAGATTGTTCTTCAACACAAACCCAAAGTAGAAATAGAAAATGATTAGTAAAAGCTAGTGAGGTGAATTAGATTAGCAAGACAAAAGGAGATAAGTTCATCTAATAAAACCAAGGTAGTCATACGAACTAAAGAAAGTTGTATTAAATTGATCGGAAGTTCCATGGCAGGTCTAAGTAGTTAGAAGGGTTAGGATCCCCAACCCAATTCAATTTGCAAAGTAGATTAGGTAGGAAAAAAGATCCATTGCTTGCAAGGTACAATGAATTGATACTTAGACACCCATAGAATTTAGAAAACACTTAGAGCCTGGTTGTACTTGCTTAATTCCAAGGGTGGGAATAAAGCGCCCACCATTATCTAAGGCAAAAGAAATATGCTTAAATTAATGAAAATTTGATGGAAATATTCAAAATTTGGTGCAAAAGTTTTAATTTTAAATTAACCCTTTAAGGACCAGTCGACCACTTTTTGGTTGATTTTTGCACTCTCAGTCTAATATTGTTCAAAATGCATTTGATTACAAAAATCTCAAAGAATAACGCAATTAGAGTGTCTCCAAGTGCTTCCAAAGAAACCAATTTCAAGAGAATTGGAGCATCAATGCATTAGCTATGAGGTTGTAAACTCAAATGGCCTGGACCCTAAAATGAGAAGTGTTCAACAAAAATACAAAAAAATATCAACCAATTTGTGAGATTTTTTTGTATCTTGATGTCTTGACAAGGCATAAGTGTTTCTTTTTAACCTCATGAATGCCCAAAGTAAACTTATGCATTGAAATATATGTAGCGCAAATTCCAAAGGGTCATTCAAGTCATTGATTTTTGAGGATTAAAGGAAACAACTCAAATTCCAATAAGTCTCTAAAAGAAAATATGATTTAGAGGTACATTTTTCTTTCTTCAATGTACCAAATCTACACATTTCAGAAGGATATTGCTTTTGATGACCACAAATGGCTATTTTTTGTGAACTTAAAAAATTTGTAACTAATTTCAAAAAGCTTCAAAAAAATATGAAACAACTTGGATTAGGTGCCTATTCTACTTGACTCTTGAGAAAAATTTACTAAAAAATATTTAAAGATGTTCCACCTTCCCAAAATTCGATTTTAGTCCTTAAAAGGTTGATTTATGGACCTTCTATTTTATTTACAGCAATTTGTACCATTGGATGAGCTTGATTTTTTTGTTAGGATGAAGAATCTCCCTTATAGCAACACTTTATATGGTTTGATCTACGATTACATCCTTAGAGTGGCTACAAAATTCACTTTCTTAAAGAACTACACTTGCCCTCCAAATCAACCACGGTCCTTAAAGGGTTAAACATTTGGTGCAACTTTATTGTATAATGAAAATTGGTATACTATTGTATACAATTGCCCTACTAGAAAGTTCACATTCCTTCCAACCACCCTTCACCTTTTAAAATTGGACATAGATCTATTTTCTATCAATAACATTAAAAACCATATCAATGAAGCATCCAACAAATTTCATTTATTAGAAAACCAATTCTATAGGGAATTAATTGAAAAATAAAAAGAATCTTTAGAAAACTTAAAGACCCACTAAACAATCATTTAGATTAAAATTAGCATGCTACAATTCTACCTAAGTACACTACAAGAATTTTAGGATTCTATGACTGCGTATATGACTACGTTTTTAATCATACAAGACATATATGACTATGTACAAAAATTAAATGTGGCAGTCAGTGTAGACGAGTCCTTTATGTAAATGACTAGAGGTTTTTTTTTATCACCATTCACTTTTACCATGAATGTAGAAATGGATGAGAAAAGTGATAAAGAAAAGAGAGTGAAAAAAACGTTGTTTCAACTACCATGTGGAAAGTGCATTTCCAATATGGACATTCACATGGCCACTCATTTGCAAATCATTTTGAAGTTGTAAATGATCCATAAAAAATCCAATGTGGACAACCTCGTGGATAGTTATTTGTAAGTCGTTTTGAAGTTGTAAATGACCCATGAAAAATCCAACGTGGACTGTCATGAAAGAAGTTACAGAGGAGTGGTTTTTAAGTTGTGATGCTTACCAAGTCATTTTTGAATTGTTACACAATACTGCAAAATTAA
The DNA here is from genome assembly GCA_947034885.2 of Thuidium tamariscinum. Taxonomy (NCBI): domain Eukaryota; kingdom Viridiplantae; phylum Streptophyta; class Bryopsida; order Hypnales; family Thuidiaceae; genus Thuidium; species Thuidium tamariscinum. Next base: position 17,376,059 of record OX344758.2, read on the forward strand.
AACATGACTTTGAAATGACTTTTTAACAAGTCCTACTTAACCCTAAACACGCAATGAAAAAAATATTGAAATGAACTGTGTTGTATAAACCTTCTTGTATACCCTTACCTATTACATATCTTCTTTGTTGTAGAAGCTCCCAGGCTGGTTTTAGTCTACCATCTAGGAACTCCTTAGATGTCAACTAAAAGATTGATTTTTTAACAAATTGCATTGTCTTCAATTGGATGGAGAAGCTCTTTATACAAGTGGGTTAGTGGTAGGTAAGACAATCCATGTGGGATTTTTGAATGAGGGTAAAAAAAGCTTCATCACTCACTTTTTTGAATGAAGGTAAAAAGGAGCTTCATCACTTGTATAAAGAGTTTCTTCTTCGAGTCATTGATTAGTCACCTTAAAGTGAAGTGTAGTTGTACAAAATGACAATGTTCTACTTGTTTTGTAATTGGGGTCCAAAAGTAGGAGTTTACAACGTCCACATCATCATTTTGAAGACTCAAAAAATTAAAAAGAGAGAATAAAATCTGAACTTCACAAATTATACATCTGATAGTTGCATTGGTGACTTTGAAATGACTTAGATGCTCTAGATAAATGACTATTGGTGCAATAATGAGAGAGTGACAATCTATTGTTTAGTTGAACTCTAAACCTAGATGGTCAATTTTGTTAAAATGGCGATATTCTAATAAAATGGCATGGCATTAAGTTAAAATGGCACATTTTCTTCTTCAACCTCTAAGCCTCTATGTCAAAATGGTACATGAAATATGTCAAAATGGTACTTGAAATTTGTCAAAGTGGCACATGGAATATGTCAAAATGGCACTTGGAATACTGCCATTCTAACAAAATTGACCATCTAGTCATTCTTTTCCAATCAATACTCAACTACTATATAACTAAGTTTTATAGATATATAGTTTCTAAAGTTCATATCACCTATCTCGATGCTTAATCCATTGAAAAAGCATGGATGAATGTAGTATGAAGCTACTATTGGTTCACTCTTCATCATTCAAGCATTTGCATGACTGTATAATGATTATTCTTGAATTTGCACAACTGTAAAATGACTACTGTTGAATTTACAAGACTGTAAAATGACTATTCTTGAGTATACATTGTCAACTAGGTGCAATTATGGAGCCCTAGTCATTGTATAGTAGTTTTGAAAACTAAAGGCTACTTCACACTACGGCCATGTAAGCCAAGAGGCCGTGGTTTTCACAAATTTAATTGGTAGAAATCATGGTTTCTAAAATCTAATTGGTAGAAATCCATGACCTCTCGACTTAGACGGCCACAGTATGAAGCAGCCCTAAGTCATAGATCAGTTGGTTGTGAAAGACCCCTTTTTCTTGTAGTGGTAGGACAATTATTGAAAATCAAGGTAGTAGATGATGTCAATTCATTTATACATCAAGCTCTACATACAATCTTCAACCTCTTTCAATCAATGGATTATGTACATCTCTACCAAAATTATCAAGCTTTCCACTTGAAAAGAGATAAAATCACAAAATCCTTAAGAATTTCAAATGTTGCATACACCATCAACAAATGCTAAAATGTTCAAATTCTAGCAATAGCAAATACAATATGTTGCCAATAGCAAGTAAAATCTCTTCCAATTTGTCAAATTTTTTCAAATTCAACACAAAATGTATTGCTAATGATTACAAATTTACAACTATCAATGTGCACTTTTAAAATTCTAATTATTACTAAATCTCAACTTTACAAGATATACGTCAATCAAATGTTTACATCCCTAAGACTCAATGAAGTGGCAATTATCAATGATTCAAGGTTTATATTCACAATCTTCAATTCCTAGCTCAAGTGATGCCAACTTTTTCAATTCATAAAGGAAGGCTCTCTAATGCCTCACATCTCTTAAAGACTAGAATCTTCAACAACCTTGAGATTTTCAAAGGAAGCATGCCCCGCTCTTAAAGCCAATTTATTCTAAATGTGTCATCTTAGTTAAGGTAGGTGGAATCTCTTTTAGTTGTTCACAACCATTGAAATTCAATCTAATAAGACATGTCAATGATTCAAAGTCCAAATCTTCAATCTTTAGTTGTTTGCATTCATTCTAAGACAGATTCTCTAGTGATGCCAACTTTTCCAATCCACGGGGCATGCTCTCCAATGCCTCACATCCTTCAAAGTCTAGAATCTTCAAGGCTTTGAGATTTTCAAATGATGCATGCTCCACGCCCCCACCTTCAACTTCTCACAACCCTCAAAGCCAAGTCACTCTAAACATGTGGACGTGTCATATTAGCAATGGTTGGTGAAATCTCTTCTAATTGTTCACATCCCTTGAAATCCAATGTTTTAAGTGATGTCAATGATTCAAGGCTCAAATCTTCAATCTTCAGCTCCTTGCAATCGTTCAAATAGAGCTCTTCAAGTAATGCCAACTTTCCCATTCCATGGGGCATGCTCTCTAATGTTTCACATCCTCCAAAGTCTAAAATCTTCAAGGCCTTGAGATTTTCAAATGATACATGCTCCACCTTCAACTTCTTACAACTTTGAAAGCAAAGCCACTTTAAACATGTCATGTTGGCTATGGATGGTGGAATCTCTTCTAGTTGTTCACATCCCTTGAAATTCAATGTTGTAAGTGATGTCAATGATTCAAGGTCTGAATTCACAATCTTCAATTCCTTGCAATCTTTCAAATAGAGCTCTTCTAGTGATGCCAACTTTTTCAATCCATGGGGCATGCTCTCCAATGCCTCACATCCTTCAAAGTTTAGAACCTTTAAGGCCTTGAGATTTTCAAATGATATATGCTCCACTTTCAACTTCTTACAACTATGAAAGCTAAGCCACTCTAAACAGGTCATGTTCGCTATGGCTGGTGGAATCTCTTCTAGTTGTTCACAACCCTTGAAAGTCAATTTAGTAAGTGATGTCAATGATTCAAGGCTCAAATCCTCAATCTTCAGCTCCTTGCAATCAGTCAAGTAGAGCTCCTCTAGTGATGTCAACTTTCCCATTCCTTGGGGCATGCTCTCCAATGCCTCACATCCTTCAAAGTCTAAAATCTTCAAGGCCTTGAGATTTTCAAATGATATATGCTCCACCTTCAACTTCTTACAACTTTGAAAGCTAAGCGATTGTAAACATGTCATGTTGGCTATGGCTGGTGGAATCTCTTCTAGTTGTTCACATCCCTTCAAAACCAATGTTTTAAGTGATGTCAATGATTCAAGGTTCAAATCTTCAATCTTCAGCTCCTTGCAATCAGTCAAGTAGAGCTTCTCTAGCGATGCCAACTTTCCCATTCCTTGGGGCATACTCTCCAATGCCTCACATCCTACAAAGTCTAAAATCTTCAAGGCCTTGAGATTTTCAAATGATATATGCTCGACCTTCAACTTCTTACAACTTTGAAAGCTAAGCGATTGTAAACATGTCATATTGGCTATTGCTGGTGGAATTTCTTCTAGTTGTTCACATCCCTTAAAATTCAACATAATGAGTGATGTCAATGATTCAAGGTCCGAATTTCCAATCTTCAATTCCTTGCAATCAATCAAGTAGAGCTTCTCTAGTGATGCCAACTTTCCCATTCCTTGGGGCATGCTCTCCAATGCCTCACATCCTCCAAAGGCCAAAATCTTCAAGGCCTTGAGATTTTCAAATGATATATGCTCCACTTTCAACTTCTTACAACTATGAAAGCTAAGCCACTCTAAACAGGTCATGTTCGCTATGGCTGGTGGAATCTCTTCTAGTTGTTCACAACCCTTGAAAGTCAATTTAGTAAGTGATGTCAATGATTCAAGGCTCAAATCCTCAATCTTCAGCTCCTTGCAATCAGTCAAGTAGAGCTCCTCTAGTGATGTCAACTTTCCCATTCCTTGGGGCAAGCTCTCCAATGCCTCACATCCTCCAAAGTCTAAAATCTTCAAGGCCTTGAGATTTGCGAATGATATATGCTCCACCTTCAACTTCTTACAACTTCGAAAGCTAAGCAATTGTAAACATGTCATATTGGCTATGGCTAGTGGAATCTCTTCCAGTTGTTCACATCTCTTGAAATCCAATGTTTTAAGTGATGTCAATGATTCAAGGTTCAAATCTTCAATCTTCAATTTCTTGCAATCATTCAAATAGAGCTTCTCTAGTGAAGCCAACTTTCCCATTCCTTCGGGCATACTCTCCAATGCCTCACATCCTCCAAAGTCTAAAATCTTCAAGGCCTTGAGATTTTCACATGATATATGCTCCACCTTCAACTTCTTACAACTTTGAAAGCTAAGCCACTCTAAACAGGTCATATTCGCTATAGCTGGTGGAATCTCTTCTAGTTGTTCACATCCCTTAAAAGTCAATTTAGTAAGTGATGTCAATGATTCAAGGCTCAAATCTTCAATCTTTAGCTCCTTGCAATCAATCAAGTAGAGCTTCTCTAGTGATGCCAACTTTCCCATTCCTTGGGGCATGCTCTCCAATGTTTCACATCCTCCAAAGTCTAAAATCTTCAAGGCCTTGAGATTTTCAAATGATACTTGCCTAGTCCTCAATTTCTTACAACTTTGAAAGCTAAGCGATTGTAAACATGTCATGTTGGCTATTGCTGGTGGAATCTCTTCTAGTTGTTCACATCCCTTAAAATTCAACATAATGAGTGATGTCAATGATTCAAGGTCCGAATTTCCAATCTTCAATTCCTTGCAATCAATCAAGTAGAGCTTCTCTAGTGATGCCAACTTTCCCATTCCTTGGGGCATGCTCTCCAATGCCTCACATCCTCCAAAGGCCAAAATCTTCAAGGCCTTGAGATTTGCAAATGATATATGCTCCACCTTCAATTTCTTACAACTTTGAAAGCTAAGCGATTGTCAACATGTCATGTTGGCTATGGCTGGTGGAATCTCTTCTAGTTGTTCACATCCCTTAAAATTCAACATAATGAGTGATGTCAATGATTCAAGGTCGAAATTTCCAATCTTCAATTCCTTGCAATCAATCAAGTAGAGCTTCTCTAGTGATACCAACTTTCCCATTCCTTGGGGCATGCTCTCCAATGCTTCACATCCTCCAAAGTTTAGAATCTTCAAGGCCTTGAGATTTTCAAATGATATATGCTCCACCTTCAACTTCTTACAACTTTGAAAGCTAAGCCACTCTAAACATGTCATGTTAGCTGTGGCTGGTGGAATCGTTTCTAGTTGTTCACATCCCTTCAAAACCAATGTTTTAAGTGATGTCAATGATTCAAGGTTCAAATCTTCAATCTTCAACTCCTTACAATCATTCAAGTAGAGCTCTTCTAGTAATGCCAACTTTCCCATTCCCTGGGGCATACTTTCCAATGCCTCACATCCTTCAAAGTTTAGAACCTTTAAGGCCTTGAGATTTTCAAATGATATATGCTCCACTTTCAACTTCTTACAACTATGAAAGCTAAGCCACTCTAAACAGGTCATGTTCGCTATGGCTGGTGGAATCTCTTCTAGTTGTTCACAACCCTTGAAAGTCAATTTAGTAAGTGATGTCAATGATTCAAGGCTCAAATTCTCAATCTTCAGCTCCTTGCAATCAGTCAAGTAGAGCTCCTCTAGTGATGTCAACTTTCCCATTCCTTGGGGCATGCTCTCCAATGCCTCACATCCTTCAAAGTCTAAAATCTTCAAGGCCTTGAGATTTTCAAATGATATATGCTCCACCTTCAACTTCTTACAACTTTGAAAGCTAAGCGATTGTAAACATGTCATGTTGGCTATGGCTGGTGGAATCTCTTCTAGTTGTTCACATCCCTTCAAAACCAATGTTTTAAGTGATGTCAATGATTCAAGGTTCAAATCTTCAATCTTCAGCTCCTTACAATCATTCAAGTAGAGCTTCTCTAGCGATGCCAACTTTCCCATTCCTTGGGGCATACTCTCCAATGCCTCACATCCTACAAAGTCTAAAATCTTCAAGGCCTTGAGATTTTCAAATGATATATGCTCGACCTTCAACTTCTTACAACTTTGAAAGCTAAGCGATTGTAAACATGTCATATTGGCTATTGCTGGTGGAATTTCTTCTAGTTGTTCACATCCCTTAAAATTCAACATAATGAGTGATGTCAATGATTCAAGGTCGAAATTTCCAATCTTCAATTCCTTGCAATCAATCAAGTAGAGCTTCTCTAGTGATGCCAACTTTCCCATTCCTTGGGGCATGCTCTCCAATGCCTCACATCCTCCAAAGGCCAAAATCTTCAAGGCCTTGAGATTTGCAAATGATATATGCTCCACCTTCAACTTCTTACAACTTTGAAAGCTAAGCGATTGTAAACATGTCATGTTGGCTATGGCTGGTGGAATCTCTTCTAGTTGTTCACATCCCTTAAAATTCAACATAATGAGTGATGTCAATGATTCAAGGTCGAAATTTCCAATCTTCAATTCCTTGCAATCAGTCAAGTAGAGCTCTTCTAGTAATGTCAACTTTCCCATTCCTTGGGGCATGCTCTCCAATGCCTCACATCCTTCAAAGTCTAAAATCTTCAAGGCCTTGAGATTTTCAAATGATATATGCTCCACCTTCAACTTCTTACAACTTTGAAAGCTAAGCCACTCTAAACATGTCATGTTAGCTGTGGCTGGTGGAATCGTTTCTAGTTGTTCACATCCCTTCAAAACCAATGTTTTAAGTGATGTCAATGATTCAAGGTTCAAATCTTCAATCTTCAACTCCTTACAATCATTCAAGTAGAGCTCTTCTAGTAATGCCAACTTTCCCATTCCCTGGGGCATACTTTCCAATGCCTCACATCCTTCAAAGTTTAGAACCTTTAAGGCCTTGAGATTTTCAAATGATATATGCTCCACTTTCAACTTCTTACAACTATGAAAGCTAAGCCACTCTAAACAGGTCATGTTCGCTATGGCTGGTGGAATCTCTTCTAGTTGTTCACAACCCTTGAAAGTCAATTTAGTAAGTGATGTCAATGATTCAAGGCTCAAATCCTCAATCTTCAGCTCCTTGCAATCAGTCAAGTAGAGCTCCTCTAGTGATGTCAACTTTCCCATTCCTTGGGGCATGCTCTCCAATGCCTCACATCCTTCAAAGTCTAAAATCTTCAAGGCCTTGAGATTTTCAAATGATATATGCTCCACCTTCAACTTCTTACAACTTTGAAAGCTAAGCGATTGTAAACATGTCATGTTGGCTATTGCTGGTGGAATCTCTTCTAGTTGTTCACATCCCTTCAAAACCAATGTTTTGAGTGATGTCAATGATTCAAGGCTCAAATCCTCAATCTTCAGCTCCTTGCAATCAGTCAAGTAGAGCTTCTCTAGCGATGCCAACTTTCCCATTCCTTGGGGCATACTCTCCAATGCCTCACATCCTACAAAGTCTAAAATCTTCAAGGCCTTGAGATTTTCAAATGATATATGCTCGACCTTCAACTTCTTACAACTTTGAAAGCTAAGCGATTGTAAACATGTCATATTGGCTATTGCTGGTGGAATCTCTTCTAGTTGTTCACATCCCTTAAAATTCAACATAATGAGTGATGTCAATGATTCAAGGTCCGAATTTCCAATCTTCAATTCCTTGCAATCAATCAAGTAGAGCTTCTCTAGTGATGCCAACTTTCCCATTCCTTGGGGCATGCTCTCCAATGCCTCACATCCTCCAAAGGCCAAAATCTTCAAGGCCTTGAGATTTGCAAATGATATATGCTCTACCTTCAACTTCTTACAACTTTGAAAGCTAAGCGATTGTAAACATGTCATGTTGGCTATTGCTGGTGGAATCTCTTCTAGTTGTTCACATCCCTTAAAATTCAACATAATGAGTGATGTCAATGATTCAAGGTCGAAATTTCCAATCCTCAGCTCCTTGCAATCAGTCAAGTAGAGCTTCTCTAGTGATGCCAACTTTCCCATTCCTTGGGGCAAGCTCTCCAATGCCTCACATCCTCCAAAGTCCAAAATCTTCAAGGCCTTGAGATTTGCGAATGATATATGCTCCACCTTCAACTTCTTACAACTTCGAAAGCTAAGCAATTGTAAACAGGTCATGTTGGCTATGGCTGGTGGAATCTCTTCTAGTTGTTCACAACCCTTGAAAGTCAATTTAGTAAGTGATGTCAATGATTCAAGGCTCAAATCCTCAATCTTCAGCTCCTTGCAATCAGTCAAGTAGAGCTCCTCTAGTGATGTCAACTTTCCCATTCCTTGGGGCATGCTCTCCAATGCCTCACATCCTCCAAAGTCTAAAATCTTCAAGGCCTTGAGATTTTCAAATGATACATGCTCCACCTTCAACTTCTTACAACTTTGAAAGCAAAGCCACTTTAAACATGTCATGTTGGCTATGGATGGTGGAATCTCTTCTAGTTGTTCACATCCCTTGAAATTCAATGTTGTAAGTGATGTCAATGATTCAAGGTCTGAATTCACAATCTTCAATTCCTTGCAATCTTTCAAATAGAGCTCTTCTAGTGATGCCAACTTTTTCAATCCATGGGGCATGCTCTCCAATGCCTCACATCCTTCAAAGTTTAGAACCTTTAAGGCCTTGAGATTTTCAAATGATATATGCTCCACTTTCAACTTCTTACAACTATGAAAGCTAAGCCACTCTAAACAGGTCATGTTCGCTATGGCTGGTGGAATCTCTTCTAGTTGTTCACAACCCTTGAAAGTCAATTTAGTAAGTGATGTCAATGATTCAAGGCTCAAATCCTCAATCTTCAGCTCCTTGCAATCAGTCAAGTAGAGCTCCTCTAGTGATGTCAACTTTCCCATTCCTTGGGGCATGCTCTCCAATGCCTCACATCCTTCAAAGTCTAAAATCTTCAAGGCCTTGAGATTTTCAAATGATATATGCTCCACCTTCAACTTCTTACAACTTTGAAAGCTAAGCGATTGTAAACATGTCATGTTGGCTATGGCTGGTGGAATCTCTTCTAGTTGTTCACATCCCTTCAAAACCAATGTTTTAAGTGATGTCAATGATTCAAGGTTCAAATCTTCAATCTTCAGCTCCTTGCAATCAGTCAAGTAGAGCTTCTCTAGCGATGCCAACTTTCCCATTCCTTGGGGCATACTCTCCAATGCCTCACATCCTACAAAGTCTAAAATCTTCAAGGCCTTGAGATTTTCAAATGATATATGCTCGACCTTCAACTTCTTACAACTTTGAAAGCTAAGCGATTGTAAACATGTCATGTTGGCTATGGCTGGTGGAATTTCTTCTAGTTGTTCACATCCCTTAAAATTCAACATAATGAGTGATGTCAATGATTCAAGGTCCGAATTTCCAATCTTCAATTCCTTGCAATCAATCAAGTAGAGCTTCTCTAGTGATGCCAACTTTCCCATTCCTTGGGGCATGCTCTCCAATGCCTCACATCCTCCAAAGGCCAAAATCTTCAAGGCCTTGAGATTTGCAAATGATATATGCTCCACCTTCAACTTCTTACAACTTTGAAAGCTAAGCGATTGTAAACATGTCATGTTGGCTATTGCTGGTGGAATCTCTTCTAGTTGTTCACATCCCTTAAAATTCAACATAATGAGTGATGTCAATGATTCAAGGTCGAAATTTCCAATCTTCAATTCCTTGCAATCAGTCAAGGAGAGCTTCTCTAGTGATGCCAACTTTCCCATTCCTTGGGGCATGCTCTCCAATGCTTCACATCCTCCAAAGTTTAGAATCTTCAAGGCCTTGAGATTTTCAAATGATATATGCTCCACCTTCAACTTCTTACAACTTTGAAAGCTAAGCCTTCTTAAACATGTCATGTTGGCTATGGCTAGTGGAATCTCTTGTAGTTGTTCACATCCCTTGAAAGTCAATTTAGTAAGTGATGTCAATGATTCAAGGTCCGAATTCTCAATCTTTAGTTGCTTGCAATCAGTCAAATAGAGCTTCTCTAGTGATGCCAACTTTGACATTCCATTGGGCAATTTCTCTAACATTTTACATCCCCTAAAGTTTAGAATCTTTAAAGCTTTGAGATTTTGAAATGATGCATGCCCTACCCTTAGCTTCTTGCAACCTTGAAAGACAAGTTGTTGCAAATATGGCATATTGGCAATTGGAATCCTTTCTAATTGTTCACACCTAGTAAAATGTAATGTAGTAAGTGATGTCAATGATTCAAGCTGCAAAGTCTCAATTTTTAGCTGCTTACAATTTGTGCAGTTCAATTTCTTCAAAAATACCAACTTTTCTAAACCAAGGGGCATATACTCAAGGGATTCACATCCTTCAAAGTCTAGAATCTCCAAAACCTTGAGACTTTCAAATGTTGTATTAATTGATGTCAACTTTGTACATTTTTGGATGTATAATGATGACAATGATGGCATGTTTTGAAATCCACTTGATATATTTGTAAGGTTATAACATTTTTGTAAGCATAATGTCTTCAAGGTCATATATTCAATTGTTGTGTTTGGAAAAGTCTTCATCAATTGAAAATTGCATAATTCTAATACTGTGAGTTGTTGAAGTTCACGGAGTTGCAACAGGCTTGTGAGTTGGTTGGTAGTATTGGAAAAGACATCCCCATCATCAATGTTGTTTGTTTTGTATGAAATTCGAAGGAATTTCAATCGATGTGTTAGTTGAATCAATTTTGCAACATTGCTCAAATCATTGTATACTTCAATATTCAAAAGCAATAAGTTGGGGAGGTCAACCTTCTCAATTGGATTGAAATCTTTGTCTATATTCACTCCAGTAATGCTAATTCCTCGAGCATTTTGAACCTCCTGAATCACAAAGTTTCATTACTAATTGGTTATAAGTTGATCATCAATGAAACTAAAAATATCTCAATGAATGTATTCCTCAAGATTTAGATCTAAACCAATATTTTTGTATTATAATTATTAAAAAAATGGAACAAATTCTCAATTGCATAACATACCTCTTTATTTGATAATTCTAATGATTGAAAAGTTTGCTTCCATTTTCGTCTACCTCCAAATCCTCTTCTTGAGATTCTCCGCCCCATGTCACGTATTGAATCATGCATGCTTACAAAACTAGCATCATTTATTTTGATAAGAGAATTGTCTCTTAGGCTTGCAATTATGGTTTTTGTATTATCCTCCAAATAATTCACTATGGTATCTTCTCGAATGTCTTCCAACCATACATCCTTACAAAAGAAGCATGCTATATCCAAAAACACTTCTTTCTCTTCAATATTAAGCATATCAAAACTAATCTCTAATCTTCTCCCCACATCTTCGGGGGCATCATATTCTCCTCTTTTCAATCTTTGTAAAGCTCGCTCCCAAACACGAAGGCGCTTTTGTCCATTTAAACAAGAGCCCATCACTTCTAGGCTTAATGGATGGCCACCACAAGCTTCAACTATCTTCTTGATGAGTTGATTCATATGTGGTATCATTGAACCTTCATTCTTGAAGGCATGTTTGGAGAATATATCTATAGAATGGTGATAATCCAACATTGGAACTTCAAATTTGCTATCTTCTTTGATCATGCCTCTCAAGGTCTTCCAATCACGACTAGTAACAATCAATTTGCTACCTTCCAAACTAAACATTCCTGCTTCTAAAAACATATCCAAGTGATCTTCTTCGGTGACATCATCCAAGATGAAGAGTACTTTTTTTTGTTTAAGCATTGAAGTCAATATGAGTTTTCCCTGAGCAAGATCATTGGCTTCTTGTTTTTGTCCCAATTCCTTCAAAATCCGATTCATTTCTATTAAATGATCACTCTTAAGATCACACATAATTGTAGTCCACTTAGATGAATCATTGATTGGCAATGCCTTATTCAAATAATCCTTAAAAGCCTTCACTAATGTTGTTTTCCCAATACCACTTACTCCAATAACACCAACCATGGATTTATTCCAAAGAAACTTTTCTAAGGTCTTGGTTTGTAAATCAAGGCCACGACACTTGAAAAGTATTGATGAATCAATGATACCCTATGCACAATAGAGTTTTCACAATCAGCAAATTGAAAAACTACCACAATCAATAACATTTAAGGATTTACTTCAAAAAAATTGAAAATTGGATAATCAGTCATTCCTCTAGTATGAGCTCTAATTCATAATTTAGAGTATACAATTAAGCTTAGAGCACTTTCAAAATTCAAATTGTACATACCTCGATACATTCGTCACTTGTTTTTGGAACATAAAATCTCCAAATATTATCAATGATAAATGTCCATATATACAACCACCATTGTCCAATTGTTGCAATAGAAGATGAAAATTGCTTAAACTTATTGAAATGTGAAAAAGTTTGAACTTCTTTCATCAATGTCTTATTAGTACATCGAGTCTTCAAGTCCTTCTTCTTTATCTCCATCAAACTTGTGTGTATTTTTGCAAACGAAGGTCTTCCATTTGGATCCATAGCCAAACAATCTTCAATTAACGACCGCAATTCTCGACAAAGAGAGATGCCCATTAAGGCCACTTTTTGTCTTCTAGCAATTTCAAAAGGACTAGATCCAAAATCTTCAAATTGTTTTTGGAGTAATATATCACAACAAACTAATCCAAAACTAAACACATCAGGTTTTAAAGGATCAAACATCATATTGGCCTTCAATGCTTCAGGAGCAATATATATAGGAGTCCCACGAATACCACTTGGCATATCAAGAATATTGTCCTTCACTTCATCCTTAGAAATGCCAAAATCAATTAGTTTGGCACAAACATAACCATCTTCTTTTAACTCCGGACATTGCATTATATTCACCACAACATTAGCTGGCTTCAAGTCACGATGTGCAACTTTCATGTCATGAAGGTATAATACTCCACTAGCAATTTGAAGCATTAAATCCAACTTGGCAGGGAATGTAATCTTTTGATTTAGATCTTCAAAAAGCATTTTATGAAGACTCATTTCGCCTTTTTCCATTCCAAATTGAAGGTGATTCTTTCCAAACAAATCCTTAAAAGAACCACAATAGAATAACTTGATGATGTTGGGATGATCCAATTGTGCCATAATCCGCACTTCTCTCTCCAATTTAATAATATCAAATTCATCATATCCATCCAAGTCTATTTTCTTTGTGACATTCTCAATGCCCAACCACATTGTCAAAAATACACTCTGAATGTTATTCTTTGCAAGAACTATTGGAATTTGTCCAAAATCCGGTAATGGAACATTGGGAAGGAATTGAATTAGATCACTTTCTCCACCTTCTACTTTCATGATGCACTCCCTCCAATGTAGCACATAGTTTGCTAATTCATAATCATATGATCTTAGTTGCATATTCTTCAATTTGTTTTCCAATATTTTGCATAATTGATCTTGATCTTCTTCAACTTCTACTAAATCACATGGAAGAAAACTAGTAACACATGATTGAAGATCCACAATATTCTCCATTCTTTTCGAATATGAATCCATGTTTGATGCAATGTTAAGTAAGACTTCTAAATATGTAGCCATTTCCAAAAGTAGTTCTCTAAATGCTTCTTTGTTTTGCATTTGAAGTAGAGGCGCTAGAGACCAAGTTTGAGAACAACTTTGTACCAACATCTCAACTTTTGAAGAGATTTTACAAACATCTTTCAATAAAGGTTGAAAGGCTCTTCTATCCAACTCAAATATCTCTTGAAATCTTTGTACAAAATTTCTCAAATGATATACCAAATTCTTGCACTGATTGGCATTGAATACTTGATTTGAATAAACCTTTTCTTCACAATTTTTCAAAGCTTTCATAATGTCCATTTTTTTGAAAACATTCATATTGATGTCTTACATCACAAGTTTATCCAAAGGGGAGGTCAAATATCCTTGCAAATGACAAATTAATCACCATTAGAATATCCACATGATCACATCTCAATAGTTTAAATATAACTACAATTATAACTAAGCAAATTAACAAATAATTGTAATTGATCCATGTAGTTCAAGCAAGTTGGTGGAAGAAATAGAATACTAAACAACAAGATTGCTAATCAATCAAGACCTCATAAATTTACACTGGAAACTATGAAGATATACAAGAGACATTTATATGTCCAAACTCTATAGAATAAGTCAATAAGAGTATAGCAAGTATCTACAATATACATGATCAAATATCTATAAGGAAAGTTACTGGCCATGCAAGCAACTATCATTTGTACAAGCAATAAAGAATTCCCTTCAAAGAACACTATCCATCAAATGCAAAAAGATTCAACTTATGAACTATGACATTTAGCATTTCATATTGAATAATTACTTAAAATTGGAAAGAGCACTTTAGTTGTGACTTCTTGAATTAATCAACATCTCAAAATTTGTTGTTGCTTTATTATTTTGTATTGGATGCCTTAATTGCAACACCTTGTTTTTAAGAAGTACATTTGCAGTGACTTGATGGAAATGATCATTCACCAAAAAAACCACAAAAAAATAATTTACATGTAATTATGAAAATGCAAGCAAAAACTAACTCACATTGTCAGCTTTCATATGATGCAGAATTAACTATTTTATATTTCCTTTGAAAAATAGTTACTAATCTATTAGAATACCATTTATTCCATATTTGTTTTAATTGGTTGAAATAATAACTAGCCCCCTTCCTCCAAAAGTTGGCAAATAAGACATTCAATGACAATTTTTAAATAATAAAATGTATGTTCGAAAACTTTAAAAAACAACTAAAAAAGGCGTATAATAGTCATGAATTCCTAATGATTTGTAGGTCATTTGTTTCATTATGGCCAAAAAGAATCACCTTACAAAGTATCACAAAAAAGAGTATATGTGTTTCTTGCATTCATATTCAGTTATATACAAATATACTTTCAAGATTCATTGAACAACAATGTTACCATCATAAGTATCATCACGTAGATGAAACTTGCTAATTCTCATACACTACTTCATCTCTTCCAAGTTGTCTTGCATAACCTATTTCTTTCACTACAAATCTTAAAAAATTTCTAGGTAACATATTTAATAAAATAGATGCCACAAATTTATAATTCATACACATTTTAAATAAAAAATGATTTTTAAGAGAGATACCAATGAGGCTACAAAATGGTGTGGAATATTGACTACTTAAGGATCTAAATCATGAACTAAAGTATAGTGCAACAAATAGCTTCCAAAGCTTAATATCTATAAAATCTTCTAGATGATATTTTGTCTTAAGAAATAAGCAATTAATTAACTAATTGCAATTTGATCTACATAACCTTATACCAAACTTTCAAACTTTCATCCAAATAAACTAACAATCACTTGAACCCCATCAAAATGCCCATTTTGTTAAAGTAGTGTAATTCTAATGCAAAAATTGTCACAAATACCAACAATTTAACAAAATTGACATTCTAAGCATTGAACTTTGTGATACATCCAAAACCAAAACCATAAATTCTTATTGAATCCCAAAAAACAAGCATAAAGCCTAAAACCCATTAAAACCAGAACACCACCCAAAATAGGAAAGTGCAAGAAAATGATATACATCAATATAATCAAAGAAACACTGTACTCATGAAATTTGCTTAAAAATCCTTCTTCTAATTATGTGAAATAATGAATCAAAATATGAATTTACAATTAAAACCATATCAATACTTACTACTCTTTACAACACTCCTTTCAATTAGGAAAATTACCAATTGAATTGTACAAATGACTAGTTCAACAAAGATACAATATTCCATTGTTGTTGAAAACATGAAGCATGACCTACTAACTTCTTTACACATGAACCTCAACTATTGCTTTGACCAAGTACCCAATAGATAAGATGGTGAGGCCCTGCATCCAATAATTACACGTACACTTATGAAAATTCAATTGCCATGTTAATAAATCCCTTATCAACATCACACAATAAAAACATGAGATTAACGTAGATTAAATAAATGCTAGAAAACAAGATGGATTTAGAATGTTATCAAATATAATATTGTTTTTTTTTAAATTACATCACAATATGTGACATACATATGGGTGATTGCAAGAAACACCTATCTTATTTCGTATCACACATTGGTTGCAAAAGTTGTTTTATAGCATAGGGCGGTTACAAGAATGACTTAACATTTTTGTTTCAAAATGACTTAAATATTGTAGTACTATGACTTTTGGAATAGTTTTTTTTAATGAAATATAATATGGAGTACTTTAAATAGTATGTAGGTGAAAATTCTAACTTAAAAATATATTTATCTAAAAGTTATAATCTCTCAAAGAGTGATGAAAAATACAAGAAAATAGGTAGTTTGGAATTTGATTTATAGAAAATAGTCATTTAAAAAAAAAATATTTAAATCCATTTGTTCTAACTTGAAGGTGATTCTTCTTGCCAATTTCCATCTTCAAAAAAAAATTCGTGTTCTCTACAAGTGTACCTTAGTAGTGCACTTTGAGCACATGTGAAAGATGAATACTTTATTATTTTTAGAAAATCTCTTCACAAGCTTGTGTAACTGTAGTAGAAGTCTTGTATCCTAGTTTTCACCTTCAAATTTGCAATTTAGGGTTGAAAATAGTACTAAAATCCCTCAAAATGGACAAAGTAGACATCCAATTGGGGTCAGTTTAAAAATAGTGAACTAATTTTTAAAAGTTTCAAAAAATTACACAACATCAAACTATTATTTGTACCTTCATTTCAAATTTCATAGAAAATGAATGTACTACACAATATTTATGAGCAAAAAATAGTCCAAGAGTGGATGTCCAAGATTTAGGTGACAACAAAGGATAAGTCATTCTTGCAATCACCCCATAAGTATTTCAAAAATGGTTGAATGAATGTAAATATTAGAATGAAGCTTCTTCAAGTATGAAAGATTTTATCTCAAATTTTTCAAATTTTTCAAAAATGACAAAGTAGGGGGGATTGAATTTTGAACATATGTAACACACGTAGTTTTGGTGGTTTTCAATACTATCAAATACCTTTTTAGAGGAATAACATTGTGGAATTTGGTAGGCTAGGTCTTCTAATAGAAATACACTTTTTCAAGAGAGGAATTTCTAAAATCATGTTTCAAGTATGTTATATATTGGCCTAAAGTATGCATTATTCAAGTTCAATTAATGTTGAGTTAGAAATGGTTTTTTTAGTTTAAGATTTGATATTCTATCTTTGTCTTTAGTTGACAACAATGGCCATTTTTCAAATGAATTTTTTAATTTTAAAGAATAGAAATGTAGAAGTTTCATTTTGTAGTATAAATTGTAGCATGTGGATCAAAATAGTATTTCAAGGTACGCAAAAAGACTCAATACTACTACATGCAAAGGACCTATAGTGGCTAAAATTGTTCATGAAAACTTTTTTTATGGCAAAATTAAATATTGCCATTCATCCTTGCCATTCACTAATGAACATTACAAGTTGTATAAATAGTAGATTTGAAATCCAATTGATTATTTGAATGTCATGTGCTTTACACCAAATAGTACTAAAGGTGATTTATAGTACAAAAAGTACAAAAATGCTGAAAATTAAAAACAAAACAAATAATACAAATGTTTTTTGCAATTACCCATATATACAAAACTTTAGAATCTAAGATGTATAGGTTGAAGGTTTAGACAAAGCATCTTTAGTCAAAGTAGTGACTACCATCAATCAAACAAAATTATGGCGAATTCCATTAGTTTAGTTAGTTTAGTTTGAAACTTTTGACAATTCAGACCGTGTGGGCTAAAATCTATAATTGCCATAGATGTTTGAAATCTATAGGGATTGTAGATTTCTGAAATCTATACTGGTCCAAGATGTTTCAGATCATGCAATTTGAAATCTAAATCTATCATAGATTTTGGAAATCTATATGTGTCTTAAAATAATGTTTGAAAATCTATTCCTATCCTAGATACCAATTTTCAGTTTAGACCGTGCAATTTGAAAAATGACATTTAGAATGCCGCCATTTTAACAAAATTTGCCATAATTGAGGTTGGACACCAATTGAATTGCTTGATTACAAGCCTATATAATAAATTAGTACATTCTAGATGAAGAAAGAGTTTAAATAGGATAAGGATTTAAGATTCAAAAAGAGAAGAATGATTACCACTT
This sequence comes from Thuidium tamariscinum, assembly GCA_947034885.2. Taxonomy (NCBI): domain Eukaryota; kingdom Viridiplantae; phylum Streptophyta; class Bryopsida; order Hypnales; family Thuidiaceae; genus Thuidium; species Thuidium tamariscinum. Next base: position 17,394,119 of record OX344758.2, read on the forward strand.
ATTAATTTCACAATAAATCCTCTCTAAAGGTCCAATGAGACAATGACTTAAATGCCTCAAACACCACACTTGATATCATGAGAGAACTATACTAGCTGAATGGGACCAAATAGAATTCAGCTCAATTTGAGTCACATGCGGCAGGCGTAAACTTGACATCCATACCGTGAAGTAGGACTAGAACTCTAAATTAAGAACAACACACCACATGTTGAGACATATGGATAAAAGATTGAGATCAATATCACTGAAAAAGTACAACTAACTTAGATTGAGACACAGACATAAACTTGAAAACCACTCACCGGATGCTTGAGTTCGATATGGCAAGACCGAGAACAGTCTGCAATGAAAAGAGGCACGGCGATGCGTTGATTTCAGACTGGCTGCCTTCGAATTGATTCCAGATTCACTGAAGATGCATGCTTATCCTCCCACGGTTCGATGTCTGCAAAACTGCACAGCAAAGTCACATGAACACTTTTCATTACTTTAATCAACGCTTAGTCCGCGTGGCCACGAAGAACTCAAGGCTTGAGAGGTCACACGCCAGTCGGAAGGGACTCTACAATACTAATGCTACGAGCCTCATTCGGAAGGTAACTAGATCGACAGACCAAAACAGGACTAGGCAAACCACTCTCTACGGCTGGAGGTAGGTATGGCTAAACAGCAATAGCAAATCCACGGACTCACCACAGATCGCTCTGGCAGCACGGCGGGGCAGACGACGGAGACGAAAGCAACGTACTAGCATGTAAGAAGAAGCGCAGCTCCACACAAAGACGAGCAAGCCTTCAAACCCTGACGTTTGCTTGGGCTTCTGGGGTTTCACTGTTCACCGACTGTTCAACTGCGACACGGAAGCCAACTCAACTCTGTCTTCGTGCAGAGTCCTGCGTACACAATTCATAGACTTGTGTGCAATGACCCGATGCACCGTGGCCACGCGTTGATTTCAGATTGGGTGCCTTCCAATGGGTTCCAGATGCGTGGTTTTCGCCTCACGCAAATCTGCACGCAAAGTCACGTTACCAGTTGATGTGAGGCATGGTCTCACAAATAATTCATGGCTTGGCGGTCACCATGCCAGCCGGAAGCCTAGCTACAGATCAAGAGGTTTATGGTAAAGCAAAGCTTGCGACAATTATACATATGCTGGAGATGGATATGACAAAACAGTGAAGAGGAACGATCGTGCGTTGATTTCAGATTGGGTGCCTTCAAATCGATAATTCCAGATTCACTGGAGATGCATGTTTAGCCTCTCGTGGATGGACGTTTGGAAACCGCACAGCAAAGTCATGTTACCAATTTTTGATGTTCTAAGCTTATTCAAGGCTTGGTCCGTAAGCCCACGGCAAGAAGAATTCAAGGCTTTAGAATAACACGCCAGTTTAAAGGGACTTTACAAAACTAGTGCTACGTACAAACCCTCTTCGGAATGTAACTAGCTTCAGGCACATGCACAAAAGCTTGAGATCGATACGGCAAAAAAAAGATTAGCAATACCAATATACCACGGACTCACCACGAGCTTGAGATCGATAAGTAAAGGCAGCAGGGCGGGGCCGACGAAGTGAGATGAGAGCTGCATCCGAACATGTCTCAGAACAAGTGCAGCTGCGTAAAAACTAGAAGCAAGCCTTTGAAACCTGGCGTTTGCTTGGGGTTTCACTGTTCACCGACTGTTCACCAAGTGTTCTCCTACGACACGGCTGCCAGCCCATCGCATGACTTTAAATCGTACCAACGGAGTGGGCCAGCAGGGTGGATTTACCTTGGGGAAAACGCTGAATTTTTCATTTTTTTCAAATTATTTTTTCCAAAGTCTGAATTCATATTCGCAATCAGAGACCCCCAACTTCATGAGAGCGGTCTAGATTCTAGAACATACCCTAGACACAGCACAAAATAGTTTGTTTTTTTAAACTTTTACCCCGTATTTTAGAACCAGAAACTGAAATCCACCCTGCTGACCCCACTGCGATTTAAGTAACGTCCTGCAGCCCATCTCCGACTGTCTACCGTCCTACATGCACAGTTCACCTAGACTTTTGTGCAATGAGAGCCTGAGAGGATGTTCCGTTGGCCATGAGTTGATTTGAGATTGGGAGCCTTCGAATGAATCCTAGATGCGTGGTTATCCGGCCTCACGTCAGAAAAAATCTGCACGTTACCAATTAATTTAAGGCATGGTCCCACAGATAAGTCATGGCTTGGTGGTCACCGTGCTAGTCGGATGCCTACAGTAGCTATATGAACAGAATAACAGGTTTGTCTGCAATGAGAAGACGTATGAGTGGACCTCCAGTGAGTCAGATTGACAGGAAATGGTCAATTGGTAATCCATAGTCGACGCCTTGAGTAACGAAATTCACGCAAAGGCACTTTAATACAATATTCTTATACCAGTAAGAAGTTAGACCATCTTTTTGGATGAAGTCACTTGTGTGGACTTACGCTGAGCTACCAGAATCTTGGAGAGAATAACATAGCACACGGAAGAACCAATTAATCATCATTTCGTGGGACTAATTGAAAGTCCATTGCTTTGGGAAGAAATTCTTGGTAGGCTTCCAAACAGCTGTTAGAATGGTGGAAAGGGAACTGGTGAAGATAATCTTGAAAACTTATGCAAATTGAAAGCAAACATGAGTTAGAATGTTGATTGTAGATCAATAGAAATTTGATGAAAGATCTATTCTATTCGAAAAATGAAAAGTTTAAAGTTGCTTCTAGGGTGCCTTGAAAATTAAAAAACCCGGAAATCTCTAACTTTGTACTAACGTGTTTCTTTTGTAAAGCTACAGTGCGTAGACAACTCATCACTGTTCCGTTATGTCAGTGAAGGACAAAAACCATATCTCTATGCGAGTGACTTTCGCCTGAACTCAGTGAGTGTAAATGAGCCTTCACCACATTCCTATAATGTTCATGCTTCGAGTAGAATTGGATATTCATTTGGAGGTTTATTTGCGGTCGAATGGCCGTAACAGCGTGAAACATGTAAGTTACAGGCTAGTGTTGTGCGGTTTTTGGAGTTTTCCAGCAACCTTTGTTTACTGATCGACCAGAGTGGGTGTAGTCCTTCTCATCTGAAACTGTGGGGGAGATTCGTACTGACCTAGGGTTGTTCTATGTAAAGCAAGCTGTCCAGCTTATTGCCGTCAATCTTATAGAACGTCTCACCACCTACTTTGGCTTGATGATTCTGAGCTTCGCTCCGCAATTCCGTGATGTTGAGTAGCTCCCACCGGCTGTAGTTGGAAGTTCGTCGGGTGTTGCTCATATACGATGCACCTACTAACATACAGCCTTAATAAGTATGCAAGCTAGTGCACGATTGCTGAAATACTCATTTAGACATTTACACGGGTGATCACACAAGCGCAATATTTTGTTATGAATGTCCATATGAGCAGACTTGCATCCACCATGAACAGGAAACGGAAACGAGAAGTGAGAGCAATAATGTCCAAGGGCTTCAAAAATACAAAATTGTGATCTGAGAGAGTTTTTCAAATTAAACAAAAAATGAATGAGAAAGCGTGTAGGTAAGTAAGCGAAATCGCTTCCCCTTCCGCTTGACGAAATGTTTAATGGTTATTAATGTTAAGTAGACGATACTAGCTAAAATCTTTTAGGACCTGATCCTGTGTCTTATATTGACCCGTGTTAGTACCAACAACTCATGTCTTTCATTACAATCGATAAAGACCCGTGTTATCAGTCACTCATGTCTTTCAGCACAATCGCTACTGACTCGTGTTACTAAAAAAACATGTCTTTCGATCTGGGATCGGTTTGGCCTTCGACAAGCAAGTTGGGAGTAATCATGACTTGGCAAAACTTCCATGACCTATGGTTGCGTAACTAGTCATCCAATACATTGAATGAAACAGAAGTTTATTTGACCTCAACTGAATTTGCCCTTGTAGTCCCCAAAGTGATTTCTCCAGATCGAGAGCTCGATACAGTGATCTTCCAAGGAAAACACACTGTTTTATATTACGGAGTAGTTAAAATGCTTGCATTGACTCAAATAGCGTCCTCTACCTGGTAGTGAACGATTGAAGATTTGAAGAGCTTCCAGGACTTGAAGAAGACAGGAAACAGTTCTTTAATTTTCACCTGAGATGGGCCCTGTCGTCGATGTTGCAGTAGCCCAACGACCGCAGGCAGCGAAAGCGCCTAACCCACCCTTCAGCGGGTGGCTTTTCAACTTCAATGCAGCTCCACGGGCTTCCAGCAGCCGTTGTCGACTTGGGACAGCCGACCAGTCCTGTTTGCGCTTCACTCGCATTGGTGAGTGAATTTTTATCACCTAGGATAGAGCGAAATCAATGCAAACGTCATGAGTCCAAAAGTTTGGAGAGAGGTGAAAATTGAAACTGTAGAGGAGAATGGCAGTCAGCGGTGTTACTTACACCAAGGCACTCCAGGAGCTGGTAGTAGGCTCGACCTTGGAGAGGATTGTGACCTCGACGAGGCTCTGAGAAGTATCTGGACCTGCTTAGGGTTTCAGGCAGGGATCGATTAGCAGGGTACAACGCAATGACTTGGGCTATGAAGATTCAAAAGACAAAGACCCCAAACTCGGCTATAAAGATCCCGTCCCAAAGATTACCCGTATTTGAAATGCACAAGCTGACGAGTAGAAGTTTAGTTTAGTTTGATATTAACAAATATAGCCCGACCAGTTTGCATAGCCCGGGTCGACAGTGAATCCGTAGATATCCACTTCATCGCACATGGAGACAGCCAGCTATATAGATTTGACGCCCGTGCCCTTAGCACCTCGTCGAAATTCCACGCCTTGGAAGAGGTAGACTGGATTAGGAATCTCCTGCACCAGAGGAAAGTTTAAGAAACCAACTCCGCAAGTAATCTGTATTGCGAATATGCTAGATTTATGATCCAGTCATTGCTATTTACGTGGATTCCTCAACGACTAAGTTGAATTCATAATACCTTGATCATGGCATTGAAATCTCGATGTATTTTACTCTTGATTATCAGCACCTCTTCAACTGCCCATATGCGCCACACAGGTCAGAAAGTTGTTTCGGCATGGATTTATGTCCTGGTAAAATCTTTATAGAATGCTGAGCATAGGAGCATGCTACCAGTACGAAGGAAAAAGTGGAAGGGAACAGGTCGTACCATTTCCCTTAACAACCTCTACTAAGTTGCGTGCAACGCCTTCTGCAATCAAACGGAAAGTCCTTTTCCGACCCACATGCTTTTGCATATGTCTGCAAAAAGCAGATGAATGTCGCAGTGATCCACCAGGTTCTTGCATATTACATTACCATCTGAATTTACAAGTAAGTATCTTTGCCTTTTGCTCCTATGAACAAAGTGATTAAGGTAACGCAATTTACGGATTCTACTTACAAAGAAACCTAACTTGTACTTTTAAACAAGATTCAAATGGGGCTTGAAATCATGCCGGTCTCAAATGGATAGAAAGCACTGGAGAGTCTTGCAATTGAAGTTCAGCACTTCAAGACCCCGAAAACATGAAACCGTACATCAAGCAAAAAATACAGTTCGACACATGAATCAGTTTGAGATTCAATGAATCAACTCGACATTAGTCCAATACACTTGACCCTCTAAGGCTCTCAAACGATATTGAGTGCATTTGTATTTACCTCGTTGACTGGAGCTTCAATGTCGCGAAAGACTGCATCATGAGCATCGATTTCAGATCCAAAGCTGGCGTGAAGCAGATCGCCGGAGTTTCCCACAACTGCGCAGGTTGCGAATTGTCGAGGTTTGAAGGGGGGCTTAGATGGCAACACGAGCTGCAATTCTTCTTCGCATAAGCTCCTGCTGCCGCATCTGTCAAGGGTGCTTCAAAATCACATCTCTACATCTGGTTAGTGACTTTCTCAATTCCTGTTCCTCGCAGATTCTTCTATACATCCGAATCCCTCAATACTTCTTTACTTTCTATTATGAAATGCAATTAACATAACCTGAAAACCCTAATTCCGTTTCTCGTTCATGTAACATCCTTGAGGAGCTGCCTCAACATTTTTGAAAAAGGAATGATTCCTTCTTGAGCTCATGGGAGTTACCAGAAGCTATAAGAAAACATGCACTGAACACTCAACGAGTCACTGAGTACCGTGCACACGTACTCTTTACACTGTTTGCCCAAACTTTTGATATGTTTTTAATGTCATCTGTCTTTTGAACGAGAAGTAGAAGAAGAAGGGCTGATTCTCTCAACTAGTAAGGAATGTTATTTCTGCAGTAAGACACCAATCAATATCAGGAACAAAAATTATAGACAACAAAACGAAAATAGATCCTCCGAGCTTCACCTACAATTGTGATATCCGAGTGGGGCGTATTCTAGCCATCCATTTGGGCGAGCATCCAGGTAATCTCTGGTCAATATCGTAGTCACGTTGCGGTACTGCACCCGAGAATTGTCGGAAATCAAAATGTCACTGTTCATTCTTCAATTCACAGACCCTCATTCTCATTGCTTCACCAACCGGTATAGTTCTAATTTTGTGGCGAAGGTAGGCATACCCACCTGTTCCCAGAGGAGAAGTGTGTCACACACATTGAACAGATAGTCCAGTGGCTCGTAAACCTTGAACGGACTGTTGAACTGCCTTCCACATTCATTCAAACACTCAAATTCATCAGCCTCATCTCAAACAGTAGTAATTTTGAGAGTCCGTTACCTCAATGGAGCCTATTTACGAAGGAATCTCAAACACGAGCACTGGATACGGACTACGAAGAGCACGATTGGGATCAGCGATCCCTAAATTGGTTAAAATTAGCTGATTTTCTACCCAGAAGAACCTTGTGCTATGAGTACATTTTAAGAAAGGGTCTTAATGGAGACATTTTAGCCAAAATTGCAACGAACAATTGAGTTTGATAGCCAATTTGCAAAACATATAACTTCCTCCACATTGAAAATAGCATCAACATAGTCAGTTTTGTGTTTTAGTACTCCCAATCGTCCTTCACGGCCTGCAAATTCCTGTCTTTTCTATTTTTTTCTTTAATACTACTCACTCTCTACGTAGCCAAAGCAGATGAGTGTCTCAGTTGAAGGTAGCATTTGCACTAATTCCTTAAACTTGTTCTAGGATCGCTTGTTATGATTTTAGCCCTTTTTTAACATTAAATTGTCCTCATGTGGAATCCTTGATTAAGCAGGGTTCAACCATTCAGGTGATGTCAGGTAGCGTAAAATGCACTACCTCATTATGGAAGAAACATCTCTTGCTACTTACTTACATCTCTCAGTATGATTTTCTCCTAGAAGAAAGCTCTATTTCATATGACCTAAGTTAGTTCCAAATGCCTCGATTTCCAAATGGCAGACACGAACTTATTATCTTGATCTTAATGTGAAATACACGAACAGGAAAACGAAGGTACCCGTGTGCTGTTAGTTCCTTCGGGGTACTTGACCATGAGTTGGCACTGGTCTCTCACTTCAGCTTGTAATCCTAATCCATTTGCCGCCTGCCAATCCAAGGAAAACAAGAATACGTAACTTTGCAATACCTCCTTTTTTAAAGTTTGATAATAAGGTAGGATCACTTAAAAATCACCACTCTATTTGTCTCAAACAATGGATACATATTGATCAGGAGGGTGTAGATAACCTTAGCATTTGTTTTCAAGTGTTGGTTTCAGATTATCCACCAAGAAAACATTCAAACAGTTTCTGAATAACCGAGTCTAGTAGTAGGAACCACTCATCTTTCATTTGATAGAGATACCATACCCCGGTGGTCAAATTAATATATTTTTTGTTTAGACAGAAAAAGGAATATTAATAAAATTGGTCATACCCCTTTAACCCTTGAACGATGTTTGGTGTCCATTGAATGACAAAGAATCTTCCCTTCCAGGACATGAATGCAACTTTTCATCCTCGGTATTGGGGGTGGAAAGGGAAGATCTTCTACAGTGCTTTGACTTTCAATGCATATATTTGGCTTTTTCAAAGTAGGTGATGTCACACGGTGTCAAAATGCCTGGTTTCCGCGGCCACCGGTCCGTCCTTCAAGGGTCTTGCCTTTTGGTTTCTTGGTATGGTATATCAAAATTTAGTAATGATAATAGGGACTACACGTAATCACCCAAAGTGGGGGTTTTGGGTGTTTATAAGTTAGGAAGCTAGGATGACATACAGTATATGAACCTTTAAATAAAAAATATTGTGCTCAATTTAGGATTGGGTGCTCAGTTTAGGACTAGGACTATTCTGGGACCACTTTGGAGCCAAAAACTCAAATAAGGTAGAAGTATCAATTGTCAAGCACACCCAACAACCAACTTCTAAGAGTGCAAAAATTCCAACCAATGTCCAACCAATGAATGGAATGATGTCCAACCAAAGTTTAGAATGTATTCTTTTGGTCCTTTCCAAAGTTGGAACTATGAAGGTAATGATACATGACCTATAGTAATGAGTTGAAAAAGTGAGCAAAAAGTAATTATGGAATGATTGAAAGACTCTGGACTTTAGGTATGGGAGAAATGCACTTTTTGACTCCTAAAATTATAATTTGGGGAGTCAAATTCTATAAATTGTGTTATCTCCATATTCTCTTTTTTTCTACATGGAAAAATTTTCCACCACCTCATATTCCTCACAATTTGCTACATAAATGCTTTAATGACCCACCACTGGTGCTTCTGGTACGGCTGATTTTGCTTCCTCAATTGCCACATTGTAACCAAAAACTGAATTAATAATTTCACCACAATACCAATCGGTTTTGGTAATGACGATGGGTTCATGAGATGTACAATTTTTAGGTTTACCAAATTTCCTAACTCGTGTTCCTGCCCTAGTATCCATCCAAAGACCACAATTACAATGTGTTACTAGCTGATCAAGTGCAGCAACTCTCACCACACACTGACTCAATTTTTCTTGAAGCACGGGGAGAATCTCATCAACAGTGAGGCTTCGGCTCTCACCATGCTTTGCAGTTCACAACAGTTTTGAAATTGAATCATGGTGCGAAGTGCTATCAATTCCCCAAATCCTGGTGGAAAAAATATGAGCCGGCGTTACAAATATTTGAGTACCTCAAAAAAAGAAAAAAAAAGAAAACAAAACAAAACAAAACATCTGTGTACCTGGAGGCAAGGATTTGGAAGGACAGAAGAGTAGCCCGGAAGGCACGGCCAAGAAGATCGTGCACATTAAACAGATGACGAGCACCAGCAGAATGAAGATTAGACTGGGCATCTCCGGAGATCAACTACAAACTCAGAGTCAGTCTCTTCTCTGCAATTGTACTTCTCTAACTTAGCACACATTTCATCTTTAGGTCTGGAAAATCCATAGCCCATTAAATAATATTCAATGTTGAAAAAGCTCCTCCCGCAAGCATTACTGTACAACGTCAACACAAATTTGCGTACAGGGAGAACCTCTCTTAGTAGAAGGTGCTGGGACTATGCACTAAGAGAGTTTTTTGCATGTGAGGGAGGTGCATTGGATGGCCATTAATTTATAGATGTCAACTTCCAACACTATTTTCCAAAGAATGTATTTCAAATTGGCCCTACTTTATGGATTCCATTATTGCAAGTTTTGCACTAAGAGAGGGTGCTCTACAAGAACAAAAGGTTCTACCTTTACTACATCACACACTTCATATGAAATATTCTAAGTGTATTGTACAAGAAGTTTTAAATTTTATTGATTGAAACCTCCAAATTGCATTTGCAAGCCTTTGTATAGATAGAATCATTCTGTAGCATTCTACATCTATTGTTGAAGAAGAGTTTCAATACCTATTTTGCAGTGTGGATATCTTATAGATAAAAAATGATGAAGTGCTTCAGACTTGAATTCTTACTAAATATTGTACAAGCTCCCTACAAACTAAATCAATATTGAATCATATGAGAGAGGTTTCCAACTTGACACTTCTTAGTTGGATCTATTAGGTCATGTCAAGAAATGAGCTCCTTGCAAGCCATAACCCTTCTTGGACATTCAATGTACAAAGTTCATGGCTCACATTTGTGACTAGAGACCATATAATATATCATGAAAATTGGTAAAAATCATACTCCCTCTGTCTCAAAATAAGAGTTATTTTCTTTGCATTTTACAAAGAAAACATCGATCTTATTTTGAAATAGAAAGAATATATCTCAATAACTTAGGCCAAATTAGCTAGAACACTCCAATGCACAATACCAACAAAAATAGAACATTATGCATGATGGGGATATAGGAGTTGGAGAGAAGTGGTAGTCTAGGTGCATGCTGAGATGCTATTTTGATTCTTGCAACAAAAAGTAAATGTTCACATTTCTACTAGTACATGTCAAGACTACATATGGTAGGATGATGGTTTGGTGGACTTGAGTGAAATCCTACAAAAGTCGAAGAGATGAGAATCACTAAAAGAAAGTGTAAAACAAAGAGAAACATCATGGTTTGCATCAATAGGATATTTTTGAGTTTATCAACTATTTTCCTATTTAACCCCCAAAGTCCTAAATTGTACTTTGGGCAACATAGTGATTTTGGGCAACTTACTATGAATGGAGTTTTTATTTTTATTCTTTTTAGTTTTCACACAAGATGTGTTAAAGAATCGCTTGAGTATGTTTGGTTTGCCTAGTTGTAAAAGCCAAAGAGGTTGAAGCAAGGCAAAGCCCTCTATCACATAAGAAAAATGATTACAAAGCATAATCACAAAAATAGAGGAATTGAATAGTACCACCTCCAATTAGTACCAGAACAAAATGGAGACTTGCAATTTGACTGGAAGGTGATTTCAATATTAGTATGTGATTCAAGATCTTTGATAATACTATAGAAATGTCTCCAAATGGCAATGTCAACATGAAGAGTGGCAATCCAAGTAGAACTAAGGATTCTTTCCTTGATAGGGTAATTGCAAGAAACACTTGTCTTTTCTTTTGTCCCCTTGACCTCTGACAAATAGTTTTTTTCTATAAATTTTGCATCTTTTATCCTATAGGCTTGAAACTTGGAATCAAGGTGCACACAGAAGTTTTAGATGTTGATAGTTTTTTTAATTTAAAAAAAATTAGTTTACTATTTTAAAACGCCCCCAATTGGATGTCTGCCTTGGCCATTTTGGCGGTTTTTAGTCCTATTTTTGACTCAAAAATCTGAATTTGAAGCCAAAAATTGGAAAAGTTGGAAGTCTATTAACATTTTAAGGATTGGCAATGAGTTTTAATGAAGATAGTAACATGTCTATTGTGCACATGGGGTCAAAGTGACCTTCCTTTGCACAAAGACTATGAAGACCGAAAAAATTTCTTAATCCCTAAAGCCCTGAATAGTGTTTTTTGAGATTATAAATTTTTTGGGCAGCTCACTACGGATGGAGTTTTTATTTTTTTTCTTTGAAATTTTCTTGAAAGTGAAATTTTTAATTGGTTCTTTAGGTTTATATAGACATGGGAAGCTTTGAATCAATCCATTTTGATCAATGAATCAAAAGTTATGAAGATTTTGAGTTTGGGGTAGTTTGCGGCTAGTTACAGAATCTCTATAGTACAAAAAAAGTTTGAAATTCTTCATTTAATTCAATTTTTCATATTTTTGGAAAAAAAAAGTAGAAGGTGTAGATTGTTTATTACAACATTTTAACCATTGGGATTGAAAATTTTCAATTCCATGAATAAAATGTTCACAATTTAGTATTTAGGCTCATTTTCTACTTCTATCTACTTACTTATTTTTTCCTATATGTTGAACAATTCCAAATGGTTTGAAATTTTTTGAGAATGTAGCCAACTTGCATTGAAGTATGAATTCAAAGAGTAACCACCATTTTGAATTTTTTTTCATACAAATGTGACCTTGTGAAGTGCAGCTGCCCAGATTTTTGCAGGGATAAAAAAACAATTTTTGTCAATTCAAATGCTTATATCTTGCAATCTACATGGTGGGAATTTCTGAAATTTTTTCCACATCTTTACAAACTACCTTACTACAAGATCCTACGGTTACATGAGTCAAAAATGTATTTAAAAAAAAAATTGCACTTGTATTAGAAATGGCAGTTTTGGAGCATTTTTGGTGAAAACATAGTCAAAAACCTTTAGGGGTTAAAGGAATTTTTTGTTGCAATGTGAGCACAATTTTGTTTGGAAAAATGAATTTCTTAAAAATAGTTTTTGAATTTTTTTTGAATTACTAAAAATGAAAAGGTCCACAAATCTTTTTTCTGCTATTTTCTACTCCTAGTGGCCTAAGTAGTACTTTAAAGCACTTTATAATACTGCATAGTACTACATAGTACTAAATTAATGGCCCAAATTTATAGGCACCTGAAATCAATGGCTGACATTGACAAGTGCAGTACAGATGCGCAGTACTAGCAGAATCATGCAGAATTGCTAGTCCTACGCCACGCTACATCTTCCGAAACAACACCCTCATGTACACTACCATGCCAACAAGCCAAAGCTCCTTCGATGCTCAACTCCACATTTGTAGACTAGCATCTCTCACTCACTATCAAAGGTATATTTTGCTTCACCAGCATCTATTCCAGTATATTACAGATCTTGTCTATGGCTAAGAAAATCCAATCACATATAAACCAATACAACACCGCAAACCACTACAACAAAAAATTCTCTATTGGGGTCATTGCAAGAAACACCGAGCACTTTTGTAACGCTTTTTAAAATTTGTTCTTGTCCAATGCTGTAACTTTTGATTGATGAATCCAATGCCCAAACCAAAAAAACTATTTCTAGAGTTCTTGATTGCAATCATATTCTATATTTTTCAAAATTTCAAAAAAATCATTTTATATTTAAAAGTTATTTTTGCTAATTTGTCACACTTTCAAGATTAGGATTTTTTTATACTATTGATTGGTTTAAATTAATGATTTTTGGTTGAAATTTTTGTGGTATGTTTTTACAGTAGGTAGACATGCTCCTACCAAAGGGCATCTAAAGAAACATCATTTTATGACCTCTACATTAGTGCAAATAGGCCTCCCTTGCATGCACACTTCAAAACATTAGAAATGGTTTTGAACTCATTTTTTTGGTCGAACCTCATCACCAAGAAGTCCTCTCAAATGGCCCATTTTTAATTTTGTTCAAAAAAAAAATTCCTATTTTTTACAAATTAAAACGTCAATGTATGCATTTTCTTTACTAGAATTCAATGTCAAAGATGATGTCCTAGAAAACACATACATTGATATTTTAATTTGTAAAAAATAGAAAAAACATTATTGAACAAAATTAAAAATGTGCCATTTGAGAGGACTTCTTGGTGATGAGGTTCGACCAAAAAAATGAGTTCAAAACCATTTCTAATGTTTTGAAGTGTGCATGCAAGGGAGGCCTATTTGCACTAATGTAGAGGTCATAAAATGATGTTTCTTTAGATGCCCTTTGGTAGGAGCATGTCTACCTACTGTAAAAACATACCATAGAAATTTCAACCAAAAATCATTAATTTAAACCAATCAATAGTATAAAAAAATCCTAATCTTGAAAGTGTGACAAATTAGCAAAAATAACTTTTAAATATAAAATGATTTTTTTGAAATTTTGAAAAATATAGAATATGATTGCAATCAAGAACTCTAGAAATAGTTTTTTTGATTTGGGCATTGGATTCATCAATCAAAAATTACAGCATTGGACAAGAACAAATTTTAAAAAGCGTTACAAAAGTGCTCGGTGTTTCTTGCAATGACCCATTGCCACCAGCTCTCCTTTGGTGATTGTGCCATTCTTCAAACTTTAGAGAAAACCTCTCATTTCTTCCAATCTCGCATGTAGGGCTTTAATTAGTAAATTTGCGCATTAGTTTGTACCAAAAACCAATGTGTTTGTACAAGGAGTGCATTTCAATGTATGTTTATTCCTTCTCCGACCGATAATTACTGCATTTTGTACAACAAAATACTCTTTGTACAAAGTTATTCTTGGTAATTTGGTCCATACTTTCTGGTGGCCGTTTTACTTATCTGAATGATCTTGAAAGGCACGGTAATGGCATTTTCCATAGACTTTCAAATCGTGACAAATGGATGGATCAAATCTACTAACAACAATGTTGTCGAGCACGGTCACCACAAATTTGAGGACATATAGAGCCACCAATGCTTTGCCGCCGGTTCTGCCTCTAACAACTCATTTGTTCTGATGGTTGCCGAGAGGCAATGTAGAGGTGTTTTTTTGTTTTGATTGTCGCCCAGACGCCTTCCTCTTTTTTTGGATTCGGTTTTTTATTTTTTAAGTTGGGCTACTAATTTGTTTCTAGTTTGTGGTCACTCACTAGTTTTTGATTTATATACTTATTAGACTTCTTCTATGACGATGTCTTACCCTCCATTCCGTAAGTGCACACTTGTTCAGCAATGCATCACAAATGATTTTTCATTTCGTAGCTCTAGACTTGTTCAACAATACATTCCAGTTTACTATAGGTGCTTTATTCCCACAGAATCAAGCGGTCGCAACTAGGTTCTATTTAAATTCTAACTCCTATAGGTGTCTAAGGGTGATTGCAAGAAACACTTGTCCTATTTTGTGTCACATGTTGCATGCTGATCTATTTTTTGGCCATAACTTTTGTGTTTTAGCTCCGATTGACTCAAGATGTGTAGGAAAGGTACTCAAAACTATTATAAACCTTCCATAATTTTTTCATAATTTTCAAAAATATTTTACCATCCAAAAATGGACCCCAATTGGATGTCACACTTAATAGTTTAGGGGGTTTTAGTACTGGGGAATACCTTTCTTTAATGATTTTAACATGAAATTTGGATGAGATGGTCTTTTAGTAGATTTCTAGCTCTCTAGGAAAGTATTTTTTAAAATAATTAACTTTAAGTGGTGTGGAGATCTACAAAGTGAGTTCCCTTCTGCTTGTATTTTGAAACACATAAAATATTATTTTGGTGGGTTTTTTGGTGAATGACCATCTCCATAAAGTTGTTGAAAATAGAAACTTTTTATTTTTTGAAAATATCTATTTTTACTATTTTTACCTAATTAAAACATGAAGATATGTATTTTTTGGAGGTGTGGCACTTTTCAAGTTCTCCTACTTAGAGAATTTTTCTATCCATTTCCTTAGGTGAAAACCTTCATCTTAGAGGTATACAAATTATTCATATTTTTTATATTTTTTTTTAATTAATTTTCTAATTTTAAAGTACTCCCGAAAAAATCAGCCAAATGCAACAAATAGGACAAGTGTTTCTTGCAATCACCCCTAAGCATCAAATCCACTGTGCTTTCTAAACAATGGATCTTTTGCTATCCTACCTAATCTAACATGCAAGCGGCTTCTACTTAGAGCATTTTTCTATCCCATTCTTATATGTTTATTTTGTTTGGCTTTGCTTCATATAAGTACCCCTCCTATCTCTACTTTATACGTTCGCTCTTTCTATTCCATCCTAAGTGATTGTTCCTTTCTATTCTATTCTACGTATTTGTCTCTTTATTCTACTCTATGTGTTTGCTCTTCTACTCTACTTCTATGTATTTGTTCCTTATTCTATCTTCTAAATACTATGGTATTTTCACCCCTAAATTTCTATGTTAGTCTTTGAATTGGTTTACCATAGAATTTTGTCCCTTGTCTATTCTAGTTTGTTAATCGCCATTCTCTAATTATAATTAATCCGTTAGCTTCCTTCTACTGATTAGTTTCTAGTTATACAATCAAATTTAATCAAAAGAAGAGTTAGAGTTAGGAGTCTACCTCCAGTGCATGCATAGTAGCTTCCTTGGCTTCCACCTCATTCCAGGCCATGTCCACCACTCTTCCTTTTGTTGATTTGTTGGTGTCTAATTTCTAAAACTACCTCCTTAATTTCCTCCTTTGTGGATTTGGTTGATACATAATTTTTAAACCTACCCCCTAACTCCCCTAGTGCTAATAACTCAATATTTTTTTTAAACCCAGCACCTGGATTCCAAAGACAAGAACCCAATAACTAGTACTCAATTAACTAACCTTAATACCAATCCTCGATTAATCAACACCAATTACCGGACCCCGATAATTGGCCTTGGATAATTGGCCTCAATACCTTATTGAAGGGTTTTGCCCCATTGGGGGGTTTCCAGCCCGATTGAGAGATTCTAGCCCTAGACTAGGAGGTTGGCTTGCAATTCCTAGACAGGAGAGGCAGCTGCAACTTGCCAAACTGAATAATACTATTCTAGCACCTATCTAAAGTCAAGGAACCACTAGTTGTCAAGCTTAACTAATACCAAATTGTTGGAGGCTAAACATTGATTTAATTTCCAAATATGTTGGAAACTAAATGTTGAAACTTGCTCAAGTAAGTTAGCATTTGACACCCCACTAAGACCTTAGGGGTTCAAAACTTCATTGTAAGATTTGTGATTTTGACACTTGACTAAAACCTTGGGTTTCTTAATGACCTATGGAAGTCAAAGCTTTGCGTTCCCTAATGGGACTTCTATATTACCATGAGCAAGGGAAGAGGGGGAAAAGAAAAACATACAATAGCAGCATACTTTCAAAAGTCACCTCCCATGTTACCCCTCGGTTCTTTATAAGCTCTCCTACAACACCATTCAAATAAATCCAAAAAATGCACAAGTTTCCACAATAATAAATTTATCAAGTACCAAATACGTGCTTGGGGCCCGGTTTCAAATCCCAAAGAGTGCTAACAAAAGTACTACAAGGATGTAAAAATCCAAGCAAAAGATCAGCAAAGGTTTCTTGGCATTACAAGCCAAGAAAATCTAACATAACCCAAGCCCAATAGTCCTCTTCTAAAATGTGGGGAATAAAAGAGAGAGAGAGAGAGAGAGAGAGAGAGAGAGAGAATGAGGGGAGAATGGCCACCCTTTTATACCAAAAAGTGGCATTCACCTCCCCTCCTTAATCTACCTAGAAAAACTAGATTGGAAAATAAAGTTTGGCCGTACATGTGCCAACCTCTAAATCTAATTATCTACTTTAGAATTTATGGAGTTTGAATTTAAAATTCAAATTCCAACTAACTTTTACAAGAAGATGTCATCTACCTTTTCTTAACTTCCCAAAATCTACAAGTTTCTACATTAAACTTGTTCCCATGTATTCCCACCTATTTTTCACTTGAATTTCAAAATTACTTATACCAAGGCACTTGGGCTTAGACCTTCTTGTTTTTTGAGGCACACTTTACTTCCAAGTGCTCTTTAAGTTTCCTATAGGTTCCCAATGGGTTCTCCATAACCATTCTCCTAATTCCATATTAGGGGGCCCCAATTCCCATTTTTTCTAATGTGTGTTGTCCCAAATTGCTAACTTTTGGAGTTTAACTTTGAATTACAAATGGATTGCACCGTTGGGTCCAAAAGGCCATAATTAGCAAAGAAAAAATCCTTTACCCCTTATATTATGCCCTAAAACTCAATGAAACCTAATGTAGGTTAGCATCCAACTTGGGGAAAAATCCCAACTTTTGGAGTTTGATTTTTTTTGGCCCTAATTCCTTCACTAGGCTCTTAAATAGGCATAGGGGAATAAAAATAGACCTAAAGTAGGCCTCAATTCGATGTTGTACGCTCCCAATACCTTAGTCAACCTCCCATATCACCAAATAATATGCCAATCATCGAGGGGGTTTACCAGTTTGGGATCTTCTATCTATCGAAACACCATGAAACTTAGGGAGGTTTCTTGTTAGTATAAGACCGCTTAGCCGGATTTTTAGTGAGATTTTAACACATCTTGAAAAATTCCTACAAATTTCCATTCAACGACTGCTGTAGTTGATTGCTTAGGAAATTAACCAATGAACATTGGAAATTCCCAGACTTTGGAAGGGGACTCCTATGGAATTCTTTCATGTGGATGTAGACTCACATTCCACCTTCATATGTTGAGAAAATAAAAGAACAACCAGATACCTACAATTCCATTGTTAGTATTTTTCTGTACCTTCTCTGATGCTATGGGGAGGTGGAATCTCACCCTAGTTTCTTCTACTCGGGATTATCCAACATATGGATCAATTGAGCCACCAAATTGTACAAACCCTTGTAATCGACCAATACCATATTGACATGTAGGATGTGAATACCGGTTCTTACTCTTTCTAAGGATTTATGCACCTATTTTTGTATTTGATTACGTAGAAATTTTATTAAAAAAACTAGTGAGTTTCCGGTGACAAATCGGAGGCTCACAAGCTTGAGGTACCGCAAGTGGGGGGAGGGGGGTGGTCAATTTTCAGTTCATATGATTCAGTGTGTGGTTTAGGGTGTGAGCTGGCCCTTGTGCCACGACCCCCCTATACATTCTAGATTTGTAAATCACCATGCCAGCCCTTCCTTACAAGGGACTTGCAGTACGACAAGGAAATGAGGGGTCAATCAATTTCTAGTTCTTATAAAACAATGCGGTGAGGGGGCCGCTAGCCTTGGCTGCAAACACCCTAACATTCTAGACTTTAATTTTGTGATTCTAACACCCTTTGAAGGGGCTTGCGGTGCTGCAAGTAGGGAAAGGGGGCGATCAATTTCCAGTTCATATAATTCAGTGCGTGGTTTGAGATGCGCGTTAGCCTTTGTGCCGGGGCCCCCCTATGCATTCTAAATTTGTAAATTGTCATGCCAAGTCCTCTTATGAGGGACTTGCAGTATGGCAAGGGGAAAGAGAGGGGTCAATCAATTTCTAATTCATATAAAACAATGCAGTGAAGGGGGTGCTAGCCTTGGTTGTAGATACCCCTGACATTCTTGACTTTGAGTTCGTCATTCCTGCATCCCTCGAGGAGACTTGTGGTGCTACAAGTAGGGGGAAGAGGGCGGTTAATTTTGAGTTCATATAATTCAATGCGTCATGTGGGTATGTAGCTATGTATTGGCCCTTGTGCCGCAACTCCCCTTTGCATTCTAGATTTGTAAATTGTCATGCCCCCCCCCCCCCCCTTATAAGGGCCTTGCGGTACTACAAGGAGGAGATAACGTTCAATGTATATGATTTGTTGCATGATGTAGGGGGCACTGCCCTTTGCCGCAAGCATCACATGTGCAACGTAGATTCAAATTTCATGATTCAATCCCTCCACCAAAGGGCTTGCGATGTCGTCATGGGTGTTGCAACTTGAAATTCATTTTCATTTGTATTCGCAGATTGAAAGACACTAGAGTTGAAATTTGGAGCTCGAGATGATTTTTGACAAGCTGCAAAGCATCTCAAATTCCAACACGGAGCTAGTCTACAAGGTGAGGTGGCTCAAGTGGTGGAACGTCTCTATCCATTCTCATGAAGCAAGGAAGTTTTCCGCAAAGCCCATGAACGATGACAAGCTGAATGCCTTCCTTCATAAGGCCATGTGGTGGACAGAAGTAAGTCACTATTCTCTCTTCATGCTTCTACGTCGTTCTACTTTCGGTACTTCTTCTCTTGACTAACTTTCCCTACTATTTTGACATAGTTGGAAGATGCTATGGTTGGTGCTTTGGAGTTGATTGTTGGCCAAGATAATATGTCAGTTGACATAGATACCCCTCTAGAGCAGGGTTGACAAATTGTCACATTCGGGGCAAAATAACATCCAAAATCCGAACGTCTGAACGTCCGAACATCCAAATGCTGTGGACATAGTAGAGGTAGTGGCTGCTGAACAATGGACGCCGTCTAAAGGTTGGAGTGGCGGACGGCTTGGCGAACGGATGGACGGATGGGCGGGCTGATAAGTGGACAAGTAGATAGATGGACATGCATTGAAGAAGAGATAAGATTAGGAGGCAAAATCTTGAAGGTTAGGTGGACGGATGGGCCTACGAGGTGTTTTAGGGAGTAGAATAGAATGCTTAAAAACTTGAAGAAATCAATTCATAAAAATGAATAAATTAAACTTGAAGAAGGGTATTTTCAACATCAACAAAAAAAAATCATATTGTAATGTAAATCCCTTGACTAAGAAATTATCAAAGATTTTGTACATTGTAATTGGGTGATTGATGCCCCTTGTAGGCACTAGTCACATTACTTAAAATCTAACAAATCTTCCACAATTCTACCTCATTAGCTTAAACAATGCATAAAACATTCAAAAAGTTGTAAAAAAACCTAAATAAGCATACTAACAAATGAAATCAAACAAGTCAACTCTTTATTTATTTATTGTTAAGAAGTTAAAACCATTAAAAAATTGCAAAAAAATCTAAAAGTGTCCTATATTCCCCCAAATTTACAAATAGGTGTTTTACATAATGAAAAGGATGTAAAAAAAACCTAGGATATTTTAGTTGTCTATGCAAAAGTTGTGGCCAATTTACTCAATTGTGACTAATGTGACCAATGCCCTTAAGGGGGGCATTAGTCACATTAGTTGCAATTGAGTAAATCTCCCAACAAAAAAAATGAAAAAAAAAGAATTCAAAGTAGCAGTCATTGCCACAAACATCCAATGAAGCTCAATAAGAATCCCAAATACAAAATTAAGGTGTTTGAATGACAAGGGTATGGGTATACAAATAAAGCTAGAATCTGTAACCTTGTGAGTTTAAAAGTTTATATTAAAGACTTCCTTTGTTGTATAGATTTCCATGTTGATAGGTATTTAAACTACAGACTCTTTTATGTTATAGTGTACCTATATAATAATTAAACACCTTTAAATGGTTATAGATATATACCTACAATTAGATTCAAAGCTTGTAATCTTATATATTTGTACTCATGTCATGTACTAGCAATTTTATTTTTGTATGAAGAAAAGAATCGACCCAAGGACCTCTCAAATATAGAGGTTATGGCATCAACGATGCTAGAGTGTGAGCGTGAACATGTGAGCATGTGATCTTCTAATATGTGTATACATAGATATACTACCACTTTTGAAGGTGTTTATAGTAAAAATACCCATGATATAGGTACCTATAATATAAATACACTCTTATTATAGAAGGTTTCTATAGTTTAAACACCTATATTAGAGGTGCATCATCTTTAAGGTTCACAAGCTCACACTTCTATACTCACATACTAGCAACTATGGTTATGGCATTTGTCTCTTCAGAGTATTGACAACATCAATATATAATTGCTTGTGACTTTAGGGAAGGTAACATCTCTCTTTAAATCAAAACCTTGTTGTAAATTACTTTAACCTTAATATATATGGTGCTTCTATACTAATCTTGACACTGATAATGCTTGCAAATATTGTAAATGTAGAGGCACATGATTGGAATAAATAGTGAATTGTATATTTATATAACATGTTATTAATAAAGTGAAATTAGAATCCACGTTGGGACATCACTTCAATGTCATTTGAAGATTAAAAAATGACATTCAATACACTTTGAGTTCTAAAATTTTACCATTTTGAAACTAATATTGCACTTGACCTAGCTAGGAGTATGGATATATGTTTTTATAGAAGACTACAAACAATGAGCCTTAATACTCTTTACAAAAATTCTAATGTAAGACATAGGACTAAAACAATGTGTAACTTATCTTGCCACAATGCAACCCTAAGACTTGGAAAACTATAAAACCTCTTTGTAAAGGGGCACTCATTCAAGTTGCGTAACGTCATCTATTAGTTCATTACTATAATATATTTTTGTTCAACCTCTAGCCTTCTATAGGTACATTTACACTCTAATTTCATGAATCACATGTGGCTGAAATACAATAATGATTCAACAAATGTTGAATCCACTCTTAGATACTCTTCACAAAGTTACAATGATTCTAATACTTCTAAAACAAATCTAGGTTTCTTTTAGTAAAGCTATTGTAGAATAAAAAATTTAAAAAATGTCTTTATCATTACCTATTCTTCATTACTTATAAAGACTTCAAATCAATCATGATGATGCTAATTTACTTCCAAACTATGTTTAAGATTGAGAAAAACTAAGGTAATTATAGTAACCCGTCATTGATTGTATGTTTACTACAAAAATGGGTAGCTAAGTCAATATCTTCTACAACATTACTGAAGTGATTAACCCCTAAAGGACTAAGAGTCCCCTCGAGGGACTTTGGGATTTCGGGCAGGTACTTGTGACTTCAATTTTTAATGAATTTTCTTGAAATTTTTACATAAGATAGAAAAACTGATTAGCTCCGTGGAAATATAATTTTTTTTTCAATTGGTGACCGGGAGCAAAAGTTATGCCATTTTAAGCGTAATTTTCATGTCGCTGGGCAGAAAAAAAAATCTACAAAAACTTCAAAATTAAAAAATAATTTTTTTTTCCTTATAGATCTTATTTTTGTCTACGGGTGAAGCTTTGATTCATTCCATTTGGATTAGTGATGTGGAAGTTATGAACAATCTTATTTTTCTGGCAATCTAAGCATCTTCTTGAAAAAATAACTTATAGGATTCATTTGTGAATGCAATTTTCACTATTTTTCCAAAAAAATTGTTGGACAAGGTTGGTTTTGTTTGTTAAAACAATCTCACCATTGGGATTATTGTGTTTCAATCCCATCTATAAGATATTTGCAATTTAAATTTTCTTTCAATCTTGGACCTTCATCTATTTAACAATTTTTCAAAGAATGAAAAAAAAGTCTTCTTTTTTTGGATTTTTTTTCCTAAGGTCTCAACTCAATCCTTCAATAGAAAAAAATTTAAATTCAAGGTCTGTAGTGCAAAATACTTCCACAAATGGAGGACAAAGTCATATGAAGTTGCATATCAAAGTTTAAAAAAACCTTGTTTTCCAACTTTGAACACTCATATCTTCTAATCTATGCAGTCAAACTTCATGAAATTTTCACCACATGATCTTAGATAAGTAAAGTACAAGATCCTACGGTTAGATTCTAAAATTTTACTTTTTTTTGTTTTCATGGATGAATGGAGCAAAAATGGCAGTTTTGAGTGGTTTTTGGCTAAAAAATGGCCATGGGCCTTTAGGGGTTAATGACCTCATTAAAAACCTCCAACTTTTTAGTATGATTACATTGTAAGATTGTCTTTTTAGGCCTTCTATGTTAAATTATATTGTGACTACTTTAGGCAATCACATGAACATGATAGACTTAAAATAGATTTTGCTAGGTTCAAAGTAGTCTAAAGATTCTTAGGGGTTGAATAGTTCCAAAATTCACAACAAATTCATTCTTTATTGAAAAAATATAATTTCAATTGCTCTTATTATTTCACCTCAATGTCTTATATAAGGGAAAAAAATTGGAAAATTTCAACTCAATGACAAGGGTGTGGAATATAATTTCAATTGCTCTTATTATTTCACCTCAATGTCTTAAATAAGGAAAAAAAATTGAAAAATTTCAACTCAATGACAAGGGTGTGGAACAAAATTGAGTGAATAAGGGATAAATGACAAGGATGTGGAACATAATTTCAACTATTCTTATTATTTCACCTCAATGTCTTGTATAAGGACAAAAATTTGAAAAATTTGAACTCAATGACAAGGGTGTGGAACAAAATTGAGAGAACAAGGGATAAATGACAAGGATGTAGAACAAAATTGAGCAAACAAGGGATAAATGACAAGGGTGTGGAACATAATTTCCACTGCTCTTATTATTTCACCTCAATGTCTTATATAAGGACAAAAAAATTGAAAAATTTCAATTCAATGCTCTTATTATTTCACCTCAATATCTTATATAAGGAAAAAAATATTGAAAAACTTCAGCTTAATGACAAGGGTGTGGAACATAATTTCCACGATTCTTATTATTTCACCTCAATGTCTTATATAAGGAAAAGAAATTGAAAATTTTCGACTCAATGACAAGGGTGTGGAACAAAATTGAGCGAACAGGGGATAATGGAGAAGTGCGAAGTACAAAAAACAATTCCAAGAAATCGCGTGCAAATTAGTGCAGGAGGGCGGTATCGAACCCGGGACCTGCATCCTCGGAGTGTTCCCGACATCCCCCTCTTTCTCACCCACCCACTGGTAGAACAACGCACTCCGATCCCAGGTCTGAGCAGGAAAGGTGGGTACTCAGAATTTACTAAGGAAGAAGGTCCCACTCGCACGACGATACTGTTAGGGTTTGGGAATCCCGGCGTCGGGGATGCTCGAGCAATCTCCAGCAGTTGCCCGGCGTCATTCGTGAACGAGAAGCGCTGCGCAAGCTGCACGAGGGTTGCGATCGGGGAGGCGGAGCAAGTGAGGCGCGCAGATTCTCTTGCTGTCTCGCGCACTGCGCAAGCGTCTGCACCAATGCCATGGTTGGGGGTTTTCCAAATCCGCAAACTTAAGAGTTTCTCGCAATGCACCCGAAAACTTGGAAATCACATCACCCTCGCAGCTCTCTCCAGATACTCCACCACAAGATGCGGATTCCCCTCTTCAAGCAAAGATGTTCCACGACGGAGTGGCTTTGCCATTCTCTTCCTCATCTTCCGTTCGATTTCTTATTTCACAAAACCTTCTGGCACCTCCAGATCCTTCCCGACTTTGCAAGCGTGCACAGTACAGAGTGCATTCGTGGTGTGGTCTCCGAATTTCGGCCACGCCAGCATCGGCATCGCATGTGCGTGGATCTGCATCTGCAGTGCGTTGGTACCAACTGGAAGGTTCGCTTTGATACTCCTTTCTCACACTGTTTGGATGTGTGAATTATCTGTGAATTTCAGTTCTCTATCTTGTGAAGGATCTTCAACTCTTCCTACCTTGTGTGAGGGATTCCTGGTTCTTACTGTCCTGCCAGGCAGAAAAATCTCGTATCCACTTCTTGATTTGCTTTTCAAATACTACCTCTTGACTTGGTAGTTGTGTGTCCTGGAGGACTGCCAAAGTTTGCGGGGTAGCATAATGGTTAGATGCATCTGCTGGTCCCCTCTGATCCAATTGCAGTGGCAAGTAATATTTTGGGGGATACGTTGAAACACTGAGATTGTTGATGGCCCCGAAGTGGTTTGGTTTGTTTTCATTTCTTTACTGGAAATGGTCGCACAATCCCTCTGTGGGTATTTGATTAAGAAAACATGAAACAACAATGGTGCAAGCTGTTTTACTGAAGTTAGTTAGGGATGAACCTTGAGGAAAATCCGTGTACGAGGATGGCATTCTTTTGTGTGCCAGATCTCAAGACCATCGCAGACATAATGAACTATGACTCTATCAGGGTCTTCATCAGCCGTGGATGCTGTGAGTGTCGCTTGTGCCTCTTTGGCAGGTTTGCAGGCTGGCCAGTTCCACATTCCTTGCAACTTGGAAGGATCCGCTCTGAGCATTGTATGTGCGGGCACGAGCCCCCAGCCTTCGCCATTGAAGGCTGTAACTGAGATTTTGTCCATGGGCCTCGTTCGAATTGTTGCACTCTTTGTCCAAAAGGATTGGTATGACACCATTCTTCAACGTCAACGGAAGGATTCTCGAGCCAAAAAGTAAGTTTTCCGCATTGCTTGTGGACCGTGTAACCGCGTATTTCCCCATGAAGTGTATTGTTGTTGCGGGTCTCGTGACGGCCTTTACTCACAATATTTGATCGAGGAGAAATGTTTCTGCGATGGCAGGAACATTTTTTCTACTTATTTGACAATTGTCTGTTGAGATCTGGTTTTCATGCTCCCCAGTGTAACTCATATACATATAGGAAGGTGTGTGGTCAATCATTCGGTAACTATTTTAATTGATCACGTGACGATCATCCTAGCATATCGCATTGCAGTCCCAAGATGTTTTGGTATATGATATCCACGATTCACAATGGTTTGATTTCATCAGTTTATAATCGTTACGTTTAAAGATCGTGATTTGTTCCTCCGAGAAATGGTTGCATTGAATGTCATGAAATCGAAAGCGCAGATGCAGTTTAAATGAGGCAAGACGTGCTTGATTCATTCACGGATGATGTTTGTTGGACTGTTTTTTTTGACACAAGTGATGTTTGTTGAACATCTTTAAGGAGTGTTGGGAGTACTTCCATGAGGTCTTTACGTTCTGCAACGTTGACTTGTTCTCGTTCTTTTTCAGGAGACAATAGGCATGTCGAGAAAGGCGTGAAGAAGTGGAGCTGCCTGATTCATTCACATCAAAAAATAAATAAGAAAAAGTGGAGCTGCTCAAGTGTAAATTAGCACCTTGTACTTGTGGCTGGGAGAGCCGTGAAAGGCTGGAGGGGGTGGCGCTCAGTTACTTGTATTCCCTGTTGAAAGTCACATTTCATGAAGTTGAGACTTCGCCCCTCCAAAAGTAGCGACAAAACGGTAACTCTGGTTCACATTTTACTGGTTGGCAAGAGTGAGGAAGCTTTAATACAAAGTGCTGTTTCTGTCTTTGTTGTCCTGGCCACTTGTGGTAGGGGGGTTGTATTTCTTCCTTATGCAATGAAATCTCGTTTCATTTGTGTCACCGAAAAACAAACACTCCGTGGCACATGCAGAATTGCAGATTGCAGAGTTTGACTGAAAGCAAAGAAGCAACTGATGCATCACTGTTTGCAAGACTCCAAGTTATTGCTCCAGTTTTACTACTCATTATTCATGTCCACCATTAGTAGGCTGTAAGCTAATTACCTGGCATTTATTGTTTTGGTACGATTACCAACTTCTGGGGTACCCTAAGGACGTCGCAGGCAGGCGAAGAGATCAATCTGCAAGCTCATGTCTCAAGCTGCGCAACCACAAGTATAGAGTGTGTTTGTTTTTGTTTGTTTTTTAATTAAAACTTTTTTTTAGATTTTTTCATAAAGTGCCAAAGTGGCAACATGACATGCTACACTAAAATTGGTAAATAGTGTTGGTTGATAATTAGTGTTGTTCTCAATTTTTTACCCCAAACACTATTTATCAACTTATGTCTAAATAGTGTTAGAGCACTTAACTCTTGTTGTCAAAATATGGTTCTTCCTTGGTGTACCACAGATTTTGTCCTTCTCTGGACTCCCCCGTTTTTACCTTTCTTTGGCCTTGGACAATTTTGCCCTTCCCTAGATTCCTCCATTTTGACCCTTCTTTGGCCTTGGACAATTTTGCCCTTATTGGACTAAGGCTCATTTTGCCCTTCCCTGGACTAGGCCAATTTGGCCTCCTTCCTCTTACCTCTGTTGTCTTCAAAACAATTTGGGGAGCTTAGTGGACATTTGAGAGAGCTCCATGTCTCCGTGGAGATGAGAGAACTCCAAGGGCTAACTCCAAGTCTACTTGAGGATAGGGGAGCTCCAAGCTTTAGACAAGATTGTGAGCTCTCAAGGGGGGGGGGATATACTCCACCATTTCCCGCCTTAATTTCAAACTCACCCGGTTCCCACCACTTCCATTCGAACTTCCAATGCCTATATCTTTTTTTTGAGGTATGAGATTTAACGTTGGATGACACCGTTGGATTTATTTTTCTCTCCTCTATTTCCTCTAAAATATCAAGGGGGGGGGGTTTGCACTACTTTTTCCCAAACCATTGAAGCATTTTTTTTACTATCATTCCATCATTTTTTATATTCATTCTAACATTTTTTTTTACAACACTCTACTTGCCTTTGGTGGCACAAATCCCATGAAAATTTTACAAGCCACATCATTCATTGCCAAAGCCAATTGGGCAAAAAGAGCACCATTTTCCAAAAGTTAGACCCGGTGTCAACAAAAAAGTTTTACTGTACAGCTAAAATAGTGTTAGATTGAGTTAATAATGATCTCACACTAACCTTGCAAATCACAATTAGTATTAGCTCGACTAATTAGTGTTACCAACACTATTTACCAATTTTAGTGTAGCCCTAAAGAACAAAGTAGAGCAGCATGCTATTTTAGGTCGAGGAGGGATAAAATGGAGGATGCAGATCCGAAAAATAGGTGAAATTCATAGCAGAGGATACATAAATAGGTCAATTAAATTTGAAAATTTGTTAATTTAGGGAACTACAAAATGAGACCATCAACAAAATTAGGTCAAGTTGACCTAAATGTTCTTAAGCAAATTGTCTTATCTACAATACCCTTTCAAAAACGCTTCACAAACCATAGAACTCAGTATGGTTAAGGTCGTATCAACCTAAAGTAAGTCATACGAATTAATTGCAATTTCCATAAAATCAGAAAAATTTCAAACACAATAGTAAATAGCTTGCTAAAAATAGATTCAAGTCGTATCGACCTAAACAATGGGAGCATTAAAAATTAAAATTTAGTCCTTAAATACACACGCATAAACCCTAAAGTGTATACGTAAAGGATGTAGTTGTCAGAATTGTTCAACTTTGAATTTTTTTTAATCAACAGTCGTTGCCGAGTGAACCTTAACAGAAAAAGACAATGACGTAGAAGTCCGGAACGCACTCTATCCTTTTCTCTTTTTCATTTTTTATGTATTCCTTCTACATTTCTTTTCCTTTTCCTTTTTCTTTTTCCTTTATGATTTGTAAGAATCCTATCATTATAAGAAACTCATGTTTTAGGTGACAAATTTTAGGTGACATTCAATGTAGCAAGTCATGTTTTTATGTCAACAATGATGTCCGCCATAACATCTTGATGTTATGGCGGACATCATTGTTGACATAAAAACATGACTTGCTACATTGAATGTCACCTAAAATTTGTCATCTAAAATATGAGTTTTTTATAGTGTATATAAATTTCGATTTGCAATCAAACCACCTAGTTAGTTTCTGTCAATTTATCGGTTTAGTTATTATTGTATTGATCACATAGTAATGATAAATTGTTGGCATAAGAATTGAGATCATTGGCATAGGTTGATCTTCTATTTAAGTTTCTCATAGTCGATGTTTTTGTTTTAGGTTTTTGCTATGGCTAGGTCTCCAGAGGAAGGAGAGGTGGAACAAGAATTAGAGATGAAGGAACGAGAAGAGAGAAGGAAATCGTGGAAAAGGATAGAGGATCAACATAATGAAGTCAAGACAGAAAACGGAAATAAGGATTTTCCTCGAGGGTACTTTGAAACCACTTTTGGTTTACAAAAGCCCTCCTAAGCCTCCTACTGATTTGGTACATGGAGAGCTATGTATTTTGCAAGATTGTGTAGGGGGGGATCTGTGAGAGGGAAACCCATTAGTCACTTGCTTTGTAGCCGAGTCTCCAGATTGGTGAGTATGATTTCATACCATCTCGAAAATCTGGTTATGTTGACGGTGATCATTTGCTGCATCGAATGTCTCCAATACTTCAACCAAACAACTTCCTTTCTTGCGATGCTTTCATTTACAATGAAATCCCACCTATTCGGCTAGAAACCCTACGAGGAAAGAGTGCATCAGTAAAAAGGTTCAAGGCAGAGTTGGCAATTGACTCGGGGGTCATATGGAGCTAGTCATTCCGCAAAGAAAAGCCAAGCAATTAGGATTAGTAAAATATAGGGAGTGTGCGGCCCAAGGCTTTGGAGGAGTACAAACAGTCATGCAGATCTACAGGCCCGTGTTGATGTGCTTGCTAAAAGAAGGCAGGACGTTCAAACGAGCAGTTTTGGAGCCAAGTGCAAGGTTGAAAGAAGTGGAGGACCATTTTTTTGCAGGGTTTCGAGGTGTACACAACGTTGTGGATGTGGAGAAATGCGAGGTTGAGATTCAATCCATGGAGGATCAACCCACCGCGGCTCTTCCGGTGCCTTTAAAGATTAAGCAGTTCATACCTTACAAAAACAAAGTTGCAAAGGTACCTGACGCTATTCTTGGGTTGAGAGGCTTAGAGAAATTGTAGTTGACAATTGATTTTGATAAGGCCTTACTGCTTCCTGTGTGCATTGTTGGATACATTTCGACTACTATTATCAGTGAGCCACTTGTAACAACCCTGAAGTAGCAGTTTCTTTAGACAGTCGGTAAACATTGACAATTACAAGGGGTCTACCAATGTGGTCAAGTATTTAGGTTTAGGGTTCACGCATCCTACAATCCTACATGGTTTAGGTTTGAAACTCAAAAATGTATATAAATTTGTTGCTTTTGAATGTAATTCTCACTACACTAGTGATTAACTCGGCATTTACTCAAGACCTTCATTATGACTCAGTCCCCTCATCAGTCTCAATCTCGGAACCGGAGTTAACCCCTAAATGCCCAAGCCTCATTTTTTTGTTTTTGGAAGGCATTTTGGAACTTTTAGAACACAAGCTCTAGGAGTGATACAAAAAGTTTAAATAAAATTGTAACCGTAGGATCTTGAAGTTAAAGGCTTGTAGATGATGCCCCCAAAAAATTAAAAGAAATAAGCGCATAGATGTTGAGATTTTTCTCATTGAATGTGCATGACTATGATTTTTTAAGAAATTTTTTTAGGTGCCCGAAACTTTGAATGCCAAAATAGTAGTCTATAGGTAAAAAATGGAGAGAAACTAACTATGATGCTTTATTACTTATAGTTGTTATTAGAAAACCATTAATCCCCCTTTCAAATCAATGAAAACAACTTCACAAATCATCCTGCAATGCAGCATGCCTTCTAATACAAAGGAAAGTTTCCACTCAATTTATTGGCACAAAACAACTGTGAACAATGAAAAATTCAACCTTGGATGTATTCCAAATCTGATATTATTTACATTGTGATTGAAATCAATACCTAAACCCATGTGGATGTTCTTTTATCATCATTTTTCTTGATTCAATGCTCAGACTGCCCAAGGAAGCCTTCCCCAACCTCAAAAAAGGGTTTGTATTGGACCCATTGTCTACCTCAACGTTCCTAGTCTCATTCCCGATCGCATTCCCATAATTGCAACCGCCAAGTCATAGTCCACTCAAGATGTAACCTCTAACTATCTGCTACTTGCTACTGTAACAACAACAGAATGAAGAGCACACTAGGTTCAGGTAGGTAGTGGTTCAGAAAATATAAAAAGCACTTCAATTAAGTCACTAGCTAGTTCACTGAACTCCACAATCTATTTGCCAACAATCTGAGTACTTGACCTCCCCATGCTTTGTAAAATGTGTTGACTGACGATTCAAGTCACATCAATGCCTGCCATATTTTTCCTCCAAACTCCAACCAAATGAACATGGTACCACTGATTTTCCAAATCTATACCTCCCATGTCTCCAATCAGTACAATGTGACCTCAAAATGGTACTTCTCATCTCATCAATGACTGTAATGTAACATCATGTCCATGTCCAACTACTTTACAGTGAAAAATGTCTCTCACAACCTCACAGTCATTGAGAACAGATGAATTCATTAGAATTCCAACTTTATAAATATGAAATTGGACTACATAATCTAGTCCTACAGTACATTAAGAAGGCCCTCATGAAATGCAAAGTAGCAATCTCTAAAGAAGAGATATACTTTGCCACACAGGGGGCACATTGTTGTGCATCTTCTATTGCAGAATTGACAATTCCTCCTCCTAATGCTTTTTATTAAGCCATGAATCTTTAAAGTTGAAGGGATCCTATATGATGTGGATCCCTTCATCCGCATATACCCAGTCTACAATACACAGGCTATAGCTAATTGATAGTCAAGATGTGTAGTTCAAAGCATCCCCTTCCAACTACATTCTTGTCCCGGGGAGATAACTGTCGATTTTTTAGAAAACTATGTGAGTTAAAACATAGAATCCATTTAATTCAAAAGAGGAAAAATTTATATAATATTTAGGAATACAATAGGGTTCATGAAATGCAATATACTCTATTATATACTCTCTCTCCGTCCCAAAATGATTTTCTTGTTGCCTTTTGTGATATGAAAATTTGTCAAATTTGGATTTTAATTCTTGTCCAAGA
This sequence comes from Thuidium tamariscinum, assembly GCA_947034885.2. Classification (NCBI taxonomy): domain Eukaryota; kingdom Viridiplantae; phylum Streptophyta; class Bryopsida; order Hypnales; family Thuidiaceae; genus Thuidium; species Thuidium tamariscinum. The sequence goes on from OX344758.2 coordinate 17,425,794, forward strand.
CTAGCAAAACAACTTTAAGCAATAATTTCCCTTCCATTCATAAAATCACTAAATTGTATTTTTCAACAATATAGCAACTTAGGGCAACACACTGCAAATGGGATCTTGGAGATTTTATCTTTGAAATTTTCACACAACATTTTTTCAAGGAATAATTTTTAGGCCCAACAAATTTTTATATCTTTTGACTACATGGATAAAAAGTTATTGTATAAGATGTAGATTTCATTGCTTAGCGGGTAGCTCAAGCAACAAAAGAAACTTCTTTGAAAATTATTTTCTTAATAAATATAAATTTGGATAATGTAGATCAATAAAATTTCATAAAAGATCTATTCTATATGAAAAATGAAAGTTTCAAGTTTTCAAACTGCTTCTGTGGTGTCTTGGAAATTTAGAGAAATAAAAAAAACCCGTAAATCTCTAACTGTAAACTTGTTTCTTTTGTAAAGCTACAGTAAGTAGACAACTCATCACTATTCCGTTATGTCGGTGAATTGAAGGACAAAAACCATGTTTCTATGCGAGTGACTTTCGCCTAAACTCAGTCTGAATGTAAATGAGCCTTCACCACATTCCTATGATGTTCATATTTCAAGTAGAATTGGATATTTATTCGAAGGTTTATTTGCAGTTGAATGGCCGTAACAACGTGAAACATGTAACTTACAGGCTTGTGTCATGCGGTTTTTGGAGTTTTCTAGCAACCTTTGTTTACTAGCCCGAGTGGGTGTTGTCTTTCTCATCTAAAAGTGTGGGGAAGATTCATATTGACCTAGGGTTGTTCTACGCAAAGCAAGCTGTCCAGCTTATTGCCGTCAGTCTTGTAGAACGTCACACCACCTACTTTGGCTTGATGATTCTGAGCTTCGCTCCGCAATTCGGTGATGTTGAGCAGCTCCCACCGGCTGTAGTTGGAAGCTCGTCGGGTGCTGCTCATATCCGATGCACCTACAAATACTCAGCATTAACCCTGAAACGTCTCAATCCTTTTTTGAATTTTTGCACATTTTTGCTTATAGCTTTGTACAGATATATCATTTACCAGAATTTAATGAATTTGATCATTAAGGGAGGTTGCCTTTTCTGGATTCAAGTGTTACATTTGATAAATGAGAAGTAAATTGGATGAAACAGTGCCTTGAAGCCCTCTGTTCATTGTCCAGAATATGGACGTCGGAGCGCTTCAGGGTTAACAAGTATGCACGCCAATAAGTGCACAATTGCTGAAATGGGCATTTACACAAGCGCAAATGAATGTGGACATGAGCAAACTTGCATCCAGCATGAGTAGGAAACGGAAGCGAGAAGTGTGAGCAACAATGTTGAGAGCTGAAAAGGTTGCTCAATTTAAGTAAAAAAAACCTAAGAACGTGGATGCTTGAGTAAATCACATTGCTTCCATTTTTGCTTGTCTGAATGTCTAATGGTTATTACTGTATGGTAGAGGATACCACAACCTTTGGCCCGCATCTTACACTAATCCACCCGTATTAGTACCAACAACTCATATCTGACCCTTGTAACTACTAAAAGTTTATGTCTTTCAATACGATCCGTTTGGCCTCAGACTAGTAGGTTGGAAATAAGCATGACTTGGCAAAACTTCCATGGCCTCTGATCTTTGGAAATGGATTGTTGTTTTCCCTTCAATATTGGTTCGCAACCTCCCACTATAATATATGCCGATTGCAATGTATTGAATGAAAAAAAATGATTTTGATCTCGACAGAGTTTGCCCTTGAGCAACTCTCATAGAGAAACACTTTGAACTCGATATGGTGATCTCCCAAGGAAACCATCCTCTCACTGAAATATTAGATAAAATGCTTAAATTGACGCAAATATCATGAACCTCTACTTGATTGTTAATGATTGAACTTGAAAAAGTTCTTTTTCACCTGAGAGGGGGCCTATCGTCGATGTTGCAGTAGCCCAACGACCACAAGCAGCGAAAGGGCCTAACCCAACCTTCAACGGGTGGCTTTTCAACTTGAAGGCAGCTGCACGGGCTTCCAGCAACCGTTGTCGACTAGGGACAGCTGCCCAGTCATGTTTGCGCTTCACTCGCGTCGGTGAGTGAATTTTTATCACCTACAAAAGAGCGAAATCAATGTAAACGTCATGAGTCCAAAAGTTTGGAGGGAGGTGAAAATTGAAACAGTAGAGGAGAATGGCAGTCAATAGTATAACTTACACCAAGGCACTCCAAGAGTTGGTAGTAGGCTCGACCTTGGAGAGGATTGTGACCTCGACGAGGCTCTGAGAAGTATCTGGACCTACTTAGGGTTTCAGCAGGGATCGATTAGCAGGGTACAACACTATGACTTGGGCTATGAAGATTCAAAAGACGAAGACCCCATACTCGGCTTCGAAGATCTTGTCCCAAAAATTACTCGTATTTGAAATGCACAAACTAACAAGTAGAAGTTTAGTTTAGTTTGATATTAATAAATATAGACCGACCAGTTTGCATAGCCGGGGTCGACAGTGAATCCGTAGATATCCACTTCATCGCACATGGAGACAGCTAGCTCTATGGATTTGACGCCTGTACCCTTGGCCCCTCGTCGAAATTCCACGCCGTGGAAGAGGTAGACTGGATTAGGAATCTCCTGCACCAGAGGAAATTTTAAGAAACCACCTCAGCAAGTCCTTTGTATGGCGAATAGGCTAAATATATGATCCATTTGCTGCTAATCACGTGGATTCCTCAACGTATAAGTTGAATTCATCATACCTGGATCATGGCATTGAAATCTCGATGTATTTTACTCTTAATTATCAGCACCTCTTCAACTGCCCACATGTGCCACACAGGTCAGAAAGCTGTTTTAGCATGGATCCATATCTTGATAACATTTCTAAAGACTTCTATGCAAATGGGCAAGCTACCAGTATGAAGGAAAAAATGGAAGGGAATAGGTCGTACCATTATCCTTAACAACCTCTATTAAGTTGCGTGCAACGCCTTCTGCAATCAGACGGAAAGTCCTTTTCCGACCCACATGCTTTGCATATGTCTGCAAAAAGCAGATGGATGTCGCTGTGATCATCCAGGATCTTGCATATTACGTTACCATCTGGATTTACAAGTCAGTATCTTTGCCTTTTGCTCCCAAGAACGAAGTGATTTGGGTAACGCGATTTACCTACAAAGAAGCCTTGAACTTTTAGACAAGAATCAAATCCAAGGGCTTGAAATCATGCCGGTTTCAAATAGTTAGAAAGAGTCAGGACAGTCTTGCAATTGAAGTTGAGCACTTCAAGTCCCCTAATATGAAACCGTACATCAAACAAAAAAACATATAGAATGATCCACACATTTGAGATTCAATGAAACAACTCGACATGAGTCCAAATGAACATCCCTCTCGAGCTTCAAATGATATGGAGTGCATATTCATTTACCTCATTGACTGGAGCTTCATTGTCGCGAAAGACTGCATCATGCGCATCGATTTCAGATCCAAAGTTGGCGTGAAGCAGATCGCCGGAGTTTCCCACAACTGCGCAGGTTGCGAATTGTCGAGGTTTGAAGGGGGGCTTAGATGGCAACACGAGCTGCAATTCTTCTTCGCACAAGCTCCTGTTGTCGCATCTCTCAAGTGCGCTTCAACATCACATCTCTTCACAAGGTTAGTTACAATCACAATTCATGTTCCTCGCAGATTCTTCCATGCATTCGAATGCATCTGTGAATACCTCTATGAATACCTCTTTACTTCCTATTATGAAATGAAATTAACATAACCTGAAAACCCTAATTCCGTCTCTCGTTCATGTAACATCCTTGAGGAGCTGCCTCAACATTTTTTAGAAAGGAATGCAGATTCCTTCTATGCACATCTTGAGCTCATGGGAGTCACCAAAAAGATACAAGAAGACAAGCACTAGCCACTCAACGAGTCACTGAGTACCGTGCACACTCTTTACATTGAATACCCAAACTTTTGAAATTTTCTTATTGCTATCTATATTTTGGGTGAGAATAACGATAAGAAGGGATGATTCTCTCAACTAGCAAGGAATGTTATTTCTACAGTAAGATACCAATAAAAAATTACAGACAACAAATGAAAAAGATCCTCCGAGCTTCACCTACAATTGTGAGATTCGAGTAGGGGCGTATTCCAGCCATCCATCTGGGCGAGCATCCAAGTAATCTCTCGTCAATATCGTAGTCACGTTGCGGTACTGCACCCGAAAAATGTCGCAAATCAAAATGTCAGTTCATTCTTCAATTCACAAACCCTCATTCTTATTGCTTCACCAACAGGCCTAATTCTAAATTAGTGGTGAAGGTAGGCGTACCCACCTGTTCCCAGAGGAGAAGTGTGTCGCACACATTGAACAGGTAGTCCAGTGGCTCGTAAACCTTGAATTGACTGTTGAACTGCCTTCCACACACATTCAGATACTCAAATTCATCAGCCTTCACGTCACCCGTACCTCAAACAGCAGTCATTCCATTAGACTCTGAGAGCCCGTTACCTCAATGGAGCCTATTTACGTAGGAATCTTAAACACCAGCACTGGATACGGACTATAGAAAGCATGGTTGTGATCTGTGAGCCCTAAATTGGTTTGAATTAGCTGAGTTTCTACCCAAAAAACCTTATGCTATTAGTACATTGTAAAAAAGGGTCTTTAATGGAGACATTTTAGCCAAAATTGCAACAAACAATCCTCCTTTCTTTCTTTTTCCTTTTTCTTTTATTCTACTCACTCTCAAGGTAGCCAAAGTAGATGAGCGTCTATGCTAAAGGTAGCACTTGCACTAATTCCTTAAACTTGTTCTGGGATTACTTGTTTTGATTTAAGACCTCTTCAACATTAAATTGTCCTTATTTGGAATCCTTGATTGAGTAGGATTCAACCATTCAAGTCATGTCGGGTAGTGTGAAATGCACTACCTCATTATGGAAGAAGAAACATCTCTCGCCACTCTTATTTCTCAGTACAATTTTTCCTAAGAAAGCTCTTCTTTCATGTGACCTAAGTTCATCTTAAATGCCTCGATTTCCAAACGGCAGACGGGAACTTATTATCTTGATCTTAATGCGAAATACACGAACAGGAAAACGAAGGTACCCATGTGCTTTTAGTTCCTTCAGGATACTTGACTAGGAGCTGGCACTGGTCTCTCACTTCAGCTTGTAACCCTAATCCATTTGCCGCCTGCCGATCCAAAGAAAACAAGAATACGTAACTTTGTAGTGCCTCCTTTTTTAAAGTTTGATAATAATAGGATCGCTTAAAAATCACCACTCTATTTGTCTCAAACAATGGGTACATGATCAAGAGGGTGTAGATAACCTTAGCATTTGTTTTCAAGTGTTGGTTTCAGATTATCCACCAAGAAAACATTCAAACAGTTTCTGAATAACCCTGTCTAGTAGTAGGAACCACTTATCTTTCATCTGACAGAGATACCATACTTTAGTGGTCAAAAGTTTTGGAAATTTATTTCGCAAATTAACATATTTTTCGTTTAGACAGAAATAGGAATATTAATAAAATTGGTTGGATGTTCTTAGTTTCTGACAAAATAAATAATCATTCAGCAACCCTTAAAACCTACCTTCTGGTTTCTTGGTATGGTATATCAAAATTTAGTAATGATAATAGGGGCTGCACGTAATCACCCAAAGTGGGGATTTGGGGTGTTCATAAGGCAACTAGAGTAACGTATAGTATATAAGCCCATAAATAGAAAAATTTGCACTCGGTTTAGCCCTGGGACTACTCTGGGACCACTCTGGAACCATCCAACTGCCACAACAGGAATTCATGGCAACTAAATCACGCGAGGTTGAAGCAAGCTAAAAGTCAGAAAAAATAGAAGTATCAATTGTCAAGCACGCCTAACAACTAACTTCCAGGAGTGCAGTAATTCCAACCATCCATATTTTCTTTCTTCCTACATGGAAAAAATTTCTACCTCATATTCCTCACAATTTGCTGTACAATTGCTTACATGGTCCACTACTAGTGCTTCTACCTGATTTTGCTTCCTCAATTGCAACATTGTAACCAAAAAATGAATTAAAAATTCACTACAATACCAATTGGTTGTGGTAATGCCGATGGGTTCAGGAGGTGTACAATTTCTAAGTTTACCAAATTTGTTAACTCATGTTCTTGCCCTAACTTAATTACAATGTGTTACTAGCTGATCAAGTGCAGCAGTACTCACCACACACTGACTCAATTCTTCTTGAAGCGCAAGGAGAATCTCGTCAAGAGTGAGGCTTTGGCTCTCAACATGCTCTACAGTTCACAATAGTTTTGGAATTGAGTGACAGTGCGAAGTGCGTTCAATCCTAGTGTAAAAAATAAGAGCGTTAAGAAACGTTTGTGTACCTCATAAAAAATTTTAAAAAAAAGAAACATCTGTGTACCTAGAACTGGAGGCGAGGATCCAGAAGGACAGAAGAGTAGCCCGGAAGGCACGGCCAAGAAGAACGTGCACATTACACAGATGATGAGCAGCAATAGAATGAAGATTAGATTGGGCATCTCCGGAGATCAACTATAAACTCGGAATCCGTCTCTTTTCTGCAATTGTACTTCTATAACTCCGCACACATTTCATCTTTACGTCTGGAAAATCCATAGCCCATTAAATAGTATTCAATGTTGAAAAAGCTCCTCCCGCAAGCATCACTATACAACATCAATATAAATCTCAGTACAGGTAAAACGTCTCTTAGAACATCCCATGCCTTGCATGTCGGACAGGGGCGCCAAAGGTGAGTTCAGCGTGCTCTATTGATGAGCCCAGGTTGTGGACTCTTCTTGTGTCCCATTGCTGAAGCAAAATTTCATCACGTCAAGAGGTAATTCACTAATTTAGAACCTAATTTATCCACAACACAAATACAATTGTTGAACAATGTTGATTTAAAAATGAAACAAACATTGATGGATGTGCTTGTGCAATACTATAGAGCTAAGGTGCATTAGTAAGCATCAACTTCAAGCATTCCAAATTGTGCCGCAAAGGAAATTAATCAAGGCTTTGTACCTTGAAGATTGTATTGCATCATGTAGTGCGCCCTCACAAGACTCCCAATTTGGCCAGGCCATCTTCAAATTTTGGAGAGCCTAGCCACTTCTCGATGTTTGATGAGCTTGGCGTGGGGCAATTTCTCAACCTTGATGTGCCCAATTGCCATGTATTAGCCATTTGGTGCATTGGAGTGCGGATGCTCTTAGTGGAAGGTGTTGGGACTATGCATTATGAGAGATTTTTGCATGTCAGAGAGGTGCATTGAATGGCCATTTATAGATGTCAACTTCCAACACTATTTTCTAAAGAATGTTCTTCAAATTGGCCGCACTTTACAAACTCCATCACCGCAAGTTTTGCACTACGTTAAGAGGGGACGGTGCACTACAAGAACAAAAAGGTTCTAGTTTTACTACACCACACACTTCATATGAAATATTATAAGTGTAAGTACAAGAAGTTTTAATTTTTATTGATTGAAGCCTTTGTATTGCATCTACAAACCTCCGTACAAATAGAATCTATAGCATTCCATATGTATTGTTGAAGTAAAGTTTCAATACCTATTTTGCAGTATAGAAATCTTACAGTTTTAAAATGATGAAGTGCTTTAGACTTAAATTCTTCCTACATGCTGTGCAAGTTCCCTATGAACTAAATCAAGACTAAATCATGTGAGAGGTTTTCTACTTCGACACTTCTTTGTTGGTTTGATTAGGTCATATCAAGAAAGTAAGCTCCATACAACCCATCACCCCTTCTTGGACATTCAATGCTAACAAATGCACAATGTTCATGGCTCACAATTGTGATTAGAGGCCGTATAATATATCATGCAAGTTGGTAAAAATTGTACTCCTTCTATCTCAAAATAAGACCTCCCTATTATTTCCTTTGTATTTTATAAAAAAAACATAGGTCTTACTTTTGAGATAGAGGGAGTCTATATCAAGAAGGGCCAATTAGCTAAAACACACCAATGCACAATACCAACAAAAATAGAACATTATGCATGATGGAGATATAGGAGTTGGAGAGAAGTGGTAGTCTAGGTACATGTTGAGATGTTACTTTGATTCTTGCAACAAATAGTGAATGTTTGCATTTTCACTAGTGCATGTCAAGACTATACATAGTAGTATGATGGTTTTGGTGGACTTGAGTGAAATCCTACAAAAATGAAAGAGATGAGAATCACTAAAAAGAAATATAAAAATAAGGAGAACCATCATGGTTTGCATCAATAGAATATTTTTGAGTTTATCAACTATTAAATTCCTATTTACCCCCCAAAGCCCTAAATTGTACTTTTGGGCAACATAGTGATTTTGGATAGCTCACTATGAATGGAGTTTTTATTTTTATTCTTTTTAGTTTTCATACAAGATGTGGTTGAGGAATAGCTTGAGTATGCCTAGTTTGCCTAGTTGTAAAAGCCAAAAGAGGTTGAAGCAAGGCAAATCCCCCTGTCACATAAGAAAAAGGATTATAAACTAGAATCACAAAAATAGACAAACCGAGTAGTACTACCTTCAATTACTATTGAAACAAAACAAAGACTTCTAATTTGAGTGGAAGATGCTTTCAATATTAGCATGTGATTTAGGATGTTTGATAATACTACAGAAATGTACTTGATTTCCATCAACCTAATAAGACCATCTTTCTACAAATTCAAGTTACAAGATTGAAGATTGATTTGGACGGGGATTTGGAAATTTAGATTTCAAAAAACAAAAGGTAAAATTCATCCATAAGGACGGAACAATTTTCCACCAATATAAAATAGGAACAATCAATGAGCTAGAAAAAATATACATGCAATAACAAAAAAGTGATATTCCTACAATATTTGCCACATATAGAAAATTCCTAGTTTGTTTTCTACTACCATATACAATCGTTGACTCTATTATGAAGGCCTAGACATTTGAAAAAGTGGAATGGAAGTCAAATATAATCAATAATTGTCTTGCCATGAGAAGGGAAAGAAAATGAAAACTTCCAAATATTAAAAAAAGGTATTAAATCATTAACAAATTGAATACTAAATGCTAAAATGATCAAACCTATAGAAGATGTAATAAATCATTAGGGAAGTAGTAACAAATGAATCAACAAAAAGTAAAAATGGTATCTCAAAATTTCAAACAATAGAACCACCTTTGTATAGGAAATATAATCAAATGTAGACTTTCCATTTTTGTTTGGAATTAAAAGGGAAGTAGAACTACCACATTTCTGATGCACTGACCTGACCTAAAAAGTTGTTGGCAACACTATCATCATCAATGCACATCTTTGATCCATACATCTTGAAAATACAACCAATCCTAACCTACATATCCACGAACATCAACAACAAAATTATACAATGTTTGAATGTCCATTACAAAAAAAAACCTATACAATATAACCTCCCACTTTCCAAGTGCAAATTTATTGAATACAAACTATTGTCCAAACTACACCTCCATAATAATCCATTGTATGTATCTATGCAATGTGCACACTTTTCTTTGTTGTAACATCTCCTCACAAAAAAAGGAATCATTACATTGTCCTTGTATGGCTTTGATTGAGTATAAGAATGTTAAAGAGTTCTCTTGATTTTGTGAGAGCTTATTTGGGTTTATTGATTTGGATGGAACACTATCTCAAAAAAGCTATATCTTGCACAAAAGTTTGAAATTGTGTTCAAGAATCACCTTCTATTTAATTGAAGAACACAAGCTTGAACTTTGATATCTCTAAAACTTTGTTTTAGTATATACATTAATAGAATAGGTGAGAAAATAGGCAACTTTTGTACAATTTTTTGGGATTATCTTTTTCCAAGTGAAAAAGAATTCATATATATGACTTTGGTATTTGAATTTTTATAAAACCAAATGTTTAATTTCTTCCAATTCTAAGAAGAAACCAATTTAAAAAATATAGTGTACAATTTATGCAACATTGTATCATATTTTGGTCTCAAAAGTTAATTAGAAATAGCTTGTGAGTTTTGTGTTTCATATTTTTTCTTTTATATTGCATTTGATAATTCCACCACTTTCTCTATTATTTTCTTCATTGTTTCAAAGAGTACAACAAAGTCTAAGCATAATATTTGCCTAAAATGACCTTTCAACTAGTTAAAAATATATATTTGCACCATTATAAGTCTCCATTGTTTTAGCAACTTCGTATCCGCTTATGCATGAACTTCCTCTAAAAACTTCCTCTAAAAAGATGAAAAAACAACTAATGCAAGGATATTGCATAGATCTAGGGTTTGGGATGTTAAAAGTATGTAGAACTTCCATATCTATAGATCTACCTTTTGTACAAATGCAATGGTAACCTTGTTTTTGCCATTGCAACTAAAGGTTGTTGCATTGACAATGTTATTTTTGGCTTTGCCTCCTCTAACTCCAATTCTTGTGTCTTCCATTCAAATGCATGCAATAAGCTTGCTACTTGCAACTCCACCACAATAGATGCTAAGCCTATCCCAGGACATAGACGCCTCCCCGCCCCAAATGGCAATAATTCAAAATGTTGCCCTAGAAACCCTATTGCCACATTTTCACCTCCCTCAAGAAACCTCTCTGGAACAAACTCCAAAGGCTTCTTCCAATTGTTGTTGTTGTGCCCAATTGCATACGCATTTATAAACAAACATGTTTGTGCAGGGATGTCGTAGCCAAAAGCTTTGGTTGCAACCTTGCTCTGGTGTGGAATGAGTAACGGAACAGAAGGATGCAAGCGGAGTGTCTCTTTGACAATGGCATGGATGTACTTGAGGTGAGGGAGGTCAGACTCTTGCACATTGCGGTTCAAGCCAACTACACAATCAAGCTCTAAGATTGTTTTATTTAATAATGCTGGATTGTGAAGAACCTCTGCCATTGCCCACTCTGTTACTGTTGTTGATGTTGTTGTTCCTGCTGATAACAAATCCTGGTAATGAAGGGATCAAATATTGAAATTCAATCATCCTATACACTCAAATGATTTCAAGAAATTTGAGGTCTAGTAATTAAGGGATCCATTTTAACAACTCATTCATCTCACATATGTGCATGACTTGAAGTAATTCTAGAGCTAGGGATTTTAATATTTGTGCTTTGTCATATCCTTTGCAAGAGCATATGATTTCATACAAATTTTGAGTTTAAGAATTATGTCACAAAATTTCACAAATAAGCATGCTTTCAAGTAATTGTGAATTTAGGAATTAAATTTTTTATATAGTGATTAAATCATAGGAAATTCTAAGTGTTTTTTATTTTAAGGAACAATGGGCTTAAGGATACTATGCCTTAACAAAGCAATATGTGATTAAAATTAGAATAGAAGTATCTAGGGGGGGCCCAAAGTATTAAAACATGTGTTATTATGAATTACAAAAATCATTTTTCAATGTTCAAATTTATTATCCACTTTTGGAATTACAATTTCTAATTTCAAAAGATTTGTTTAAGAAGAGAGTGTATTACATCACAATTATAAGGAAGCATTACTTTGAAAGCAATCGTTAAAATAATTAAAAGTTTGAACAATCATGGCAAATTCCGTGAAATTGGCGATATTCCAAATGCGATTTTCAAACTGTGTGGTTTGAACTAAAAATTGACATCTAGGATTAGTATAGATTTTCAAAATCTATAAGAAGCTTAGATTTCAAACCGTGCAGTCTAAAACATCTTAGACAAATATAGATTTTAGACATCTACAACTCATATAGATTTCAAAAATCTTTGGCAAATTTAGATTTTAGACTGCATGGTTTGAACTGTCAAAAGTATTGAACTAATCGAAGGCCACCATTTTAATAAAAATTTCCATAATCATAGTATTTATAATAATTTAATTGTTGATGGACTTGATAGTAATTGAAAGATGATTTCAATGTAGTTTAACACTTATTCTATAGATGCTATATACATTGAAATAAGATATTATGATTGAAAAAATTATAGATTTTCAAAGTTTGACCAATATGATAATATATGTGACAAAATTTAACCTTATGCTAGAAGTATTAGCCACAATTTTAAAAGCATTCATAATAAGTTTCATTAGATGGTTTTTTGCTAGTTAGAAGACTCCAAGTTCCCGACTATGGGAACGTTGTGGGGAACTGCTACATATGCGATCTAATGTGGCTGAGAGACTTCCACGTCACATAGTAATTTTTAATTTTTTTTAATTTTTTTTTAATCTGACTGTTCACAGCATTGGGAACAAGCCTGAAATAGTCTTCTAACCCCTAAAAAAACATCTAATGATATTTAGAGCTCAAGATTTAAAATTTCAAGTTGAAATTTTTGAAACACTCACATAAATGACTCCTTCAATGTGCTCCTCGGTAACTCCATTCTCTGGAAAATCCAATTGCTCCAAGAATATGTCAAGAAGTGTTTTCTTCCCTTCTTCAGAGGGTTTCTTTCTTTGATCTTCCTTATATTCATCAATCATCTTCTTGTAGAACCTATCCATACGAGCTCGAAACTTTTGAAATTGCTTATTCAATCCTTGAGGGTCAAACCACTTTGGAACATTGAAGTAGTCTCCAATGTAAAAAGTACTATTCAAGATGTCCATTTCTTCTCCAATCTCAATGAATTCCTGAATTGAACCAAAATATATTGTATGAATAATAACTGATAAAAAATATAGAAGATTTTGGGCTAATTTCAATAGTAAAACTTTTGGAAGCATTTAGCTAGTAGACTATACCTTTTACCTTGAAAATGTCAAAATGACCCAAAACAAGACTACATTTCTATCCAAATCATTAGACAATCTTGAATGCTTTATAAGCAATAGCTATCAAAAGTTAAAATTTGCAGTAAAGGTACTTTCCAAATCTTTTTTATTGCCATTGAATGAATTGATATTGATTTAAAAGAAGACTAGGAAGGAAATGTGGAACTAATAGAAATCTCGCAATATTTAAAAATTAAGCCAAATTTTAGAAAAACAAAGTAAGTGTCCCTACCTGGACCATTGTAGTGTTGAAGTTTGGTTCGATTACACGTTCAAAACGTTTGTTGAAGATCGTGCGTGTCATGACATTTGTTGCCATAAAATTCACATGTGTCTTCACACAACTAGGGCCATTTTCATTGGCTATTTTGTAGAGTATAGATGCCATTTCTTCCATTCTTATATATTGAGATGATTCTAAGTGCCTCGTAGACATGAGCTCTCTAACAAGGATTTTCCGCAAGTGTCGAGTTGCAGGTGTGATTTCATGAAGCACAATATCTGAGTTGTCATGATTAACTTGAATTAGTGACAATTGTCAATTTGATTACATTTACAAGATTTGGGACACCAAAAAATTGTGACATTCACCTAGACAAATGCTTTAATGAAATATTACACTAGTAATGGTATTTAGTATTTGCAACACTAATTACAAAGTCTACAATTGTCAACACACAAATGTCAACAACACTAAATGTCAACATGAATATAATTTGCTAATTGCTATAATTTTTAGTAGAAATTGCATTAATATATATAGTGTACAAAAGTCAAGAATACCCAACTAATATTACCAATACAAAGGATCAACCTAAATACTATTCATCAACTAAATGAGAATTAGAATGAATAAGGTAATAGGATAATTAGTACTAAATTTAATATTATCCTACTTGTCTTTAATAGTATATCTAAATTTTTGCATCAAAATTACCAAAATCATGGAGTTTCAACAAATTTATGAAATTGAAACTAGTAAAATATGTACCAACTTAACTAAGAAACAAATTCAACACTTAATGGCACACAAAGAATCCATAGCTACATACAAATGAGCTTGTTCACTTTCCCAATAAGCTATAATTTCATAATGAAAACCCTAGGTAAATTATCAATCCCCAGTTCAACATATATACAAATTCTAGTAAAAATGCAAGAAATGAAAGAAACCAACAAACTGATAACTGCGAAATTATACAAATTTCAGATATTTCAGGCTGGTTTGCCCTAAATTTCTGCTTCAGGGGACATTTTTGGGACTTGGCTGACGAATTAGGGCATCAAGTTTCGATGGTAGGTTGTTCCATTGAAACCAGGAATTAGGGTTTCGAACTTCGATTCCGACCAGGCTCTCTTTTCTTCTCTTGAAACCAGGAATCATGAATCAATCAACCATTTCGCAAATTTCCGTTCTGCTTTACGCATTGAGGACTGCCCTCTATCAATTCCCGATTTCCTTATACAAATTGGGGTGCCTGGGAAAGGGAATCCACACCTTTAGGTAGAGTGATTTCGGCAGCTCGGGTGGAGGGGCGGTAGGCGAAGTTGGCATCCTGGACCTTGAGAAACTCTTTGGCCGCCTCCGCCGAGCTCGCCACGATGCAGAGTCGCTGCCCCAGCCACACGGACATGACGGGACCATACTGCGAAGCCAACTTCTCCAAGCTACGGTGCGGATGAGTGCCCAGCAAATGGAGCGAACCCAGGATGGGCAGCGCTCGAGGACCTGGCGGCAAGTTCAAGTACTTGCTCCATTGCCATCCCCATAGCAATATGCTTCCGTAGATCACCAGCAACGCCACTGCCACTCCCTGCGAAGATTCATTCATAGGAGAGTCAATGTCGTTCAAACCGTTAATGTCGTTCATCTGGCGTGGTCCTGTGCCCAGAAATTGTGACACAAAGCTAGACAAAGTTATACTAATGAGGTCAGGTGTAGTTTTACGCTTCAAGAGGGGGGCCTGATAGTGCCGAGGACGTGGAATATGCCAATTTCATACGTCAATTTAACAAAATCGGCGTTAAATCGGCGTGATTCTTGGAACCAGAAATTGTGAAATTCATGCACTCACAGCTCACAGCTTTAGAAAGTAGGACTGGTATAGGATTTTAAGTTTCAGGCTGCACGTCCTGCAAAGTCGCGAAGTCTGTTGTGGGTTCAGCCAGTTTATCGTAATTGAGGGAGGTTATGTATCTCTGATTCCTGGATTCCCCTGCTCCTACAGTGGTGCAAAACTATCCGGGAAACCTTAAGGAAAACTTCAAATGATCTTCCTGTGCGTCAGATCTTGTGATTTCTATTTTACAGGTTTGTACCAAATTGAATACAAGATCATCCCCAAAGTCCTAGTTAGCTATTGACAAAGTTCTGGAATGTAATGTTGAAATTACAAACCAGCTTTGACACCCGTATGTTTTTTACATGACAGTTGAAGAGTTGCCCTCAGCACCCTTGGCAACTAAAGAAATCTGAAACTCTTTGCTCTGCATGAATCCCAGGAGCTACAAGAATGAAGAGATTGCAGAACACCTCCCTTACTCGTTACACTTCATTCTGTCGACACATACTGAATAGACATACTCTACCGTATACTCTTGATATTCCCCTCGACCGATCAGGAGAACGATGAATGATTGATGATCTTCTTCAGTTTACATTGAAGGACAATGTTCCTCAAATTGAAGACCGAGATGCCCTCACCCTCACCCTTGGCAAAGATATCTAGACAGGTTTTTTTTGTGCACAATTTGGAGTACTACCAAATGCTGCAAGAATCTAGACAAGAATCGCACAGCACTTGGCCTTCTCTCCACACAAAATGTCAAACTATTGAGTTTCTTTTGGGTTCACATCTACAATTATGGAGAAGCTATTTAAAGGGGAATACTCACATTCAACTGCTAGAAAAAATGTTTTATGAACAGACGAGTCTCCAGGCGTAGATTGCAAAATACAACCAAACTTTCGTGTACTACAAAATGGTTCTGTGCACAGCAAATCGAGTCTCAAACGGAATTTGGCACCGACACAAATGAGAACATGCAAATAGGAACTCCTTCATCAGCAACGCCAAGTGTAAGTTAATGAAAACACCGTTTTCCAAAGAATCGTGCAAGTGCATCTTTACTACAGGATCGTTTTCCCAACAAATTTGCATTCAACAACTGGAGGATGCTTATGAATGTTCGACCTCGTTTGGGCAAATGAATCGGATTATATAAGGACTGGACAGCTAGCAGCACGAAGTTGAAGGAAGTTCGAAGCTCACCCAAATGAGAGTCTCCGTAGTGGAAGCCATGGTCACCACCTACTACTGTAGTGGAAGTGGAGGATTGGAGCTCCAGACTAACTTAGCCTGTTGCAAACAGACTACTTACCAGAAAGGGAAGAGTTGGTTCTTCAGACCAGGTGACTTGTTGGAGGCACTGTATGAAGCCTTATATATATACATCTTGGGATGGGTGGCAGAAAGTCGCTTCTAGTGGCCCATGGAGTACGGTACTTGGTACTTGTCAAGGTTTTAAAAATACATAAAAATTTGCGTCAATGGAAAGAGTGGTATTATTTTATTGGCACTTGTAGGCCGGGTCCCTATTTTTTGGGATTCTTCCGAGTTATCTATTTATATTGGATTGCGCAATTTCACGACCAGTGATGGAGAACCTCCGGCGGCTCAGGTACAGCAGCTTAATGCCGTCACTCTCCCCGTCATTCACTCGTCAAGTCACTCGTCAATCGTCATCTACTATGCCGTCATTCACCCCGTCATTCCGGCCGGGGTGAACTGAGAGCAGGGAGAACTGACCCCCTCGCTCGGCCACTTGGGTAAAACGCTGTAATTTTTTTATTTTTCACACAAATTTCTTTTTGCAAATTTTGAATTCATGTTTGCGATCAGAGACCGCAAATTAACTAGGGGGTGAAGAGAGTAGGGTAATCACGGCCCAAACTAGGGGGCTTTTTGTTTTGATTGCACCTCTGGTAAAACATGGTAAGGCCGAGCGAGGGGGCCAATCCACCCAGATCCTCGCTCAGCCACTTGGGAAAACGTTGGAACTTTTTATTTTTTGCAAATCATTTTTTTTGCAAATTCTGAACTCATATTCGCAATCAAAGGCCCCAACTTAGCTACGGATGGTGTTGAAGATAAGTTAGATGAGCACAAAATAGGTGGCTTTTTGTTTTACTTGCACCCCTGAAATTACTTGGAGTGGCCATTCAAGCGAAGGGGCAGTTCACCCCAACCGTCATTCCTTGTCATTTGGGTCCGTGGGTGACTGACAGAGGGCCAATTTACACCGAAAATTTTTAGGTTGGAGCCCAAGGAAACAATTGGAACTTTGGATTGGTACCATAGCTATCTTCCAATCAAAACACTCCATTTCTTTGAGCTCCAACTCCCAAGTTTTTGGGTTGTAAAGAGGTGCTCACTCACTTACCCATTTATCCACCCATTATCACAATTTTAGCAACCATTTAAGGAAGACAAGCCTATTACCACCCTAATGTTGTCACTCCTCCTGTCATTAACTTGTTAGGCATCATCTACAATGCCGTCATTCCCTATCATTTGGGTGAAGGCTTGGCTATATCCAAAAACTTTGGATTGGAGCTTAAAGAACAAAGCATTTTGATTAGAACTTTGGATCGGCATCATAGCTATTTTCCAATCAAAACACTCCATTTGGGGGGCTTCAATGTCCAAGTTTTTTAATTGGAAATAGGCCTTCAATAAATATCGTAATTTTTGTAAATTTCTAAAGTGGTCTATCCTAAAGTTTCAAAACCACCTATCAAGTGGAATCATAAATGTCCCATAACAACTTATAATCACCTATCAATGTATCTAATGTCTAATGTCACTTAACCCCCAAAGGACCAACATGGTAAATTTGGCAACATAGCAATTTTGGGTAGGTATGTGTAATTGGAGATTTCTATATTTCAAGTCCAAATTTTAATAGAAAGTGGGGACGAGGAATATCTTTCATATATTCAAAAAATTAGGACGTTTGGAAATATGAGTCAAAATTATGGCCTAATATGTTAGTTTTTATCGTAACTAGGCAATTTGGGCACATTAAAAAATCACTTTCTCCAAGAACAAAAATTTGAAATTAGTTTTCTTCAGCTTTGTCAATATGGAAAGCTTTGAATCATTCCATTTTTATCAATGAGTCAAAGGTTATGAGGATTTTTTGTTTGGAGGTAGTTACCCTAAAATAAACTTTGAAGTCCTTTATTCTACTCAATTTTCAATATTTATTGAAAAAAAATAAAACCATAGGATACAAATTTTTTATTTCAACATTCCAACCATTGGAATTGACATTTTTCAATTCCACAATTAAATTCTTAACAATTTTGGATTTTGAATCATTTGCTACTTCTTTCTACATACTATCTTTTTTCTATATGTTGTACAATTCTAAACAAATTGAAATTTTTTAGGCAAGTGCCCTACTTGAATTCAACAATGAATCCCAAGAGACATAATTGATTTGGACCATTTTTCATATGATTGTTGCCTTTTGAAGTGCAGTTGCCCTATTTTCTGTAGGATAAAGAAAATTATTTTTGAACATTCAAATGCTAATATCTTGCAATCTACATGGTGAAAAACTTTGAATTTTTTTCCACATATTCTCAAAACCAATTTACTTCAAGATTCTATAGTTATAGATTTCAAAAAATACTTTTAAAAAAATTGGTATTAGTACTAGAAATGGAAAATTTTTAACCATTTTTGGAATAAATATAGTCAAAGAACTTAAGGATTAACCTCTAAAGTTCCTCAACAATTTCTCACCAAAAACACTTCAAACTGTCATATCTAGTACAAGTACCAAATTTTCAAAAAAAATAATTTTTTACACATGTAACTATAGGATCTTGTAGCACATTGGTTCGAGAAGATGTGGAAATTTTTTTAGAAATTTCCACTATGCCGATTGTAAAATGTAAGCATTTGAATTTACATAAATCTTTTCTATGCCCTTATCAAAAACAAAGTAGCTGCACTTGATAAGGTCAAATTTGTATGAAAAAACGTCTAAAATGGTTGTACTTCTTTGGATTTAGTCTTCAAGACAAGTTGGCTCAATATGCTTGAAAATTTTCAAATCATTAGGATTTGTACAACATATAGTTGAAAAATGGTAAGTAGAAAGAAGTAGAGAAAGATTCAAAATAGTAAATGGTTAAGAATTTATTTATGAAATTGAAAAATGTGAGTTCCAATCGTTATAATGTTGGAATAAACAATCTACACACACTATTTTTATTTTTATTTCAAAAATATTAAATATCGAGTGAATTAAAGGACTTCCAACTTTATTTTGGATTAGAGAATCTGTATCCACTTAGAAACTAAAACTCATAACTTTCATCTCATAAATCAAAATGACATGATTAAAAGTTTTCTGCTTGTAGTATAAATTTTAAAAATCAATTTTAAATTTTTGTTTATGAAATTTTATTTTTTAAAGATTTGCATGGACTGCTTAACTGGTGAGAAAAACACATATTATACAATATATTTTTATCCGTATAGTTAAAAGTTATGATAATTGTTGGGCTATAAAAATATTCTTCATCTTGTTGTTTGAAAATTTCAAAGGAAAATAATAAAATATCTAGTCATGCATACTTGCTCAAAATTTCTTTGTTGCCAAAAAATGCAACTTCAGTTGGTCCTTTAGTAGTTAAATACTAACCAATCATGCATTGACACAATACAATACTCCATTTGGGCATCAATGCATTGGTTTTGTTAAAATCTTGAACAAATTTGGATGTTTAAATAGATGAAATTGGGGCCCAAAGAAAAGGATTGAATTTGATAGTACAGGGAATTAGGTTGGTCAACATCATAAAGATGACCTGTATTAGGGGAAGAGACATGTTAGTGTATACTTTAGTATAGATCTACCTTCATTTTTCCAATTTTGCTTTGAAAAATTTCAAGGAATTCCATTTCTTGATAGAATGTTTTGATTTTGATCACAAATGACTTCTCCCAAACTTTTCAATCTCTAAAAAAAACAAGTTGACAATAGCTTCTCCAAGGTATTCAAATAGCAAATTTGTATCATGCAATGGTAATAGGGTGTTCTACCTTAGTTGAAAATTAGTAGGTGAATTTGAAGAATAAACACATTGAAAATTGAAAACATAAGCAAAAAGATGGTAAAAAAATGTATAAAGTTTCTATTTAGAGGATAATATAGAAAAAATAATCAAATGTTGTATTTGAAAAAATGGTTCGATATAGAATTTAAAGGAAAATAGCTATTGAAATATAATAAAAAAATGTTGATTATTGTGTGGAAAGCAAAAAAACACTCCTAGAAGTGAAGTTTTTTTTCTAATCAAAATATTGACTTTGATTTTGCCTCTACATTATTACAACATCCATATTTGATTGTGGTGGCTTTCGCCAAAGACCCAATGATATTGGCTCTCAAGCACAAAGACATGGGCCTACAAACCTTAAACCTAGTTGTAGGTATTTATCTATAACCATTTGAAGGTGTTTATAACATGTGTACTGGGATGTGTACTTATAATAGATACACATATATCCCAATATGGAAGTGATGTACAACATAGATAACTATATCAAAGGCTTTTTTTTACCCTAGAAAGTGCCTACAATATTGATTCCTAGGCTTATAGATTCTATGCTCATATGCTAGAAATACTCACGAAAACCTTGCATGTTCTAGCTTCTTTTCAAGACCCGTAGAGAACAAAATGTACTAAGAGACAAAATTTAAGGGTCTTCTTCAAATTTGTGTTTGAAATGCTATGCTCACCAACTCTTCGATTTTTAAAATGAGTCCATACATTGAACATCTTTTCTTTGAATTAAATTTTAACAAAATTCACCATATATGGAGACGGTACCAAATGTTGCAAGAATCTTGATAAGAGTTGCGGCACAGCTCTTGGCATTTTCACATTGAGAAGCTAACATTGAATATTCACATTCCAACGATTATTTGGATTTTTTTATGAACAGAAGAGTCTCCAGGCGTAAGCTAGTTTCAAAATACAACCAAACTTTCGTGTAGGGTTTCTGCATGTCCAGAACAGTAGTCGTGAAGGGTGAGCCGTTCTCCCAAATTGGCTCCGTGCACAAGAGATCGATCCGGATCGAGTATTTGGCACGTCTGTGTCTTGTCGGTCCCCAGGCCACTTGTGGCTGGGTGGTTTGTACTCTTTTTCTGGGCAATGAATTCCCTTCATTTGTTTCCCAAAAAAAACACCCAAAAACGGAATTTGGCACTCATAACATTCAGTAGCCCATAGAAGGACTGCCTTTCCCTTTGTGAAGTCCCCATCACCTAATTTCATCTGACATTTCTTGAAGTTTGCAACTTTAGTTACTGAATGGTGTCGAATGATATTCCACACCATTTCATCCGCTGGGAGGCAGTGTGACAAGCTGCTACTGAATGTTATGCTGACACAAGTGAGATCCTGCAAAAGTGCAAATACGAACTCCCTCGTCAGCAACGCCAAGTGAATTAATTAAGTTCATTAACCCTGAAGCGCTCCGACGTCCATATTCTGGACGATGAACAAAGGGCTTCAAGGTACTGTTTCATCTAATTAACTTCGCATTTATCAAATGTAACACTTGAATCTAGAAAAGACAACCTTCCTTAATGACCAAATTCATTAAATTCTGATAAATGGTATATCTGTACAAAGCCATAAGCAAAAATGTGCAAAAATTCTAAAAAGGATTGAGATGTTTCAAGGTTAATTGTACTCTTTTCTTCCTCCTAATTCATACCGTTCCTTGAAAAAAAGTGTAAGGGCATCTGCAATGCAGCAACGGTAAACATGCCCTGTAACAGCAAATGCAGGGCCATTCCACATGACCTGCATATTGCCGGTTGAAATTTGGAAGAAAATGACCCAATGTGAAAGTGGCAAGCCCAAACGTCAAATGGATTTTTTTGTATTATAAAAAGAAAGAAAGAAAAGAATGTTCATTACAAAAGGACTTTCCATGAAAACATGGGAAAGTTGCATTGAAGAGCACACATTCCAATGCTTGACATTAATGATTATTCTCTAAAAGGGACAACTCCCAGGTCCTCCATATATTGCAAATTTACTGATCCCACAGGTCCCATACTAAGGCCTTGGAATTGAAGGCCCCAATAATAGTTGCATTGGAGCCCAAATTTAAATTAAAAAATTATTTGTACACGGTTTAGTGCTGATATGGGCCCTGTTGCCAGAAGGATTGGAGATGCTCTAAGACGCTTTTGCCTTTGGTTTTGAGTACTTTTTCCTCTGCAATGGAATTTGTCCATGTGTTTCAAAAACAAAACAAAACAAACAAAATAACAAAAAAGTATAAGACAATTAAAACACCGCTTTCCAAATAAACACGGTGTTGTTGTCCAATTGTGTGTGTGTGGTCATTTGTTGTTCTTGTCTTTGCTCGCCAGGCCACTTGTGGGAGTTATGGCTAGTATGTAAGGTAGCAGCATCCATAACTGTTACTACACCCAAAACTGACAAGTAGTGTCCTTAAATTGTCTTCAAGAGTATTTCCAAATTATCACTCACTCTTAATTTTGATTGGTAAACTTTGAATTTTTTAGATTTTGTTGTGAGGATCAAGGTAGATTTACTAGAGTGTGGTATAGAGTGTCCTAGTGAGTTCCACTTTGAAAATTCACAGAAATTAAATGACTTGTCCAAAAATTCTATTTTATTTTAATTCATGATTTTCAGTTGCTAATACTATAAAAATATTTTTTCTAGATAAAGATACCTTCCACTCTACTGAATTGCTTATTTTGACGGTTATGGGTGTTCCTACCTTATGTATTTTACTTTTGCAATGAAATCCCGTTTCATTTGTGTCCAAAAGAAAAGAAAAAAGAAACACGGTGCAAGTGCACCTTCATTAATTCCAGCATCATTTCCCCCACAAACTTGCATACAATAATTCACCAACTGAGGATGCTTAGTTATGGATTTCGAGCTTGTTTTGACAATTGCTCAAACAGATTGAATTCTACAGAGGCTGCACAGCAGTTCCAAGTTGAAGGAATTAGAAGGGCGTTGAACTTGCCAAAACTAAGTTCGAGTCTCTTTGTTTTGGTTGTGACTATTTTTTTTTTTTTTGACAGAGTAAATTGTGTCTCTTTATCTTTATCTTTTTTTTCTTTTCAAATTTTCTTTTTTAATGCAGTGGGTTCTGCCCATTTTTTAAAAACAAAAATCAAAACAATAAAACAAAAAAACAAACTAGAGTCTCCGTAGTGGAAGCCACGGTCGCCACCTTAATTGAAGTTCAAGAGGATTTGAGCTCCGGTCCAGACTGCGACAAAGAGACTGCGACAAATTAATAAACGGAAGGTTGTGCTTCAGACAAGCCGACTTATTTGAGGCAGGGTCCGGCAAGAACTGGCGGCTAGTTCAAGATCAGCTGGATGAATTTGAGAAAAAAACCATTTGCAAATTGAAAGAAGAGGAAAAAAACCAGTGAAAAATCTACAAAATTTTCTATTTTGAGTTAAAAACAGAGTAAACTATCAGGACTTCATACTTGAAAAACTAGTTCATTTTGGGAATAGAAGGAAGATAGCTGGTAGAACCCAAAATATTGATTTGAGGGACTACATTTTCTATCTTAAAAAAGTGCGGCATTACAATAACTAACCCATTGACCGGGTTAACCCTGGAACGCCACGACGGACCAGAGAGGTTTGATGGATGTCAAAGAATTTTTGCATGTAGGACAGAATTGCAATCATTCATCCTCTGTTTTAAGAGTAGAAAGTGGAGATCTTCTATAGTTCTTTGACTACAAATGAGTTTTTTTGAATATTTTATTACCAATATTCCCATGGTTTTAGAAATGGTGAATTTTACAGAGACCCCTTGCATCCTTCCAGGGTTAAGAGGTTATTTGGGTTGCTTTATTTAATTGGAATTGTTTTTGTGGCACATACAGATCGAGTCGTCAATGGCAAGCTTCTCCTGTAACTATTTGTTTTCCACTGCACAATATACTCCTTTTGGAAATAAATTATTTTTCTATGCATGACACTAAATCCTCCATTTGAAGTGGGTTCAGCAAAGTAAATTTTGGGTTTTCCAGGATAAAAGTGAAAAAAAAAAGCTTCCTATTTTATACCGACTTTAGGATATGTTCTAAGCCTCTCCTAGCTATTTCGGGGTCTCTGATTGCAAATATGAATTCAAAAGTTGCAAAAAAAGTTATTTGCAAAAAATTTAAAAAATTCTTGTGTTTTTCACAAAGGTGTATCCTCGTATTGGGTCCACTTCAACTGCAGGATTTAGGGTCCTCCTTTTTTATAGCCACATTGTCTCTCATTCCAAAGTTTTAGAAAGTTCTATAGGAAAATTGGTGCATTTCCAACCTTTTCGAACAAGATTCAGAATTTTTATTTTTCACTTGGAAGCTTGCCTAAAGAAATACACAATTTTGATACTACAAGTTTTTTTTGCTATTTGGCAAATTTTTGGGTTTTTAAATTTTTACTTTGGCATATTTCTAGAAGTACCATGTTTAGTTAGTTGTGTGTTAATGGTCAATTTCGTTAAAATGGCATGACATTCTGTTAAAATGGCACATTTTCTTTCTTTACCACTAAGCCTCTATGTCAAAATGGTACACAAAATATGTCAAAATGACACTTGAAATTTGTTAAAGTGGCACATGGAATATGTCAAAATGGCACTTGGAATACCGCCATTTTAACGAAATAGACCATGTTATGCTTTTGAAGGGTTTATGTGTGTTGTAAAATTAAATGCAATATCCTCAATTCCTTTGTAGGAATTGAACTTGGAACCCTTGCCATCTTAATTGGGGCCAAGCATTTTCCAAAGGCTAGTTAGTATGGGAAAACCAGCAAGTCAATTGGCTTTTATCATAATTAGGTAGACTATATAAACAAGAAGCATTACTTTGACTCCGTTGAATTGATTCACACAAGTGACTTGAAGGGTTAGATCACATGAACAATATTTATTTGCATTCTTCTTCAAAGGGATGGCATCAATTATTTCAACCAAAAAAAAGTCAATTGCTAAGTTAAGTGCTACTGTAGGAGGTCTAGAAAACACCCATCTAAGAGCTAAAACTAAACTTTGGGGAAGTGAAACTTTTTGAGTTATTTTTCAATAAATTCTCCAAAAAAGATAAGTGGCATTGGCATCTAACCTAAGTTGTTTCATATTTCTTGGAGTTGTCTAGAATTATTTATGAATTTTTGTAGTAGAAATATCATAGGGTTTTGAGACGAAGACACACACACCCTAAAACACACATTGTTTCAATAATCCTATGAAGATGAAAAAATAGCATGTACAAAACAGTACACATTTGGGAAGGTTGGTAGTTTTGGAGCATGAGAAATTTTAGAGCCTTCTACTTAAGCCTTTATTCTAGCTATGAATTATTGTGTATAGTATATTAAATTTCCAATCAATACTGTTTATAAGTTAGCCGTGTATATCCTATATTTTCTATATTTAGTATATTTACGTTAACCCTAAAGTGCTCCAACATCCAATTTCTAGATGATGTACAAATTGAAAATCAAATTTTTTTGTCATTATAACTTTGATGAATGTCATCCTAATTTTAAAGATATATTACGAAGTTGTTATTCTATCCAAGGGTTGGATTTGATGTTACCAGAGTACATATTTCTCTAAAATTGCAAATGTAGAAGTTTGTCAAATAGTTGACCAAGCCAAAATTGCATTGACTCTAGTTTAAACCTAGAATTGCAAAAATGAGGTCATCAAATCAAAGAACACAAAAATTCAAAAAATCACCATGTTAGGAGAATCTCATTTCAAACCCATTCCAACAAAATTCACTAAAAAAATAAAAATATTTTGCTTGTAATTGAATTTAGAAGGAATTTAGAATTTTCTCTTTCAAAATTTATAGAAAATACTAGTGATAGCATTAGCGAATCTAATTGTATCGATAGAATCTAAAACTCAAATTCTACAATTTTTATTTGCATTTCATTTCCAAAATGTTCTTCTAAATAGTACTTTATGATTATTTTTTCCAAAATCGACAATCCTATGGATGAGTTTGGATGCTTGGGGTTTAAATTGTAAATTGTTAATAATTTACCAAATTTCAAGATTTGGTGTTGTCCTCAAGTAGTTATATAAACAAATAAACTTGACGTAGATTACACTAAGTACAGTGTGATTAAGCTTAACCCCTAAAGGATCAACTAAAGGTTTTTTTTTCCTGTAGAAAGACACTTAAAACTACCATTCCTACAGCAAAGAGTACAAAAATTTAAAAACTATTTTTTTTTGCACACCTAATCATAGGATCTTACATCTAATTAGTAAGAAAACGTGTAGAAAAAAATTCAAAGATTTCAATTGCACACATTGCAAGATCTTTGTGTTTAAAAAGAAAAAAACAATTTTTTAGCACATTGCAAGACTGGATTATTTGACTTTGAACCTTCTTAACTTTATTTTTTGCACTACAGAGTTTGGAGCTTCAAATCTTTGTGGTTTGTACTCTGTAATTGAATTGAGAGTTTAGGAAAAAAAAACAAAAAAAAACTTAATTTTATTCTTTAAGAAATTGTTAAAGAGAAGTAGGTACAAGATAGAAGGAAAATCTAAATTATTAATATTTCTAAGATGAAATTAAAATTCACTAATCCTAATGGTGAGATTGCTCTAGCAAGCAAAATAAACCATGTGGAATTTTTTCTTTTGAATGGTTATAAAAATTGTATTCAAAATTGAATCCTACAAGTTTTTTGTTTTTAAAAAAAAGATCGAATTGCCTGATAAAATAGATTGTCCATAATTTTTTTATACTAAATACTAATTCAAATTCAAACGGAATAAATCAAGGCTTTTCATGGGTGATTGTAAGGAAACACTTGTACTATTTTCCATCACACATCCGAGCACATGTCGCATGCTCATCTATTTTTTAGCCATAACTTTTGCATTTTGGCTCTAAATGACTCAAGATTTATCAAGAAGGTACTCATGACTATCATACACTTTACTTAATTTTTTCATAATTTTCAAAAATAGTATACTATCCAAGAATAGACCCCAATTGAATGTCACAATTGTTAATTTGAAGGTTTTTAGTACTATTTAGTACCCCAAAAAACGAATTTTGAGTTGAAATTTGGATGAGGTGGTCCTCTATTAGACTTGTAGGTAATGGCTATAAGAATTTTAAAAATAATTAATTTTGTGTGGTGTAAAAGTCTATAAAGTGAGCTTATTTTTGCTTGTATTTTGAAAGATATTAATTATTATTTTGGTGATTTTTTTGGTGAATGACTATATCTATATAGTTGTTACAAATGTCCAATTTTTATTTTCTGAATTCACTTATTTTTATTATTTTTAACTAATTTAAACATCCAATTACCTATTTTCTTGAGGTTTGGCACTTTTCAAGTTCTCTCACTTAGAGAATTTTTTTATGCATTTCCTTCCTTGGGTACTTTCATCTTAAAGGTGAATACGTAAGTCATATCTTAAAAAAATTAAAAATTAGTTTTCTAATTTTAAAGTACTTCCAAAAAAGTCACGAGTATTGTTGCAAAATGCAACAAATAGTACAAGTATTTCTTACAATCACCTTCATCTAGACAAAAATATAATCTATGAGAAGAAATTTTTTTCCCCTTAAAACTTGAATTTCGAAAAAAAAATTTGCTACCTAGTCTCTCATGTTTTGAGCTTATTTGGGCATAACTTTTAATCCTCAGCACCAATTGAAAAATAAATTATATTTCCATCAAGCTAATCAACTTTTCTATCTTAAATTTTTTTCTTCAAAAAATTTGGATAAAAATCGAGCCCATAGGTACTTATCCCAAATTCCATTTGTCCCCCAAAGGGTCCTTTAGGGGTTAAAAAGCACTAGTGCAAATGATTACAATTTGTGTGACCAAAAACACTACATTTAGGGAAATAATAATAAACATACTCACACGAATTACCAAATTAGAAACTAACAAAGTCCCACACTAGTTAAAAATTTCCACCCTATCTTTTTTTTCCTCAAATGCATGCCAAAAAAACATAAATTTAGTGATAAATATCCTACATATTGTTAGGGTAGTCAGTCAAATCAATAGAACTTTTTAACCCACCCTTTTGATTTCCAAACTTGGCATTTGGGGGGGGGAGGGGATTCTTCATTCCAATGTTTTTTACGTCATTCAAAAATCTTCCAAAACTTTTGGCTAGGTTGTAATTAAACCTTGACGCTTGGATATTGTCTCATTCTATCTTTGCTTAAGAAAATTTCCCTTGTTAAGATTTGCACTTTGTAGTTTGCTCCTATAGCAACCATTTTAGAGCTGATTATCTTTTAGGGGAAGCTAAATTCCTCAAAACAATTTGTTGTAAATTTTCATGGGAAGAAAAATGGAATTGGCATATAATCCAAGTTGTTTCATGTTTTTTGGAACCTTTTTGGAATTAGTTTCGAATTTTTAAAAATTAAACATAGTAGTCATTAAAAGCAACCACCTCCTAAAATATACACTGCTCATACATTGATGAAAGAAAAATGTACCTATGTGTCATAATGACTTTGAGAGCAAGGTTACTTTTAGAACATACTTTGTCACAACACCAAAGGTAAGTCTACCTATAACAAGCCAAATGCCAACTAACTTATCATAGGCAAAAATATTCTAACAAAGTATATTTTGAATTTGGATATGTAGACCATTAGTACAATTTTGCTTGTAATGGGGTGATGGCGTTTGGCCTATCATAGGTAGATTTACCTTACAATCAGCCGTTGGGACTTTTTAAGTGCTTTGGCTTTCTTTTCAAGCCTTATTATAGACTCAATAAGAAGACAAAACTTTGAGTGGCTTCATCAAATTTGGTATTCAGAGTAAAACCACCCTTCTACATTGGAATCTAACGTTCTTCAAATCTAGTTGTAGAAAGCTATGGGCCCTTCACAATACATTAGAACTTCTATAAATCAAGTTAAGAGGACAAAGATTGATTTGACACATTATGATGGATTTGACAGTTTCTGCCACTTTTCAGGACAAAGATTGATTTGACACATTATGATGGATTTGGCAGTTTCTGCCACTTTTCAGGACAAAGATTGATTTGACACATTATGATGGATTTGGCAGTTTCTGCTACTTTTCAGGATATTGTATGACAATGTCAGTTTTTGCAATACAATTGTTCTTCATACAAAAAAAATACATTAATTTTTTATTTTAAACAAGGTATTAAGCCAAATAATCCAAAATGAGTCATTCAATTGCAAAATTCAGATTTCACATCAACACACCACAAATTCAGATTTTAGGCTAAGTGTTTAAAAATGAAAAATTTCAGATTTCACACTAAGTCTTCAAAAATTCAGATTGCACACTAAGTCTGCAAAATTTCAGATTTCACACTAAGTCTGAGACATTGGAGGCGCCATAATCAAATTTTGCAGACAACTACAAAGTGATGAAAACCACTTCAAAGCACATGTGACCTCAGAGGACATAAGAAACACCTGTGGAGAAGCAAGTCACAACATAGGAATCCAAATTTATATAGACCAACTACAACGATCCATATACAACCCTAACTCAACCAGACCAACCCTCCAAGCCATTTCAATAGCAGCATTGTGGTGACTTACTAGAGATTAGACTCCTGACTATTGCCTCGATCATTGCAACCGACTGAAGACCAAGAGCACCTGCAAGCAACTGGTAAAGCAACCTAAATGGCTAATTCGACCACAAGAACAAATTGAACCCTCTCCAAGCAAACTGGCCGCATCGACCCTCAATCCAGCACCTGCAACAACTCTACTAGTAGGATCAGACCATAGCAGTAGATTGACCACAACAACAAGCCATCAATCAAGCCCGCCCTCCATCAAGCAACTGGCCGCATCGACCCTCAATCCTCAGATAGATTAACTCGAGCAATCAGATATGAAACACAAAATGAAACTAAATACCTGCGTGACGAGGAGCAATAATAAACAAGCTGCATACAACAGGGACGCAAGGAGGGGGATGACGAGCTTCACCAATAGTGCGCCCTCAAGTGATGATCCATCTGACAAGCGCGAGCAAGGGAGCAACAATCCAAGAGCAAGGAGAAGTGCGCGGACGAGGAGCTGATGCGAAGAAGTGCCCTCAAAGGATGATCTGTAGTAGACAAGCGCGAGCAAGGGAGATGATGTGAGTTTGAAGCAGGAGATGTGATGAAGCAGGAGATGTGATGAAGCAGGAGGTGCACGCCTAAGAGCACCACAAACCCTATCACACTTCCATCGATGGACGAATTATCTACCCAAAACCGTCCAAATAAGGAATTCAGCATAGTTGGAGGCAACTTTTTCTAAAAATGATATTTTTCTAGTATTAGCGAGTGAAAATCATGAATATTAAAAAAAATTAGATTTTTCGGATACAGTATGTAATTTCTATAAATTTTCAAAGTGTTGGCTCCCTAGACCTGTGGAACCGTCCTGTAGGTGCCCCCAAAACTGAACCCTGCGAAAATCAGCACTTAGCCAACCAAATTTCCCTATGTGTCCTTCAGTTGTGTCAGCAAATTACAATCATATATGTAACGAACACATTAAGGGAAGTCTACTAACGCATTTGGTGAATCTAGAGTCCACTGCAAGGAACAGGTGCAGGAATGGGTGTTTTGCCCTTAGGAACGGTGGTTCATCAATGGCAACCAATATACATTTTTTTTAAAAAGAAAATCGACGGCCCAGGGTGCCCGAGATTTTCGGCCATTTTTTCACCTCCATCAACAGTGTGTGTGTGTGTGTGTGTGTGTGTTTTATTTGATTTTCATCAACGGCTACTGTTTATATGAGTTGAAGGGGGGCTTCACAAGGTGTACTTCTATTTATGGTTTGGTAGTTACTGCCACTTTTTAGTACATTGTGTGTAATATACTGTTGTTTTGTGTGAAAACCTAGCTTAAATTTAAATAGAAGTACACTTGTCATTTTTCCATTGGATGTATAACTTTTAAAACAAATTATCAAAGGGACACACTAGCTTTCTTCTAAAGAAAAGCTTCAAAAAATCCATTCAGACAATTTTGTTTTCTGATTGCTACCCTATTTGAAGACTTGATGATTTGCAATTAAGAATCAAATATATATAACTTGAAAACTCACGAGACTTGATTGTATCATTGTATTTATATAAAGAGACAAAACAAATTATCCTAATGAACTACAAGCTCTATAAATGAGACCTTACGACCATACTGAATTATCGGTCGATTGGAAATTTTGGATACTTCAAAAACAAGATCAAAACGAGACTATTGTGAACCTACACACTAACTACAATATTATTGATTATACATGAGACACAACATATGAAGAACAAATTTGTCCTATGATAAACGTTTACAAACAAACCTTCTCACCTTAGTGCAATATAGACACTCTATGGCCAGAATTATTCTATTTAATATAAACACTCTAATCGTCTTCAATTGCAATGCAAAAGACTCAATGCTAAATGAATCTCTTTCAAATGGAAATATACAATCTAAATTTTAGTAAACTCAACAAAATCCTAACTCCAAAATGTCCATGTGAACGTCAAACCCTCATTGTGAAGATCTTCAACAACAGACAATCAAACTAACTTCAATTCACAAACTCACCTCCAAATCACAAAACCTGATCACGAAACCACATTACAAACACACCTCCAACGGTTGAGCAACATGGCAACAGATGCACAAAGTGCAGGCAAAGTTGAAAACCCCCACCTCCACGAACATCTAAAGCTTGAATGTCTATATGTCCGATTCCTATCTCTTAAGATAAAATGCTAAAGATCAATGGTTCTTTTTTTTTTGGTTGTGCGGTGCTACATCAATGGTTGTGTGGGGGTTATTATATTCTTCCATTCATATCGACGGCAAAAGTGTAATGCCACACCCTTGGATTTTTAAATTGAAATCAACGGCTGTGATTTTTACTTATTAAATTTCATGTACAATCAATGACTCAGCTTTTCACAAGAGGGAGGGACACAGGCATAGGAGTGCTTGCCACTTTTGGGTTCATTGTCATTGTAGTAGAGTGGTTACTACAATTAGAGGAGGTCATTGCATTAGTAATTTTTTTTGTTATAGCATCTTGCATAGCATTGATGATTTCATATTGTTTTTTTATATTGTATTGTATAAATCAACTAGCATCAAATTACGACCATTCTACTGGAATATTGCCATTTTAATGAAACTCACCATTTTAATGGTGAACACAACTAGAATTGGCAGCTTTGAGAGGTTTTTGACATAAAAATGGCCTTGGCCAATTAGAGGTTAAGTGTTAGCTCATAAAAAAACTCAAAATTCAAAAAATGTAATCTAAAAAATAAAAAATTGTAGTCTCCTAAAGAATCACCATACACTTTACTTAAACACTAGGATACAACAATAATTTGAACTACCATTGTATCATTTCAAAAAACTTTGTATGAAGTAAAATGAATTTGTCATTCTATATCTCACATAATTAGCATTCAAATTTAACGCAATCATAGTGAAGCATACTAAATTTTAGCTTCAAAAAATTGAAATTATTTTTTTGGTGAATTTTTTAAGTCAGTTCTCATGGTTTCATGTACTAATTTATTGAAAATAATTGATGATTAATTCTTTAATTTGATTTCATAAGTATATAGGAAACATCTATGTACACATCTTTTATGTTAAAAATAGCTCTATATTTTAAATAAATTTTGGTAGAAAAATTGTACCATCTTACTCAAAGGTACAAAATTAGATACAGTGCAAGGTTCAAATACCAAAATCAATTAAAACCTATTTTTTAAGTAGCAATGTTGTTTAATGAAAAATTTGAATTATTTTTGTACCCAATTGTACAACAACAGAAGCCTAAACATAACTGTCTATTTAGTTGTAGAACACAAGTTTGAACTTCAACATACCTCAAATTTTAATACCTTTGGTGTATACATTGGAAGAGTAGGCTACTTTGACACTATTAAAAAACCTTGTATTTTACATGATGGGTATAAATTTTTACCCATGGGTTTTAGTGAACATGATCTTATGTAACAACCCATGTTTTTATATCAACATTGATGCTATTATAGACATTTTTGTTGATACAAAACGTGATTTGTTACATGGGATGTCTACTAAAATCTGTCTATAAATATTTGGCCTTGTCACCTAAATTGCAAGTTTCTTATAGTATAATTTGTATAGTTTGTTGTTGTTATTTGGGGGGGGGGAGGGGTTATTCCTACTAAGAGAATAGGAGTTTGTATAGATGACTTTGGAGTTTGAAATTCTTAAAACAAAATATTTATCTAGAATTCTAAAATGAAACCAATTTTGAAAACAAAGTGTACAAGTAAGTAATAACATTACATCATTTTCTAGTCTTTAGAATATCATTAGAAAAGTATCACTAATTGAGAGTTTTGGGTTTACACAAATGAAAAATTGGAAAATAGGTAAACAATTCTATACCACCATAAAAGTTCATTTCACTAGTAGAAAGCCCTGTCTTTTTGGATATTTGAAGAAAACAAGGCAGTTTCTGAAGACATAATGTGGAAGATGGGATATTGGGTTTAGAAAAATAATTCAGTTTGATGTTTTCTTGAACGACTGCATGTCATTAGAAAAACAAGTTTCTGTTCTGTGCAACATCCCTATTGCAGACAACACGTGCTAAAACATAGTTGCATTTTCTTTAACGCACTTCAGAAAAGGTCACTGCCACGTCGGCAACAGGACTGCCTCTATTACAGGTAAGTTCAGAAAAGCACTTGGGGAGGGGGGGTAAAACGCTGACCAAGCTTCCAAACACTGTGGAGGGGCAGTTCTTACACATCTTCTTTTTCTGAAATAACATAGATGGATACAGAAGGTAAAATTTCAAAATTATTCCCTATTTTTGACCCACTTGAACAGTTTTTTGGCTGAAGCTTTCTTAAGCTTCTAGGCATTGCCTCTTAAGTGTACAACAACTTCACTTTATAATAGGCTACATTAAATTTTTTATTTATATATCCATACAAACTAAGCAATGAGATGTTAGATATTACTTAGGAGAAGAAAACACAATAATACCACCTATGGATTGAAAGATTTTAATGTTTCATCATGAGGTTCTTAAGATTGTAGATGTAAATTAATCTTTTGAACTTGAAATTTAGAATATGTATTATCAACATAGAACTAATTTCACAAAATAAAAATTAATGGTAAGAAACCCATTTTTTAGCCCTTGGGAGTTGGGAGGGTGTCAAAGTTGGCAATTGTTAAAATTTTCTCAAAACTATGCATGTTGGGAGATTTCAAATATCTTTTTTTAAATTAATCTTTTGACCTTGAAATTTTTCACACATATTAAAAACATAGATTTTATTTCATGCCAAAAATTTCATGGCTAAAAAAAAAACTCAATCCTTGGGAAGGTATCAAAGTTGGAAGTAGAAAAATGTTTTTCACTGCTACACATGTTGGTAGATTTTGAATATTTTTTTTTGTAAATCTTTTGGCATTGAAATTTGACATGCATGTTATTCACTTACAAATGATGCTGTAAAAAAATTCATAGGAAAATATCAATTTTTGAGGTCTCAGATCTTTGGAAGGCTATCAAAGTTGACAGAGCTGAAATTATTTTCACTGTGGATCCCAAGACACCATTTTCATTGGGACCCCATTGTGCAATAACTCATATGGGATATATTAACTCCTGAAATTTCTTGACTATGTTTTTGCCAAAACCTCTCTAAAATTAGCCATTCTTAGTACAAATACCAAATTTTAGGAAAAAAATAATTTTAGAAATATGTAACCATACAATCTTGTTGTGTGTTGATTTGAGAAGATGTGGGGAAAAAAATTCAAAATATTCTACTATTTAGATTGCAAGATATTAGCATTTGAATTGATAAAAATTCTTTTTTGACCCTCCAAAAAACAAGGAAGCTACACTTTCCAAGGTCATATTTGTAAGAAAGATTCTCCATATTGTTGGTGCTTTTTTGGATTCATTTTTAAAGGCAAGCTATCTACATGCTTGAAAATTTTAAGATCATTTGGAATTGTACAACATATAGGAAAAAAATAGTAAATAAAAAGAAGTAGAGAACAATTCAAAATAATACATTGTTAAGAATTTAGTTATGGAATTTAAGAAAATCAATTCCAATGGTTTTATTGTTTTAATAAGCAATCTAACTCTAAAAAATAAATTTTTTTCAAGATAAATTGAAAAATTGAGTTAAATAAAGAACTTCAAAGTTTATTTTAAAGTAGAAAATCTATAACTATCCAAAACTAAAACTCATAACTTCCATCTCATTGATCAAAATAGAATGATTCAAAGATTTCCTCTCATGTAAAAATTTGAAAAAACAATTCCAAATTTTTGTTTATGAAAAAAGTGATTTTTGTTTATTTGCCCAGATTGCTTGATTAAAAAAAAGTTTCATATCATATAAGAATTTTTTAACCATGTAGTCAAAGTTTTTGAAAAGTGCTAGGCATTAAGAAAAAACCTTGTTTTCATATAGCCTGAAAATTTCAAAGAAAAAATAAGAAAAATCTATTTATAGTTAGCTATCTAAAATCACTATGTTGCTAAAACAACACAACTTCAGTTGGTCTTTAAAGGGTTAAATAAGAACTATTAGTATTCAAAGTAGATTGTTTGAAAAAACACCCATATGTTAAATACAACATCCATATGTTTGCAACAACATCTAAAACAACATTTCAAACAATGTCTATAAGAACATCTAAGATTTACAATGGTTAAGTTTCTTCATTGAGTTCATTCCAGTTATCCCATATCTTTTGTCTCCATAAGGGCGGACCATAGATATAAATATGACCTCTTTCATCTTCATTCTTACAAGTAAATAATAAACTAATTAGTTAATAATTAATTAATTAATAATGAACTGAATAATTAATTAATTAACTAATAACGAACTAAATAATTATTAATGAATTGAATGATTAATTAATTAATAATGAACTAAATCATAATTAATTAATTGATTGATAATGAAAAATTATTATTATTATTTAATTAATTTGCACCAATCTTGCCTACTCCGTAGGATGCACCAATTGATGTTTTAGAAAATTTCTAGATGTCTAAGTTGATGTTGCTGAAAACAAAGCTAAAATTTTTCTAGACGTCTCAATTGACATTGCCAAAAACAATATTAAAATTTTTGTGAGGTGAACAAAAATCCCATGTGGCACTATTTGCTTGCGTGGCGCTTAAACGTGGCTGCCAAATGGCACACTTTTGACAACTTCTTCGTCCATATTTTCTATGATGTTGCTCTAAAAACAAGGCATGTTTTTTTAGAATTTCTTATGTTTTTAGCTTGTTGAACTTGACGGATTTCTCTAGACATGTACAGTAGACGTGTGTGATGTTTCATTCAACATAACGCATGTTTACGCCCTTGTCTAAAAAAACAAGGCTTTCTACTAGTGTTTAAAAGTTTTATCTACAAATAATATCCTTCTAAAAGTTGGCTTTCCAACTAATTAAGAATATCACACTTTCACCACCAACTCCATTATTTCCTATATTGTTTCAACAACTCTATACTGGCTATACATGATATCTTCTGAAAAGAAGATTGTACACCTAATGCAAGGATATTGCATAGGTTTAGGGTCTAGGGTGCTAAAAGATCATGAATCTTCTATATCTATACATCTACCCCTTGTACAAATGCAATGGTAACCTTGCTTTTGCAGTTGCAACCAATGGATGTTGCATTGCCACTGTCAATCCTGGCCCTGCCTCTTCCAATTTCAATTCCTTTGTCTCCCATTCAAATGCATGCAACAAGCTTGCCACTTGAAAGTGCATTGATATAGATGCCAAACCCATCCCAGGACATAGCCGCCTCCCAGACCCAAATGGCAACAATTCAAAATGTTGACCCCCAAACTCTGATGCTATATTTTCTCCTCCTTTGAGAAATCTCTCTGGATTAAATTCTAAAGGCTTTTTCCAATTGCTACTATTGTGTCCTATGGCCCACGCATTCACAAATAAGCGTGTTTGTGCAGGGATGTCATAGCCAAAAGCTTGGGTTGCAGACTTGCTTTGGTGTGGGATGAGTATTGGAACAGGAGGATGCAAGCGGAGTGTCTCTTTGATAATGGCATGGAGGTACTTGAGGTGAGGGAGGTCAGATTCTTGCACAATGCGGTTCAAGCCAACTACTCGGTCAAGCTCTGAGATCAACTTTGTTGATATTGTTGGATTGTGAAGAACCTCTGCTATGGCCCATTCAATTGTAAGTGTTGTTGTCTCCACCCCTGCTGACAACAAATCCTGGCAATGAAGGAATTCAACGTACAAATTCAATCATTTCACTCATGTACATGACTTCAAGCAATTCTATTATTAAAGAGCATATGTTTTCAAGCAATCGTGGGCATAGGGATTATGTCACAACATCTTGCCAATTATCTACATGAATTCAAAACTGTAAGTTTAGGAATTAGGATTTGGATATAGTAACTCAATCATTACATTAATTCTTATGATTTCATGCAGCAATGGGTTCTCAAAATAAGTTTAAGAAGGCAATATGTATTCAACATTAGAATGAAAGGATCTAAAAGAAGGAGCCAAACTATTGGATATGAATCTTTGAAAGTCTAACATCCTCTAAATTACAAATAAGATGAAAATGAAGCTCCACTATTTAGAACGTGAAAATAAGTTGGTCATTATAAATCATACAAATCCATTTTTTCTTAATTTGAAATTTATAAGCTACTTCATGATTGACAATTTTCACCTTGGAAGGACTTATATAAGAACGTGAATGTTTGAACAATTGAAAGTATTAGTAGCTACAATATTCAAAATAATTTAAATGTTGATTTTCTTATCAACAATTGAAACATGTTTTCATTGCAAATAATAAAAAATGTATCAACTTTGAAATAAAATATCATGAGAGAAAGTTAAGAATATTCAAAGTTTGACCTTAATATCCATATGTCAAAGCTTGACCATAAGCTCTATTTAATATAGTCATTATTTCAAAAGCCTTTACTAATAAGTCTAGGTTTAGAGCTCAAAATATAAAGTTTCAAGTTTAAACTTTTGGAATTACTTACGTAAATGACCGATCTGATGTTTAGCTCAGTAACTTCGGTCTCTGGGAAGTCCAATTGCTCCAAAAAAATGTCAAGGAGTGTTTTTTTTCCTTCTTTAAAAGGCTTCTTCCTTTGATCGTCTTTGTACTCATCCAATATCTTCTTGTAGAACTTGTCCATATTAGCTCGAACCTTCCAGAAGTGTTTGTTCAACCCTTGAGGGTCAAACCACTTTGGGACATTGAAGAAGTCTCCAATGAAAATAGCACTCAAATATTTAGCCTGGCCTTTTACAATCTCTACAAATTCCTAAATCCATATCCAAACAATTGTATGAATATTAGCCAAATGAAAAATATAGAAAATCCTTGGCTGATTCCAATAATCAAAACTCTTAGAACATTTAGCTCATAGAATAGAATTTGTATCCAAGAGACATCAAAATGATCCAAAAGAAAGATAATTATATTCCTACCAAACTATTAAACAATCTTCAACGTTCTACTATCAATGGCTATGAAAGTTAATATTGTGATTAAAGGCACTTCCGAAGTTTCTATAGACTACCATTGAACAGACATTGATTTCAAGGAAGAACTTGAGGGCAAGGTCAAAATAACAACAATCTTACCATTTTAAAAACCCAACCAAATTTAAAATAAACAAAATAGGAGTCACTACCTGAACCATTTTAGTACCATCGTCTTGTTCTTCTACACTCAAAAATCGTTTGTTGAAGATCATACGAGATAAGACATTTGTAGTCACATATTCCACATGTGCATTCACACGACAAGGGCCATTCTCGTTGGCTATTTTGTGGAGTGTGAACGCCATTTCTTCTGTTCTTATATTTTGAGAGGATTCTAACTGCTTTGTGGACATGAGCTCTGAGACAAGGATTTTCCGCAAGTGTCGTATTGGAGTTGTGATGTCATGAAGTACCATATCTGGATTGTTAAGAGTGAATTGAATTAGTAACGATTGTCAACTTTGTTAAGTTGGTAAGATTTTGTATGCCAAAATATTGTGCAATTCAATTACCCAAAAGCTTTAGAAGAAATCTTACACTAATAATGAAATTTTATAATTAAAACACAAATTACAAATTCTAACTCCAATGTCAGCATGAATGCTACTTATCAACTATTCTATTTCATAATAGTGATCATATTGACTGAAAGTGTATGAAAAATTCAAAAATACCCAACTTATATCATCAAAAACAAACGTCAATCTAAACACTATTTGTTGCCTAAATGAAAATTAAAGTGAGTTAGGTAATTGGTAAGTGAATAGTACTAAATGTAAGATAACTCAAATCATCATAATTAGTATATCTAAATTTATACTTCAAGTCATACCATGACAATTACCAAAGCCAAGGAATTCCACCAAGTTTGTCATATTGATACTCATGAAGATGTACATCAACCAAACCAAGTAAAAAATTCTACACTTTGTGGTATACTCCAAAGCTAGATACGGGAAGAATTCTGACAACTATTTACAAATGACCTAATTCCCTTTTCCAAATAGTTGATTTATAATTTGATAAGGCTAATTTATTGATCGACAATTCAAAAAAATTATTCATTTAAGTGGAATTTCATGAAATGAAAGAAACATGGTGAATTTCGTTAAAATGGCAATATTCCATTAGTTTGACACTTTTTACAATTCAAACTATGTTATTTGAAATCTAAATGTGTCATAGATTTTGGCAATCAATATATGTCCTAGATGTTAGTTCTCAATCAAGACCATGCAATCTAAAAAATGGCAATTGGAATACTACCATTCTAACAAAATTCATGATAAACCGACTAAAGTAACTCAATCTATCTAGTAGAGGTACCTATTATTGACACCCCCTCCATTAACAACAAATAGGGTACCCTATTCCAAAGAAGATTAATATTGGAATGCATTTCTGTTTTCTCCTTCAAATGTGTGTCTTTGTACTTTTCCAAAGTTTGGGCCAATAAGTTAATGACACATAA
This sequence comes from Thuidium tamariscinum, assembly GCA_947034885.2. Classification (NCBI taxonomy): domain Eukaryota; kingdom Viridiplantae; phylum Streptophyta; class Bryopsida; order Hypnales; family Thuidiaceae; genus Thuidium; species Thuidium tamariscinum. The sequence goes on from OX344758.2 coordinate 17,465,767, forward strand.
GTAAGCATAACTGTAGGAAGTAATTAGTGGGAAAGTATTCTTTAATGATTGAATTTGGATGACTTTAGATGTTTGTTATAGGTCAAGACCAACTTTTGCTTTCCAAAATTCATACTAATTTCAATCCAAGAGATAAAGTTACCAATTTTTTTGCAATCCCCATTGTTTCTGTCAATGCATCTCTAAATATATTTGTTTTGCCTTGCACTACCCTATATTATATCCAAATGTGCTTATTTTATCGGTTATGGGTATGATCAGCACAATTCTAGACATGCCTATTGTAGTCCCAAATTTTTTTGTGGTGTACATGTGTCTTATAAAATGTACTGCACAAGAAGAAGTGAGACTGCATTACCCTTGTCTAGAGTTGTGCTTGTCATAGGCTGAGTTACCAACTGATAACTGCAAAAATTTGCAAAACCTCAGATTTGTGGCTGGTTTGCCCCCAATTTCTGCTTCAAGGGACTCTCAATCTTAACTGGGAAGCACCGCCAGCAATTCCCTGTTACATTTTCGGGATGGACTTCGCTGACGAAATAGGACATCGACATTCGATGCCAGGTTCTTCCTTTCAAACCAGGAATTAGGGTTTCGACCTCCGATTCCAGGCTCTCTTCTGCTCTAACCAGGAATTATGAATCATTCAACGATTTCGCAAACTTTTGTTTTCGCTTTATACCTCTTGCAATTCCTGATTTCGTTATACAAATTGAGGTGTCTGGGAAAGGGAATGCACACCTCCGGGAAGAATGATTTCGGCAGCGTGGGTGGTGGGGCGGGAGCAGAAGTTGGCATCCTGGACCTTGAGAAACTCTTTGGCCGCCTCTGGCGTGCTCGCCACGATGCAGAGCCGCTGCCCCAGCCACACGGACATGACCGGACCGTACTGCGAAGCCAACTCCGCCAAGCTGCGGTGCGGATGAGTGCCCAGCAAATGCAGCGACCCCACGATGGGCAGCGCTCGAGGACCTGGCGGCAATTTCAAATACTTGCTCCACTGCCGTCTCCATAGCAGTATGCTTCCGTAGATCACCAGCAACGCCACTGCCACACCCTGCACAGATTCTTTCACAGGAGAGTCAATGTCGTTCAAATCGTCAATTTCATTCATCTGGCGTGGTCCTGTGCCCAGAAATTGTGACACAAAGCTCTATAAACGAGATCAAATGTGGGTTTGCGTTTCAAGCCGCGCGGTCTGAAAGGGCCTAAGTCGTGGAATACGCCAATTTCCTGCGCAAATTTAACAATAACGACATTCATGTACTCACAGCTTTTAGAAAGTCCGACTGGTATTGTTTTCTAAGTTTCAGGATGCGCGTCCTGCCAAGTGGCGAAGTCTATCGTTAATTCAGCCAGTTTATCGAAATTGAGGGAGATTATGCATCTCTGACTCTTAGGTTCCCCTGCTCCCAGTGCAATATCATTTGGAAATTCTTGACTATCCTCTTACGGGAAACTACAGATAATCTTCCTGTGCATCAGATCTTAGGATTCTATTTTACAGGTTTGTAGCAAATCGAGGAGAAGATCTTCCCCAATCTACTAGCTGTTCACAATTTTTTGGAATGTAATTCTGAAAATACAGACCAGCTTCGACACCCCTCCGTTGTCACGTGACTCCCAACATAGTGGAAGAGATGTCCTCAAGACCTTTAGCAAAGAAATCTAGGTTCTTTTTTGTGCACAATCTTGAGTTCATAAATCCCCAAAGCTGCAAGAGAGAAGAGAGTGCTGAACACCTCTCATACTCTTCACGCTGCATTCTATCTACACAATCATACACATGCTCAGTGAACGACGAATGATTATCTTCCTTTACAATTTCCCTCAAAGTCCATATGGAGCCGGACATAGGTTGGGAGTGTAATTCTGAAATTACGAACCAGACACCACTACTTTACATGATTCGTGAAGGGCAACACCGTAGACAAGGATTTACGAGATTCTTTTCGTGCACAATCTGGAGGACCAAACGCTGCAAGAATCTGGACAAGAATCGCACAGCACTAAGTCTTCTCTCCACACCAGAAGTCAAACTTTGGAGTTCTTCTGGGGTGACAGCTACAGTTATGGAGAAGCTAAGGGTGAATGCCACAACTACTAGAAAATGTTAAATGGACAGAAGAGTCTCCAGGCGTACGTAATCTAGTTTCAAAATACAACTAAACTTTCGTTTACGGTAGGAACTCAGGGTGAGCAAGTTCTCACAACTGCTACGAAATGGTTCTGTGCGCGCTTGCTGACACACTACCGTGGCTTTCAAATGGAATTTCTGAGGTGGACACAAAACAATGTTTGCTGAGGTCAAACCCCCACTGGTACCCACTACCACCAAGGTCGAATTTGAGGTCCAACCCACGATGCAAATCTTCAACACTCGCGGTTTGAAAATAAGAAATTCAATTCAAACAGGGTAGCTGTTGCCATGAATCCTCAAAAATTCAGTCTCAATACAGACAATGAAGCATTTCGCAATTGCACACAAAATCGAAGTAGCCACTGTTGAACAGAGTTGTAGCATCAGTAGAGAAGTGACGAGAGGCTCCGGTACCCACATCACTCTAAAGCCTGAAACCGATACAAATGAGAACTACAGAATGGTTCGAGTTTCCATCCAGGCATTTCAATCGGAATTTGGTACCGACACAAATGAGATCATGCAAATACGAACTGCCTCGTCAGCAAAGCCAAGTGTGCGTTAACTAAGACATTATGTTCCGATGAATCGTGCAAGTGCACCTTCATTACAGCATCATTTTCCCAACAAACTTGCATACATTCCCCGACTGAGGATGCTTATGAATTTCGAGCTCGGTTTGGCAATTGATCAAACAGATTGAATTGTAGAAGGATTGGACAGGCTCAGTACGAAGTAGAAGAGCGTCGAAATTACCCAGATTATAGTCAGAGCAGAGGAAGCCATGGTCGCTTCCTTGTTGAAGTTGAGGATTTGAGCTCCGCTTCAGACTGGCAAATTGGTTCTTCAGACAAGCCATCTTTAGTAGTTTGAGGAACCGTACAAAACATCTTGGGATGTGTGGTAGGATGAAGCATTGGGTGACCAATTGACTGGGTTGAGTGGTTGCTACTTGTCAGGGATGATTTATTCATATTTTATTCTTGTTTGAGTGGCTCAAGTAGGCCAAGTCCCTGGATGCGAGACGTTATGTGAGACGTAATGAGCATTTCACGTGGGCTAGGCCCCAGCTATTCCCTATTGCCAGGGATTCTTTAGAATCATCTGATGTAACGTACACGACGGCTACTTTTTTTCTCCTTCTTTTTGAAACACATGATAACGGGTTTCATTGCGAAGAGATACGACGTAAAATACAAGCGCACCAGCCACTTGTGGCTGATGGAAGAATACCGAGAAAGGCATACTGGACGGCTACTTGAAACTTGAAAGTAAGAGTAACTTATGGGCAGTCTGAAGCGCCAGAGAGGTTTAGTAGGGCACTTGAGAGGTCCAGGGACATCATTAGGCGCACGCACATGAGCCTCACAGGCCGTGTGACATAATGTCAATGCAGGAGAGTTCTCCTGTCGTGGCACGCTTCAATTGGTTAAGGAGAGGCAGATTATGACTGATAATGCTCAGTGCTTGCCTTGTGCAAATCTTCAGCAAGGTGGATATGAAGTAGAGATTTCATTGGTATAGAAATGAGAGAAATCTAGGAGAAATCTCTTCTTCTACCAACCAGTATTAACTCAATAAGTGCAAATTCACGTACCTAACAAAATCTAAATCGAAATGGAAGAGACTATTACTATTGTGGCATGTTTTGATTGGTTCAACAATCAAAGAAATCAAATAGACATTGACATTATGTCTGGTAACTGCAAAGCAGTCCAAGTTACCAAAAATAATCGTCGGTCAGTACCAACCTCGCTGCCCCGCGGCTCAGTAGGTCCTAACCGGCAATTATTTTCGACAACTTGGCCTGCTTTGCAGTTACCTAGTCCGTTATGAATGAGGGCCGGAAAGCAGGGGTTTGCTCTAAGGCAGCCTTCACGGTGCAACCCTCACAAAACCTGCGAAGTTGTGCCCTCATTGATTTCTTACTGCACGAAGTATTGTTCTTTTAGCCACAAGGTAAGGTAGGAGGTCTGTAAACCGACCATCAAAGAGTTGGAAGTGAATTTTGGGGAAGTGAAACATCTTAAAATATTTTTCAAGAAATTTTCCTTGAAAGACAAGTAGAATAGGCATCTAACCCAAGTTGTTTCATATTTTTCGGAGCTTTATGGAATTAGTTACAAATTTTTGAAGTTGAAAAAAAGTGGTCATTTATGGTCATCAAAAGCAACCACCTTCTGAAATGTGAAAAATTTGGTACATTGAAGAAAGAAAAATGTACCTCTAAGGCATGTTTGCTTTAAATGCTTGGTTGGAGTTTGAGCCTCCCACCTTAATGATTGGCCTCCAAACTTAGTACTTCAAGGTCTATGCTCACTATTTGCCCCTTAGTTTCACCGTACGTGATAGAAGTAGAGTGGAAGGAGGGCAAGTGACGATGTCGTGCTACAAATGCAGACACTATGTAAAAATATGTACATCTATATACTTTAGGTAGATTTTGACATTTGTAACATAACAAATAAGATGACGTCATTTGAGATGGCTTCAAGGTGATGCCTTCTCTTTGTTGTTACAAGCAACTATAAAGAGAAGAATTCACTTGAAAGTTTTATCACATTTGATTTGAATCTTCTTTGTTGTTCATTTAGATTACTATGTCAAATTGGAGGTTTTTTTCTGAGTCCCAAGATGAAGAATCTCAACCGGAGCGTGAGTTTGAATTTCCTTTATCGCAACTACCGGATCAGCCACAACTGCCACTAAGTTCTCCATTGCTACATAGGCGGCCAGAAGACAAAGTTGGGCTATCGCGACCACCAAAACGACCTCGTGTGGAGAATCGATGGCACGGCAATCTTCAACATGACGCTCGAGCATTGGTGATTCTGTTGCAGGTTGGATGCATTGAACCCAGCAACTGTGAAGTTACATTTGAAAGAAGTTTTGAAGGTGCAAATGACGAGCAGCATTATAACATGGTGAGGCCTATCGAAGGGAGTCGTGATCACGAACGATGGTTAGAGGGGCCAATCAACCCTTTAACTAAGGCGGATCGTGCCAATTATGTTGCTGCTACCATCAAACGTATCCTCAAATTCTTGCAAATGAAGTGATATTTTGATTGGACCTCTAGTTTTTTACCTCTAATAGATGTATGTTGAGTTTTAGTTCTTCATTCCATACTTGGAGTGATTTTTTACAATAAATTTGTGTTTGTGAAGTAGTTGGAGGGAAATATTCAAATGGTTTGCCTTCTAGGTGAACTTGAAGTGAATTTCCTTCAAAGATAAAGATAAGGAGATAGTTGTGAGGCTAAATAAGTGCTCAATTATTGTTAGAGGAGTTTGGGGAGTGAGTTAGGGGCTGACCCCACTTGTTTGTGTGGTTAGAGTGAAGATAAGGTAGAGAGAAAGGTGGCATTAGAAGCAACTTGGACCCTCTAAGGGGCTGCTTCCCAGTTCAACTTGTGCTTCACGAATGGTGCTTCAATGAACTACTTTGAGGCTCAGGCAGTACAGCTCGTAGGTGGTTGGCATGCACGGGCAGCACAATCAAGGATGGATTACAATCATTAGGTTCAATGGCGCCCACAACTGAACTTCGTTGGGTGCCACCTTGGCAAAGCTTTGCAAACGGAATTCATCCAAAAACTGTTCAAATGATGCTTCAGTTTGAAATGTTCAGAATGATTGATTGTATTCCCCTGTTCCATTAACATAACATTCAGTAGCCCATAGAAGGACTACCTTTCCCTTTGTGAAGTCCCCATCACCTAATTTCATCTGACATTTCTTGAAGTTTGCAACTTTAGTTATTGAATGGTGTGGAATATGGAATGGTGTAGGATATTCCACACCATTTCATCCACTGTGAGGCAATGTGACAAGTTGCTACTGAATGTTATGAAAAAGATCCAAATCAGATAGAATCTATGTTCCACAAAAAACCTCTATTTCTTAATTTTGACCATTTAGTACTAGTTTTTTTTCAAGTTTTTTGTGTTGAATGATCTTGTAAAGGCAAGTGAAACAATGTGGGAGCAAACCTTAAGATTTGCAAGCTTAGCCTTGCTTGTTTAAAGCTCATTGCATGAATTGCTCTTTCAAATACTAGTATTAACAATGCATTAAGTGCCCATTTCGTTCCTATGCAAATATGATTATAAAGTCAACTAACTTTTTTTTTGGGATATTTAGGTTAGAGAAGAAGTTTCTAGAATCTCAGTGCTGCCACCACCCTTTAAATAATTTAAAATAATAGAAGTCGCAACATTTCCAAACTATGTTCAAAAATCATACTTTGCAGATAGATTTTGGATGTTTAAAGATAGCACCTAAACTAGACATTTTGTATAGATTTGGGGGATGGGTTAATTGTTCTTCAATGCATGTCTTTCTAGCACTATGACTTAAAAAAACAGTTAATTTTTCAAGAGGAAGATTTTAGGAGGTTTATAGTGGAACAGAGGGAGTAGTTATTTGTGCTTTTGAGCTTCAATGCAATATGGATTATTGATTGTCACATACAAGCAAGTAAACTAATGAGGCAAGATTCTAGGTTGATGGATTAGGAAATAGTATTCGTGATATTTGTTTACTTTTGAATTTCCAATTTGGAATTTGTGGTTTAGTGGCTTCCCGTCAATTCTTGTGATGTACTATATGAGAGGGCTCATAAAATGTGCAAGCTTTTGCATTTGTCTACTAGGAGACTTTGAAATGGATAGTTGATTGTGAGAAAATGAATTGTGGATTACATTGAAGCATGCTAAGATTTGTTTTTTACTAATTGAATGGATGGTTTCAGAATCCCAATGGATTCATTCCTAACTAAGTTGATAGGTGTCTATTGATTATGATTCAAAATGAGAATTGGTTGTTGAACTACCTTCTTTCAAGTGTTAAAAATTATAAAATAATGATTTATTCAAGCATTCATTTTAGTTTTAGAAAGGGATGCATTTGGAAATTAATTTTATTACTTTTTACATGTTGTAGTGCTAGTTTTTGAATCAAGCCAATTTTTTTTTTCAAATTGCACATGTATAGATTTGCAAGGCCTATTGATCACAAATAAGGCCCTATGCTAGACTGTCTTTGAAAATTCATAATTAATTCAATAATACTTCAAAAAAATATAAAATGATTTGTATTAGATTCTCATTTATTTCTCCTTGACTAAAAAATATGCTAAAAATATTTCCATCTCAAGAAATACATGGAGCTCTCAAATGAGCAATTTCTAAGCCTCCTCCCTTATAATTTAAAAAATAAATAAATTTGGCTTCCCAAGAATCTTGAGTATTCTTAAAGCTAAGATTTTTGTAACTATTCTTGTGAGTCGCAATAATCCTAGCTTTTCATGAAGCATAAAGGTTCTTATAAATTACAGTAATCATGGCTTCTCATGAAGCTTAAGTCTTTGAATTAGTGCTAGAATAGTGTTTTAAGATACTTTAATTTGAATTGTACATACCAACTCTTTCCTACAATTACCATATTGATTAAAGTAGGAGGCTTGAATTCAGACCGGGAATTAAAAGTGAACATCACTAGAGGTACATTTTTCTTTCTTCAATGTACCAAATCTACACATTTTAAGAGGTGGTTGCTTTTGATGACTGTAGACAACCTTTTTTTCAATTAAAAAAATTTGTAACTAATTCTAGAAAGCTCTAAAAAATATGAAACAACTTAAGATAGATGCCTATTTCACTTATCTTTCTAGTAAAATTTACTAAAAAAATATTTCAAGATGTTTCACCTCCAAAAATTCAATTCCAACCCTTAGATGGTTGGTTTATGGACCTCCAAGCTTACAGCACTTCAAAATACTTCAAATCTGCCTTAGTACAAAACACAAGCCTTGATTCCTACTAAATATATACGCACCTCTTATTTAGATAGATAATTCACACACCAAAAAAACAGATTAAAACCCTAGCTCACAATGCACCTCACATGTCCAAAAAACAGAAGGAACCCGCAACTTACAGTGCACCTCAGTTGGCACAAGATTGTCACGTGTCAAAACCATGTCACACCAGCTTTTGAACCATTGGTTGTCCCTGTAAAGAAATATGATGGTACTTTTGAGGGAGGAATATGATGGCATTACAAGTGTGGTCAGGCACATGCAACAAACGAATCATAGTGATTTGAAATAGGCGCCAGTAATGACGTGGTGGTTATAATGCCAGAGTGTATAGAACCGGGCAGAGTGTTTTGGTAAGAAAAATAGTAAATAAACTCGTAGCTTGTTGTAGGGTCCAAATCCCTTGTAATGGTACTATTTATCTTTTCTCTCATTGTGAATTTAGGAGGAACCGGAATGTTTGAGGACCCATTGTGTTGTGAGTTTGAAGAAGTTTGAAATGGAAATTGGAGGACTTGTGTATCATGATGTGTAGTTTCTAAATTGATCTCATTTGCTTGATTTGGAGTTGTGAGCTGAGAGTTGTGCTTGTTTGAGTGGAGGGAGGTCTGTTGCCTTTCATGAGAGAGAGCTGAGACTTCGACCGACCATAAAAGATGGACAGTTTTTTGATTTGCAATGAGATTTGAAGAGAGTGTAGACAATTGAGTTAGCTTCATTTTGTGTCGTGGGCGACGAAGTGGGGTTAATGGCCCACATGGTCGAGGCTTGCTTGTTCTCACGGTGAAAGCTTATTTCTTAAAGCTAGTCACCGGGAGTTTGAAAGTTTAGGAGCCAATCTTTCGGACGGCTTAGCTTGTGGTATGGCCGTCCCATTTTACCCGTCCGAGGACTTGTTTCTTATCACACACCCTTACCCTTGGCCATTTAGAACCCACACAGGATAGGCCAACGGAAGACCAAGTGAAGGTTCAAGTGAAGAATCAAGCAAAGATTCGACTTCCAAGACAATCCTGTTGACACTCAACAACTTACAGCCAGACACCCCGTGTGTTTCCTAAGCGCGCTCCTCTCAACCCAGCAACAGGATAAGCATTGTAGAGGTGCTATGGCAGGAAAGGTATTGCACCAAAAGGTTTTGGGAAGGAGGCCTACATTTCAAATCTCCAACCTTTACAAGGCTTTCACCAAATCTCATGTGCATGGCCCTAATGATAACCCTATAAACTTCCCAGAGGACCAAAAGTGTCTTCACGTAGTTTCAAGCTCAATTCAAAAGGCTCTAATTTTTGCATCTAGTGTATAAATACAATAAAATTTGTTGGAATATTTGTGATTTCTCTTCTATTTTTTGTAGTAAAATTTTCAAATCAATCCTGCATGTATTAATTTTTTGAAAGCGAATCCAAGTTCACAGGCTCACTTTGAGTTTACCAATCTACATTTCATGGCTATAGCTTTGGAGGCTTGCATCTTGTTGAATTATATTTCCCTTCAAGTTTAGTTATTATGGTAAAATTTTCATATCAATTGAAGTTGATTTGAATGTTTGGGAGTAATTCAAAGTTCAAAATTCTAACATTTTGGATTACATCAAACTACAACAGCTTGTTTCTTCTCCAAAGAGTGTCCGTTACCAATTTTTTAAAATTATTTATAGTTTCACATAGTCACATACTAGTCTTGTTTTTGAATATAAAATTTCATAACAATCCAAGAAGTTATGAGTGATGGAGAAGCATTTTTGTAGAAGGAGGTTCAATGTTAAATGTTCTTTTTTGCAACTTTTCATGTTATTTTTTTGACATTCAAAGCCAATTTGTAGACACATTGAGTCAATTGAATGATATTTTCTTACGCCATTGTTTTGGTTTTCAATCACTTTACAGTTTAAAGTTTATTCATTTTAGTAGGTTTTGAAATTAATTTCACTTCCAAATATGTTGCTAGATGGTCAATTTCATTAAAATGGCAGTATTCCAATAAAATAGCATAATATTCCGTTAAAATGGCGCATTTTCTTCCTCTACCTCTAGGCCTCTATGGCTCTATGTCAAAATGGTACACGAAATATGTCAAAATGGCACTTGAAATTTGTCAAAGTGGCACATGGAATATGTCAAAATGGCACTCGGAATACCACCATTTTAACAAAATTGACCATCTAGGAAAATTTCAACATCCTTTTCAACAATAAAATAATATAACCTTGCAATCTATGTGGCCAAATAACTCCAAATTTGATTCACGTCATCTATAATATGTACACTACAAGATTGTATGGTTGAAATTTCAATACCTTAATGACATATAGATTTATATCACTTCAAAAACAATGATGTCTTTAAACTCCAAAAGAACTTTGACTATTAGGGATTAATGAATGTCTTCTACCCTCCCATGTTGTATGAGGCATGCTATATAGGTTGCTCTTGCTATAAGGTAGAAAAACTTAAAACTAATACGAGTTGTTTATTGACATCTAAAAAACAATCTAACGCTACACGCAATTGAATGCAAATAAGACACATGAGATTACAAAAAATTGTCACGAGAATGGGGTCAATATTGCATTGGTAAAGTGGCAAGAACACAATGTGCAAGTACTAGAGAAGCCACAATACAGTGCTGAAATTGCTTGAAGAGCATTGTTGTAGTTAGACAATGTTGGTCAACATTAGCAATTGTCTTATTACATAACTATCTCAGCAATGCTCAAATTGGGTGCACAAAAGATTGCTTTTACCATTGATTTTGATCTTGAAGTTCATTGAGCATCTAGCTACGTAGTTGCAGTCCAAAATCACTGTAGTTGTGCTTGTAAACTTCCTACCATCAATATTGGAAGTTGAACTATTAGCAAATTAATTAGAAGTAGGCAATACAACTTTGGCAACCACAAATGTTGTGTATGTGTAGATAGACAAGCAATGCATTCTCTATAGAGAAGTTGTCATTCTTGATAGAAGCATCTAGCTACATCATTTTTGCATAGACTTCCAATTTTAATTTGAAGCTACTAACATTTTTGAATTATAGGCATTTATTTTCATCGATACATTTTTGTGATATATAATTTTGATTGTTGCTTTACTTGTTACATGCAAGCATTTTAGTGTGGGACTATTGCCTACAATAGGTGAATCTATGTAGTTGTCTTCAACAATTCTTAACTTATTCATATGAATGTAGAAGATTACAACACCAATTTATTGGCATCTATACTTACTAACTTTTGAATAAGCATATGCTTTTATTTTTTTATAGGACCCTTAGATTACCACATTTCAAACAAGTGATAATTCTAAGTACTTCTACCTTACAAGGCCTTGTGACCCCTTTATATATTCCCTACCTTCAACCACACAAAAGTTGGTGTTCTACTCTATGCTTGTTGTCATTATTTCAACAAGTCTAAGAAAGGGATTATCCTTAATGCATAGTCTTGTGTTCCAAAAGAGGCATCCAACTATTGATTAGTTGGGCCATTTCTTAAGAGTCAGCAACCTAAGTTTACTCAAAAAAATTGAATTTTTTTGGAAATGTTTGTATAATTTTTGGTAATTGTCAATTTTCTTATAATATTTTTAAATAGTATAAATCTTTTGGATTTGTTTGATGAATCATATGTATCATAAACTATAATGTTTGTAGAAAAAACTTGAATCTAAAAAAGCATTATATAGTTGTAAGATATAAATTCAACACATTGCCTATTTCAACAAACATTTCAAATAGAGGGGTATTAAGATATAACAATCGTCCATGTCGCAATCTATACTCTCTCTACAATGGATAATGCAATTCCATACTTTCAATCCCCACCTTCACCCCTCCTCACACCCAAACGTCACATGTTGTGAGAACCAACATCATTTGTATGCTTGTCAAATTGTTAATATTTTAAATTCTACAACAATGGATTTTCTCCAAAATTTTGTTAAAAAATAAAGTAGTTCCAAATCATAATGGTCCGGGTGGTGACGAAAATTAAATTTTAGACATGGTTAATTTTGGAACTAATTTTCTTTCAAATCACAACCAATTTTTCTTCCAACTTCTATGGTAATGTGGAGGATGCTATACACTAAAATTCTTATATCTTCACTTTTGGGTTAGTCCTTTGATTCACATAGTATGGTTGTTTGATGGAAATGTTGCACTTTTGTACTCAATTTTGGCAATCATTGTATAATTGGGCATGACCCCTTCAATCCCTTAACTATATTTTCACCAAAAACACTTTAAAATTGCAAGTATCAAACTTTTAAGAAAAACATTTTTGGATACATGTAACCATAGGATCATGTAGTAGATTGGTTTGAAAAGTGTGGAAAAAATTTGAAAAATTGCCATCTTGTGGATTACAAGATACTAGCATTTGAATTGACAAAAGAAATTTGGCTTTGTAAAAAATAGTATAGTTGTACTTTAGAAGGTCACATTTGCATGAAAAAAAATCCATCTTGGTCCTACTTCTTTGGATTTGTTCTTCAAAGGCCAATTCACTACATGCTTGAAAGTTTTTAGATCAATTGGAAATTATATGACATATAAGAAAAAAAAAAAAAAAAGTATTAGGAAGTTGAGAATGATTCAAAATGCTAAATTGTTGATAATTTAGAGATGGAATTGAAAAATGCCACTTCCAATGGTTGTAATATCATAGTAACCAATCTAGATACTATGATTTCATTAATTTCAAAAAATATTGAAAATTGATTAAAATAAAGGATTTCAAAGTCTAGTATAGAGTGTAGAATCTATAATTGCCTACAAACTTAAACTCCTTATAACTTTCATCTCATCAACCTCTAATTGCTTGAGGTACCAAAATTTGGTGTTTGCAAAACTTTGAAGTTTAAATTAAATCTAACCAAGTTTTCTACTTGAAATAGTTTATATTTTTGGAAAATTCTTTTTGAAGTCTAATTTTAGCATAAAAATCCAATCAATTTTGAAATTGATAAGCTATGATTTTTCTATTCAAGATGTTGTGCAATACACTAGATCTTAGGGGAAAAATCAAATGAAATTTTTTTCTTTATAGAAATTGTACAGTAGATTCAAAGGAGCCATTAATTTATTGGATTTATGCAAGTGAGGCCCTTTAAGCTTATATTTTTTTGTTACCAACTTTGTAGATTTGACATGTAAAAAGAGGATTGAAAGACTTCAATTCACTTTTACAATTTTAACACCCCCATCATCAAACATTATAATATTTCAATTCTGAAGTACTATTGTTGTACTTTCTTTCTTTAACTCTATAACTCATCTCTAATACATCTAGTTTGAATTTGTGTAGTTGCATTTCAAAAAAGATTGATAAAGCTCATCAAAATGTTGGTTTTTTTTATTCAATATGGAGCAAATTTCTAGAAGCTCAAAAAAGGCCTTGGAGATTTAGAGGTTAATCAAAATCAAATGATCAAAACTTTCCATTCATAGATATATCTAGAAAATTAATTTCAATTTTTTTTTCTAAAAAAATGTGATTTTTTCTTATTTGCTTGAACTATCACTACTTGGAGAGGGGAGAAAACTATATATTATGCAATAATTTTTTTTCCCATCTAGTTAAGAGTTATGAAAATTGTTGCACCTTAAAGATATTCCTTGTTTATAAGTTGTGTGAAAATTTTGATGGAAAAAAACGAAAAAAATTCAATTGTAGTTGAGTTATTCGTAAAGTACACTAAACCGGGATTTAAACCCATGAGTTTTGTGAAAAAGCCAGTTGAGTTAAAAAAGTCAAAATAAAAGTGGGTATGAAACTTATTTTTCCATCAAAATGGTGCCTAAAAAAGTTTGGTCCCCACTTTTGAAGTCGTGTGCCATAAGTATCTTGCAAAAAAGTTTGACGCTTCAACTATAGTTGCCTTCTCAACTTCAAAAAAAGTCATGCCCAAAGGGGGGGGGAACTTTACAAATAACTCAAGTAAGTTGCCTAAAATTTCTATGTTGCTAAAAAACCTAGCTTGGTCCTTTAAAGGTTAACCCTAGAAGGGCCCAAAAGCCCTTTGCGATAGTATAGTATACTATGAATATAGTCGTATTTGATTAGAAAAACATTGATTAAATAATATTCAATCCAAGTAAATTAATGATCATCATACTATGTAAATAACAATGTGTTTCAATTCATATATTATATCACAATTAAAAAATTATGAAGTAGTATACTAGTTGTATAGAGAAACCCTAAGACCTTTCTAGTTTCTAGGATTAGAAAGACAGGTCAAAAATCAATTTCAGCCAATTTTGGATCTATATATGTTAGAGACATAGTTGGTGACATCATTTGAGTAACAACTAGTGCAAATGCATACACATTATATTTATTGCATGTTGTTATTTTTATTATGTGCATTTATTTTATAGTAAAAATGTGTACAATTTTAATTTTGTTTAAAGTGACATTATGAATATGAAGTAGTGGGTAAATATCGTGTAAAATCAGTGTGATTGAAAATTAAGAAGAGGGTTATTAAAAAACAAAAGAAATATTGTTGAAAAAATAAAGTAAATTAATCATTTCTTTACAAATTTTAAAACTTTCATTATTTTTGTAAGTGATTGAATTTTTAAGAATATACATTCATCTTTTGACATAATTACTTCTACATTTCATCAAATCCATAGTTCACTATAAGATAAAAGCACATATTTTAAGTGGATTTTTAACTATAGTTTTAGACATTAGATTGTAAGCAATGACCTTTTAAGTCATTTTCAATTTTTTCCTAATACAAATACATATATTTCTAATGAATTTTTATTAAAAACCTTCTTAAAAGTCATCACTTATTATCTTATATCTAAAACTATACTTAAAACTCACTTAAAACAATCCTCTCTCTTCTAAAGATTGCTAAATTGTTTTTATTTTTATTTTTTAAATTCTTATTCTTTACCAAAAACAAGGTCCAAAATCTTTACTCTTGGCTAAGTGTTAGATTTGGGAATTATTTATTTAAATCAAATCAAGATAAAAATATAGCACTCCATGTTAATTTCAAAAGATTGAATTCTACATTTAGTAAAAATACATTAAAGAAAATTAGGTCAAAGGAGCATACCATGACCCTTATAAGAATGGATTTAGAATTAGGGTGCACAAGATTATAATATTAAAGTTATGGTACCCAAGATTCAATGAACCAAGTAACAAAGACAATAAAATTCATACAAATTTACAAAACCAATATCAAAATTGGCATAGCAATTGTAAAACAAATACTACAAGAGAAATAGGTGTTTTACATTTGATCTTAGTAGTATAGTCCTATAAGTAATGACCTAATTAGGATGTTTTAAGTAAAATTTTGTTGAAAATACATGTATTTCTAATGAAACTTTACTAAAAACACCTCTTCTAAATCATTCCTTATTGGACTACATTACTAGGATCGTAGTTAGAAAACCCCTTTATCTTTTACTAAAATAATGCTCAATTCATAATCTAAATGAATAATATATCTTTGCCAAATCTTCAAGATATAAGATTGAGGGCTGGATCAATTGAAAAATAAGATAAATATGCTAACCAATGGACACATAGTACAATCCTACATATTTGCAAGTATTCTAGCAACATTAGAGGACCTATTCCTTTCTTATTTATTCAATGATATGTTAGAATATGGTTGCCATTGCTTTGCCTACTTCATAACATCATTTCTAGTTGAAAAGGAGGAACCTTCCAACTACTGAATTTAAATAAAAATTCAAATGAATAGTGAAAGTTTTATAGAAGTCCTTCAACTAATGATTTCACCTTCCACTAGACTTGGCATAAAGAAATTTATTCTTGCAAAGAAAGGGGATAATAATATGGCTCAAATGATGAACTTGAAGTGCTTGAAAAGATGGCCTTCAAGTGCTCAAACAATGGACTTCAAATGCTTGAAAGAATGGCTTTTGAGTGCTCAAATGATGGCCTTCAAGTGTACACTTGATGGACTTCAAGTGCTCAAAAGGATGACCTTCAAATACTTTCATCCTAGAAGGACGAAGAAGCCCTTTGCAACTATATAGTACATTGTGAATTTGGTGGTATTTGATCAAATACTTTTCAATTTACAATAATTCAATGATCATAATAGTACATAAATAACATTGTATTACAATTCATATACTAAACCATGGCTTATATAGAGGGACTTTCAAGGATTAAGTGGAAGTGCATGCTACAAAAGCATGTGTTGTAGTCCTATATATAAATGAATTTAGCTATAGGGTCTAAAATTATGGTTGAATCAAGTTATGGTACCTAAATTTCAGTGATTCAAGTTACAAGGACATCAAAATCCACATAACTTTCCAAAACCATAATAAAAACTAGCACATAAATCATAAATCAAATAATAATCAATTTATGAACTAGAGAATAGAAATTCTCTACCAAATCCTTAAGACATAAGAATGAAGACTAGATCAACTCAAAAAACAAGATGAATAGGCTAGCCAATAAAAGCATAATGCAAGTCCACATTTGCAAGTACTCTAATAACCTCAAAGGTCCTATTTGCCCCACATCCATTCATGAATGATATCTCAACATATCAGGGTTTATTTTTTCATTTCTTGTGAAGTGTCAAAGTGGCAATATTTCATTTTATTGTGGAGCTCCAAATCTCAACATTCATCCATATATTGGATAGAAACTATCATATTAGCACATAAAAGGCCTTATTCGTTAAAATGAGACAAATTGTGGTCTCATTTTAATGACTTTCTATTTTAAGGCAAAAAAAGATTTCATTAAATTGAGATTTCTCATTAAATTGAGACTGGAAAATGCCAAAAACTATACTTAGTTATTATTATTTTATTGAAACAAATTTCAAATACCTACTACAAATATCCAATTTTTTTCTTTCAATTGTTTTACAAGTAAAGAAAATACTCAAATCATTTCGTAAATTAGAATACATTTTTCTTAAATGAATACTTTTAAAGGTCACCAACTCTTTTATGCAAGGAAATATTTTGTACACACAACTTTTTGAGATACAATTGTAAAAAATATAAATTTACTATTAATAGAAATCCGTATTCACTACATACTCACAATATTGTGATGAATGGCATATCCATTTATTGTACTACATAAACATACAAATATCACTGTCATACGACATTAAGAAAAGCAATCTACCAATTGAAATACAACAACTGAAATGTACTACTACATCTATAAAATATTCATTGTAAATATCATTTTCAATACTTCCAACTACAATGAGAACACTATCTAGAACTTGAAATACAACAACTGCAATCTACTATTCGAACTATAAAATATTCATTCCTCCTCCATTGACTCATCATCTTCATCATTGCGATCATTCATTGTCAAGGCTGCTAATGATGCCTTAATAATGCCAATTTGTAAACTTGGAATTGACACTTTTGGTTTCTTAGTATTTTCTCGAAAACGAGGCTTCCAAGCTGTTAGGATACAACCCGTACTTGACCATGTTGGCTTGATCGCAATGTCCTCACGCCACACATTCCCTTGTTTCATATCCCATCCTTCATAGGTATCCATATTAATGTGTCGATTTGAGGTAGGTGTCCAGTATTGAATTCTGATCATATGCATATGCCCTGGATCTGGACTTGGAGCTGTGATGGCCCTGGCAAGCCAAAATGGTTTAGGATCACCATCAGCGGGGCGCACTGCAATGAAAGAACCCTCGTGCGTATCAATATTAACACGGAATGAAGGACGCGGTCGATCACGTCTACGTCCAACGAACGGCG
The DNA here is from genome assembly GCA_947034885.2 of Thuidium tamariscinum. Lineage (NCBI taxonomy): Eukaryota > Viridiplantae > Streptophyta > Bryopsida > Hypnales > Thuidiaceae > Thuidium > Thuidium tamariscinum. The sequence goes on from OX344758.2 coordinate 17,483,498, forward strand.
CATCTTCTGCATCTTCTTCATGCAATGTGCCATCTCTTTGCATGCGATCTGTTTCGTCAGGGGCAATCCTGGAGGCCGGCCAGAATCCATCAAGTAATGACTCACGCACTTGAAGAGGTGCATCCAAAGCCACTCGAACGCCTTTCCAATAATCTTCCAAGGTGCCATTCTTTCGCCTGAACTCTCCTGTATAATCGTCATTTGCCATTTTTTTCCAATACTCAACAAAACCATTCAAACCCTTCTTTATGTCTAGAAGAGCCTTCATTGGTTCAGGAATTAAAGGTGGAGGACTTCCCTATTGGTACTTTAGGAAGTCCGTCTGCAGTCTCAGACCATAATCTAATCCCCTTGCCATCCTCAGGCAACCACTTATCATCCGTACACAAATGTTTATATTCCATCAAAGGCCATCCATTACAGTCCTTGAAGAACTTGAATTGTTGAGATCTGGAATGACCCTCTAGGAAGTCCCCACCCTTGCCGAGGTATCCATGTACGAACGCCTTGAAGTCAGGAACTTCTTCAATGAGATGAGGAATCACAGGGTGCTCTTCAGTATCCATGAAGGACTTCATAAGCCTCGGAAGTGTTGGATAGTTATTTGTCTTTAATCTTGAGCTCTATCGACCAAAGAGAGCATCAATGTCTTCATGAGTGTGTCCCACAATGAGAAAGTTGATGTAAACTTCACGAAAAATGCCTTTGCACACAAGTAAAGAGCAAAAACCAAAAACATAACGATTCTTGTTGTCCCCTGAACAATTGTCCAGCTGTAACATTAGAACAGGGGGAAGAGGTTTAGCTGGAAGAGGTTCATTTGGAGGTGGAAGAAGAGAGTCCAAACAAGTTTCAGCTCCATTTAAAAGCGCCTTCGTCAACGTGGACTGATTATCTTCAATTGAAAATAACTTGCGCGATGAATTCTTTGGAGCTCCTTCCAAATCACGCAACAACCTTGCAATCGACCCTATGGTATGATTTGAATCAGTTGGATAAATGCCCAAACCATAGTGTGCATATCGCACATCCCCATGCCCATGAGCAATCATACCTGTAACTGCAACAGGCATTTTCATGAACGACTCTGTCACTTTAGTCTTGTGGGAAAAGTGTGGAGAAGCAGTCTTGGAATGATCCATCTTGTCGTGAATAATGCACAACACCTTATCTGGCGTTTTTACTGATTGATCACGATGTCCGTAGTAGAGTTGTCTATGAGCCAATTGCCCTTGATTGTGGACTTTCTTCAGTTGTTCCCATTTTGATTTTGCCTCTTCACCCACACAAGCACTTCTCAGCTGATTGTATTTGTCACACAATCCACATCTAGCAAATGAATCTCCACGAGCCTTTGCAGCGAACTCAGGGAAAGAATCACGACGAATATTACTCAAACCACTGGAAGAAATTGGTGGCAAATTGAATGTAGCATTGGATTCATTGATTGTTTCCAATTGATCACTCCAACGAAACGAGGATGGGAGAACCATGGCAGTGACTTTCTCCCCAGACTGGAGTGTCCTTGTCTTGTGTGGCATCTTATCAGCATCTGACTCAATTAACTTCCGAAGTGTGGCAGTAGCTTGAAGAGTTTGTATACGAGGCTTCTTGCTTCCCATGTTCCCATGCACATCAGCTTGCATCCCATTTCTAGCTTTCTCTTTGTACCTATAGTACGTACATTTTGCAATCCCATGAATGATCCACCAAGCAGTAGGACATACTTCCCGGTCTTTTAAGGTGATCATCTCTTTCCCACTACCATCTCTATGGATTTGCCTATGCACCTCCAGAAGGGTCTTGTTGCGAGCCTTGTAGTCATTTCCTCCATACAAGTCGGTCCTTATTGCTTGAATTTGTGCACGCGGAAAAGGTTGAACACAATTCTTCTCACAACAAGTTCTTGTAGAAACGTCTGTGATCGATTCCATAGTCATGAGAAGTTCCTTCTTCGGAGGGATTTCAGGATCAATTTTGACACGAGATGTTTCATATGCTCGAACTCCCTTTCGAATTTTTTTGGGGTTCATGGCTACATTGTACTTATGCGTTTCATCGTGGTCGTACAAAGAAACACCATCATGCAGAAACACTCTCCTAATGGGCCAAGAACGCAAAGACCACATATTTGCAGCTGAGAACAATTCCTCATTCAAGGACTCCGCAATGTGAACAGCAACTCGATCATCACCGAGACACTTCCCATTCTGATCAATGCATAGCTCAGGGTCAACATTCTGAATGACTCCCCTTGCAACGTCCACTCCGTCCACATCTTGAAGAGTGACAGGCTGCGTGACCCATTTTGTACGAGGTGTTCCGTCACACAAACGAACATCAAGTGGAAGTGTAGGAATTGGAGTAACAAAGTCATGTGGTCCATGATAGTCCATTCTGCAAAAAGAAAACAGAACATACATATCATCGACTCGAAGATAAGGAATGTATTTGTAAGATGTCTAATAGAAATATACAGAGAAGCCGTTAAGTACGTAAGAATTGACTGAGACTGTAATAGGCGATGTACATCCTACTATAAGCACATACGTATGTATAAAGCCATCCTGTCTATGTATTTGCTATCGTAAGAGCTCACTTCACAAAAAACTTCGCACTGACGTATCATTCCCCACTTTCAAAACGATAAGTTCTGAAAGACCAAAGTCTCTAATACCCGATGACTATCTTCGACTCGAAGATAAGGAAATTATTATGTCAGTCAGTTCATGATAGTTGACTGTGTTATCTTCGACTCGAAGATACATGGTTTCTATCTCTGTTAGTCCTAAGGACAAATGCCTTGCATGTCCTTCAGTCCTCAACACTCAGATGCAAAACTTTGATCAAGAAACAATTTCCTGTTGAAGACGTCTGTTTATACAATCTTTAGATCAAACATACTTAACTTAAGTTCCTTCGAATTGAAGATAATAGTACTCTGAAACATTCATTCGAAGAAAGATCTTGATATCTTCGACTCGAAGATAGTCGACGGCGACATTAGCAGTGAAGTATGATTTCTTTTGAATTCTGAAATTACGACTCAATTTCAAAGGACTACACTCCCCCTATCGTTATCTTCGACTCGAAGATACATGTCGTTGGAGTTGTCAGTGACAATTACATAACATATACTGAAGATCCACTTCGGTTATCTTCGACTCGAATATAATGTACTAATCAATGCCAAAACACAATTGTGGTCCGGAATTCACGGCACAAATTTCGGAATCGCTCTGAGTCGACTACAGAAATTAGTCTCCAACAAATTCCTCGCTCCAATGACAAAGCTACGAAGACAATATTCACGAACTGTTCAGACCTTCAGATATCGTACCTGCATGAAAGAAGAGATTCAATATGACCCGCAAGTACCACTTCCTGCACCAACCTACAAGAACTAAACAGAAACTTGGTAGGAAGTAAACTTCCTACGTCCGCTCAGCAAGTGTGTCAAGAACTCAAAGAAATGAATGGACTAAATGCTCACAAGAATGCGATGGACCGGAGAGCACAGCCGACAATGCAAGAATTGAAAAGCCTCGCTTCGCTTCGCTGTGAGCTCATCCGCCGTGCTCGTGCAGTTCCCGCGGAAAGATGGGAGCGGGCGCGAGGGGAGAGGCGGGAAAACTTTTCCGCCAAAATTTTCATTTCAAATTCCGCGAACACCTGTCCGGTACATGCACCTTTCTTCCCACATTCCTCGGGAACTTCGGAATTTCGGGTCACTTTTATAGTTGTACGGTGCAACTTCCTAGGTGCATTCAATCGCGGGCAACAAAGACTTCGACGCTTATAGTATTAATCTATTATTGTCTTCAATGACTTTTTCCCACCTACCTACTACTCTTTCAGCATGCCTTTAAATTCCAGCGACTTTTTGCAGTTGTTCTAGGCATCTCATAGGTACTCATGGCTAAGGTTCAGAATATGGGTTTAGGGTTTAGGATTAGGGTTTAGGGTTCAACTCTAGGGTTTAAGGAATCTGAACTTGTATATTTCATGACCACTAATTCATATGCCATTTTCAGAAATTGAAAGGTTGTGCACATTTTCTCTTCATGTTAGAAGCTGTAGTATTTACGATTTTTGAAAAAGAGTTTTACACATGTAATGAAGATGTCATTTGAAATTAGTATGGAACTTCAGTGTTCTGTGATTTTACAACTTCATTTTTTTTCCTATCAATTGCACGTAATTTTCGAAGCACAAGAGATTTTGTAAATTTCTTTACAAAATTGCACCATTTTTTTAATGATTCCTTTCAACACTACGTTTTGAACATGTTGAAGCCTTTCATTTGTAAAAATTGTGGTGCATGACTTCTACATTATTTGACAATTTCTAGTTTCTGTCTACTAACATGCTTCTCATTTTCTAACACATTCTGTATGAGATTATGAATAGTATTCTCAAAATTGGATGCTTTAGGATTAACGGTTAGGAAAAAAGTGTTAGACCAATTATAAGCAGTTGATGGTAAAAAACCATGGAACATGTGTGTTTCATGATTTTATAGCTTTTGTTTCTCTTGTAGCCCTAAGATTTTGTGACATAATGAGGAAGTCATATAAGACTTTTCATTTCATTTGTACAAAAGCAAGGGCCACGATTTACACTTTTAATGTTGTATGAATTTACACATTGAAAACATTAATGTTGTATGAATTTCCCACAAATTTTGAATTTCCATTTTCTTAAAAACCTAAATACTAACGTAAAAGTAAATTTTACAGTGAAAGACTTTTGCTATTTTAATATCATGGCATCGAATTGCCTAATTCGAGATTGGAAAATAAAAAAGGGCCGCACTGCCATTGTTTGACTTCCAAGCCAAATCCCTCAAATGTCAAAAACCCCACGTCAAGTGAACCCCAAAAAAATACGTGAAAGTTGTAAAGTCCTTGGACACCCTATTTCAAGCATGAATTTGAATATCATGGCATCGAATTGCCTAATTCGAGATTGGAAAATAAAAAAGGGCCGCACTGCCATTGTTTGTCTTCCAACCCAAATCCCTCAAATGTCAAAAACCCCACGTCAAGTGAACCCCAAAAAAATACGTGAAAGTTGTAAAGTCCTTGGACACCCTATTTCAAGCATGAATTTGAATATCATGGCATCGAATTGCCTAATTCGAGATTGGAAAATAAAAAAGGGCCGCACTGCCATTGTTTGTCTTCCAACCCAAATCCCTCAAATGTCAAAAACCCCACGTCAAGGGAAGCCAAAAAAAATACGTGAAAGTTGTAAAGTCCTTGGACACCCTATTTCAAGCACGAATTTGAATATCATGGCATCGAATTGCCTAATTCGAGATTGGAAAATAAAAAAGGGCCGCACTGCCATTGTTTGTCTTCCAACCCAAATCCCTCAAATGTCAAAAACCCCACGTCAAGTGAACCCCAAAAAAAATACGTGAAAGTTGTAAAGTCCTTGGACACCCTATTTCAAGCACGAATTTGAATATCATGGCATCGAATTGCCTAATTCGAGATTGGAAAATAAAAAAGGGCTGCACTGCCATTGTTTGTCTTCCAACCCAAATCCCTCAAATGTCAAAAACCCCACGTCAAGTGAACCCCAAAAAAATACGTGAAAGTTGTAAAGTCCTTGGACACCCTATTTCAAGCACGAATTTGAATATCATGGCATCGAATTGCCTAATTCGAGATTGGAAAATAAAAAAGGGCCGCACTGCCATTGTTTGACTTCGAACCCAAATCCCTCAAATGTCAAAAACTCCACGTCAAGGGAAGCCAAAAAAAATACGTGAAAGTTGTAAAGTCCTTGGACACCCTATTTCAAGCACGAATTTGAATATCATGGCATCGAATTGCCTAATTCGAGATTGGAAAATAAAAAAGGGCCGCACTGCCATTGTTTGACTTCGAACCCAAATCCCTCAAATGTCAAAAACTCCACGTCAAGGGAAGCCAAAAAAAATATGTGAAAGTTGTAAAGTCCTTGGACACCCTATTTCAAGCACGAATTTGAATATCATGGCATCGAATTGCCTAATTCGAGATTGGAAAATAAAAAAGGGCCGCACTGCCATTGTTTGACTTCGAACCCAAATCCCTCAAATGTCAAAAACTCCACGTCAAGGGAAGCCAAAAAAAATACGTGAAAGTTGTAAAGTCCTTGGACACCCTATTTCAAGCACGAATTTGAATATCATGGCATCGAATTGCCTAATTCGAGATTGGAAAATAAAAAAGGGCCGCACTGCCATTGTTTGACTTCGAACCCAAATCCCTCAAATGTCAAAAACCCCACGTCAAGTGAACCCCAAAAAAATACGTGAAAGTTGTAAAGTCCTTGGACACCCTATTTCAAGCACGAATTTGAATATCATGGCATCGAATTGCCTAATTCAAGATTGGAAAACGAAAAAGGGCCACACCGTCATTATTTGTGAAACGTTCACATTGCATATTTCGCAAATTATGTACATACATTACATTGTATTTGAATCCTAGAAACAAACCCTCTTCATTATAGCATAAAATATTTATAAATGTTTTGTATCATTTTTATTTGTTTTACATATGTAATTATACATTGGAAGGCCTTAGTTCTTAGGAATTAGGCATAGATAGTCATGAAAATAATACATAGTGCTCTATTCAATGATGTGAGTTGTGGACAAGTACACGTTATTTATGTATTCAGGCAAGTGAACTATTGTCAATGATGATGAAGTACTTATTCCTAATGATTGGAGTTGGACTTCATCACTATACTAATAATTAGTAATTCATACAGTAAGTGCTCTCTATGGTTATGACTTTCTATAGTGCACTATATACATTTGAGAAATCATGAATGTCTAGTAATTAATCATATCATTGTCAATACTGAGTTCTATATTCCCATCGACATCTGTCATGAGCAAATTTTAAAAATTTGAATAATATCTCGTAGTACTTACTATTTGAGATGCTTTGTATTGCTTAAAATAGGGTTTATTATAGAAAGTATATCTCGGTTAAGTTGAAAATCAATAAAATTTGGGCACTCCAAAAATAGGTTTCATTTCTAAACGATAACCTATGAGTTCAAGTTCGTATTTAATATATAGAGATAACTCTATAATTATGCAACTTCAAGGCTAAGATTTTGTGAGAACGCTACATACAACTTTAGAAAACTTGAGGTTAAATTTCTGTCAAGTAAGTCCTCAATGAAAGGCATTGTTGTACTTCATTTTTACAAATTGACAGAGATGGCCCTCTCCATAAAAAACGGTATTTTCAGCAATTCCAAAATATTTTATAGGAATTAGTAACTTGGTAACTTCTGCACGTTATTTTTGTTTACGTGACACACATAAATCTTCAAATGTTCATCCCTTTTGATAACTTCATGGCAAATGACTTCTAGGTTTCAAAGACTCAATCGTGTACATTACATGAGATTGTTCATAGAACATGTATGTTCTACGAGTTTGGATCTTTCCCTACTTTTTGCTTCTATTTAGGATATGTAAATGTCTATGTATTTGTTGCTTTCCACATAATTAAGAACAATGGGAAACTCAACGCTTATGTAGTAAAACTGAGTTCTGGTCAGCATTGCACATCACAAGGGAATTTGCTATAGAACATGGACATTCTATGACTTTGGAAATTGTACATTATTTTTTCCTTAGTTCTCTACATAAGAATAATGGTATTTTTGTATTTGAAGGGTTTAGGGATCAACAACGTAGTTGGCATTTTCTTTGGAAATAAAGAACTCCAAAGAATTCAACATGTGACATGAACATTTCTCATAGAACATGGATGCTATATGCCTTTGGAACTTGCTCAATTTTTTTCTCTTGTAAATATGTTTAAGGAATGATAATTGTCACTTTGGACATTCTTTTGAATGAGGGCATTCCAGATTTCAAAAACGTATTCAGAGTACCTTCTTGTACATTAACCCCTAACTACCCAAGGCACGAGAATCTGGTGTTTGCAGAAATTTGAAGTTAATTAAAACTTAACCAAATTTCTATTTTAAGTAGTTTGTATTTCAAGAAGTTGTTTAGGTTCAAATTCCTTTAATTATGTTTTTTGAAACAAAATAATTGATGAATAGCATTAACCCTAAAACTTCGATTGAATTTGAAGTCATTTTAAGAAAAAATTATTGTAAATTTAAAAATTACTTTAAAAGAAGGGTTCTACGGTATAGTACAACACGTTAATATAATTTGTCCTTCTATGTTCTTTATTCTTAGGGAATGTTCACTTAACAAAAATTATAATTAAAAGAATTATTAATTTTAGAAGAATAGAGAACTATATGTGGTTGATCTCTTATAGAGAGATCACTCAACTATTTTTGTAATAACAAAAATACTCCATGCTCGTGTCACTTTGCATACAAAATTAAAATAGCTCTTGTGGGACGCTTTCTATTTTGAATTAGGAACTTCTGAAAATTCTTTAATGCTTATATGTTGTTCAAATTCAATGCTCTTATTCAAATTTTCATACTAGTTCATTTTGCATTATCATCAAAATAAATGCACGATACTTTGAAAGGTGCTTCAACTTGCACTTTACACTAAAGATTTAAAAAGCTTAGGCATACTTTATTTGTAGGTGTGAAAGTTGTAGTGTACACCGAATCTTGGTTTGCTTCCTAGTTCAAATAGAAAAAAAATTATTCTGCATGAAATTTACCAATGCTATTCACACTGAATATGAAATTGCTTATATGTAGATGTAAAGAATTTTTAGGGTACTTTGTCTCATAGAAATTGGTGGATCATTTTTTCAATGTTACGTGCAAACTTTTATCGTTATATATAAACTTTAATTGTTAAGCTAAACCTTTGATTGTTATACAAAAAAATTCTTACTCTAAAAATAGAGACTGATCCATCCAATTCTTTATCCAAATGGGGAGATAAATGGGTGAATTGCATTCCTAAACTTCTACTGTTACATACTAACCATTCTTCATCTACTTCGTCTACAAAAAAGGGACTCCTCTATGTTTTCATCCAAACGGAGACAATGTATCTAGGAATTTCGTTCGAGTTCACGGTTACCCAAACCTCATACGCAGGTTCGAAGGAGGTTAGGCCTGGGAAACCTCTTAGACAGGTTCGGCAAAGACCGGGGCGGCAGGCAGGTTCGGCCACGTAAGTAGGCCAGGCTGGTTCGGCAACGAACGGGCGGCTGGCAGGTTCGGGAACTACCGGGGCGGAGAGGTTCGGTTGGTCGTCTCCCTTCCTCGGCCGCAAGCGCTTCCTCGACCGCGTTCCTGTCTGCGTGGTTTCCTCGGCCGCAAGCGCTTCCTTGTTGGGAGACTTCCTCCGCGTGTTCTTTATATTTGCATCTCCTCTGCATTGCTCTGTTGTGTGTGCACTTCTCGTGTTCTTAGCGAAGGGGTCTTTCGTGGGTTGTGGGGTTTTGTGATCTGGGTTACTCCTGGGAGTCTGCGCAATCGCCGGGATCTTCACGCGATGGGGTTGCAATTCTGCGGGGAAGGTCGTGATTGAGGGGTGCTTCGGCGTGTGAATGTTGTGTGCGCGGTGAGCGGGGGCTGGTCCGGAGAAGCGGCGGCTGCGGCGCATTCAGAAACCTCTCAGGTGTGTGGGCTTCATCGTAGGATTCCTGTTCTTCTTGTGGTTTAGGAACCTAGCTTCAGATTTTCAAGCTAAGCGCTTCCTAATGAACTTCTTGCTGCATTTGTAGAAAGAGCTTTTCCGATTTCTGGTAACAGGATTGCCAGGGTTTAGGGTTTAGGTTTTGGCGCTTGGTCTGCAATTCGAAGTTGTAAATTAGGATTACGGAGCTCGTAACTTCTTCTGTTTCAATGCGTTTAGGTCATCACATTGTTCAGGGTTTAGGATTCCACCTGAGAGGAGTGTACCTCGAGGTGATCACTTACGGTAATTGACAGCGAACCTCTGTGAGAACTGCAGAACTTGCAATTTGTTTTTTGGATTGTCGAGTGCACTTCCACAGCAGGACTTGGTTTAGGTGCTTCTCGGAAGGTAAGAATCCCGTGCCTACTGCATTTTTTTAATAGCAGTTTGAATTCTGAATGTTTCTTTGGAGTCGTTGATAGGAAAGGTTCTGCATTTTTCTGTAAAGATTGTGCAATTGGTTTGTAATTGCCCATTACGGTTTTGAACCAGTGTAAATTTTGATGAACTTCGCAAAGATTCGGAGAAACTGGTTGTGCATTAGGGTTTAGGACGTTAATAATGGAAATTCTGAGAGGAATAAGGTTCAGACTGTGGTTACTCGCCTTCTCCAGGGGTCCTCCTGACTTGGGTAAGGTATCTTCGACTCGAAGATAGCCTACTCGGTTGTCAATGTTTAGAATATTTGTAACCTGATTCTATCGTTGCATGAGTGCTCCAGTGAAACTTCAAGCCAATAGTAAGTCTTGAACACTATCCTCGAGTCGAAGATAGTGTATAGAACCGTTGGATTCAAATACGTCTCACTAAAACTAGGTTTCCTTCGCTAGAACTCTAGAAAGCTGTGAACAAAATAATAACTAGAGGACACTATTATCTTCGAGTCGAAGATCGCAGACTCTATTAATAATTAAAAAACCACTCCAGAGCTCAATCAGTTAAAGTCCACGTGAATATAGTACTTGGGTAAGCTATTCTCGACTAATTTACAACCTCAGAATATTGCATGGTGAACTCCAAAGAGACCAGTTCTAGGCAAAGACCAATCTTATCTTCGACTCGAAGATAAGAAGCAACTAAGTACGATTACACTAAATTTTTCAGGAAGAGAAAATGGACTACAACGACGACTATGACTACTCAGCGACTGAACACCATCTGGAGGAATTCATAAATCCGTTCCTAGACAAACCATTCTTCGACGAAATGGAAGAATCTTACGGGAAGCTGTGGCAATTCAAAGAGCACATCTCGACATGGAGTTTTGGAGTTAACCGTTGGAAAGACTTCGTCTACCTTCGGTACCGAGTTCAGGGAAAAGAGGCGTATCTCCCGTGGAATCTGAAGGAGAAAGTCACCGTCATCGAGGAACACCGCGATGATTTCGTCGTTATCGTCCTCCGAGAAGTAGACGACAGTGGAAAGGCCGGAGTGCACAGTCACTCCATTGTGCTCGACGTAAATGCACACCACGGGAAATTCGACTTGCAGAACCTGATGACGTTTCTAGAGGGATCGCAAATGGATGCTCTGAACGCAGAATTTGAGAACGCTGGCTATGTACCTTGGAGACATAGTACTGCAAAGTCAAACGCCAAAAGGCTTCGCCTCATATGGCAAGCACTGGATCACTATGCAGTAAAGAATGTTGAGAAGAGGCCAGCAATAGGTGGTGCATTAACTCGTGCACAGAACCCCTCGCAAGGTACAAAGCGCACGCAGTCAACTTCAACACCACCACGAAGTCGCGGACCAAGACCGACTCAGGTGCGATCCGAGCCCCAAAAACTCGTGGAGGCACGCTCTACTCCTGGGGAATCAGGGCGAAAAAAGAAGAAGTCGAATCCGTTAAGTGCATCTGCAGCCGCGGGGAGCTTAGGTTCAGGGCTCACAACAATGCAAGCTACTCAGCTTAAACAGGACGCACCCATGGTAGAGCATGAGAGATTTAACCTCATCTAGAAGGAGTTTTGGGCTGTTCACGAACCTTGCTTTCTCTTTGGGATGGAGACTTTCCCAGTAAACATAGATCAGTGCCATATCGCGCGTGATGAGTACATTATTCGGACTTTGCAAAGAGATATCGTTGATGCTGTGAAGAAGGAGCTAGTGCAAATCATAGATGTGAGGCAGCGTCAGAAGGTGTACCTAACACTTGTGGACAAGCACCTGAACTTGTTGAATTCGAAGCCCAGAAAATGGAAAGACATAGAGAAGGGCAAGTTCATGATCATAAACGGCCAACACAGCATCTCAGCCTCGAAGGAACTCCAGGTTGCAGGCTGCAGTGAAGAGCGGAAATCGAAACTGCAAACATGGGATGCCTACATTGTGTGGACTTTGGATACGGCAAAGTTGACAACGATTTCCAAGTTCTACAATTGCACAAACCATTTGAACCACGCGCAACCGACGTGGGGAAACCAAATAATCAGCTGTAGAAACATTTGGATTTCATGCGAACGGCCTAGCGACGACGAAAACGAAGGCGCAACGCGGGGAAATGGTGCAGTTCATTGTACCAAGAGCTATGAGGTACGGCGCTCTATCCTCTAAGTATCTTCGAGTCGAAGATGCTGGGCTAGAAGTGGAACTTCTGTTTCAATTAAATGATGAACGGGTAACCCTCTCATAAAAATTCATATAGTCCTGTAATTGCCAATTTAACTAGTCGTGTACATGTCGTACACGAGTTTGTGTAAACGGTAATCTATGTTTTCTGACAGAAATTTCTCGTCTATTCATTGTGCAGAAATTCACAGGGTTGATAGTAAAACGTTTTCAGAATATCAATCCAGAGAATGAAGGGGTGCAGATTCGAGGGCCAGCAGATCTGAAAAACGAGTTACAAATTATCACCTTGCCGGATGATATTTTTTCCCACTGGCAACGGTTCTTAACGATGCACGCTGACGGTGATCTAATTGACCCCTTCACTTTGAAGCCCTACAGAGCTCCAAAGACATTCAATCGCGCCAAATCAGCACTGAAGAAAGAGTTCTTCAGACACTTTGGTCGTTTCACTGATAACGACTTCAAGGCTTTTGCAATCCACTTGCTTGGTGAGACGCCAAACCGCAGAGTTGCGTACCCGAAACTGTCCGTGGCAAGGCCGAGGTTGTTGATAGTGGACAACATGACAGCAACAGATTGGGTGGACCGCCGTAAGCGGAAGAAAGTTATTCTTCAGGATTTGATGGCAGTGAGGCCATCCCTGAAATTCTTTAATACAGACGGGGATGTCGTCGACAAGACGTGGAAAGACTGGAAGGCTTGCCATAAATTTACGTCAGGAACTTGGGATTTTTTGCTCTCTCATCCCCCTGCAGACTACTTCAAGCGGAGGCTCCAAAATGATGCGTGGACAAAGACAACCCTGGACCTTGCGGAGAAATTCCCACAAGTACTCCATATGCTGACTCAGTTCGTCAAGCTCAAGTATAAATTGAAGGAACCTTCTGGAGGGGTGATGGTGAGAGGAGTTGAAATTGCGGCCAAGGCACTGGTGACAAGCACGAGCTATCACTACCACAGTCGAGTTGTAAACCTGACCGTCTTGGACGGAAGGCAGGTGCCGAGGTCCAAGCCAACGGATACAGCAGCTGCCCTTGATCCATTTCTGGATTTCCTAGCTGCAAAACTGGAGCCAAAGATGTCAGAGGCAAACGTGTGGCTCTTTATTTTGGACGGCCCTGAGGATTTGAAAGCCGCAAAGAAATTCGCGGCTGCCAAGATGAAGGACTACGACGTTGTGTCTTCGAGATATCTCCCATCGAAGGCAGAGAGGATCAACAATATCTCCAACAGATCCGCGGAGAAGGCTCCCGATGTGCCGCTTCTCTTTCTCTTCAAGAAAGGGAATGTCTTCGCTACCACAGCCCGCGCTTACGTTAGAACGCGCTACAGCGTTCCTAGTGACGTGCTGTACTATTCCGAGTTCAGGTGGAACACGGAGGCGAAATGGCGGATCAGTGTCTCTGAACTCCGCATGGAGTTTTATCTGCAAATCCTCCAGGACTTTGCAAAGCCAGAAGACAACGTTTTGGGAATTTACTGTGGCACGAAGTTTCTTTTGGCTTCCAAGGTACGTCACTAGTAGGCTATACTCAAAGATATCTTCGAGTCGAAGATATCTCCAACATTTGACTTCTCTTTGAATCATGTTCATGGACATTGTATTTTACTTTGTTTGTAGGCACAATTCTTTGACACCATCTTCGAGTCGAAGATGGTGAAGGCTCCTCTATCTCATGTGCGTGATGAGTATTGGTAGAAATACTTCTAATCAATTTCTTGTTTGCGCACAGATGTTCGAAGCATACTTCTACGGATTTGTAGACCGTGGTGATGATAAAGGCTTGCGCAAGATAGCATATCTTGTTGATAAGATGGATGCAAATGATTATATGTTTGCGAACTCTCTGTATTCGCTAACATACGAGCGTCCAGCAAGTCGGGGTCCTGTCATAGTGAACTCAAACTCTCCACCGACTCCAACGACAGATTTAGTCTCGCCGCCTAATTCCACTGGTCCGGTGATCCGTGAACGCGAGAATTTGGGCCCCCAAACCACTGACGACCCTGGAGTATAGGGGATAGATGAATTTGGAACAAATATTTTCCAAATTCATGGTTGGATGGTGGCTCCTGCTGTACGCGCTGCACCTCCTCCCACTGAATTGGGAGGAGAGCCTGTTCCTGCAGCTCGTGTAGAGCTCCCCCCTCCCGACGGGGTAGTAGAGGATATCGAGTCCGATACGGAGTGGGAGATCCAGCAACGAGAACGTGCTGTGCAGGGTGACAAGATGCGCGCGATGCAGCCGACCCCGCGTGCCCTCTCTCCTGAGATCATGGATGAAGATCTCCTTGTCGTTGAGGAGACACAAGCGAAGCCTTGGGGTCCTGAAAATCCAAATGATCTCATAATTTTGGATGGTCCGAACTCGCCCGGAGATCATCGACGCGATTCAGATGACGATTACGAGTCTGACAGGCCATTCAAGGCGGTGGAACTCAAGCCTGTGATTGCACCTTCAGGAGTGACCGTCAAGGTGGAGAAAGGCTGGTGGGTGAAAGACGAGGAGAGACGCAAGCAACGGCGGGCTCGAGAAATCCAGAGGAAGAATGAGACGGCCGCGCTTAAGAAGGAGCAGGAGGAGAAGGACAGGCAGCTCGCGGAAGCCATCGCGGCTTCGTAGGCTGCCCAGAGGGAGCTGAAGGAAGTGCAGGCAAACTCAGACGTCAGATTCTCTGAGCTGAACACCCAGATCAACAGACTCATGGCAATGGTGCAGTCGCAGAACTCAACTCCTGCGTAGAGTGCGCAGACTGCACCTTCCCAGACTGTTGATTTTCAAGCTGCAGCTCCGACCGTTGCTGCTCCTGTGCTACAGCAAGTGCAGCATGTTGTCTCCCATCCTCGACTCGAAGATACTGAGGATGTAGTTTCGCTGGCGCATGTGGATCTCGTCTCGTCCACTCCAGCCTCTGCAATGCCCGCTGTGTCTGCGTCGTCAGACCAGTTGGCGTTCGACGAGCATCAGACCGAGCCTCACAGGGTTGTAGAAGTGAATTCTGTGAAGGGGGGCGATCTTCGAGTCGAAGATGTCCCCATGAAGGAAGCTGGGAGGACCGACGCGGCTGTGGAAGATGCACCTAACTCTGGTGCAGAAGGTGAGGCAATGGAGTGTCAAACATCTCAGCAAGCGTTAGATGATCCCGACAAAGAGATGGTCGACTACGGCGAGGGGATGTAGGAGGAAGAGGAAGAGGAAGAAACGGAGGACGAGAATCTCGCCGTGGAGACATTTGTAGAGGGCGCAGTGCAAACGCCAAGGGAGAGTCCCGCTCAAGTACAATCATCGGATCCATACAAATATGATTGACACAAATCATGTGTTTGTTGGTGGTCGTCGTCGAGTGGTATTTGCCTGAGCGACTGTGTGCATGCGATAGTAGTGGACTCTCATTTGCATTGATGCGGCTTGACAGGACGGCGTGTCTAATTCTTAACCGCTCGGTGTGGACGGCGATCCCGTCTGCGACTGGGATGTGTGTGGAGTAGTGTAGCATAGTTGTGAATGTAGAAACCGTCGGTTCTGGATGAACAACAATTTTGAATGTACCCTCTAATCTATGTAAATAAATTATACGGAATTCAATATACAAAATGCCTCTGCTCTAATTGTATTGTTATTCTCCATGTTTTTTATCAGCTCGCAAAAAACAAAAGCGTGTGCCGTCCGCTGCCTTCGAAAGCAAGTCCTAACGGGAGCCCACAGTCAATTAGAGGAATGCAATGCATGACCCCACTGTCTGGCTCCCCAACCTCTGCGTTCAACCAGGTAACTCTTTTCTCTGTTGTCTTGCAATGATCAGGTAGAGTGCGGGGAGCGGAGAGAGAGCGTGCCGAGGGAGGTCCCCCGTGTAGTACCCGGGGCGCGGAGGAAGTGGATGAACATTGTCTTTGACCTCAACGGAATACTGTGCCAATGCGCCCTGACAGCGTATGCCGAAAAAATGAAGACGTACAGGGTCGAAGACAATGTTCTCTGCCACAGAGTGCCCACTATCATCGGACCCAAAGCGGTCTTCGCGCGCCAGAATGTGGTGGAGTTCCTCCGAGAGGTCTCCAAGTTCGCGGATAGGATTCTGGTATGGACCTCGATGTACAGGTCCAACGCAGAACCTATCGCAGCGCACCTTTTCAGCCAGTGCAAGGCCCCTTTCGATGTCTTAGCACAGGAGCAGTGCAGGAAGATAGAGTTGTCCAAGGGGAATTTCCTCTCGCGCGCAGGAAAATATAGCCTCTTTAAGGATCTTTCCGAACAGCTTTTCTCTAATCCTAGTGGGGACACATCATTCGGGCCGGACAATACCCTCCTCATTGACGATACTCCTGAAAAGAGCCTCTGCAATGAGAGGGGGAATGCCATTTTCCTGGACAAATGGAGCCACGGGCAGCGGAGGGACAACTTCCTCTTGGAGAAGTTGTTGCCCTGGCTCCATCGTCTGGATATGGAGTGTCGCCGAGGGGGCATGCGGGAATTCGTCGAGGCCAATCGCATTGGGTCGAAACCGCTGGAAGCCTCGGATTACCATGTCAAGAACATGTTGGAGGGGATGAGGAACTCCGCCAATAACCTTGGCCATCGTTACGACCTCCGTGGACTAGGCATAGTTGTAGAGCCAGCCAGGCGTAGCACCCGCGTAACTCACTCTTAGTGGCTAGGCACTTCATGAACGCTGTAAATTTGTACATGGTACATTATTTTGTATATAAAAATTTGACTTCCAAACCTGATATTCTCTCTGCGATTGTTGATGCATGTTCTAGTTTTTTGTACATTGTCTTTTCAAGCGAAGCATCCTCTTCTCTTCTGGCAGGTTCTTGGGAAGACGCTTGCAGGACAAAAACTAACGAGGAGTCTTCTCTCCGGATCCGAGAAGTCCGTCTCACATGCCTCCGATTCCGTGGGGGGGAGCTGCGGGACGATCCCGGTCTCCAAACCATTCATGATGCGCTCCGCCGCGGACGCCGCGTCTGCGGCGATCGACTTCTCCAAGGGCGACATCGAGGACGGCGTCGTTGATAGTCCCCCGAGTCGGGGGCCCCCGCGGACGCCCATCTGCTCACCGTCGCCCCTAAAGCGGACGTTTTCGGGTCGAGAACACTCGTTCTCCCCATCTCCGCGGACGGAGGTGGGCACAAACCGGAAATTGGACCTTACCATCGTGGAGGCTGCCCCCGATCCTCGAGGCGAAGATGGGGATGTGAAGACCGCCCCGGAACATGTCGTCGACGTAAGTGGTCCGAATTTGCGCGTCGCTCTGCAGTCGAAGACCGAACGTTTGGAATCGTCCCCAGCAAAGCAGCATCCTCGACTCGAAGATAACGATTCCAGGCCCGCGTTCTCTGTTGGGGTGAAGAGAACTTCTTCCGCCGACATTCTTTTTCGTCAAAGAGTTATTAGAGATCATCGACGATCCTGGGACTCGAAGTCCATTGGATCGGGTCGTGCGTACATAAACAATGTCAATACGTCGGTGCCGAAGCCGCCTCGTGGGTCCAAGTCTCTCTCAAACTTGGAGGTTCATCCGAGAAACCGGAAGCCGAAGCGAAAGGAGAGTGGGTCGCACAGCCTCTGCTCATGCGGTGGAGGTGGTTCTGAAAGTGGAATTCACTATCCCTCTCGACGCGAGGATATCTTCCGGGCGCTCGCTAAACTCAAAGAGATGGAAAGCTCGAAGCCAAAGTGTACAGCCAATACTAATAGTGAGGCGACAGCCCTTAAACCCTAAAATCATTCGTTTGTGAGGTCTTCAATATTTAGGCATTGCACACCATATTCAGAAAGAAGTGAGTTCCATGTACAGTGAACTTCTTCATTTCTAAGCTTACACACGCGAAACAAAGTAGTAGGTACTTCATTACCTCTAGGTGCCACTGTGAGTAACTAGGGGCACTCTTTTTTGGACTTAAAGTTTTGGCCACATAAATTGTACGGAATGTAAATTCAATTGCTCTTCCATATATGCATCTTTCACTTAGCAATTCGTTTCTTTCACTATCAATGTAATTCCTCTTACTTCTATGATGTCATAAGTGGGAACATGTTCAATGCACTCCACGATCTCTCTCGTACCTCAAGCTTCTTGTATCTTTGATTTCAACAACTATGGATCTCATGGATCTTTGCATTTACTTCTTCAAAGTCTCATTTTGACCATTTTGTCTCATTTTAACGAATAAGGCCTTATAATACATATCTAACATTCTATTTTCATCCATTATTTGACGATTTCATCCACTATTTAAAAAAAATTGAAGTTTATTGGCAATTTCATCCAAAATTTTACTGTTTTTTTCCTATAGGCTTGGTGCTAGGCCAAAAAAATTGGTGCAATTTTGCACCAAATCGCCAGAAACCCCCCCCCCCCTACAATATATCTTGCCATTGCTTTGTACAATTCATAGCACCACCTCGTAACTTAAAGAAAGAATCCTTTGGCAAAAAAATTGTACCATCATTCTCAAAGGTACAAAATTAGTCACAGTGCAAGGTTGAAACATTGAAATCTAATTAAAATGTATTTTTTTTAGTAGCAATGCTACTCAATGAAATTTTTTAATTATTTTTGTACCCAATTGTACTATTTAAAAGAAGCCTCAGCATAATCATCTATTTAGTTGTAGAACACAAACTTAAACTTTGTCATACCTCAAATCTTAAAACCTTTGGTGTGTGCATTGGAAGAGTAGGCTACTTTTATACTATAAGAGACCTGTATTTTAGGTGATGAGCCTAAATTTTTACACACGGTATTTAGTTGACATTCCATGTAACAATCCATGTTTTTATATCAACATTCATGCTATGTTAAACACTTTTGTTGATATAAAAACATGGTTTGTTACATGGGATGTCCACTAAAATTTGTCTATAAAAATTTGGGCTTGTCTTCTAAATTATAGGTTTCTTATACTATAATTTGTATAGTTTTTTTAGTTTATGGTCAATTTCGTTAAAATGGCGGTACTCCAATAAAATGGCATCACATTCCATTAAAATGGCACATTTTCTTCTTCTACCACTAAGCCTCTATGTCAAAATGGTACACAAAATATGTCAAAATGGCACTTGAAATTTGTCAAAGTGGCACACGAAATATGTCAAAATGGCACTGGAATTTGTTGAAATGGCACTTGGAATACCGCCATTTTAATGAAATTGACCATGTTTTTTTTTTCGGGGGGGGGGGGGGTGAATTTATTTCTACCAAGTAGAAAGGAGTTTGTGTAGATGAATTTGAAGTTTGAGTTTTTTTAAACAAAATATTTTCTAGAATTTTAAAAAGAATCCAATTCTGAAAACAAAATATAGAATTCGGTTATATTATTTCATCATTTTCTAGTCTTTAGAATTTTATTAAAAATGTATTTCTAATCGATAGTTTTGAATTATATATATACGAATGTAAACAATTCTATACCACCATGAAAGTTCATTTGAAAGTTTTATCTACAAATCTTAAAAATGATATTTTCCCAAAAGATGGCCTTCCCGAACTAATTAAGAATATCACACTTTCACCACCGACTCTATTATTTCCTATATTGTTTTAACAACTCCATATTATCTACATATGATATCTTTCAAAAAGAAGATTGCTTATCTAATGTGAGGATATTGCATAGGTTTAGGGTGCTAAAAGCTCATCAATCTTCTATATCAATACATCTACCTTTTGTACAAATGCAATGGTAACCTTGCTTTTGCAATTGCAACCAATGGATGTTGCATTGCCACTGTTACTCCTAGCCTTGCCTCCTCCAATTTCAACTCCTTTGTCTCCCATTCAAATGCATGCAACAAGCTTGCCACTTGAAAGTGCATTGATGTAGATGCCAAACCCATCCCAGGACATAGCCGCCTTCCGGACCCAAATGGCAACAATTCAAAATGTTGACCCAAAAATTGCGTTGCCTCATTCTCTCCTCCTTCAAGAAACCTATCTGGATTAAACTCCAAAGGCTTTTTCCAATTGCTACTATTGTGTCCTATGGCCCACGCATTCACAAACAAGCGTGTTTGTGCAGGGATGTCATAGCCAAAAGCTTGGGTTGCAACCTTGCTTTGGTGTGGGATGAGTATTGCAACAGGAGGATGCAAGCGGAGTGTCTCTTTGATAATGGCATGGAGGTACTTGAGGTGAGGGAGATCAGATTCTTGTACAGTGCGGTTCAAGCCAACTATGCGGTCAAGCTCTGAGATCAACTTTGTTGATATTGTTGGATTGTGAAGAACCTCCGCCATAACCCACTCAATTGTGAGTGTTGTTGTCTCCACCTCTGCTGATAACAAATCCTAGCAATCAAGGATTTTAACATACAAATTCAATCATCTCACTCATGTATATAACTTCAAGCAATTCTCTTATTAAAGAGCATATGTTTTCAAGCAATTGTAGGCATAGGGATTATCTCACAACATCTTACAAATTATCTACATGAATTCAAAATTGTAAGTTTAGGAATTAGGATTTGGATATAGTAACTCAATCATTACATTAATTCTTATGATTTCATGCAGCAATGGGTTCTCAAAATAAGTTTAAGAAGGCAATATGTATTCAACATTAGAATGAAAGGATCTAAAAGAAGGAGACAAACTATTGGATATGAATCTTTGAAAGTCTAACATCCTCTAAATTACAAATAAGATGAAAATGAAGCTCCACTATTTAGAACGTGAAAATAAGTTAGTCATTATAAATCATACAAATCCATTTTTTCTTAATTTGAAATTTATAAGCTACTTCATGATTTACAATTTTCACCTTGGAAGGACTTATTTAAAAATGTGAATGCACTACATTGCAGTATTAGGGAAATGTTTTTATCAACAATTGAAAGATGATTTGAATGCAACTAATAAAATATGTATCAACTTTGAAATAAAATAATATATGAAAAAGTTATGAATATTCAAAGTTTGACTTAAGTATCTATGTGTCAAAGCTTGACTTTAAGCTCTACCAAATAGAGTCATCACTTCAAAAGCCTTTACTTATAAGTCTAAATTTAGAGCCCAAGATATAAAGTCTTAAGTTTAAACTTTTGGAATTACTTACATAAATGACCGATTTGATGTTTTGCTCAGTAACTTCATTCTCTGGGAAGTCCAATTGCTCCAAAAAAATGTCAAGGAGTGTTTTCTTTCCTTCTTTAAAAGGCTTCTTCCTTTGATCGTCCTTGTACTCATCGATCATTTTCTTGTAGAACTTGTCCATGTCAGCTCGAAGCTTCCAGAAGTGCTTGTTCAACCCTTGAGGGTCAAACCACTTTGGGACATTGAAGAAGTCTCCAATGAAAACAGCAGTCAAATACTTAGCCTCTCCTTTTACAATCTCCACAAATTCCTAAATCCAAATCCAAACAATTGTATGAATATTAGCCAAATGACAAATATAGAAAATCCTTGGCTCATTCCAATAATCAAAACTTTTAGAACATTTAGCTCATAGAATAGAATTTGTATCCAAGAGACATCAAAATGATCCAAAAGAAAGATAATTATATTTCTACCAAACTATTTAACAACCTTCAACGTTCTACTATCAATGGCTATGAAAGTTAATATTGTGATTAAAGGCACTTTCCAAGTTTCTATAGACTACCATTGAACAGATATTGACTTCAAGGAGGAGCTTGAGGGCAAGGTGAAAATAGCTGCAATCTTACCAATTTTTTAAATCAAATCAAATCAAATTTAAGAAAAACAAAATAGAAATCACTACCTGAACCATTTTAATGCCATCGTCTTGTTCTTCTACACTCAAAAATCGTTTGTTGAAGATCATACGAGACAAGACATTTGTGGTCACATATTCCACATGTGCATTTACACGACAAGGGCCATTCTCGTTGGCTATTTTGTGGAGTGTGAACGCCATTTCTTCTGTTCTTATATTTTGAGAGGATTCTAACTGCTTTGTCGACATGAGCTCTGAGACAAGGATTTTCCGCAAGTGTCGTATTGGAGTTGTGATGTCATGAAACACCATATCTGGATTATTTAGAGTGAATTGAATTAGTAACGATTGTCAACTTTGTTGAGTTGGTAAGATTTTGTATGCCAAAATTTTGTACAATTCATTTACACAAAAGCTTTAGAAGAAATCTTACACTAATAATGAAATTTTATAATTAAAACACAAACTACAAACTCTAGCTCCAATGTCAATATGAATGCTACTTATCAACTATTCAATTTTATAGTAGTAATCATAATGACTTATGGTGTACTAAAATTCAAAAATACCGAACTAATATCATTATATCCAAACGTCAATCTAAACACTATTTGTTGCCTAAATGAAAATTAAAGTGAGTTAGGTAATTGGTTAAGTAGTACTTAATGTAAAATAAGTCTAATTATCATAATCAATATATCTAAATTTCTACTTCAAGTCACACCATGACAATTACCAAAGCCACGGAATTCCATCAAGTTTGTCAAATTGATACTAATAAAGATGTATACCAACCAAACCAAGTCACAAATTCCACACTTTGTGGTACATTCCAAAGTTAGGTCTGGAAAAAATTGTATTAGCTACTTACAAATGAGCTAATCCACTTTCCAAAATAGCTAATTTATAATTTGATAAGGCTAATTTATTGATTGACAATTCCAAAAACTCATTAAGTTCAGTAAAATTTCATGAAATGAAAGAAACCAATGTAACTTAGCCTATGATAGGCACAATTCTAGACATGCCTATTGTAGTCCCAAATTTTTCTGTGGTGTACATGTGTCTTATAAAATGTACCACACAAAAAGAAGTGGGACTGCATTACCCTTGCCTAGAGTTGTGCTTGTCATAGGCTGAGTTACCACTGCAAAAATTTGCAAAACCTCAGATTTGTGGCTGGTTTGCCCCCAATTTCTGCTTCAAGGGACTCTCAATCTAGCACCGCCAGCAATTCCCTGTTACATTTTCGGGATCGACTTCAATGATGAAATAGGACATCGACAAGGTTCTTCCTTTCAAACCAGGAATTAGGGTTTCGACCTCCGATTTCAGGCTCTCTTCTGCTCTAACCAGGAATTATGAATCATTCAACGATTTCGCAAACTTCTGGTTTTGCTTTATACCTTGTTTTCGCAATTCCTGATTTCGTTATACAAATTGAGGTGTCTGGGAAAGGGAATGCACACCTCCAGGAAGAATGATTTCGGCAGCGTGGGTCGTGGGTCGGGAGCAGAAGTTGGCATCCTGGACCTTGAGAAACTCTTTGGCCGCCTCTGGCGTGCTCGCCACGATGCAGAGCCGCTGCCCCAGCCACACGGACATGACCGGACCATACTGCGAAGCCAACTCCGCCAAGCTGCGGTGCGGATGAGTGCCCAGCAAATGCAGCGACCCCACGATGGGCAGCGCTCGAGGACCTGGCGGCAAGTTCAAATACTTGCTCCACTGCCGTCTCCATAGCAGTATGCTTCCGTAGATCACCAGCAACGCCACTGCCACACCCTGCACAGATTCTTTCACAGGAGAGTCAATGTCGTTCAAATCGTCAATGTCATTCATCCGGCGTGGTCCTGTGCCCAGAAATTGTGACACAAAGCTCTATAAACGAGGTCAGATGTGGGTTTGCGTTTCAAGCCGCGCGGTCTGAAAAGGCCTAAGTCGTGGAATACGCCAATTTCCTGCGCAAATTTAACAATTACGACATTCATGTACTCACAGCTTTTAGAAAGTCCGACTGGTATTGTTTTCTAAGTTTCAGGATGCGCGTCCTGCCAAGTGGCGAAGTCTATCGTTAATTCAGCCAGTTTATCGAAATTGAGGGAGATTATGCATCTCTGACTCTTGGGTTCCCCTGCTCCCAGTGCAATATCATTTGGAAATTCTTGACTATCCTCTTACGGGAAACTACAGATAATCTTCCTGTGCCTCAGATCTTAGGACTCTATTTTACAGGTTTGTAGCAAATCGAGGAGAAGATCTTCCCCAAACTACTAGCTGTTGACAACTTTTTGGAATGTAATTCTATAATTACAAACCAGCTTCGACACCCCTCCGTTGTCACGTGACTCCCAACATAGTGGAATAGATGTCCTCAAGACCTTTAGCAAAGAAATCTAGGTTCTTTTTTGTGCGCAATCTTGAGTTCATAAATCCACAAAGCTGCAAGAGTAAAGAGAGTGCTGAACACCTCTCATACTCTTCGCGCTGCATTCTCTCTACACAATCATACACATGCTCAGTGAACGACGAATGATTATCTTCCTTTACAATTTCCCTCAAAGTCCATATGGAGCCGGACATAGGTTGGGATTGTAATTCTGAAATTACGAACCAGACACCACTACTTTACATGATTCGTGAAGGGCAACACCGTAGACAAGGATTTACGAGATTCTTTTCGTGCACAATCTGGAGGACCAAACGCTGCAAGAATCTGGACAAGAATCGCACAGCACTAAGCCTTCTCTCCACACCAGAAGTCAAACTTTGGAGTTCTTCTGGGGTGACAGCTACAGTTATGGAGAAGCCAAGGTGGAATGCCACAACTACTAGAAAATGTTTAATGGACAGAAGAGTCTCCAGGCGTACGTAATCTAGTTTCAAAATACAACCAAACTTTCGTTTACGGTAGGAACTCAGGGTGAGCAAGTTCTCACAACTGCTACGAAATGGTTCTGTGCGCACTTGCTGACACACTACCGTGGCTTTCAAATGAAATTTCTGAGGAGGACATAATGCAATGTTTGCTGAGGTACCTGTGTGCCAGTGGTCAAACCCCCACCGGTACCCACTACCACCAAGATCGAATTTGGGGTCCAACCCACGATGCAAATCTTCAACACTCGCGGTTTGAAAATAAGAAATTCAATTCAAACAGGGTGGCTGTTGCCATGAATCCTCAAAAATTCAGTCTCAAATACAGACAATGAAGCATTTCGCAGATGCACACAAAATCGAAGTAGACACAGTTGAACAGAGTTGTAGCATCAGTAGAGAAGTGACGAGAGGCTCCGCTACCCACATCACTCTAAAGCCTGAAACCGATACAAATGTGAACTACCGAATGGTTCGAGTCTCCAGCCAGGCGTTTCAATCGGAATTTGGTACCGACACAAATGAGATCATGCAAGTACGAACTGCCTCGTCAGCAAAGCCAAGTGTGCGTTAACTAAGACATTATTTTCCGAAGAATCGTGCAAGTGCACCTTCATTACAGCATCATTTTCCCAATAAACTTGCATACATTCACCGACTGAGGATGCTTATGAATTTTGAGCTCGGTTTGGCAATTGATCAAACAGATTGAATTGCATAAGGATTGGACAGGATTAGTACGAAGTCGAAGGAAGTTAGAAGAGCGTCGAAATTACCCAGATTATAGTCAGAGCAGAGGAAGCCATGGTCGCTTCCTTGTTGAAGTTGAGGATTTGAGCTCCGCTTCAGACTGGCAAATTGGTTCTTCAGACAAGCCATCTTTATTAGTTTGAGGAACCGTACAAAACATCTTGGGATATGTGGTAGGATGAAGCATTGGGTGACCAATTGACTGGGTTGAGTGGTTGCTACTTGTCAGGGATGGTTTATTCATATTTTATTCTTGTTTGAGTGGCTCAAGTAGGCCAAGTCCCTGGATGCGAGACGTTATGCGAGACGTAATGAGCATTTCACGTGGGCTAGGCCCCAACTATTCCCTATTGCCAGGGATTCTTTAGAATTATCTGATGTAACGTACACGACGGCTAACTTATGGGCAGTCTGAAGCGCCAAAGAGGTTTAGTAGGGCACTTGAGAGGTCCAGGGATATGGAATACTAAATGCACCCCAACCTCCTCCTTGGACGTCGAGTTCGTCCTGGTACAGGTCGTCTTCAACGTATAGTTCGTCAACGGAAACCTATGGCTCTGCGATGAAAACCTATGGGACGTGGATGAAAACCGATTGGACAGTGACGCAAACGTCTAGCACCTTCCAATAGTGGTTTTGACGCGAAAGATGGTTTTCGTCGACGTGCTTCAAATTGGAAGGACTTCCTGGAGCGTGACGTTGTACCACCCATGAATCAGAAAGGGATTTTTGGGCAGTACCTAAAATTATAGGTGTGGTCCAAACCTAATTCCAAACCAGAAAAAGGCCGATGTTCGATGGGTTTACGTCCCATTGCTTTATGTTGCTACAGGCGGACAAAGTCTGAGTTAAGAAGAGAAGAGATTGACGTCGATGTCGTCGGGAATTCAATTCAATTGCAGGAACTATGACGATCGGTGGCTTCAAAACTTACCCTATTTGAGATTTCGAATGTCAAATCGGGGATTTTATGATGCTTAGCCATTCATATGGGGATTTCAAAATGTTCAAACTCAGAAGCACCAATCCACTCAGTCACTTCACACAAAATTTATTCCCTGTAGATAGTACTTCTTACCAATTGGTCATCTACACAATTAGCTTGGCATCACAGCACATACAGAGGCCCACGGATGTTCCAAAATGGAATTTAGCAATAAATCCACTTCAATTTCACATGCAATTGCAAACCTTTTTTTATTGCTGATTACAATAGCACATCAACACAACTATGTGTCTCCAGACGGGAAAGACCTATTGCTACAGCTTCACTTGAAGACGACTACACTACCAATTGGAAAAGTTGCAGTGTACATGCCATATGAAAGGGGGTTCATCTCCAAAAAGCTAGCCCAACTGACAAAACTCTATTGGCAACCTCTGCTCCTATACCCTATTGGCAACAACTCCGTATAAGCCTTACCGGACCACTCTACTCTACTACTCTATAGGTGAATACAGTAAGCTAGCTAAAAACACCTCATCTGGCCCAATTATTTAAAGGCCAAACGACTCCAAATCTTGCAGAACCAACCACCATTGTGTGCCATCATTTTACAATAGTGAATACTACAAAAGATGAATTGAGAAAACATGAATGGAACATGATTCATGATTCATATCAAGTGTGCGACACACCTCTCACAAGTCAAGAACAAATTAGGTGAACGAGCGAGTTTATCCTCACAAGTCCTATGAAGACATTAGTATGTTACGGTACCACTAGGCTAGTGTTCCAATTGCCATAATATCTTCAGGGTAAAGGCCGAGTCAGTAAGACAAACTCATTGCAATTTCAACTTCAACAAATTTATTAAAATTTCAACCAATTGGAATTCATGTCTACAATTGTGCGAACCTAGCATCCGCAATTCCCCAAACCTGCCTCTACCAAACAAAAACTGTACCCTCACTCCAATCTCCGTTCAACAAGCGCAAAAAACACTAGCCTCCGTAAACACCAAGACTCTAACGGGGTCAACAAAAAATTCATCTCCAATCGGCTGGCCCAACTAACAAAACTCAACCCTCTGATTCCAAACCCTATTGGTAAATACTCCATATAAGCCTCACCGGACCTCTACTACTATGTTGGTGAGTACTAACTGAGAACCTAATTAATAGTCCAATCTTACACATTACTAATCGGATGACATAGCCCCAACCTCATCTGCCTCACAATTCTAATAACCAATCGGTGAGGAAAGCTCGAACCCTAAGTGTTTGCGGTTTAGCTATTCTTCGAGCTGGTCCCTATTGGGGATGCAGGTCTTCTACTCTTTGAAGAGACGCCGTATGGAATCAGGAGGAGCGAGCACCCAGGTGTCCATTGTAAGGGCATCTGGTACACGAGACGCGTGGCTCCTTGCGTTCTTGCCTCTTCATTGGCCTTCTCACATTCTTCTGATAGAGCCTGCCAATTGGAACGCTCTCGCTTCAGTGTCCCTTCCCTGTCCCGATTCAGAAATGACTCCATGGCTTCCTTCCGATTGGCACCTTTATCAACAATGAAGTTGTGATGTGCCCCTTGCAAAAACTACATCAAAAACATCAATTCCAATAGGTGCATTCTCTTGCAGCAATTGTAGTTCAGTTTTGCGTAGATTTCTCCATCTTGCAACATTCGGGCACCTAATCGGGGATCTATTACAATTTTGAAAAATTGGCACCACTTCGCCAAGGCTTTACAGAAGATGGTTGTCCAAAAGCATACTGGATCTCGGTGTCCCTTGTGCTCCCTCCAGAAGTCCGTATACAAAATGACACAAGTGGCTAAAGTGTTCCACCGTCCCGGAATGACGGGCTAGTTGTACCATACGGTGTCCAATTGGCCATCAATCCGCCATTTGTACTTGCACTCGTATGGGCACTAATTCACATTCTCTGCCACTCGAGGAGTTACTTCACCAAAGTCCAACCGTAGATTCGCTTCATCCGAGATCAAGGCTTCAATTGCCTTACTCAATGGTATTTGCTCATGGCTGTAATCCTTCCCGATCCACAACAATGCCTCCCACAGCAGCATATCCAATCAGTCACTCACTCTACCAAAGAGATTCTCCCACTTCCCAAGAAATTGCTCATTTGACACACCTGTAATTGCTGCAGAACTCCATGTATCTAAACCATGCGGCATACCTACAATTGCCTCCGGTGCTACTTGCCAAGTATATTTGTTCTTGAAATTGGCATGTGTGTGTATCTTAAACGGCAGTAATTGGAAAAAAAATTTGGCTCCCACCATGCGCTCCAATCGAACCTTAACATCTCCATACGTATGGAAGTATTTATTGGGATGCACATCGGTGAATCGGGTCCGAGTCAATCTGCCTTGGCAATCCTTCACCATCTATATTATCCATCCCACCAATTGGAAGTCATGCTGAAATTGGACCAGTACACTCTTCCAATCCGCAATGGGACACTCCTCCCAATTCTGTGCTAGCCATGCAGCCACAGCTTGCCTCCAATCAACGCAGTTCAGTTGTCGCACATGATCTCCATACCGTAACGCTAATCGGGAATGTGCCCCTTGTACCTCCTCCATTTGACGATAATAACGTAACAATCGGACCCCCAAATCTCCAATCACCCAATACGTTGCTACATAATCTTCCAATATGAGGTCACCACGTACAATGATCTCCACCAATAGATCTTCCCAATTCAAGTTCTGAGCAAACTGCCAAAGCATTTGAAATTCACCAACAAAGATACACTGCTGGAGCACGAGATCTGCAATTAGAAAAAACACCTGCCGATCAAATGCGTAAGCATATTCCATAGTATGGGCAGGAAGAATGTAGTATGACAAATCCAGTACGCCGTCTACAAATAATCCCCATATTGGGTCTTCTACTCTATTGGTATTGGCATTTGAAACCATAGGCTCCTTTCGTTTTTGAGAAGTAAAACGCTTGTTGGGCGGCTCATGATCCTCTTCAGTAGTTGACTCCCCAACCTTCTTTCTTTTTCGATAGGGCAAGTTCCTGAAAAGCAGCACTTCATCCAATTCATCATCTGATTGCACAACATCCTTTCATTTCCAGGTATACAACAAGGGTTGCCCTAGCGGCTCATCATCTGTTCTTGCCCGATCGGTCATCTGCTTCGTCAACAACTCATGATCTGTTTGTAACGCTTCTAGATGACTCGTAAGTTGCTCCACCGTTCGCTTCTGGGTTTCTTCTGCCAATGCTCTTGCAACAAGTTTCGTTTTGTAGTATGAAACCGAAGTTCTCTGCTTCTCCATCTCCGTCTTCAACTTGCCCACTTCAACCTCGAGTAATTCCTTCTGTTCTTGAAGAGCCCTGGTACAATCTTGGTGCTCTTGAAGAACCGTGAGTTGTTCCTTCAGAACCGTGTGCTCCTCCTTGACAACCGTGTGCTCCTCCTTCAAAATCGTATGCTGCTCCTTCAAAACCCTATAGTCGGAAAATATAGTTGGTTGTGCTGCCAACATCTCCAATTGAATTGCTTCTTGGCTCTTTCTTCGATAGTACTCTGGTTGCCTCAACTTTGGAGTCGGCAAGTTATGTACCAATTGCGATGGCCCCTCCCCTACCTCAATCTTCACCTTCGCTCTACCAATTGGATTGACACCATCCAAAGATCCCCCTCCAACTGCCTCAATGGTTTCCTTTGAAAGGTCAATTGGTTCAGCCACATCCAAAAGCTTGGTCATATAGTACCCTCCCAAAAAAGGCTTCGCTGAATTGGCCTTCAGATCTTCAACCAATTGGTGAAGCCTACTCGTAACCCATTTCTCCCAATTTACAGCAACTCCATGCTTAAACACGGCTCCTGCTGCCACCAGAGTTCCCATTTCTACCAAGTGGAGATCCATGTCTAAGAACAACCAACGCTATACAAATTCTACCACTTCCCTCCACTCCCTGGTTAACTGGTTTTTGAAAAATCTAATGGGAAGACCCTGCTGTTCCTGAGGTGGTATAGCTACTGCCTGGATTGAGAAACACATAGCAATAGGATAGTCCTCCTGCTTCAAATCGTTGCACAAAACACCATGATTAGGCAATTTCAATGCCTGGCCCACTAACTCTGGGGTCAATTCAAATCGCTTCCCCTGCACACTCCCCACACGCTTCGCTGATTGGTAACTTTACACAAATTCTACCACCTTCTCATTTTGCATTGGGTCGGTGACGAAACTTGCCAAGAGAAAACCTAAGATGTTTGATGACTTCATTGTAGGTACATACTCCGGCTTACGGAAGAACTCACATCCGTTATCTAGACATGGCTAAGGTAGCGACTCAACAATCGGGCTCCTTGTGCCCACCGCTTCTTTTTTCGCCGAACCGGATGCCCCTCCTTCAACTTTTGGTTTCTTGAGTGGTCGGGTTGCGTCGTCCATCGGAGCCGGCACCTCCCTAAGGAACTGCACCTCATCGTCCGAATCCCCCACCGATTGCGCATGCGACATTGCTCCCACGTTTTTTTTGTCACCCCCTCCACGCACAAGCCTTCGGAAAATTACAAGCGACTGTTCTTACAACGTCAGCAACGAACTACTGCAATTTGCCTTCTCCAAATTATTGCAATCTCAGAGTGATCGCTCCTCAAAATGCAACGAACTCTCTAAACCGCGTACAAGCGACTGCAATCTTACAGCAATTGGTACTACAATCTGAGCTCCTCTCCTAAACTTCATCTTCTCCAATTGGCATGACACCATGCTGTGGCGGCTACTCTCCTGTCACCGAGCAATCCATGTCACATATTGTGGGGGCTAGAACGACACACAATGGCTTTTCTTACATCATGGTCCCTCCCAATTGATATTATCGCATAGTCTTTTCATAATGGGCCTCATCATTACTCATTCCGCAATTGAAAGCAATTGAAAGCATCATGGATGTAAGCCCAATCATTTCCCAATTGATATCAATGGTTTTGCAAATGTTCTTCTCATACACTGCTTCAAAAATGTACAAAAAATGTACATTTGAGAGGTGGGTGATTTAAGTGTTTCATGCCATTTCAACTTAAATTGATTAAATACTTAAAAAGTGACTACATAAAAAGTCTCTTTTTTGCAAAGGTAGGTACAAAAATAGTTCATAGAATTTATTTTTAAAAGAGAATTTGAAATTGGCTCTCTAGAGTATAATATATACATACATACAAACTTTGAATCATCCCATTTTAATTAATGAGTCAAAAGGTATGAGGTTCTTTGGTTTGCAAGTAGTTATAAATCTTCTACTCTAATATAAACTTTAAAGTTAATTTAGATAATATTGACACAAATTTTCAAGATCTTCTAAAATAATCAAAAAATCATCCCTAGTAGGATGTCTACTACAACTTTACTACCATTTCTATTGGCGTTTTTCAATTTCATAATTAAATACTAAGCAATTTAGTGTTTTCAATCATTCTCTACTCCTTTCTACTAACTATTTTTTTCCTATATGCTATACAATTCCAAACGATCTAAATTTTTTTTAGCATATACCTTTTTTTTTTGAAAAATGAATCTAAATAGACACTATCATTTTGTACATTGCTTCATGCACAGATGACCTCTTTAAGTACAACTGCCCAATTGTGTACAGTGCCCTTCAAAGGATTTTTGTCTTTTTAAATGCTCACATCTTGCAATGTAGACACTGAAAATTGATTAAAAAATTTCCCTATGGCACTATTGGTCCATGCATGTCTTTTTTTGTTGATTGAAGTTGGTTTCCATCAATTTGTTATTTGTAGCATGATTTCAGTAATCTTTCTAAATTGAGCCACTTCTAGTTCAAAGACAAAATACAAGTATATTCCACTTGGACCATATCTTTAAACATCAACCAATAAGTGAGTTGTGCCAACAACATGCTCTAAAAGGGTTCTATTACACCCATTAAGCTCTTCTAAGTACACTTGCCATGCTTGAAGAAACAATTGAACCTATAAGTTTACAATATTCCAAGTACTAAACTTCATTTGTTTGAAGAAATAATATGCCAAATTAACAAACAAGGCCCCTATAAAGCATCTTTCTCTATAGATACAACTTTAGAGTATATGTAGAATATGAAGTATATACCACCTATATATAAACTTTTGGTTTTCCTCATAGCCAAATAAACAAAATGTCTTCTAAATAAATTGACACCATCCATATGCATTAACCTTTAAATGAACAAAGTGCATTTTTAGCAATATATAAATTTTGGGTAGATATGCGTGACTAGAGTCTTTTATGTTTTCAATCCAAACTTTAATGGGAGGTGCAGATGGGAAATGTCTTTAAGCCCTTAAAAAAATTCTTTTTTTAGAAAAAATTTAAAATTGATTTTTTGGATACATTCATATATTTAACTTTGAATCATTCCATTTTTATAAACAAGTCAAAAATTATGAAGAGTTGTAGTTTGCACATTCATATGATTGGATTCACTACTCTAAAATAAACTTTGAAGTCCTTTAGTTAATTCAATTTTCAATATTTTTGAAAAAAACAAAAACATTAGATACATTGTTTATTACAACAATTAAACCAATTGGATTGGCAATTTTCAATTTCATAATTAAATTCTAAACAATTTGTTTTTTTGAATCATTCTCTACTTTTTCTTCACTTACCATTTTCTTCCTATATGTTGTACAATTCCAAATGATTTGTAAATTTTCATGTATGTCACCGATTTGCCTCAAAGAATGAATCCAAAAAAGCACCACCATTTTGAACAATTTCTCATATAAATATGAACTTATCACATGTAGTTTCTTGGTTTTCTGTAGGGCCAAAAAAAGGATTTTGGTCAATTCAAACACTAATATCTTGTAATCTACATAATAGAAGATTCTAAAATATTTTCCCCATCTTTTCAAACTAGCATACTAAAAGATCCTATAGTCACATGTAATCATAAAAAATTTAAAAAAAATTTGGTACTTATAATAGAATGGCAATTTTAGAATGTTTTTGGTGAAAATTGAGTTATTTGTAAAGTCCCCCCCACTTTGAGCATGACTTTTTTGGAAGTTGAGAAGGCAACTATAGTTGAAGAGTCAAACTTTTTTGCAAGATACTTTTTTGATGGAAAAATAAGTTTCATACCCACTTTTATTTCAACTTTTTTAACTCAACCAGCTTTTTCACAAAACTCATGGGTTTTAACCCCTGTTTAGTGTACTTTACGAATAACTCAAATGTAGTCAAGAAACTTTAGGAATTAAATCAAACACCAAATCATTTAAAAGATGATCAAAGTTGTACAAGTAGAATAACTTCAAGAGAATTGATTTCCTTGAGATGCCAATTTCATCAAATATTAGCTCCTCAACAATAGTAGCAATGCACTTAGATGGTTAGTTTTTGAGCCTCCTAACATAATGCAGGCAAGTTTGATTTTGATAAATATACGAATCATTAGACTTCATGAACATGTGCTCTTTATTTTTATAATTTTCTTTTCATTTAATTTTTTGCAGGGGGTTTAGCAATAAGGATTCTTATATAAAATCCAAAGAAGCATTGTGTTGATTTGAGATTGCATACATTCCTACAAATAATAATAGAGCAACAAGTCCATCATGCGTGTGTACATGTATTTTTGCATTTTTTGATTTCAATGTGGGAGTGGGAAAAATTCCATATTAGCTAGAGTCTATTTTGAGAAATGAAAATGTAATGAATAAAGTACTTAGTGTCATGTATAACAAATTGAATTTAAGAATTGTATAATCCACGAGTATTTTATGAAAAAGGTGTTGAAGTAAAAAGCTCAAGTTATTTGGTTTAATAATTATAGATTACTTTGTCCAAAATTGAATTGTTTTTTATTTTAAAAGTATGAAAGAATTGGTGATTTGCTGGCGCTATTGGTCCATGCATGTCCTTTTTTTTTAAAGGACAAGAACATCAAAAGCACATTTATATTCTAAACATCTCTTTGCACCAACATTAAAAATCATAGACTCCAAAAGATTACATTTATTTATTTTATCAAAGCCAATATGGTTTATCACCCCATCATAAAAGCTTTTGTGAATTATATATAGCCAAAGAACGAGGTAGAAAAGGCAATAGTTATTAGTAACCTAATCACAAAAAGTTTAGTTTGCTTTTTCCACCTTTTGGCTTCCATCGCAAGGGAATTTGTCCCTAGCCTAATATTATCTTCTATGTAATATTGAATTATCATTATACTAATTCTACATAAGTTTTATATATGTCTAAATCATAGAGACTTTCAATAACAAATTTAACAATGTTGTTATCAAATTATAGATACCTATCGAAGTGTTTTAATTATAATCACCTTTGCTGGTTGGAGCATGTTTGTGTACACATATACTCACATTTTACATTCATTCACTAATAATACAGTAATAATGAAAAAACATATTGTGCAAATTACATTTCCTTAAATATTTTTTCCTACTTCTCATCATGATTGTGGATGCTCAAATGATAAATTGAAGTTTGTAGACACATTCAAGAAAGGATCTTGAAAATGTGCAAATACTCATCCTCAGTAGTAAAGCTCCTACTAGTTATAATTGACATCGCCTACATCCGTTGTCTTATCTACAAGCTTATCTACCATGAGTGCACTATATAAAGGGATGAAGATTAATTTTTAGTACCTCTCCAAAGGTATGTTATGTGTGTAATAATTTTGAAAATTGGGTGATTGCAAGAAACACTTGTCCTATTTTTTGTCCCCTTGACCTCCAACAGGTAGTTTTTTGCTCATAACTTTTGCATAGTTTTCCCTATCAACTTGAAATTTGAAATGAAGGTGCATAAAATAGTTTTATATGTTGTGTAATTTTTTCAATTTAAAAAAAATTATTTTACTATTTTTAAACTGCCCCCGATTGGCTGTCTACCTTGGCCATTTTGGGGGGTTTTAGTCCTATTTTTGGCCCAAAAATGAAAATTTTGAGCTGAAAATTGGCATGCTTAGATATATAGTATAGTTACAAAATCCCTAAAAAGGATTTTTGAAAATATTAAACTATCCAACTTCCACATGTCGTCAAAGTGGATGACTTTGTGCAAGTGTAGAGAATAGAATTTATTTTTTCCAAAGATGAAATTTGTTGGAAAAGAAAGAACTTTACTTAAAGAAAAAAAATCTTTTTTATTTTTATTTTTTGAATTTTTTTACTATTTTTACCAAATTAGTGAAAAAAGAGCTATTTTCATTGTATTTTCCATTGTCTATAACATTTAGAGAAAAAATTTCTTAGGTCTGAATTTCAAGAGACATAATATTCACATTGCTCTTCAAATTATCCATATTTTTTTCAATTTAAAAAAAAATTATTTCAAAGGGTCACAGGACTCACAGGACTCATTGGTTTTGAGCCATTTTGAGCCAAAACCAGTAAGTGTTTCTTGCAATGACCCAATTACACTAGAGAAATGCAAAAAATCAAAAAAGTCCTTGGAGCTTTGAAAGTTTGTTTATAAAAGGGTGATTGCAAGAAACACTTGTCCTATTTTTTGTCCCCTTGACCTCCAATAGGTAGTTTTTTACTCATAACTTTTGCATCTTTTGACCTATCAACTTGAAATTTGGAATGAAGGTGCAAACAAAAGTTTTATATGTTGTGTAGTTTTTTCAATTCTTTTAAAATTAGTTTATTATTTTTAAACTGCCCCCGATTGGTTGTCTACCTTGGCCATTTTGGGGGTTTTTAGTCCTATTTTTGACCCAAAAATGCAAATTTTGAGCTGAAAATTGGCATGCAAGGACCTCAACTAAAGTTACACAAGACCTTAAAGAGATTTTTTTGAAAATACTATATTGTTCAACCTCCACATGTCATCAAAGTGGCTGACTTTGCGCAAGTGTAGAGAATAGAATTTATTTTTTCCAAAGATGAAATTTGTTGTAAAAGAAAGACCTTTACTTGAAAAGAAAATGGATTTTTAATTTTCATTTTTTGAATTTTTTTACTATTTTTACCAAATTAGTGAAAAAAGAGCTATTTTCATTGTCTTTTCCATTGTCTATAACATTTAGAGAAAAAATTTCTTAGGTCTGAATTTCAAGAGACATAATATTCTCATTGCTCTTCAAATTATCCATATTTTTTTCAATTTAAAATTTTTTTATTTCAAAGGATCATAGGACTCACAGGACTCATTGATTTTGAGCCATTTTGAGCCAAAACCGGTAAGTGTTTCTTGCAACGACCCAAAAAAAGTATGGCTTCCTAACTTTTAGAAATTGAAGGTGTAGTTGTGTCTTGTTCAACATTGGATTCAATTGATGAATTGTTGTCATGTTTAAAGATACTTCTAGTGAGTTTCTACCCATTTCAATGGAAAGAAAGTATAACCTTAAAAAATTTTAGGCGTAACCCACTACCAGATTAGGTGCTCCATTGAATTCAGGTGAATTTTTTTCAATTGAGCTAATAAATTGTTTAAGTTCAAAATCTTAACTTCTTCAATTGCATACTTGTATTGCTGTTGTAAATTATACCTTAAATGAAAATTTTACTTTATTTTGATTATGACTTTCAAATCAAATTCTATGACAATTCAAAGAAACGATTACATATCCTATTTATTGTCACATATTACACAAAGGATACTTTTTTGCATGGTTTTTGGCTATAATTTTCTTTTTAAACCTTCAACAATCCGAAATTTGTCTAAAAGGTATATAAATTAATTATATGCATTAAAATTTATCTATATTTATCAAAAACATGATTGTTCACTTTAAACTACCTCCAATTGAATATTAGCATGTTATAAACCCTAAACCATATTAGAGGTTTAGTGTTCTACTTCATAACCAAAATATAGATTTCAAGTTAAAGCTGGAAATATAAAGTCATCTATAAAGATATCGTATGTTGACCAAAGAGTTTTCAATTTTTAGGACATAATATTCTATATATATCAAAAGTGCACTACCTTTGTATAAATAGTAGGATTAAGGACTTTTTCTCATATGAAGATGTAATTGGCTTGATAAGATATCCCTTTAGATTTGAAATAATTATGAAAATTAAATGAAATTCTTCTATTTTAAAAAACTAGAATACAGACATCTATTGTAATGAAAATCTTTAACTCTCTATTTGGAGGATAATATTTAGAAAACTTTCTTGGGCCTCAATTTCTATGAATGCAATATTTTTATTTCATTGATTTTCAATATATTCTTGATTGAACAAAAAACATTCAAATATATATTTTTTCAATATAACAAATAAGTACAACAAATATTAGTAGTGATTCTTGTGATTTCCTCCAAAAGGCATTGAAGTTTATAAACAATGTACCTCTCTAAATTTTTTGATAATAAAATAATGTAGAAAATAATGTAGAAAAAATAATGTAGAAAATATTAATAAATTTAAAATATACGCAACTTTGTTATTTACCACTTCTTAAAAACACATTATTCATGGTGAAGTAATCCAGTATGTCTTTGTATTCCAATTGGATAGGTACTATAGATCCGTAAGAGTCCAAAGCTTTGGCCATTTTCAATTGGGATAGTGTTAGAGAAGTAGGTGCTAATCGGGATACATGATCAGTATTGGCATGGGCTTCGCCAAGAATCAGAAGAATAGGGAAAGGGAATTTTGGCAACAGCATTACGGACTGGTAAACAATAGTAGTGAACTTCATTAATGATGAGTCGGCCAATACCCACAATTGGATCTACAAATTTCACGCAACTAATTCTCTACATCCAAATCACATAGTTCCTACTTCCAATTTGCAACCCATACCACAAACGGAGCATATTTGAACACTCAACAAATTCATACATGGTTACTCATATTCCTGTTCAATTGGGACACATACTCATATGGCTATTCCAATTCGTGGGGTCAAATAAAAGAAGGGAGAAGCTACAATGGGAAGGAGTTCCATCTACGCTCCCCACAACTGAACTCTCAACCTCAGAATGATGAAAGACCTATATGCCGCCTGAAAACTGTAACCACCAATTGCCTAAACATCCTTTTGCAAATACCCAACTACCTTACCCAATAGGCAAGTACCATACATAACCCCGCGAGCTACTACGCTCTCAGTAACTGAGGATTTCCTAGAAAGACAAAATGTATTCATATGTCCGCCATCCTTTGCGTTGGCGCCCCCTTTTGCCCTCTCATCCGCTTCCATCACCTCGCTGAACTTTTTTCCATTCATCGACTATGCCGCATCGGTTTGCGTGGTCTAGCACAATGTTTCTGCGAAAGTCGTATAGAAACTGCAATTGGCACATTAGTTCCAGAACTTGCACGACTCTCGTTGAACAATAGTTCAATTTCACATACAACATCATGTCCTGGTACTCTGCCCCACCCTCAATGACCAAATCAAATTTTGAACACCAATTGGCAAGGGCTGCACAAAAAATAGCCACTCTGAAACACACGGGGTCTAAGTGGGCTTTGTGGGTTTCGTAGAAGGCATAAGGTAGGTACACCCAAAAGCGCCCTGTTCCTAAAAGCACCATCTACAGTGCACATACATTTCCGAAATCAGTCATGTTCACAGACTGTAGATGGCGCTTTCAAAAACAGACTTTGACTGTTAATAACTTTTACATACGGTATCCAAATCTTGCGTTCTTTGGTGCGTTGGAACATGCTTTCATTTGCCAACAAGACTACATAAAAATTTGAACTAATTAATAGCAGGAACTAGGCTCAGTATAAATAAGTGGCGCTTTTGGGTGTACCTACCTTAATATGACGCAGAGCAAGTCCGGGAGCTCGAAAGATCAAATGGAATCTTTGGCCAATTGTAGTAGACTGCATCAATGGACTTTGCATCTTTGAACCACATCCATCGCCGATTGCATAATCTGTAGAAATGGGGATGTTTGGAAACCTCCTCCGGCGGTTTTGATGACCATCGGTAGGAGTTTATGGCGTAGTACTCGTGTAGAGAACGGTGCTAAGGAGGTGCAGGTGATTGCCCATAGTTTTTTGCAATCTACCACAGTGCTTCCCATTTTGGATATGGGAAATCCACATCCCAATTGGAAACAACTCAACAAGTTGCCGAAATGGCCAAGGTACAAATCGTTAGCCGTTGCCCATACAACTTCCAGTGAAACAGATCCACCAGGAAGACCACCGCCTACACACCAATTGGACACAACAGTGAGGACCCTGTAGTACACACCAATTGGACACACTACTAAGTACTGACCATTCAATAAGACACAACAAGCAGACCACGAATCAGAAACAATGCCACCTGCACAGAACACCAATTGGACACTAGAGAGGATCAAGGAGGACACATCAATTGGACACACTACTGTAGTGACAACCCAATGAAACAAAGACAATCGACGACAAACCAAGAAGGTTTACGGTATTGTCTTGGTGGGAATAACCCTAAACCATCATACATTTCTAAAAAAGGGCAATAGAGAAGACAATAGTTGTAACAAAAGGAACACTTGAAATTGTTTTATTTGAAACATGCAAGGCAATGGATCTACAATTTGTGCGTGCCTCCAAATCATCCTTCAAGTCTGCTTCAGCCGCTGCCTCAATCTGTTTTTTGGAGTCTTTCAAGATTCCAAATAGTTCAGGTTTGTGATTTCTAGAATTTTGCAGGTCATCCCGTAGCTTCTCACATTTCTCCTTATATTTGTTGTGGCTACGGAACATGGCCCTTGAATAAGCCTTCTCTTCCCTCAATTGTGTGGATAGCGTCGTCTGCTCCAAAATCCTTTTGGCTTTGCACTGTGCCAACTCGGTTTCTGCCTTCACCAATTGGGCTGTCAGTTCAGCCGTGGCATCCTCGGCCTTGGACAAATCGGATTTGGACTGTGCCAACTCTGTCTCCGTCTTTAGCAATTGGTCTTTCAATCTTGCTTCCATGGACTGGGCAGCAGTCGCAGCTAAGATAGTATGAACATGCAATTAGGTGAGACCCTCCTGAAGCTCTTCTAGTCGTTTGGACAATGCGGAATTGTACTTTTTAGCAGCCTACAGCTTCTCGTCAACATCAACAATGCAAACAGTACTATCAGGCGGTGGCACCTTCGGCCCTACTTGGTAATCTATAACTATCAACAGGTAGTGAGCACTGCAGAGCGGAT
The DNA here is from genome assembly GCA_947034885.2 of Thuidium tamariscinum. Classification (NCBI taxonomy): domain Eukaryota; kingdom Viridiplantae; phylum Streptophyta; class Bryopsida; order Hypnales; family Thuidiaceae; genus Thuidium; species Thuidium tamariscinum. Next base: position 17,524,109 of record OX344758.2, read on the forward strand.
GGGTAGAGCGATATACCTCATCGCCACTTTGGAACCACAAAATGTCTTCCTTCATCCATTGGGAAACATGTCGGGCCCAATGTGGGCACTTCATTCCCACCCTTGGAATGAAGCAATCACAACCAGGCTCTTGTTTTCAAAACTACTCCTACGCGTGTCTAAGCGTCAAACCCACTGTGCCTTCCAAGCAATGGATCTTTTGCTATTCTAATTATCCTAACGCATGAGTTGGTTATTCCTAACTATCCTAGGTGTGTATTTGTTTCGTTCTCTTGTCCTACTTCTAATTACTTCCTTATATTATGTGTTTCGTTCTCTTGTCCTATTTCTAATTACTTCCTTACGTTATGTGTTTCGTTCTCTTGTCCTACTTCTAATTGCTTCCCTCGGCCCAATCTAGGGGGTTATTCTTCCTATTTTACCCCCATGTGTTGCCTTTGGTTGACTCTACTCTATGCTTGGCATTTTCTATCCCATCTCTACGTATTTGCCCTTGTGTTGATTTACTCTATGTATTTGTATTCTTCTATGTTTTGGTATTTGACCTACTCTATGTATTTGTCTTCGCTTTATTCTACCCTACGTATTTGTCTTGGTTTTAGCCTAATCTACGTCTTGGTATTTGACCTACTCTACGTATTTGTCTTCGCTTTATTCTACTCTACATATTTGTCTTGGTTTTAGTCTAATCTACGTCTTCTTCTACTCTATGTATTCTTCTACTCTACATATTTGTATTCGTCTACTCTATGTAATTCACTCTATGTTTGTGTATTCATTATTTTACTTCTCTTTATGGTTGTCTTCCTATTCATGGTTGCTAATCGCCGGACCTTAATCTCACTTGAGATGTTAACCTTTTCCTACTAACTAATTCCCTATTGCATCAATTAATTTAAATCAAAGGAAGGTTTAGAGGCCCACCTCCGTTTCCGTGTGTCCCCCGTGTCCGGTCCTCTTCACTCCACGCCACGTCCATCATTGCCATTTCTTGGCCCCGGCTCTTTTAATTATCCCCTTCCGGGTGTTTCTTACAAATAGGTCTTTTTCGCAAGCTACCTCCTCACCCTACTAGTGTTTACTATTTCCTAGCTCAACTAATCTCTAGACTATCCCCTAAACCAACTAATTTCTAGACTATCCCCTGAACCAACTAATTTCTAGACTATCCCCTAATCCAACTAATTTCTAGACTAACCCCTAAACCAACTAATTTCTAGACTATCCCCTAATCCAACTAATTTCTACTAATTTTTTGCCCAAGGACCCCTGAAGGCCCCTGGACCCCCCAAACCCCCTGGACCCCCGAACCCCAAGCGGATCGGTTGTTGGCCCGGCTGCGGACCCTGCTGCGGTACCCGGTTGACTGGCTGGCTGGGCTCCAGCGCTGGAGTTTGAAAACAAACTTTGGATTTTCGGTTTCCAAGTAAAACTAGGAGCTTCTTAAACAAAACAAGCTAATGTGGCCCAAGGGTTTTAACCCAATGGATATTGGATGCTAAATGTTGACTTAGTGCCAACCGTGTTGGACACTAAACGTTGATTCTAACTCAAGGAGAAGGTTATTTGACACCCCGCTAAGACTTAGGGGGTTCAAAGCTTCGCTGTGAGAGTGGGGCGTTTTGACACGTGGCTAAGACTTTTAGTTTCTAAAGATGGTGGGGGTTCATAGCTTCGCCGTTCCCTATGGGACTAGATTGACCCCGTGACCAAGAGAAGAGGGAGAAGAGGGTGAACACACAATTTATCAAATGCTATAGTCAAAGCTTCACCGTCCCCTATGGTACTAGATTAACCCCGTGACCAAAAGAAGAGGGAGAAGAGAGTGAACACAAGATGCAACATACTCTCGAAGTCACCTCCCTAGTAGCCTCTCGGTTCCTCCCAAGTTCTCTCCCACAACACCTCTCAATAGTGGCACAATACAAGAGTGAACCAAAATTAAATTGCATAAAATTCCACCAACTTGGGGGGGTCTCAAGTCCCCAAGTACAAACCACACTTACCAAGGGTGTAAAAACCCCAAAAGACCATCAAAGGCTCCCTTGGCATCAAAAGCCAAAGGAATTCTGGCATAACCCGGGCCCAATAGTCCTCTTCCCTTAAATGGGTAGGAGTGAGAAAAGAGAGAGGATGAGAGGAGAATGCCGCCCCTTTTATACTCAAAAGGGAGCAACCCCCCCTTAATCTACTAAGAATAACTAGATGAGGGAATTTAGGAGGTCCGTACATATTTACCCATCCCAAATCTAACTATCCACCTAAAATCTACACAATTTGAATTGAGAAATTCAAATCTTACCTAACCTTACAAGAACTTGCAAAACCACCTGAGTTACCTTCCCCAAAATTTACAAGTTCTCACATGGGAGAAGTTCCCATGTATTCCCACCTACTTAATTTGAAATTACTTACACCAAGCACTTGGAGCCACCTCCACTAACTTTTTGAGGTGGTACTTGCTCCCACATGTGCCCAAAGTTCCCCACGCATTCCCTACACGTTCCCCACGTCCATTGGGGCCCAAACTCCCCAAAAAAGCATTGGGGGGCTTTAAACCCCAATTTCTCCTCCATGTGCTGTCCCCAAAAGGCTAACTTTTGGAGTTTAGCTCCGAATGGCAAACGGATTGCGCCATTGGGTCCGGAAGGCCATAATTAGTCTATGGAAAACCCCTTTCTCCTTACACTATGTCCCAATTCTCAAAGAATCTTGGTGTAAGCTGGGGTCAAAGTTGGGATAAATTCCCAACTTTTGGAGTTTGGCAATTTTGGACCCCAAACCTTCACCAATCTCTTAAGTAGATAGAAGGGGTAGGAATATACCCAAGATAGGCTTCGTTCCGATGTCGTATGGCCCCGGTACGCCGGTCAACTACAGCTTCCGTCATTTAAATTGTCAATTGGGGAGGAATGTCGTCGATTCGGGATCTTCTAACTATCGATTTGTCTTGAAACTTGGGGAAGCGCTCCGTTGGTGTGAGACCGCCTTGCTGGATTTTTAGTGGGATTTTACCGCACTTTGGGATATTCTTTCGAATTCCCACCCAAAGTCCACCGCGGTTGACCGTTTGGGAAAATATCTAAACAATGTTGGAAAATTCCCAAACTTTAGTGCGGACCACCCATGGGATCCCCCCACTTGGATGCAAATCTGCATCCCCACTGCGTACTCCTAGAATTAGGAAATCGCCCGGTACCTGCATTCCAAGGTTAGTATTCTGCCCGTATTCTCTTCGATGCTATGGGGAGTGGGGGATTCCCTCTAGATTCCCCCATGAGGACTTCCTAGCCTAGACAGGGCCTTTTTAGGCTTCTTACCCTAATCTTGCACATCACTATCAGTTTGGCGTCTATTTAGCTAAGACAAGGCCCGTTTTGGATGTAAACTATCCAAAATCCCACCTAACGACCAAATGACATATTGGTATGTGTAATGCCAATACCGGTTTAATGCCCTTTTGTGGGTTTTATAAGCCTAATTATGCCTTAGTTTATGTAGGAATTCGAAAAAAGAACCCGTGAGTCCCCGGTGACGAATCGGGGACTCACACCCAAGCGAACTGCTTGCCTCTCATAATGCCAAGGACTGCTTGCACAATCGGGGTATCCACGAATTCTGCATCCGCTGTAGTAGCCCATAGTCGCTGTTGGACAAAATCAACAATGTCCTTACATTGGTGGCGCAATTGGGACTTCCTCCAACCTTTGCCCACAACCTCCGCCGATGACCCGCCTTCAAAACATTCCACCACATATAATTGGTACTCCTTCAAATTCTTAGTACACACCCGATGGACATTTTGGTCTGGATCGCGCGTGGTTTGGGATAGACGTGAATCAATCAACTTCAAACTCGCGGCAACATACTCCTCTAAGATTCTCACTGCTGATCCTTCCACCAATCCACGATAGTGAACTGGAGAAAAGTTGTTCACGAACTGGATGACTCTATCGACATTCACCAAGGGCAAAGTCATGTGACCGTCTACATAGTCCTACAAACCTGCCATATCCAATTGGGCCCTCTAATGTGGGTCGACCAAGAATAGCGCGGAAGAATTTTTCTTTGGTAGACCATGGAAAGGATCCATACCTCACGCACACGAACAGGACTTGGGTTCCATAGCTTGTGCAAAGTTGAACGCACCAGACTTCACAAAGGCTTCCCAATCAGCCAACACTCTCAAAGTATAAGATAGAAGTTTCTGATAAGCATTGTTTGTGATGCTTAACAGAGACCAGCCATGGCCGAGTGCCAATTGTGCATTGTGTATGCGGCAATTGGATACTCCATGTGCATTCAGGCACTAAGGGCTCATAGGCCTTCGCAGTGTTTTTAGAGAGTGAAACCCATATGTGAAAATAATGCGTTTTCAGAGAGTGACAATTGGCGGTGTTTTCAATGATGACGAGGCTTCATACAGACACACACGGAGGACGAAATGATGAACGTCATCTGGAATTTATTTGAAGGAAAATACGGAACCTAAGGCAATCGGGACAGCTAGTGGCCCTTGCCATATCCAATTGGACTGGTTATTTTAGTGATAAAACAAAAAAGGGTCACGAGGTTTAGGATCTATGGTTTCGATTTTAGGGTCTACTCTCAACCCTAAAATCACTTAGCCCTTAAAGGACCAACTTACTTTTTCTATACAATAGTAGAATGTATATTTAGCTTCTTAACTCTTCAATTGTCATGTATTATATAAATTATGGTACATTGTTCTTTTTATATTATCATGATCAATAACATACTTTGCAATATAAGGTTTGTCATCAATGTTTTCTTGATCAAATACCATTGAATACATTTATACTATACAACTACGAAGGGCTTCCCATTCCTTAAAGGGTTAACCCCAGTACGTCATTGCAACGAACTCTGATTCCCCTGTAGAAGAATGAAAAAATGCTCATTGGCCACCCAATTTTGTATGCAAGATTTAGTCTCAATTAATCACATTCGGAACTAATTCAATGGCCACAAGTGTAACTAGTCCACTATAAGAAACCCATGTTTTTTTGGGTGTCAACAAAAACGACAGATTTGACATAGGAATGTTACGTGTGATGTTTTACCATGTCAAAACGGACATTGATTTACTTGTGTTAATTTTAACGTGCCAAAAACATGCTATGCTAATGAAAACATGACATATTAAGCCTTGAACATCAAAAAAAACATTGGTCAATGAGGGCCTCAAAGTTTGCCATGTAGTTGCCACCTAAGCGCGGGAATGCCAACATGGAAGATTTTTCATCCATTGCCCGTCGATGATGTGGCACATGACATGGCAATGACATGGCATGCCACATGGCAATGAAAAATTGGATGACGTGGCACCGAAATATGCTGAGGTGGCAGGCCATGTCATTACAATTTTGTGCTACTTAAAAATTTCAAACAGTTTTTAGAGATATCAACTTAGACATTTTAATGATTTTTGGGGTGTTAGCTTAGACATCCACAAATTTTATAAGATGATTTTTGAGATATCAACTCGAACATTGAGATGTTTTGCAATGTTAACTTAAATGTTGACATTTCTTTATAAATGCATATTGGATTGTCTTATTTGATTCAAGTGAAAAAAATGATGTCACATTTGACATCTTAGTCATTGAATGCAATGTGGAACATGGTGTCAATATGTATAGTCCCATCTCTCCACCCTAATGCACATATGAATTTTAAAATAATCACCAAGTACATATGCAATGCAAGTATAATGTCCACTAAAGCATGTCATGTCGACTAAAGCATCATATAATACACTGTACACTGCATACAAAATTCCATACATCACTTACAATATTCCATATATCATATACAATACATTATATACATACCATATACCATACTTAATACTCCATACAATTTATACATTACAATATACACCATATTTCACCTCAAAAGGCATTTGCCTTTGAATATGTAAGGAGGAAAATTGAAGTTCTTTACACATGTTCGAGGGTGGAAGGTAAGACAAACCATATGGGACATTGTGTTAAAATGCAAAAATTGGGGTAACAAGTGCATTTTTAGACCAGATTTAGGCATAGTAGAGCAACTTTTTTCAAAATACTTTCAACTAAGAAAAGTTGGTAATATAAGCTAAGTTTTATCTCCAAAAATTTGTTTTAAATTTCAAGTCTTTAACTAAAAGTTATAGGCAAATTTAAGAGGCTGATTAGAAGGGGCAGTTTCTTTGGCATTTTTTTTACATTTTCATTGACATAAAATCTAACATCCTTTCAAAACTAGTGATGTTGTAGAAGACATGGCATTCCTTGTTACAATGTTGTACATGATGTCTCAATGGACATGTTCATATTGTTCACAACATTCAAACAAAAGCATTTGTGTTAGAATTTTATCTCTACATTCTAAAAGACATATCTTTTTAATAAATATGAATTTCAACCTACAATTTTGAGCTTCATTTAATAATAATTATAAATTTCTAGTGCCAAAAACTTTCATCTCAAATAACAAGTGGTATGTATTTTAGAAAAGATTGAAAATTGAATTGAAATGGCATGTTTTTTAACTCCAATAGTTATAGAGATCACATTTAGATGACTATTGCATCAACAATTAAGGAAAATAAACTTTCAATATGAAGTTACATTTTAGAATGTTTTGTTGAATTTTTAAACATTTTTATCTTATATAATATAGGGATGAAGAAGTTATTTTTAGCTTTACAAGTATCTTTTTTACTTGAAAAATTTGTAATTAATTATTGTAAACAAGAAAAAATGTGAATAATTCTAAACATAAACTTTCAAAGTAGTAAAATCTCTTTATATTTTTTTCAAGCATTTAAATGTACTCCTTAGTTATGTATAAGTATATATATGTATCTATATATAAATAGATTTTACAACTTTGAAATTTTATGTTTAGAATTATCAATATTTTTATTTGTTCAATGTAATTAGTTATAAAGTTTTGGAATAAAAGAATACACTATAGAATTAAAAATAACTATCACACTCATAAATTACTAAGTTAGATAAAAAAAACTGTCATAAACAAGCTTTATCAATTGCCAAATAATTATGAAAAAAGAGAACAATGTGAACTTTTTTATTCTTATTGAAGATTTATGTAGTCCTAAGAAGTAGCACTCTCTCTTATATTTTGCATACACCTACAATAATGACTTATTTAAAAGGGAACTATTTACCTTGCAAAATTCATGAAAAGACATAGTATTTTTTAAATTAAAGATAAATGTTGGTGATTAATTAATTGCATCATATTGGTAATTATAATTTTTTTGGTGGGCATTTTAAAATATAATATGTTACTTATCCCCTAAAAGACCATTTCCCTTTGAGGGACAAATGGAATTTTGGGTAGGTACCTACAAGTTCAAATTTTATCCTAATTTCTTTTTTTTAAATTTGAAGATAGAAATATTTATTGTCTTCATGGAAATATAATTTTTTCAATTGATGCCTAGGAATAAAATTTATATCCAAAATCGCTCAAAATAAGGGAGATCAAGCAACAAAACAAATTTCGAAAATTTGAATTTAAGGAAAAATAACTTGTAGGATTCAATTTCAAATGCAATTTTTACTATTTAAAAAAAAATTGACACATGGTTTATTTTTCTTGCTAGAACAATCCCACCATTGGTATTAGTGCATTTTAATTCCACCTTCAAGATATTAATCATTTAACTTTTCCTTCTGTTTCATACCTACTTCTATACAACACTTTTCTAAAGAATAAAAATTAAGTTTTTTTGTACTTTTTTTCCCCCTAGAGTCTCAACTCAATTATACATTTCAAAGATTTAAAGTTCAAAATTCTATAGTGCAAAAAAATAAAGTTAAGAAGGTTCAAAGTCAAAAAAATTAAACCTCTCAATGTGCTTAAAAACTTGTTTTTTTCACTTTAAATATAAAGATCTTGCAATCTATGTTGTTCAAAATTTTGAAATTTATTCCACATTCTCTCATACTAAAAATACTATGGTTAGATTTGTAGAAAAAATAGTTTTCAAATTTTTTACTCTTTGCTATAGAAATAGGATTTTTTTTAAATTTTTTAACAAAAAAATAAGGCCTTGGTTCCCTAGGGATTATACCTCGTTATTTTCCTATAAACCCCAATCTTTTCAAGATTACACCCCATTTTTTCCCTTAGATACTAAATTTTAAAGTATTTTTTGCATATACCATATGTACCTTGCAATGAAGTATTCTATTTAGAATATGGGCAAAATTTTATGACAAATCACCCCATTCATGAATACATTTAAAGCTTCATATGGTAATCTATAATCCTTTTTTTAGTTACTCACATTTGTATATACTATTTTATATGTACTCTTCACATAATTTATTGTATTATGTCTAACTCTACAGTTTATATAATCATGCATGTTTCACAATTTTAAAGCACCCTATGATAAATATAATTTTTTACAAATTTTACGTGTAATGAATATATTAAACCCTATATTTTATTACACATTGTTCCTATGTTTTTCAACAATGCTTCCCCCCAACTCTCCAAGCCCGTCTCCAAGTTGTAGTCAATTGTCAAATCTAAGAGAAGGAAGACATATAAAATGTTATAATTTTAGTAAGGTAAATTTCGTCAATTGTGAGACTAAAAAATATTGCAAGTCTTAATTTTTTGTAGAAAAAATCTATTCCACCTTCATTACAAAGAAAGTGTGTCTTAGTCTTATAAAAATATATCCAATTGTAACAATCAGAAAGAAATGAATGTTGGTATTTTCTAAAGGAAAAGCCAAACTCCAATAATGAAAAGATTATTTGGATCCCCTCATTCTTCTAACAGAAAAGGTCAATTGCCCTAGAAATTGCCTTAAAAAAGAAAAAAATATAGGTGTTATTGTATTCACTTGAAGAAATTAATTACTTTATGTATTGAAATTTTGAAAAAGGCATACATGATTTTAATCTTATAAACTAAAGTTATTACATATCAAAAAAATGTAGGTGTTACTAATACTCATACATAATTAATAAAAAAAAAACATGGATGTTTAGATTTGTAAAGAGACAATAATTATTGAACCTCAAATAGTGAAAAGAATATGAATTGTGTGCTTATTCATTTGAAGAGAATTTTCTATTGTAACAAACAAAGAAATTGAAATTCTCCAATCTTATATTGAAGAAAATACTTCCCTTGAATTTAAAAAATATGGGTGTTCTTATTAGTGCAAGAAAAATATGCAATTGTAATTAATAGTGCAAAAAATACAAATTGTGTTGTTATTCTTTTTTAGAGCCCTTGTATGCAATTGTAGTAAAAAAAAAATGAGAAAATGGGATTTTCTAATCTTTTAATAAGAGAAATACTCAACTACAATAATATAAAGAATATAAGTGTCTTAGATTCCCTAATGACAATATTCAATTGAAATAATATCATGAATAAATTAAAAAAATTCTTATTTTTACCAAAAACTATTGGAATTGGAATTACAAGGAAAAAAATGTTTTTATCAAGTAAAAAATATGCTCAACAAAAGGAAAGAGAAAAAATATGGATGTTCACAATACATGAAAACCTTTGTTGATGGTCATTTTATAGTCATGCTTACATCAAAGAAAACATATCTAATAGCTTGCATAAAGTTTGCTTATCCTTTTTGATGTTATGAATTGTACAGTGATTAACACTTGCTTTGATGTTACAATTGCAAACAGTAAATAACGATTTTACTAAAAGTGATGTCTTTAAAAACATCTTTATGTCTAGTATGATGTTTAAAGAAACATCCAAAGTTGTAACATAGGTTTGTCATGATTGCTGACGTGGCATACCACGTCAACATATCATGTCTACGTCACGTAATTTCCACGTCATTGGTCCACATCAGATGCCATGTCACCTAATTTTCCACACCATCTGCTCGTTTTCATCTTTTTTATCGCGGTCAGTCATTTTACCTCTGATCGAACTAATATTTTGTTAATTACTTTAATTAAGTTTGACCAACAATGATGACGTAGCTATGAATGTTTTCTTGGATGATTTTAAAAACATTTTTATGTTGACAACTATGTTTTAAACTACATTGTTTTGAATAACACAAATTTGTTGTGACAATAATTTAGCATGCTTTTTACAACGTTTAATTAAATCTTCCCTTTTTTTTAGCTTTCATTCATTGGACATCCCAATGTTCTATAAAACATATAATGTTTTTTTAAACATGTTATGCTTTTGGCCTGACACCAAAAAAACACAGGTTTCTTATAGTGGTCATAAGATTTTTGAAATCTACCAAACATGTATAATTTCTAGATAATTTCATTGCAAATTTTGCCACCCTTCTAGCCTGAAACATTTTTATGTTTTGCACTGAAATTTTTTCAATGAATTTCTATCTATATCATAACATGTTCATGATTTTATCTCTATATTGCATAAATTTAAAAATTTGTCCCAAAAGTAGATCTTGTAATTAGCAATTTACAAGACATGTAGGTCACCCTGTAACATCCAATCAGCTAAACTGAACCACCAATTGGCTACAATATGTCTGCCACATATGTAGGTAAAACATACGTTTACCTATATGTACGCAATAGTACCACCTATGGATTGAAAGATTTTAATGTTTCATCATGAGGTTCTTAAGATTGTAGATGTAAATTAATCTTTTGAACCTGAAATTTAGAATATGTATTATCAACATAGAACTAACTTCACAAAATAAAAATTAATGGTAAGAAACCCATTTTTTAGCCCTTGGGAGTTGGGAGGGTGTCAAAGTTGGTAATTGTTAAAATTTTCTCAAAACTATGCAAGTTGGGAGATTTTAAAGATCTTTTTTAAAATTAATCTTTTGACCTTGAAATTTTTCACACATATTAAAAACGTAGATTTTATTTCACGCCAAATATTTCATGGCTAAAATAAAAACTCAATCCTTGGGAGGGTATCAAAATTGGAAGTAGTAAAATGTTTTTCACCGCTACATATGTTGGTAGATTTTGAATATTTTTTTTGTAAATCTTTTGGCATTGAAATTTGACATGCATGTTATTCACTTACAAATGATGTTGTTAAAAAATTCATAGGAAAATATCAATTTTTGAGGTCTCGGATCTTTGGAAGGCTATCAAAGTTGACAGAGCTGAAATTATTTTCAGTGTGGATCCCCAAACACCATTTTCATTGGGACCCCATTGTGCAATAACTCATATGGGATATATTAACCCCTGAAATTTCTTGACTGTGTTTTTGCCAAAACCTCTCTAAAATTAGCCATTCTTAGTACAAATACCAAATTTTAGGAAAAAAATATTTTTAGAAATATGTAACCATACAATCTTGTTGTGTGTTGATTTGAGATGATGTGGGGAAAAAATTCAAAATATTCCACTATTAAGATTGCAAGATATTAGCATTTGAATTGATAAAAATTCTTTTTTGACCCTCCGAAAAATAAAGAAGCTACACTTTCCAAGGTCACATTTGTAAGAAAATTCTCCATGTTGTTGGTGCTTTTTTGGATTCATTTTTAAAGGCAAGCTATCTACATGCTTGAAAATCTTAAGGTCATTTGGAATTGTACAACATATAGGAAAAAAATAGTAAATAAAAAGAAGTAGAGAACAATTCAAAATGATACATTGTTAAGAATTTAGTTATGGAATTTAAAAAAATCAATTCCAATGGTTTTATTGTTTTAATAAACAATCTAACTCTAAGAAATAAATTTTTTTGCAAGATAAATTGAAAACTTGAGTTAAATAAAGAACTTCAAAGTTTATTTTTTAAGTAGAAAATCTATAACTACCCAAAACTAAAACTCATAACTTCCATCTCATTGATCAAAATAGAATGATTCAAAGATTTCTTCTCGTGTATAAATTTGAAAAAACAATTCCAAATTTTTGTTTATGAAAAAAGTGATTTTTGTTTATTTGCCCAGATTGCTTGATTAAAAAAAAGTTTCATATCATATAAGAATTTTTTAACCATATAGTCAAAGTTTTTGAAAAGTGCTAGGCAATAAGAATAAACCTTGTTTTCATATAGCCTGAAAACTTCAATGAAAAAAAAAAATCTATTTATAGTGAGCTACCTAAAATCACTATGTTGCTAAAACAACACAACTTCAGTTGGTCTTTAAAGGGTTAAATAAGAATTGTTAGTATTCAAAGTAGATTGTTTGAAAAAACACCCATATGTTAAATACAACATCCATATGTTTGCAACAACATCTAAAACAACATTTCAAACAATGTCTGTAAGAACATCTAAGATTTACAATGGTTAAGTTTCTTCATTGAGTTCATTCTAGTTATCCCATATCTTTTGTCTCCACAAGGGCGGACCATAGATATAAATATGACCTCTTTCATCTTCATTCTTACAAGTTTATAATAAACTAACTAGTTAATAATTAATTAATTAATAATTGAATAATTATTAATTAATAATGAACTAAATAATTATTAATTAATAAAGAACTAAATAATTATTAATTAATAAAGAACTAAATAATTATTAATTAATAAAGAACTAAATAATTATTAATTAATAAAGAACTAAATAATTATTAATTAATTGATTGATAATGAAACATTATTATTATTATTATTATTATTTAATTAATTTGCACCAATCTTGCTTGCTCCGTGGGATACACCAATTGATGTTTTAGAAAATTTCTAGGTGTCTAAGTTGATGTTGCTGAAAACAAAGCTGAAATTTTTCTAAACATCTCAGTTGACATTGCTAAAAACAATATTAAAATTTTTGTGAGGTGAACAAAATCCCATGTGGCATTATTTGCTTGCGTGGCGCTTACGTGGTTGCCAAATGGCACACTTTTGACAACTTCTTTGTCCATGTTTTCTATGATGTCGCTTTAAAAACAAGGCATGCTTTTCTAGAATTTCTTATGTTTTTAGCTTGTTGAACTTGACGGATTTCTCTAGACATGCACAGTAGACGTGTGTGATGTTTCATTCAACATAACGCATGTTCACACCCTTGTCTAAATAAACAAGGCTTTCCACTAGTGTTTGAAAGTTTTATCTACAAATGATATCTTCCTAAAAGTTGGCTTTCAACTAATTAAGAATATCACACTTTCACCAACAACTCCATTATTTCCTATATTGTTTCAACAACTCTATACTGGCTATACATGAAATCTTCTAAAAAGAAGATTGTACACCTAATGCAAGGATATTGCATAGGTTTAGGGTCTAGGGTGCTAAAAGATCATGAATCTTCTATATCTATACATCTACCCCTTGTACAAACGCAATGGTAACCTTGCTTTTGCAGTTGCGACCAATGGATGTTGCATTGCCACTGTCAATCCTGGCCTTGCCTCTTCCAATTTCAATTCCTTTGTCTCCCATTCAAATGCATGCAACAAGCTTGCCACTTGAAAGTGCATTGATATAGATGCCAAACCCATCCCAGGACATAGCCGCCTACCGGACCCAAATGGCAACAATTCAAAATGTTGACCCCCAAACTCTGATGCTACATTTTCTCCTCCTTCGAGAAATCTCTCTGGATTAAATTCTAAAGGCTTTTTCCAATTGCTACTATTGTGTCCTATGGCCCATGCATTCACAAATAACCGTGTTTCTGCAGGGATGTTATAGCCAAAAGCTTGGGTTGCAGACTTACTTTGGTGAGGGATGAGTATTGCAACAGGAGGATGCAAGCGGAGTGTCTCTTTGATAATGGCATGGAGGTACTTGAGGTGAGGGAGGTCAGATTCTTGCACAATGCGGTTCAAGCCAACTACTCGGTCAAGCTCTGAGATCAACTTTGTTGATATTGTTGGATTGTGAAGAACCTCTGCTATGGCCCATTCAATTGTAAGTGTTGTTGTCTCCACCCCTGCTGACAACAAATCCTGGCAATGAAGGAATTCAACGTACAAATTCAATCATCTCACTCATGTATATGACTTCAAGCAATTCTGTTATTAAAGAGCATATATTTCAAAGCAATCGTGGGCATAGGGATTATGTCACAACATCTTGCCAATTATCTACATGAATTCAAAACTGTAAGTTTAGGAATTAGGATTTGGATATAGTAACTCAATCATTACATTAATTCTTATGATTTCATGCAACAATGGTTGTTTTAAATAAGTTTAAGAAGGCAATATGCATTCAACATTAGAATGAAAGGATCTAAAAGAAGGAGCCAAACTATTGGATATGAATCTTTGAAAGTCTAACATCTTCCATAATTACAAATAAGACTTAAATGAAGCTCCATTGTCTGAAAGATGAAAATAAGTTGGTCATTACAAATCATACTGATCCATTTTTATAAATTTCACATTTATTATTTACTTCATGATTGACAATTTTAACCTTTGAAGGACTTATATAAAAATGTGAGTGTTTGAACAATTGAAAGTATTAGTAGCTACAATATTCAAAATAATTTAAATGTTGATTTTCTTATCAACAATTGAAACATGTTTTCATTGCAAATAATAAAAAATGTATCAACTTTGAAATAAAATATCATGAGAGAAAGTTAAGAATATTCAAAGTTTGACCTTAATATCCATATGTCAAAGCTTGACCATAAGCTCTATTTAATATAGTCATTATTTCAAAAGCCTTTACTAATAAGTCTAGGTTTAGAGCTCAAAATATAAAGTTTCAAGTTTAAACTTTTAGAATTACTTACGTAAATGACCGATCTGATGTTTTGCTCTGTAACTTCGCTCTCTGGGATGTCCAATTGCTCCAAAAAAATGTCAAGGAGTGTTTTCTTTCCTTCTTTAGAGGGCTTCTTCCTTTGATCGTCCTTGTACTCATCCAATATCTTCTTGTAGAACTTGTCCATATTAGCTCGAACCTTCCAGAAGTGCTTGTTCAACCCTTGAGGGTCAAACCACTTTGGGACATTGAAGAAGTCTCCAATGAAAATAGCACTCAAATATTTAGCTTGGTCTTTTACAATCTCTACAAATTCCTAAATCCATATCCAAACAATTGTATGAATATTAGCCAAATGACAAATATAGAAAATCCTTGGCTCATTCCAATAATCAAAACTCTTAGAACATTTAGCTCATAGAATAGAATTTGTATCCAAGAGACATCAAAATGATCCAAAAGAAAGATAATTATATTCCTACCAAACTATTAAACAATCTTCAACGTTCTACTATCAATGGCTATGAGAGTTAATATTGTGATTAAGGACACTTCCCAAGTTTCTATAGACTACCATTGAACAGACATTGATTTCAAGGAGGAACTTGAGGGCAAGGTCAAAATAACAACAATCTTACCATTTTTAAAACCCAATCAAATTTAAAATAAACAAAATAGGAGTCACTACCTGAACCATTTTAGTACCATCGTCTTGTTCTTCTACACTCAAAAATCGTTTGTTGAAGATCATACGAGACAAGACATTTGTAGTCACATATTCCACATGTGCATTCACACGACAAGGGCCATTCTCGTTGGCTATTTTGTGGAGTGTGAACGCCATTTCTTCTGTTCTTATATTTTGAGAGGATTCTAACTGCTTTGTGGACATGAGCTCTGAGACAAGGATTTTCCGCAAGTGTCGCATTGGAGTTGTAATGTCATGAAGTACCATATCTGAATTGTTCAGAGTGAATTGAATTAGTAACGATTGTCAACTTTGTTAAGTTGGTAAGATTTTGTATGCCAAAATATTGTGCAATTCAATTATCCAAAAGCTTTAGAAGAAATCTTACACTAATAATGATATTTTATAATTAAAACACAAATTACAAATTCTAACTCCAATGTCAACATGAATGCTACTTATCAACTATTCTATTTCATAGCAGTGATTATAATGACTTATGGTGTACTAAAATTCAAAAATACCCAACTTATATCATTAGAACCAAACATCAATCTAAACACTATTTGTTGCCTAAATGAAAATTAAAGTGAGTTAGGTAATTGGTTAAATAGTACTAAATGTAAGATAAGTCTAATTATCATAATCAATATATCTAAATTTATACTTCAAGTCACACCATGACAATTACCAAAGCCAAGGAATTTCACCAAGTTTGTCATATTGATACTCATGAAGATGTACATCAACCAAACCAAGTAAAAAATTCTACACTTTGTAGTATATTCTAAAGCTAGATATGGGAAGAATTCTGACAACTACTTACAAATGACCTAATTCACCTTTCCAAATAGTTGATTTATAATTTGATAAGGCTAATTTATTGATCCACAATTCAAAAAAATTATTCATGTAAGTGAAATTCCATGAAATGAAAGAAACATGGTGAATTTCGTTAAAATGGCAATATTCCATTAGTTTGACACTTTTTACAATTCAAACTATGTCATTTGAAATCTAAATGTGTCATAGATTTTGGGAATCAATATATGTCCTAGATGTTATTTCTCAATCAAGACCATGCAATCTAAAAAACGGCAATTGGAATACTACCATTTTAACAAAATTCATGATAAACCAACTAAAGTAACTCAATCTATAGGGGTTGTTGCAAGAAACACTTACCAATTTTGTCTCAAAATGGCTCAAAATCAGTGAGTCCTATGAGTCCTATGACTTTTGGAATAATTTTTTCTTAAATTGAAAAGAATATGGATAATTTGAAGAGCAATGAGAATATTATGTCTCTTGAAATTCAGACCTAAGAAAAAATTTCTCTAAATGTTATAGACAATAGAAAATACAATGAAAATAGCTCTTTTCTTCACTACTTTGGTAAAAATAGTAAAAAATTCAAAAAATGAAAATGAAAAATCTGTTTTTTTCCCAAGTAAAGGTCTTTCTTTTCCAACAAATTTCATCTTTGAAAAAAAAAATTTATTCTCCACACTTGCGCAAAGTCAACCACTTTGACAACATGTGGAGGTTGAATAGTATAGTAATTTCAAAAAAATTCTTCATGGTCTCGTGTAACTTTAAATGAGGTCCTTGCATGCCAATTTTCAGCTCAAAATTTGCATTTTTGGGTCAAAAATAGGACTAAACCCCCCCAAAACGGCCAAAGTAGACACCCAATTAGGGGCAGTTTAAAAAGAGTAAAATAATTTTGAAAAAATTACACAAAATGTAAAACTTTTGTAGGCACCTTAATTTCAAGTTTCAAGTCAAATGAACAAAAGATGCAAAAGTTATGAGCAAAAAACTACCTCCCAAAGGTCAAGGGGACAAAAAAAAGGACAAGTGTTTCTTGCAATCACCCATAGTAGAGGTACCTATTATTGACACCCCTTCCATTAACAACAAATAAGGTACCCTATTCCAAAGAAGATTAATATTGGAATGCATTTCTTTTTTCTCCTTCAAATGTGTCTTTGTACTTTTCCAAGGTTTGGGCCAATAAGTTAATGACACATAAGTGAGCATAATTGTAGGAAGTAATTAGTGGGAAAGTATTCTTCAGTGATTGAAATTGGATGACTTTAGATGTTTGTTATAGGTCAAGCCCAACTTTTGCCTTCCCAAATTCATAGTAATTTCAATTCAAGAGATAAAGTTACCAAATCTTTTGCAATCCCCATTGTTTCTGTCAATGCATCTTTGAATATATTTGTTTTGCCTTGCACTACCCTATAATATATCCAAATGTGCTTATTTTACTCCTACTATATGATCGGCACAATTCTAGACATGCCTATTGTAGTCCCAAATTTTTGTGTGGTGTACATGTGTCTTATAAAATGTACCACACATAAAGAAGCGGGACTGCATCACCCTTGTCCAGAGTTGTGCTTGTCATAGGCTGAGTTACCAACACTGATAACTGCAAAAATTTACAAAACCTGAGATTTGTGGCTGGTTTGCCCTCAAGTTCTGCATCAAGGGACTCTCAATCTTAACTGGGAAGCACCGACAGCAATCCCCTGTTACATTTTCGGGATCGACTTCGCTGACGAAATAGGACATCGACATTCGATGCCAGGTTCTTCCTTTCAAACCAGGAATTAGGGTTTTGACCTCCGATTCCAGGCTCTCTTCTGCTCTAACCAGGAATTATGAATCATTCAACGATTTCGCAAACTTCTGTTTTCGCTTTATACCTCTTGCAATTCATGATTTCGTTATACGAATTGAGGTGTCTGGGAAAGGGAATGCACACCTCCGGGAAGAAGGATTTCGGCAGCGTGGGTGGTGGGTCGGGAGCAGAAGTTGGCATCCTGGACCTTGAGAAACTCTTTGGCCGCCTCTGGCGTGCTCGCCACGATGCAGAGCCGCTGCCCCAGCCACACGGACATGACCGGACCGTACTGCGAAGCCAACTCCGCCAAGCTGCGGTGCGGATGAGTGCCCAGCAAATGCAGCGACCCCACGATGGGCAGCGCTCGAGGACCTGGCGGCAAGTTCAAATACTTGCTCCACTGCCGTCTCCATAGCAGTATGCTTCCGTAGATCACCAGCAACGCCACTGCCACACCCTGCACAGATTCTTTCACAGGAGAGTCAATGTCGTTCAAATCGTCAATGTCGTTCATCTGGCGTGGTCCAGTGCCCAGAAATTGTAACACAAAGCTCTATAAACGAGGTCAGATGTGGGTTTGCGTTTCAAGCCGTGCGGCCTGAAAGGACCTAAGTCATGGAATACGCCAATTTCCTGCGCAGATTTAACAATAACGACATTCATGTACTCACAGCTTTTAGAAAGTCCGACTGGTAATGTTTTCTAAGTTTCAGGATGCGCGTCCTGCCAAGTGGCGAAGTCGATCGCTAATTCAGCCAGTTTATCGAAATTGAGGGAGATTATGCATCTCCGACTCTTGGGTTCCCCTGCTCCCAGTGCAATATCATTTGGAAATTCTTGACTATCCTCTTACGGGAAACTACAGATAATCTTCCTGTGCATCAGATCTTAGGATTCTATTTTACAGGTTTGTAGCAAATCGAGGAGAAGATCTTCCCCAAACTACTAGCTGTTGACAACTTTTTGGAATGTAATTCTGAAAATACAGACCAGCTTTGACACCCCTCCGTTCTTACGAGACTCCCAACATAGTGGAATAGATGTCCTCAAGACCTTTGGCAAAGAAATCTAGGTTCTTTTTTGTGCACAATCTTGAGTTCATAAATCCCCAAAGCTGCAAGAGAGAAGAGAGTGCTGAACACCTCTCATACTCTTCACGCTGCATTCTATCTACACAATCATACACATGCTCAGTGAACGACGAATGATTATCTTCCTTTACAATTTCCCTCAAAGTCCATATGGAGCCGGACATAGGTTGGGAGTGTAATTCTGAAATTACGAACCAGACACCACTACTTTACATGATTCGTGAAGGGCAACACCGTAGACAAGGAATCATGAGATTCTTTCGTGCACAATCGGGAGGATCAAACGCTGCAAGAATCTAGACAAGAATCGCACAGCAATAAGTCTTCTCTCCACACCAGAAGTCAAACTTTGGAGTTCTTCTGGGGTGACAGCTACAGTTATGGAGAAGCCAAGGGTGAATGCCACAAGTACTAGAAAATGTTTAGTGGACAGAAGAGTCTCAAATACAGACAATGAAGCATTTCGCAGATGCACACAAAATCGAAGTAGACACAGTTGAACAGATTTGTAGCATCAGTAGAGAAGTGACGAGAGGCTCCGCTACCCACATCACTCTAAAGCCTGAAACCGATACAAATGTGAACTACCGAATGGTTCGAGTCTCCAGCCAGGCGTTTCAATCGGAATTTGGTACCGACACAAATGAGATCATGCAAGTACGAACTGCCTCGTCAGCAAAGCCAAGTGTGCGTTAACTAAGACATTATTTTCCGAAGAATCGTGCAAGTGCACCTTCATTACAGCATAATTTTCCCAATAAACTTGCATACATTCACCGACTGAGGATGCTTATGAATTTTGAGCTCGGTTTGGCAATTAATCAAACAGATTGAATTGCATAAGGATTGGACAGGATTAGTACGAAGTCGAAGGAAGTTAGAAGAGCGTCGAAATTACCCAGATTATAGTCAGAGCAGAGGAAGCCATGGTCGCTTCCTTGTTGAAGTTGAGGATTTGAGCTCCGCTTCAGACTGGCAAATTGGTTCTTCAGACAAGCCATCTTTAGTAGTTTGAGGAACCGTACAAAACATCTTGGGATGTGTGGTAGGATGAAGCATTGGGTGACCAATTGACTGGGTTGAGTGGTTGCTACTTGTCAGGGATGATTTATTCATATTTTATTCTTGTTTGAGTGGCTCAAGTAGGCCAAGTCCCTGGATGCGAGACGTTATGTGAGACGTAATGAGCATTTCACGTGGGCTAGGCCCCAGCTATTCCCTATTGCCAGGGATTCTTTAAAATTATCTGATGTAACATACACGACGGCTACTTTTTCTCTTTCTTTTTGAAACACATGATAACGGGTTTCATTGCGAAGAGATACGACGTAAAATACAAGCGCACCAGCCAGTTGTGGCTGGTGGAAGAAAACAGAGAAAGGCAGACTGGACTGGACGGCTACTTGAAACTTGAAAGTAAGAGTAACTTATGGGCAGTCTGAAGCGTCAGAGAGGTTTAGTAGGGCACTTGAGAGGTCCAAGGACATCATTAGGCGCACGCACATGAGCCTCACAGGCCGTGTGACGTTATGAATGAGGGCCGGAAAGCAGGGGTTTGCTGTAAGGCAGCCTTCACGGTGCAACCCTCACAAAACCTGCGAAGTTGTGCCCTCACCGATTTCTTACTGTGCGAAGCATTGTTCTTTTAGCCACAAGGTAAGGTAGGAGGTCTATAAACCGACCATCAAAGAGTTGGAAGTGAATATTGGGGAGGTGAAACATCTTGAAATGTTTTTCAAGAAATTTTCCTTGAAAGACAAGTGGAATAGGCATCTAACCCAAGTTGTTTCATATTTCTCAGAGCTTTATGGAATTCGTTACAAATTTTTGAAGTTGAAAAAAAGTGGTCATTTATGGTCATCAAAAGCGAACACCTTTTGAAATGTGAAAATTTGGTTCATTGAAGAAAGAAAAATGTACCTCTAAGGCATGTTTGCTTTTAATGCCTGGTTGGAGTTCGAGCCTCCCACCTTAATGATTGGCCTCTAAACTTAGTACTTTGAGGTCTATGCTCACTATTTGCCCCCTTTAGTTTCACCCTATGTGATAGAAGTAGAGTGGAAGGAAGGCAAGTGACGGGATAAGCACTGTAGAGGTGCTATGGCAGGAAAGGTATTGCACCAAAAGGTTTTGGGAAGGAGGCCTACCTTTCAAATCTCCAACCTTTACAAGGCCCTCACTGAGTCTCATGTGCACGGCCCTAATGGTAACCCTATAAACGTCCCAGGGGACCGAAAGTGTCTTCACGTAGTTTCAAGCTCAATTCAAAAGGCTCTAACTTTTGCATCTAGTGTATAAACACAATAAAATTTGTTGGAATATTTGTAATTTTTCTTATATTTTTTGTAGTAAAATTTCCAAATCAATCCAGCATGTACTAATTTTTTGAAAGCCAATCCAAGTTCTTAGGCTAAGTTTGAGTTTACCAATCTACATTTCATGGCTATAGCTTTGGGGGCTTGTATCTTGTTGAGTTATGTTCCCCTTCAAGTTTAGTTATTATGGTAAAACTTTCATATCAATTGAAGTTGATTTGAATGTTTGGAAGTAATTCAAAGTTCAAAATTCTAACATTTTGGATTACATCAAACTACAATAGCTTGTTTCTTCTTCAAAGAGTGTCCGTTACCAATTTTTTTTAATTATTTATAGTTTCACATAGTCACATACTAGTCTTGTTTGTGAGTATGAAATTTCATAATAATACAAGAAGTTATAAGTGATTGAAAAGCACTTTTGTAGAAGGAGGTTCAATGTTAGATGTGCTTTTTTGCAACTTTTCATGTTATTTTTTTGACATTCAAAGCCAATTTGTAGATACATTGAGTCAAATGAATGATATTTTTTTACACCATTGTTGTGGTTTTCAATCACTTTATAGTTTAAAGCTTATTCATTTCAATAGGTTTAGAAATTTAATTTCACTTCCAAATATGTTGCTAGGAAAATTTCAGCATCCTTTTTCAACAATAAAACAACATAATCTTGCAATCTATGTGGCCAAATAACTCTAAATTTGATTCATGTCGTTTATAATATGTACACTATAAGATTGTATAGTTGAAGATTCGATATCTTAATGACATATAGATTTATACCACTTCAAAAACAATGATGTCTTTAAACTCCAAAAGAACTTTGACTATTAGGGATTAATGAATGTCTTCCACCTTCCCATGTTGTATGAGGTGTGCTACATAGGTTGCTCTTGCTATAAGGTAGAAAAAACTCAAACTAACACGAGTTGTTTATTGACATCTAAAAAACAATCTAATGCTACACTCAGTTGAATGCAAATAAGACAAATGAGATTACAAAAATTGTCGCAAGAATGGGGTCAATATTGCATTAGTAAAGTGACAAGAACACAATGTGCAAGTACTAGAGAAGCTACAATACAATGCTGAAATTGCTTGAAGAGCATTGTTGTAGCTAGACAATGTTGGTCAACATTAGCAATTGTCTTATTACATAACAATCTCAATAGTGCTCAAATTGGGTGCAAAAAAAATTGTTTTTACCATTGATTTTGATCTTGAAGTTCATTGAGCATCTAACTACATAGTTGCAGTCCAAAATCATTGTAGTTGAGCTTGTAGCTACTAAAGCATCTAGCTACTAAATGCTTGTATAGTGTTCTAGTTTTAATTTGAAGCTACCAACATTTTTGAATTATAGGCATTTATTTTCATCAATACACTTTTGTGATATAGAATTTTCATTATTGTTTTACTTGTTACATGCGAGCATTTTATTATGGGACTATTGCCTACAATAGGTGAATCTATGTAGTTGTTTTCAACAATTCTTAACTTATTCATATGAATTTAGAAGATTACAACACCAATTTATTGGCATCTATTCTTACTAACTTTTGAATAAACATATGCTTTTATTTTTTTTATAGGACCCTCAAGATCACCACATTTCAAACAAGTGATAATTCTAAGTACTTCTACCTTACAAGACCTTATGATCCTACTATACATTCTCTATCTTCAACTACACAAAAGTCATTGATATTCTACTCTATGCTTGTTGTCTTTAATTCAACAAGTCTAAGAAAGGGATTATCCTTAATGGATAGTCTTGTATCCAAAAAGAGACATCCAACTATTGATTAGTTGGGCCATTTCTTAAGAGTTAGCAACCTAAGTTTATTTGAAAAAACTGAAATTTTTTGGAAATGTTTGTGTAATTTTTGGTAATTGTCAATTTTTTTATAATATTTTAAAAATAGTATAAATATTTTGGATTTGTTTGATGAATCATATGTATCATGAACTATAATGTTTGTAGAAAAAACTTGAACCTAAAAAAGCATTATATAGTTGTAAGATACAAATTCAATACATTGCTTATTTCAACAAACATTTAAAATAGAAGGATATTGAGATATAACAATGGTCTATGTCGCAACCTATACTCTCTCTACAGTGGCTAATGCAATTCCATACTCTTAATCCCCACCCTCACCCCTCCACACACCCAAACATCACATGTTGTGAGAACCAACATCATTTGTATGCTTGTCAAATTGTTAATATTTTAAATTCTTCAACAATGGATTTCCTTCAAAATTTTGTTAAAAAATAAAGTAGTTCCAAATCATAGTGGTCCAAGTGGTGATGAAAATTAAGTTTTAGACATGTTAAGTTTTAGACATGGTTAATTGTGGAACTAATTTTCTTTCAAATCACAACTAATTTTTCTTCCAACTTCCATGGTAATGTGGAGGATGTTGCACACTAAAATTCTTATGTCTTCACTTTTGGGTTTGTCCTTTGATTCTCATGGTATGGTTTTTTGAATGAAAATGTTGCACTTTTGTACTCAATTTCTGCAATCATTGTATAATTAGATGCAACCCCTTCAATCCCTTAACTATGTTTTCACCAAAAACACATTAAAATTGCAAGTATCAAACTTTTGATAAAAACATTTTAGATACATGAAATTGTAGGATAATGTAGTAGATTGGTTTGAAAAGTGTGGAAAAAATTTCAAAAAATTCCACCTTGTGAATTACAAGATACTAGCATTTGAATTGACAAACGAAATTTGGCTTTGTAAAAAATAGGGTAGTTGTACTTTAGAAGGTCACATTTGCATGAAAAAAAATCCATCTTGGTGCTACTTCTTTGGATTTGTTCTTCAAAGGCCAATTCACTACATGCTTGAAAATTTTTAGATCATTTGGAAATTATACGACATATAAGAAAAAAGGAAATATTAGGAAGTTGAGAATGATTTAAAATGCTTAATTGTTGATAATTTAGACATGGAATTGAAAAATACCACTTCCAATGGTTGTAATATCACAGTAACCAATCTAGATACTATAATTTCATTAATTTCCAAAAATATTGAAAACTGATTAAAATAAAGGATTTCAAAGTCTAGTATAGAGTATAGAATCTATAATTGCCTACAAACTTAAACTCCTTATAACTTTCATCTCATTAACCTCTAATTGCTTGAGGTACCAAAATTTGGTGTTCGCAAAACTTTAAACTTTAAATAAAATCTAACCAAGTTTTCTACTTGAAGTAGTTTATATTTTTGGAAAATTTAGTATAAGAATCCAATCAATTTTGAAATTGATAAGCTATGATTTTTCTATTTAAGATGTTGTGCTAGTGTTTATTGCAATTTTGACTCTCCATAGTGTTGACAGCTCTTAGAAATGAGCTTCAAATACACTAGATCTTAGCTATGGAAAAAATCGAATGAAAAAATTTTATTTATAGAAATTGTAGAGTAGATTTAAAGGAGCCATTAATTTATTGGATTTATGCAAGTTAGGCCTTTTAAGCTTATGTTTTTTTGTTACCAACTTTGTAGATTTGACATGTAAAAAGAGAATTGAAAGACTTCAACTCACTTTGACAATTTTAACACCCCCATCATCAAACATTATAATATTTCAATTCTGAAGTACTATTGTTGTACTTTCTTTCTTTAACTCAGTAACTCATCTCTAATACATCTAGTTTGAATTTGAATAGTTGCATTTCAAAAAAGATTGATAAAGCTCATCAAAATGTTGGTTTTTTATTCAATATGGAACAAATTTCTAGAAGCTCAGAAAAAGCCTTAGAGATTTAGAGGTTAGGGTCGTTGCAAGAAACACTTACCGGTTTTGGCTCAAAATGGCTCAAAATCAATGAGTCCTGTGAGTCCTATGACCTTTTGAAATAAATTTTTTTTAAATTGAAAAAAATATGGATAATTTGAAGAGCAATGAGAATATTATGTCTCTTGAAATTCAGACCTAAGGAAAATTTTCTCTAAATGTTATAGACAATGGAAAATACAATGAAAATAACTCTTTTTTCACTAATTTGGTAAAAATAGTAAAAAAATTCAAAAAATGAAAATGAAAAATCGATTTTTTCTTCAAGTAAAGCTCTTTCTTTTCCAACAAATTTCATCTTTGGAAAAAATAAATTCTATTCTCTACACTTGCGCAAAGTCAGCCACTTTGACGACATGTGGAGGTTGAACAGTATAGTATTTTCAAAAAATCTTTTAGTGGTCTTGTGTAACTTTAGGTGAAGTCCTCGCATTACAATTTTCAGCTCAAAATTTGCATTTTTGGGTCAAAAATAGGAGTAAAAACCCCCAAAATGGCCAAGGTAGACAGCCAATCGGGGGCAGTTTAAAAATAGTAAACTAATTTTTTAAGAATTGAAAAAATTACATAGCATACGAAACTTTTGTGTGCACCTTCATTCCAAATTTCAAGTTGATAGGGCAAACGATGCAAAAGTTATGAGCAAAAAACTACCTGTTGGAGGTCAAGGGGACAAAAAATAGGACAAGTGTTTCTTGCAATCACCCGTTAATCAAAATAGAATGATCAAAACTTTCCATTCATAGATATATCTAGAAAATTAGTTTCAATTTTCTTTTTCTAAAAAAATGTGATTTTTTCTTATTTGCTTGAACTATCACTACTTGGCGAGGGGAGAAAACTATATATTATGCAATAATTCTTTTTCCCATCTAGTTAAGAGTTATGAAAATTGTTGCCTCTGTAATAGTATAGTATACTATGAATATAGTGGTATTTGATTAGAAAAACATTGATTAAATAGTATTCAATCCAAGTAAATTAATGATCATGATACTATGCAAATAACAATGTGTTTCAATTCATATATTATATCACAATTAAAGAATTATGAAGTAGTATACTAGTTGTATAGAGAAACCCTAAGACCTTTCTAGTTTTTAGGATTAGAAAGACAGATCAAAAATCAATTTCAACCAATTTTGGATCTATATATGTTAGAGACATAGTTAGTGACATCGTTTGAGTAAACAACTAGTGCAAATGCATCCACATTATATTTATTGCATGTTGTTCTTTTTATTATATGCATTTATCTTATAGTATAATGTGTACAATTTTAATTTTGCTTAAAGACATTATGAATATGAAGTAGTGGGTAAATATTGTGTAAAATCCATGTGATTGCAAATTAAGAAGAGGGTTATTAAAAAACAAAATAAATATTGTTGAAAAAATAAAATACATTAATAATTTCTTTGCAAATTTCAAAACTTTTATGATTTTTTGTAAGTAATTGAATTTTTAAGAATATACATTCATCTTCTGACATAATTACTTCTACATTTCATCAAATCCATAGTTCATTATAAGATAAAAGTACGTGTTTTAAGTGGGTTTTTAACTATATTCTTAGACATTTGATTGTAAGTGAAGTAGTGATTGCCTCTTTTGAACTCATTGTCATTGTAACAAACTGTGTCACAATGAGTACAAAAACTATAAAAAAAAATTAAATTTTAAAATTTAGCACCTCCCCCCTCCCAATCTGATTTAATGATTTAAACATTAAATTTTAAATATAAAACTTTTTAACCCCTTTCCCCTCCCAATTTGATATTAATTTTTAATTTTTTTTAACTTATAAATCTACCCTCCCCCCACCCCCTCTTATAATTCTCAGAGGGTGGGATAGGAGACAAAGGATATGGGATAAATGATATCCCATATACCGTATACCGTATCCATATATAATATCAGTGTTTGATTTTAAATATTGGTACATGTATTCAGTATTATTACTAGTATTATGTATCCATATCCATATCCATATCCAGTATTTGTATCCAATATCCATATCCATATTCAATATTCATATTTAGTATCCATATTTGTATCCGGTATCTGTATCAATATCCAACGGTTGTTGATTTTTCTTGGAGGGGGGGTGTGGAATTCTCTTTAAGTCATATCCAACAGCTGTTGATTTTTCTGACGAGGGGGGGTAGGAAAATTAATCAAATAGCAGTGACTGCCACTTTTCGTCACATTGAATTGTTGTAAGCAATGACCTTTTAAGTCATTTTCAATTTTTTTTTAATACAAATACATGTATTTTCAATGAATTTTTATTTAAAAACTTCTTAAAAGTCATCACTTATTATCTTATATCTAAAGCTATACTTAAAACTCACTGAAAACAATCCTCTCTCTTTTAAAGATTGCTAAATTGTTTTTAGTTTTATTTTTTAAATTCTTATTCTTTTGCAAAAACAAGGTCCAAAATCTTTACTCTTGGCTAAGTGTTAGATTTGGGAGTTATTTGTTTAAATCAAATCAAGATAAAAATATAGCACTCCATGTTAACTCCAAAAGATTGAATTCTACATTTAGTAAAAATACATTAAAAAAAATTAGGTCAAAGGAGCATATCATGACCCTTATAGGAATGGATTTAGAATTAGGGTGAACAAGATTATGATATTAAAGTTATGGTACCCAATATTCAATCAACCAAGTATCAAGGACAACAAAATTCATACAAATTTACAAAACCAATATCAAAATTGGCATAGCAATTGCAAAATAAACACTACAAGAGAAATAGGTGTTTTATATTTGATCTTAGTGGTATAGTCCTATAAGTAATGACCTAATTCGAATGTTTTTAGTACAATTTTGTTGAAAATACATGTATTTCTAATTAAACTTTACTAAAAACACCTCTTCTAAATCATTCCTTATTGGACTATATTACTAGGATCATAGTTAAAACACCCCTTTATCTTTTACTAAAATAATACTCAATTCATAATCTAAATGAATAATATTTCTTTGCCAAATCTTCAAGATATAAGATTGAGGGCTACATCAATTGAAAAATAAGATAAATATGCTAGCCAACAGACACAGTACAATCCTACATATTTGCAAGTATTTTAGCAACATTAGAGGACCTATTCCTTTCTTATTTATTCAATGATATGTTAGAATATGGTTGCCATTGCTTTGCCTACTTCATAACATCATTTCTAGTTGAAAAGGAAGAACCTTCCAACTACTCAATTTAAATAAAAATTCAAATGAATAGTGAAAGTTTTATAGAAGTCCTTCAACTAATTATTTCACCTTCCATTAGACTTGGCATAAAGAAATTTATTCATGCAAAAAAAGGGGATAATAATATGGCTCAAATGATGGACTATAAGTACTTGAAAGGATGGCCTTCAAGTGCTCAAACGATGGACTTCAAATGCTTGAAAGAATGGCTTTTGAGTGCTCAAAATGATGGCCTTCGAGTGTACACTTGATAAAATTCAAGTGCTCAAAAGGATGACCTTCAAGTACTTTCATCCTAGAAGGACCAAGAAGCCTTTTGCAACTATATAGTACATTGTAAATTTGGTGGTATTTTGATCAAATAATTTTCAATTTACAATAATTCAATGATCATAATAGTACATAAATAACATTGTATTATAATTCACATACTAAACTATGGCTTATATAGAGGGACTTTCAAGGATTAAGTAAAAATGCATGCTACAAAAGTATATGTTATAGTCCTATATATAAATGAATTTAGCTATAGGGTCTAAAATTATGGTTGAATCAAGTTATGGTACCTAAATTTCAGTGATTCAAGTTACAAGGACATCAAAATCCACATAACTTTCCAAAACCATAATAAAAACTAGCATAGAAATCATAAATCAAATAATAATCAATTTATGAACGAAAGAATAGAAATTCTCTACCAAATCCTTGAGACATAAGAATGAAGACTAAATCAACTTAAAAAACAAGATGAATAGGCTAGCCAATGAAAGCATAATACAAGTCCACATTTGCAAGTACTCTAATAACCTCAAAGGTCCTATTTGCCCTACATCCATTCATAAATGATATCTCAACATATATTGCCATTGCTTTGTACAATTCATAGCACCACCTCGTAACTTAAAGAAAAGATCCTTTGGCAAAAAAATGTACCATCATTCTCAAAGGTACAAAATTAGTCTCAGTGCAAGGTTGAAATATTGAAATCTAATTAAATGTATTTTTTTAGTAGCAATGCTACTCAATGAAAAATTTTAATTATTTTTGTACCCAATTGTACTGTTTAACCCCTAAAGTACCATTGTCCCCTTGGGCAGTTGGGGGATAATTTGGAGTTCGGGCAAATTCCAAAGACTTCAATTTTTAGTGGAACCTTTTGAAACTTTCTCACAAGATAGAAAAACGGATTAGCTTTGTGCGAATGTAATTTTTATTTCAATTGGTGACCAGGATCAAAAGTTATACCACAAAAAGTCCAAATTTTCGTTCAACGGGTAGAATTTTTTTTTCAAAAATTCAAAGTTAATTTTTTTTCTGAAATAATATATTTTTGCCTACATGTGAAGCTTTGATTCATTCTATTTGGACTTATAATGAGAAAGTTATGGACAATCTTATTTTTTGGGCAATCTAAACAATTTCTCAAAAAAATAACCTATAGGATTCATTTCTAAATTCAATTTTCACATTTTTTCCAAAAACATTGTTGGAAAAGGTTATGTTTATTTCCTAGAATAATCTCACCATTGAGATTATTGTATTTCAATCCCACCTTAGAGTTATTAACCATTTAATTTTTCTTTAAATCTTGGACCTACATCTACTTAACAATTTTTTAAAGAATGAAAATCAAGTGTTTTTTGTGTAATTTTTTTTTCTTAGACTCTCAACTCAATTATTAAACAATTTTTTTTTTAATTCAAAGTCTATAGTGCAAAAAAGTTCAACAAATGGCAATCAAAGTCATTTGAAATTGCAGTTCACAGTTCAAAAAAATTGTATTTCCAACTTTGAATGCTCATATCTTCTAATCTATACGGTCAAACTTCATAAAATTCTCACCACATGATTTCAATCAAGTTAAGTACAAGATCCTATGGATTTATTCTTAAGAAATTATTTTCTTTTGTTTTTTTGGGTGAATGCAACAGAAATGGCAGTTTTGAGAGGTTTTTGATAGAAAAAAGGCCTTGGTCCTTTAGGGGTTGAAAGAAGCCTAAGCATAATTGTCTATTTAGTTGTAGAATACAAACTTAAACTGTGTGATACCTCAAATCTTAAAACCTTTGGTGTGTACATTGGAAGAGAAGGCTACTTTTACACTATAAGAAATTTGTGTTTTAGGTGATGAGCCTAAATTTTTACGCACGGTATTTAGTTAACATTCCATGTAACAACCCGTGTTTTTATATCAACATTCAAGCTATGTTGAACGTTTTTGTTGATATAAAAACATGGTTTGTTACATGGGATGTCCACTAAAATATGCTTATAAAAATTTGGGCTTGTCTTAAAATTGTAGGTTTTTTATACTGTAATTTGTATTGTTTTTTTATTTTTTATTTTTTTTTGGGGGGGGAATGAATTTATTTCTACCAAGTAGAAAGGAGTTTGTGTAGATGAATTAGAATTTTGAGTTTTTTTTTCAGAAAAGTATTTTCCTAATATTTTAAAAGGAATCCAATTTTGAAAACAAAATACTGAATTTAGATATATTATTGCATCATTTTCTAGTCTTCAGAATTTTATTAAAAATTTATCTCTAATTGAGAGTTTTGGATTATATATATATATTTACACAAATGAAAAGGTCGAAAATAGGTAAACAATTCTATACCACCATGAAAGTTCATTTGAAAGTTTTATCTACAAATCTTTAAAATGATATTTTTCTAAAAGATGGCCTTTCAACTAATTAAAATATTACACTTTTACCACTGACTCTATTATT
Organism: Thuidium tamariscinum; assembly: GCA_947034885.2. Taxonomy (NCBI): domain Eukaryota; kingdom Viridiplantae; phylum Streptophyta; class Bryopsida; order Hypnales; family Thuidiaceae; genus Thuidium; species Thuidium tamariscinum. The sequence continues at coordinate 17,555,278 of OX344758.2, forward strand.
TCCTATATTTTTTTAACAACTCCATATTAGCTACATATGATATCTTTCAAAAAGAAGATTGTATATCTAATGTAAGGATATTGCATAAGTCTAGGGTGCTAAAAGATCATCAATCTTCCATATCAATACATCTACCTTTTGTACAAATGCAATGGTAACCTTGCTTTTGCAGTTGCAACCAATGGATGTTGCATTGCCACTGTCACTCCTGGCCTTGCCTCCTCCAATTTCAACTCCTTTGTCTCCCATTCAAATGCATGCAACAAGCTTGCCACTTGAAAGTGCATTGATACAGATGCCAAACCCATCCCAGGACATAGCCTCCTCCCAGACCCAAATGGCAACAATTCAAAATGTTGACCCCCAAACTCTGATGCTACATTCTCCCCTCCTTCAAGAAACCTATCTGGATTAAATTCCAAAGGCTTTTTCCAATTGCTACTATTGTGTCCTATGGCCCACACATTCACAAATAACCGTGTTTGTGCAGGGATGTCATAGCCAAAAGCTTGGGTTGCATACTTGCTTTGGTGTGGGATGAGTATTGCAGCAGGAGGATGTAAGCGCAGTGTCTCTTTGATAATGGCATGGAGGTACTTAAGGTGAGGGAGGTCAGATGCTTGCACAGTGCGATTTAAACCAACTACGCGGTCAAGCTCTGAGATCAACTTTTTTGATATTGTTGGATTGTGAAGAACCTCCGCCATGATCCACTCAATTATAAGTGTTGTTGTCTCCACCCCTGCTGATAACAAATCCTAGCAATCAAGAAATTCAACGTACAAATTCAATCATCTTATTCATGTACATGACTTCAAGCAATTCTATTATTAAAGAACATATATTTTCAAGCAATTATGGGCATAGGAATTATGTCACAACATCTTACAAATTATCTATATGAATTTGACTAATTGTAAAATTAGGGATTAGGATTGGATATAGTAACTCAATCATTACATGAATTCTTATGATTTCATGCAATGATGAATTTTTTAAGTGACTTTTAGAAGGCAATGTGTGTTCAACATTAGAACAAAAGGATCTAAAAGAACTCAAACTATTAGATATAAATCTTTGAAAGTCTAACATCCTCTAAATTACAAATAAGATGTAAATGAAGCTCCATTGTTCAAAACATGAAAAGAAGTTGGTCATTACAAATTATACAAATCCATTTTCTCTTAATTTTAAATTTATAAGCTACTTCATGATTGACAATTTTCACCTTGGAAGGACTTATATAAAAATGTAAATGCATTACATTGCAATACTAGGGAAATGTTTTTATCAACAATTGAAAGATGATTTGAATGCAAATAATACAAAATGTATCAACTTTGAAATAAAATAATATATAAAAAAATTATGAATATTCAAAGTTTGACTTAAGTATACATGTGTCAAAGCTTGCCTTTAAGCTCTACCAAATATAGTCATCACTTCAAAAGCCTTTACTTATAAGCTTAGATTTAGAGCTCAAGATATAAAGTTTTAAGTTTAAACTTTTGGAATTACTTACATAAATGACTGATCTGATGTTTTGCTCTGTAACTTTGTTCTCTGGGAAGTCCAATTGCTCCAAAAAAATGTCAAGGAGTGTTTTTTTTCCTTCTTTAGAGGGTTTCTTCTTTTGATCTTCCTTGTATTCATCGATCATCTTCTTGTAGAACTTGTCCATGTTAGCTCGAAGCTTCCAAAAGTGCTTGTTCAACCCTTGAGGGTCAAACCACTTTGGAACATTGAAGAAGTCTCCAATGAAAACAGCAGTCAAATATTTAGCCTCTCCTTTTACAATCTCCACAAATTCCTAAATCCAAACCCAAACAATTGTATGAATATTAGCCAAATGACAAATATAGAAAATCCTTGGCTCATTCCAATAATCAAAACTCTTAGAACATTTAGCTCATAGAATAGAATTTGTATCCAAGAGACATCAAAATGATCCAAAAAAAAGATAATTATATTCCTACCAAACTATTAAACAATCTTCAACGTTCTACTATCAATGGCTAATATGAGAGTTAATATTGTGATTAAGGGCACTTCCCAAGTTTCTATAGACTACCATTGAACAAACATTGACTTCAAGCAAGAGCTTGAGGGCAAGGTGAAAATAACAACAATCTTACCAATTTTTAAAACCCAACCAAATTTTAAAAAAATAAAATAGAGGTCACTACCTGAACCATTTTAATGCCATCGTCTTGTTCTTCTTCATTCAAAAATCGTTTGTTGAAGATCATACGAGACAAGACATTTGTGGTTACATATTCCACGTGTGCATTCACACGACAAGGGCCATTCTCGTTGGCTATTTTGTGGAGAGTGAATGCCATTTCTTCTGTTCTTATATTTTGAGAGGATTCTAACTGCTTTGTAGACATGAGCTCTGAGACAAGGATTTTCCGCAAGTGTCGTATTGGAGTTGTAATGTCATGAAACACCATATCTGAATTGTTCAGAGTAAATTGAATTAGTAACAATTGTCAACTTTGTTAAGTTGGTAAGATTTTGTGTGCCAAAATTTTGTGCAACTCATTTACACAAATTCTTTAGAAGAAATCTTACACTAATAATGAAATTTTATAATTAAAACACAAACTACAAACTCTAGCTCAAATGTCAACAAGTATACTACTTATGAACTATTCTATTTCATAGCAGTGATTATAATGACTTATGGTGTACTAAAATTCAAAAATACCCAACTTATATCATTAGAACTAAACATCAATCTAAACACTATTAGGTAATTGGTTAAGTAGTACTAAATGTAAGATAAGTCTAATTATCATAATCAATATATCTAAATTTCTACTTCACGTCACACCATGACAATTACCAAAGCCACAGAATTCCATCAAGTGTGTCAAATTGATACTAATAAAGATGTACATCAACCAAACCAACTAACAAATTCCACACTTGGTCGTACATTCCAAAGTTAAGTCTAGAAAAAATTGTATTAGCTACTTACAAATGAGCTAATCAACTTTCCAAAATAGCTAATTTATAATTTGATAAGGCTAATTTATTAATCCACAATTCCAAAAAATTATTAAGTTCAGTAAAATTTCATGAAATGAAAGAAACCAAGGTAACTCAGCCTATGATAGGCACAATTCTAGACATGCCTATTGTAGTCCCAAATTTTTTTGTGTGTACATGTCTTATAAAATTTACTGCATAAGAAGAAGCGGGACTGCATCACCCTTGTCCAGAGTTGTGCTTGTCATAGGCTGAGTTACCAACACTGATAACTGCAAAAATTTACAAAACCTGAGATTTGTGGCTGGTTTGCCCTCAAGTTCTGCATCAAGGGACTCTCAATCTTAACTGGGAAGCACCGACAGCAATTCCCTGTTACATTTTCGGGATCGACTTCGCTGACGAAATACGACAGCGGCCAGGTTCTTCCTTTCAAACCAGGAATTAGGGTTTCGACCTCCGATTCCAGGCTCTAACCAGGAATTATGAATCATTCAACGATTTCGCAAACTTCTGTTTTCGCTTTATACCTCTTGCAATTCATGATTTCGTTATACGAATTGAGGTGTCTGGGAAAGGGAATGCACACCTCCGGGAAGAAGGATTTCGGCAGCGTGGGTGGTGGGTCGGGAGCAGAAGTTGGCATCCTGGACCTTGAGAAACTCTTTGGCCGCCTCTGGCGTGCTCGCCACGATGCAGAGCCGCTGCCCCAGCCACACGGACATGACCGGACCGTACTGCGAAGCCAACTCCGCCAAGCTGCGGTGCGGATGAGTGCCCAGCAAATGCAGCGACCCCACGATGGGCAGCGCTCGAGGACCTGGCGGCAAGTTCAAATACTTGCTCCACTGCCGTCTCCATAGCAGTATGCTTCCGTAGATCACCAGCAACGCCACTGCCACACCCTGCACAGATTCTTTCACAGGAGAGTCAATGTCGTTCAAATCGTCAATGTCGTTCATCTGGCGTGGTCCAGTGCCCAGAAATTGTAACACAAAGCTCTATAAACGAGGTCAGATGTGGGTTTGCGTTTCAAGCCGCGCGGCCTGAAAGGACCTAAGTCATGGAATACGCCAATTTCCTGCGCAGATTTAACAATAACGACATTCATGTACTCACAGCTTTTAGAAAGTCCGACTGGTAATGTTTTCTAAGTTTCAGGATGCACGTCCTGCCAAGTGGCGAAGTCGATCGCTAATTCAGCCAGTTTATCGAAATTGAGGGAGATTATGCATCTCCGACTCTTGGGTTCCCCTGCTCCCAGTGCAATATCATTTGGAAATTCTTGACTATCCTCTTACGGGAAACTACAGATAATCTTCCTGTGCATCAGATCTTAGGATTCTATTTTACAGGTTTGTAGCAAATCGAGGAGAAGATCTTCCTCAATCTACTAGCTGTTGACAACTTTTTGGAATGTAATTCTGAAAATACAGACCAGCTTTGACACCCCTCCGTTCTTACGAGACTCCCAACATAGTGGAATAGATGTCCTCAAGACCTTTGGCAAAGAAATCTAGGTTCTTTTTTGTGCACAATCTTGAGTTCATAAATCCCCAAAGCTGCAAGAGTGAAGAGAGTGCTGAACACCTCTCATACTCTTCACGCTGCATTCTATCTACACAATCATACACATGCTCAGTGAACGACGAATGATTATCTTCCTTTACAATTTCCCTCAAAGTCCATATGGAGCCGGACATAGGTTGGGAGTGTAATTCTGAAATTACGAACCAGACACCACGACTTTACATGATTCGTGAAAGGCAACACCGTAGACAAGGATTTACGAGATTCTTTTCGTGCACAATCTGGAGGACCAAACGCTGCAAGAATCTGGACAAGAATCGCACAGCACTAAGCCTTCTCTCCACACCAGAAGTCAAACTTTGGAGTTCTTCTGGGGTGACAGCTACAGTTATGGAGAAGCCAAGGGTGAATGCCACAAGTACTAGAAAATGTTTAGTGGACAGAAGAGTCTCCAGGCATAAGCTAGTTTCAAGATACAACCAAACTTTCGTTTACGGTAGGAACTCAGGGTGAGCAAGTTCTCACAACTGCAACGAAATGGTTCTGTGCTCACTTGCTGGCACACTACCGTGGCTTTCAAATGAAATTTCTGAGGAGGACATAAAGCAATGTTTTCTGAGGTACCTGTGTGCCAGTGGTCAAACCCTGACCGGTACCCACTACCACCACGATCGAATTTGGGGTCCAACCCACGATGCAAGTCTTGAGCACGCGCGGTTTGAAAATAAGGAAACATGGCGGCTGTTGCCATGAATCCTAAAAAATTCAGTCTCAAATACAGACAATGAAGCATTTCGCAGATGCACACAAAATCGAAGTAGCCACAGTTGAACAGAGTTGTAGCATCAGTAGAGAAGTGACGAGAGGCTCCGCTACCCACATCACTCTAAAGCCTGAAACCGATACAAATGAGAACTACCGAATGGTTCGAGTCTCCATCCAGGCGTTTCAAACGGAATTTGGCACCGACACAAATGAGATCTTGCAAAATACGAACTCCTTCATTAGCAACGCCAAGTGTACGGTAACGAAAACACCGTTTTGCAAAGAAACACGGTGCAAGTGCACCTTCATTACCGCATCATTTTCCCAACTAACTTACATACACTAATTCACCGACTGAGGATGCTTGTGAATTTCGAGCTCGGTTTGGCAATTGATCAAAGAGACTGAATTGTTTAAAGATTGGGCAGCAGTACGAAGTCGAAGGATGTTAGAAGAGCATTGAGCTTACCCAAATTAGAGTCCCATCAGCGGAAGCCATGGTCGCCACCTTGTTGAATTCGAGGATTAGAGACTGACAAATTGGTTCTTCAGGCAAACCATCTTTAGTAGTTTGAGGAACCGTACAAAACATCTTGGGATGTGCGGTAGGATGAAGCTTTAAGTGACCAATTGACTGGGTTGAGTGGTTGCTACTTGTCAGGGATGATTTATTCATATTTTATTCTTGTTTTAGTGGCCTAAGTCGGCCAAGTCCCTGGATGCGAGACGTAATACGAGACGTAATGAGAATTTCCCAACAATTCCCTATTGTCAAGGATTCTTTAGAATCATCTGACGTGACGTACACGGCGGCTACTTTTTTCTCCTTCTTTTTGAAACAAGTGACAACGGGTTTCATTGCGAAGAGATACGACGTAAAATACAAGCGCACCAGCCACTTGTGGCTGGTGGAAGAAAACATTGAAAGGCAGACTGGACGGCTACTTGAAAGTAAGAGTTTGGACAGTCTGAAGCGCCAGAGAGGTTTAGTAGGGCACTTGAGAGGTGCAGGCCTCCAGGGACGTCACACACATGACCCCCACAGGCCGTCTGACGTTATGAATGAGGGCCGTAAAGCACAGGTTTGCTCTAAGAGCGTCCCCATGGTTGCACTTTGAATCAACACTTTATCCTTTTAAGGACTTGTCGACCACTTTTTGGTTAATTTTTGCACTTTTTATTTGCTATTGTTCATAAAAGATCTCATTTCAAAAAACTTAAAGAACAACCTAATTAGAATGTCTTTGTACACTCCTAACAGAGCCAATTTCAAGGAAATGCATACAGAAATGCATTAGTTAAGCTTACTCAAATTTACATTGTCCAACCCTTCACATGTGAAATATTGCAAAAAAAAAATATAATGAATGTAAAAGATGACCACTTATATGTGTGAAAGAACTAATTCGAAGGTTTAAGAGCAATTTCTGGAACAGTAAGTGAAATTTATGCTCAATTGTAGCCACTAGAAGAAAATCGCATTTGCCGCAACCAACTGAAATGTGACTATGTGTCTTACGCAACTTCCCTGCAACTACAATCCTTTGTATTTGCACCAAGTTTGATGTTTACACTATTGTAATCGCAAAGTAGTTGCAAAGTAGTCGCAAAGTAGTCACAAAGTAGTTGTAGATTGAAGTTTTGAGTTGCATGTAATTGCAAAGTACTCACAAGTTGAAGCCTTGGAATGTAATAGAAGAATTTTTGTAAAGTACTCTATATTCAAGATTCATCACACTTGTCGACATGGACCAATTTAGGTTTTGTAGAGTTTAGTAAGTCAAATTGTAGTTGCATATAATCTAAATTTAACTACAATTCAAGTAGAATGCAAGTAGCTTGCAACTAGCTTGCAACTAGAAAATGTTTGAAATTCATATAGAAAGAAACTATAGGGTCAAAACAAGGTAATAGGAGCCAATTTTGACCCTTCTCTAGGTCCTTTTGAAGGTCCTTTTGAAATTTTCAAGGAATGTTTTGACCCTATATATAGTTCAAAAAACCCCACTAGACTTTAACTAGAGAACTACTAACATGCGACTAGAAAATGATTAGAATGCAACTAGAAGACAACTAGAATGCAAGTAGAAGAAGACTAGAATGCAACTAGAAGATGACTAGAAGACAACTAGAAAACAATTAGATCAAGTTTTATATCAATTGTCCCATGTCAATTGTCAAGAGTACCATAGAGTAGACAAATAAGAATTGTAAGTTATTGCATTTTCATGTAATGAAGTTTAATATCGCAATTGTAATATTTCTACACTTTGTAGATTTTTATAGTTTGTAGATTTCTACAATCTATAGAAATCTACAAATATTTAAAGTAAAAAAAAAAATTTAACTTGTGAAATTTAAAGTTTTGTAAACTCATAAAATCTATTTAATATCAATATTTGAATTTGATAATCTAAAAAAAGCTAGATCAAAAATTCTAAAATATCCAAATCATTGAGATTAAAATTTTGAAATCTCCAATAATTAAGATAAATTTTTATGAAGATCTATAAATCTACAAGTCAAAAACTAGTTGTAAACTAGTTGCAAAGCAGTTGCACACAAGTTGCACAACTCTTTTGTTCGACATCAGAAGAGTTCATCAATGAAGTTCCATGTAGGCTATCTAATGAAAAACAATCTTTTCAATTTGCAACTACATTGCAACTTGTCCATTGCAATTGTGGGCTTCAAATCCTCATCTAGTTGCAAATGTGTAATGCAACTACAAAACTAGTTGCTAACTGCAGTTGCAAAAGCCCCAATTTTCTTCTAGTGAGTAAACCCTACTTAGCAATTGTTTGCAACACATTAATCTTTGAAAATTAATTACAGGGATGTGAACCATTGGATTACTTTCATTTTTTGTTTGGTACAAGGATTTGCCCTATAGAACTAATTCATCCAATTCAATTTAGAATTACATCCATAGAGATTACAAAATGGAACTTTTTAAGAATTGTATATAAAAATTGTGCCCACCCCCCAAATCAACCATGGTCATTAAAGGGTTAAACATTTTGAACTACTAATCTTCCTTTTCAGAGGAAGATCAGTGGTTGAGAATGTTTAAGGTATTGTTTTAAAGTATAGGCTTGGAGATGCTATAAAGTAGCCTTTGCAGTGCACCCCTCACAAAACTTGCGAAGTTGTGCCCTGACCGATTTCTTACTGCACGGGCATTGTTCTTTTAGCCACAAGATAATGATTGGCCTCCAAACTTAGTACTTTGAGGTCTATGCTTACTATCTACCCCTTTAATTTCACCTTGTGTAATAGATGGTTGAGTGGAAGGAGGACAAGTGTTGGAACAAGCATTGTAGAGGTGCTTTGGTAGGAAAAGTATTGCAACAAAAAGTTTGGGGATGGGGACTTGCCTTTCAAATCTTTAGCCTCAACAAGGCCCTCACTAAGTATCATGTGCATGGCCCTCATAGTAATCCTATAAATGTCCTAGGGGACCAAAAGTATCCTCATGTAGTTTCAAGTTCAATTCAAAAGGCTCTAACTTTTGCATCTTGTGTATAAATACAATAAAATTTGTTGGAATATTTGTGATTTCTTTTCTATTTTTTGTAGTAAAATTTTCAAATCAATCCAACATGTATTAACATTTTGAAAGCCAATCCAAGTTCACAAGTTATATTTGAGTTTAATATCAAATTGTACTTCAAGGCTACAACTTTGGGGGCTTGTATCTTCTTCAACCAGTGTTCTTTTCCTATAAAATCTATTGGGTTATATTTCCCTTGAAGTCTAGTTATCATGGTAAAATTTTCATATCAATCGAAGTTGATTTGAATGTTTTGGAGTAATTCAAAGTTCAAAATTCTAACATTTTGGATTACATCAAACTGCAACAGCTTGTTTCTTCTTCAAAGAGTGTCCATTTCCAATTTTTATTTTTTTTAATGTTTTACATACTCACATACTAGTCTTGTTTGTAAGTGTGAAATTTCATAACAATCCAAAAAGTTATGAGTAATTGAGAAGCATTTTTGTAGGAGATTCAATGCTAGATGTGCTTTTTGCAACTTTTCATGCTATTTTTTTGACATTCAAAGGCATTTTGTAGACACATTGAGTCAATTGAATGACATTTTATTACACCATTGTTTTGGTTTTCAATCATTGTATAGTTTAAAGTTTATTCATTTCAGTAGGTTTTGAAATTAATTTCACTTCCAAGTATGTTGCTAGAAAAATTTTAACATCCTTTTTCAACAATTAAACAACATAATCTTGCAATCTATGTGGCCAAATAACTCCAAATTTGATTGATGTCATCTATAATATGTACACTACAAGATTGTATGGAATGTGGATACCTTAATGACATATAGATTTATATCACTTCATAAGCAATGATGTCTTTAAACCCCCAAAAAACTAACTATTAGGGATTAATGAATGTCTTCCACCTTCCCATATTGTATGAGGCTTGCTATATAGGTTGCTCTTGCTTTAAGGTAGAAAAAACTCAAACCAACACAAGTTGTTTATTGACATCTAAGAAAACAATCTAATGCTACATACAATTGAATGCAAATAAGGTTGACACACGAGATTACAAAAAATTGTCATGGAAATGGGGTCAATATAGCATTAGTAAAGTGGCAAGAACACAATGTGCAAGTACTAGAGAAGCCACAATACAGTGCTGAAATTGCTTGAAGAGCGTTGTTGTAGCTAGACAATGTTGGTCAACATTAGCAGTTGTCTTGTTACATAACAATCTTAGGAGTGCTCAAATTGGGTGAAAAAAAATTGTTTTTACCATTGATTTTGATCTTGAAGTTCATTGAGCATCTAACTACGTAGTTGGAATCCAAAATCACTGTTGAGCTTGTAAACTTCCTACCATCAATATTGGAAGTTGAACTCGTGGCAAATTATTTGGAAGTAGGCAATACAACTTTGGCAACTACAAGTGTTGTAAATGTGTAGCTAGACAAGCAATGCATTCTCTATAGAGAGGTTGTCATCTTGATAGAAGCATCTAGCTACATAATTTTAGTATAGTGTTCTAGTTTTAATTTGAAGCTACCAACATTTTTGAATTATAGGCATTTATTTTCATCAATACACTTTTGTAATATAGAAATTTCATTGTTGCTTTACTTGTTACATGTGAGCATTTTAGTGTAGGACTATTGTCCACAATAGGTGGATCTATATAGTTGTCTTCAACAATTTTTAATTCATATGAACTTAGAAGACTATGATACCAATTTTATTGACATCTATGCTTACTTTTGAATAAGCATACGCTTTTATTTTTGATAGGACCCTCAAGATCACCACATTTCAAATAAGTCATAATTCTAGATACTTCTACCTTACAAGACCTTATGATCCTACTATACATTCTCTATCTTCAACCACACAAAAGTCGTTGATATTCTACTCTATGCTTATTGTCATTATTTCAACAAGTTTAACCCCTTAGCGCTCAAACGACCATTTTCTGGTCGCTGCCTGACTTCGGGCAGAATTTTCGGGCAAAAAAAAAACTTTTTTCAAATTTTTTTTTTTTCAAATTTTGAAAAAATTGGGTTTTCTTTCAACATTGATATTCAAAACTAAGATCAGTACGGTCAAAAAAAAGTTATAGCAAAAAAAAGGAGAAATAGTACAAAGTGTCTAAAATTGCTTAGTGTTGAAAAACTTACTATTTGGGGGAAGTACTGATGCTCTCATTAGTAAATACTTTTTATTTTTTAACAAATCAATAAAAACCACAATTTTGACCAATCAAAAAAAATTTCAAATCCTAAAAATAGAAATTGTATTTTTGGTGAATTTTTGAAGTTATATCTTCAAAATTCATTTGAAGAGAATCTATAATTTTTTTAAAATTTTGATCATATGGATACTTTCTACTTTTTGTGCTTTACATTATCTTCTTTGATGCTAACTTCAAAAATGTTGTAAAGCTTATATTTTTTTACACATTTGTATTTTGTCTTAATCTCTTCGGCTTTTAGAGGTTGAACATTTTGCATTTGTTTATGAATTAATAAGAAACACAATTTTGACCAATAAAAAGAAATTTCAAATCCTAAAAATAGAAATTGTATTTTTGGTGAATTTTTGAAGTTATATCTTCAAAATTCATTTAAAAATAATCTTAAAATATTCTTTTTACTTTGACTATATAAATACTTTCTACTTTTTGTGCTTTACATTATCTTCTTTGATAATAACTTCAAAAAAGTTGTAACGCTTATATTTTATAACACTTTTGTGTTTTGTCCTAACCCCTTGGGCTTTTAGGGGTTAAGAAAGGTATTATCCTTAATGCATAGTCTTGTGTCCAAAAAGAGGCATCCAACTATTGAGTAGTTGGGCCATTTCTTAAAAGTCAATAGCCTAGGTTTATTCCAAAGAATTGAAAATTTTGGAAATGTTTGTATAATTTTTGGCAATTTTCAGTTTTCTTGATAATATTTTTAAAATAGTATAAATATTTTGGATTTATTTGATGAATCCTAAATCTCATATTTTTATAAAGAAATTTAACCTAAAAAAGCATTATATGGTTGTAAGATATAAATTCAACATATTGCCTATTTCAACAAGCATTTCAAATAGAGGGGTATTAACCACTAAAGCCCTGAGGTGCGTTTTTTGGCATTATAAATTTTTGGGGCAGCTCACTACGAATGGAGTTTTTATTTATTTTTGCTGAAATTCTTACACAAGATGTGTCCTAGGAGTAGCTTTAAGGCCCAACAATTTTCGTAACTTTTCACTTTGTGGTTAAAAAGTTATGGCATGATATGTCATTTCCTTTACTCGGAGGGCAACCCAGGCAGCTGAAAAAACTTCTTTAAAAAAACTTTTCTTTTTAAAAAGTGAAATTTTTAATTGATTCTTTAGGTTTTTATAGACATGGGAAGCTTTGTTTCATCCCATTTGGATTAAGGAGTCAAAAGTTATGAGCAATTTTAGTTTGTGGGTAGGTATGGTTTTCAAATACACCATACCTACCCGCAAACTAAAATTCCTCATAACTTTTGACTCCTTAAACCAAATGGGATGAAACAAAGCTTCCCATGTCTGTAAAAACCTAAAAAATCAATTTGAAATTTCATTTTTGAAAAAAAAGTTTTTTTAAAGAAGTTTTTTTAGCTGCCCAGGCTGCCCTCCGAGTAAAAGGAACAACATATCATGCCATAACTTTTTAACCACAAGGTCAAAAGTTACGAAAATTGTTGGGCCTTAAAGCTACTCCTCAGTCACATCTTGTATAAAAATTTCAGCAAAAATAAATAAAAACTCCATTCATAGTGAGCTGCCCAAAAAATTTACAATGCCAAAAAACGCACCTCAGGGCTTTAGAGGTTAAAATATAATAGTGGTCCATGTTGCAACCTACATTCTTTCTACAATGGCTAATGCAATTCCATACCCTCAATCCTCCCCCAAAAGTCACATATTGTCACAACTAACATCATTTGTATGCTTGTCAAATTGTTAATATTTTCAATTCTACAACAATGGATTTCCTTCAAAATTTTGTGTACAACAACTTGAAATGATGTGTACCAATATAAAAAGGGAAAAAAAGTACTTTTGGATTCCTATCAAAAATTGCCAAAAAATAAAGTAGTTTCAAATCACGGTGGTTCGAGTAGTGATGAAAATTAAATTTTAGACATGGTTCATTTTGAAACTAATTTTCTTTCGAATCACAACTAAGTTTTTCTTCCAACTTTTATGGTATTGTGAATAATGTTGCACACTAAAATTTTATGTCTACACTTTTGGGTTTGTCCTTTGATTCTTATGGTATGATCATTGGAATGAAAATGTTGCAGTTTTGTACTCAATTTTGGCAATCATTGTATTATTGGGCACAACCCCTTCAATCCCTTGACTATATTTTCACCAAAAATACTTTAAAATTGCCATTATTAGTACAAGTATCAAACTTTTGAGAAAAACATTTTTGGATTCATGTAACCATGGGATCTTGTAATAGATTGGTTTGAAAAGATGTAGAAAAAATTTCAAAAAATTCCACCTTGTGGATTGCAAGATATTAACATTTGAAATATCAAAAGAAATTTGGCCTTGTAAAAAATAGGGTAGTTGTACTTTAGAAGGTCACATTTGCATGAAAAAAAAATCCATCTTTGTACTACTTCTTGGGATTTGTTCTTCAAAGGCAAATTCACTACATGCTTGAAAAACTTTAGATCATTTGGAAATTATACGACATATAGGGAAAAAAATAGGTATTAGGAAGTCAAGAATGATTCAAAATGCTAAATTGTTGATAATTTAGACATGGAATTAAAAATGCCACTTCTAATGGTTGTAATATCATGATAACCAATCTCGATACTATGATCTCATTAATTTCAAAAAATATTGAAAAATCGAGTAAAATAAAGGACTTCAAAGTTTAGTATAGAGTATAGAATCTATAATTGCTTGCAAACTTAAACTCCTCATAACTTTCATCCCATTAACCTCCAATTGCTTGAGGCACCAAAATTTGGTGTTTGCAAAATTTTGAAGTTTAAATAAAATCTAACCAAGTTTTCTAATTTGAAGTAGTTTTTATTTTTGGAAAATTCTTTTTGAAGTATAAATTTAGCATGAAAAACCCAATCAATTTTAAAATTGATGAGCTATGATTTTTGTATTCAAGATGCTGAACAAGGGTGTTTAATGCAATTTTGACTTTCTATAGTGCTGAGGGCTCTTGGAAATGAGCTTCAAATACACTAGGTCTTTAGTGAAAAAATCAAACGAAAAATTCATTTATAGAAATTGTAGAATAGATTTTAAGAAGACATTAATTTATTGGATTTTCTTAGCCCTTGAAGCTCATATTTTTTTGTTACCAACTTTGTAAACTTGACATATAAAAAGCGGATTGAAAGATTTCAACTCACTTTTATAGTTTTAACACCCTCATAATCATACATTATAATATTTCAACTCAAAAGTACTATTGTTGTATTTTCTTTCCTTAACTCTATAATTCATCTCTAATACATATAGTTTGAATTTGTATGGTTGCATTTCAAAAAAGATTGATAAAGCTCATCAAAATGTTGGTTTTTTGTTCAATATAGAGCAAATTTCTAGAAGCTCAAAGAAGGTCTTAGAGATTTAAAGGTTAATCAAAATGGAATGATCAAAAATTTTCACTTATAGATAAATTTAGAGAACCAATTTCAATTTATTTTTCCGAAAAAAAGTGATTTTTTTAATTTTCTTGAACTACTTGGTTAAAGGAGAAAATTACATATTATACAATAACTTTTTTTATCATGTAGTTAAGAGTTATAAAAATTTCTACACCTTAAAGATATTCCTTGTTTACATGTTGTGTGGAAGTTTCGATGAAAAAAAATAAAACTCCATTTGTAATAAGTTGCTCTAAATTTCTATGTTGCTAAAAAAATATAGCTTGGTCCATTAAAGGTTAACCCTAGAAGGGCCCAAAAGCCCTTTGCAATAGTATAGTATACTATGAATATAGTGGTATTTGAGTAGAAAAACATTGATTAAATAGTATCCAATCCAAGTAAATTAATGATCATGATATTATGTAAATAACAATGTGTTTCAATTCATATATAATATCACAATTAAAAAATCATGAAGTTGTATACTAGTTGTATAGAAAAACCCTAAGACCTTTATAATTTCTAGGATTAGAAAGACAGGTAAAAAATCAATAGGAGCCAATTTTGTATATATATATTAGTGACATAGTTAGTGACATTGTTTGAGTAAACAACTAGTGTAAATGCATACACATTACATTTATCGCATGTTGTTATTTTTATTATGTGCATTTATTTTATATTATAAATGTGTATAGTTTTAATTTTCTTTAAAGACATTATCAATACGAATTATTGTTGAAAAAATAAAATAAATTACATCTTCTAATATAATTATTTTTATATTTCATTAGATCTATAGTTCACTATAAGATAAAGGCAAATGTTTTAAGTGGATTTTTAAGTATAGTCTTAGACATAAGATTATAAGCAATGACCTTTAAAGTAGTTTTCAATTTTTTTTAACACAAACACATGTATTTCTAATAAATTTTTATTAAAAAAACTTTTTAAAGTTCATCACTTACAATCTTATATCTATGAATATAATTAAAACTCACTTAAAACAATCCTTTCTCTTGTAGTTTGTGATTGCTAAATTAAAATTTATTTTTTTGAATTCTTGTTCTTTTGCACAAATAAGGTCCAAAATCTTTATTCTTGGCTAAGTGTTAGATTTGGGAATTATTTTCTTAAATCAAATCAAGATAAAAATATAGCATTCCGTGTTAACTCCAAAAGATTGAATTCTACATTTAGTAAAAATACATTAAAGAAAATTAGGTCAAAGGAGTGTATCATGACTCTTATAGGAATGGATTTAAAATTAGGGTGCACAAGATTATGATATTAAATTTATCGTATCCAAGATTCAATGAACCAAGTAACAAAGACAACAAAATTCATACAAATTTACAAAACCAATATCAAAATTGGCATAGCAATTGTAAAACAAACACTAAAAGAGAAATAGGTGTTTTACATATGATCTTAGTGGTATAGTCCTTTAAGTAATGACCTAATTGGAATGTTGATGGTACAATTTTGTTGAAAATACATGTATTTCTAATGAAACTTTACTAAAAACACCCCTTATAAATCATTCCTTATTGGACTACATTACTAGGATCATAGTTAGAACACCCCTTTATCTTTTACTAAAATAATACTCAATTCATAATCTTAGTGAATAATATCTCTTTGCCAAACCCTCAAGATATAAGATTGAGGGCTAGATCAATTGAAAAATAAGATAAATATGCTAACCAATGGACACATAGCACAATCCTACATATTTGCAAGTGTTCTAGCAACATTAAAGAACCTATTCCTTCTCTCATTTACTCAATGATATATTAGAATATAGAAGATAGCGACCCATTACTAATCAATCCCGATTTCCAATCAATAAGTTGTTTCTTTCTATGAAGTTGTTGTATAGTTTTAGGAGCAATTGTGGTACATTATAATTGGTTACAAGGCTCTCATAAATGCAACTATCCCTTGATTGGTTTTGCAATCAGCCTATATCACCATTATAGTTTGAAGAGAATCCTCTACCAAAAAATTCATAGAAATTTCAATTTGTGTAATAAAATTCTGAAAAAATATTGCGTCCTTTCAAATTCTATTTTTATACATGAAAAAAAATTTGCATTAAAAAAAATGCACTCTACATATGCGTAATTGCTTAAGTGGTTGGAAATGGGTGGAATACTCAAGTTGCCATTGATTTGCCCACTTTATAACATCATTTTTAGTTGAACAGAAGGAACCTTCCAACTACTCGATTTAAATAAAGATTCAAATGAATTGTGAAAGTTTTATAGAAGTCCTTCAACTAATGATTTCACCTTCCACTAGACTTGGCATGAAGAAATTTGTTCATGGAAAGAAAGGTGATAATAATATGGCTCAAATGATGGACTTCAAGTACTTGAAAGGATGGCCTTGAAGTTCTCAAATGATGGACTTCAAATGCTTGAAAGAATGGCTTTTGAGTGCTCAAAATGATGGCCTTCAAGTGTTCACATGATGGACTTTAAGTGCTCAAAAGGATGACCTTCAAGTACTTTCATCCTAAAAGGACCAAGAAGCCCTTTGCAACTTTATAGTATATTGTGAATTTGGTGGTATTTGATCAAATACTTTTCAATTTACAATAATTCAATGATCATGATAGTACATAAATAACACTATATTACAATTCATATACTAAACCATGAGTTATATAGAGGGAATCCAACGATCTTTCAAGAATTAAGTGAAAATGCATACTACAAAAGCATGCGTTGTAGACCTATATATGAATGAATTTAGCTATAGGATCTAAAATTATAGTTGAATCAAGTTATAGTACCTAAGAGTTAGTAATTAGGTACAAGGACACCAAAATCCACATAACTTTCCAAAACCATAATAAAAACTAGCATAGAAATCATAAATCAAATAATAATCAATATATGAACCTAAAGAATAGAAACTCTCTACCAAATCCTTAAGGGATAAGAATGAGGACTAGACCAACTCAAAAAACAAGATGAATAGGCTAGCCAATGGAAGCATAATGCAATCTACATTTGTAAGTGCTCTAACAACCTCGAAGGTCCTTTTTGCCCCATATCCATTCATCAATGATATCTCAACATATCTTGCCATTGCTTTGCACAATTTGTAGCACCAACTCCTAACTAAAAGAAAGGATCTTTCCGACTCATCCAAAAAAAATCTGAAATGAATAATGAGAACTTCATAATAGTCATTCAACTAATGGTTTCACCTTCCACTAGACTTGGCTAAAGAACTTTATTTACACAAAGAAGGGGGGGCATAATATGACTCAAATGATGACCTTACTCAAAACTATAGCCCATGTTTGAAAGTCCTTACTATCTTCTTCGCACAGAACAAAGTACTTTGCTTACTAGTTCGAAGCTTAGTCCAAGAACCAAACTTACAATATCTAACCTACAAACTAACTAACAAACTACCTAATCAAAACTAAAGCAAGAACAAAACATAGCCACAACAAGCACAGCATCATGTGAAGTGGTGCAAACTCCATGGAGAGTTAATTTTGATGAAAGGAAAAGTAGATGGCATGACAACACCAACAAGAATTATGTCATTGTATCCTAATCTCAAATGGGTGAGAGCTTCTACAAATTGGACTCTTTCTCCTTGTGATCACCAAAAATACGCTTCCGAAAATCTTCCACCATCCGAGGAAGACCCTCCCGCAAGGCCACCTTTGGCTCCCACCCCAACAACTCCTTAGCCTTAGTGATATCCGGCTTTCGCTTGTGAGGGTCATCAGATGTGTTCTCCTTGTACTCAATTGTGGCAGTGGGGTCAATCACTTCCTTGACCACCTGAAAGAAACAATAAGGCACTTCAACATTGTAGGCTGATGGTGTCCCTCAAGCGTTAAGCAACCCTATAGTCCGTCTGGCTAAGAAGTAGCCACTTTCATATCTCTAGGAATTGAATTAATTTAGGACCCTTCAGGACAGGTAACAAAATAGAAAGAAAAGAATGAAGACATCATCTGCTGCATTCATGAATAATTGAAAGTTACTAAAATCGAAACTTAGCTCCTCAAGTGCTTTCTAATCTTGTCTTGGGCACTTAAGGATTTACACTTGCAATCAAAACAACTATGGGGAGTGAGTTATTGCACCATCCTGAGGGTAGGTAATAAGGAATTAACAACTGCCTGACGAGAAAACAATACCGTACAACTGATAGTGAGTGAATTTTCCACAGATGCTGCCTTCCAACAAGCACATTTAGGAAGGTCATGAAGAACATCAAATCTAAATTTCAGGTAAACGATACCTACCTCCGCAAGTTCCAGCATTGTGAACTCTCCAGGGTTTCCCAGGTTAAAAGGTCCAACATGCTCGCCTTCCATCAACCTAATAAGTCCCTCCACCTGCAAGTCCATATTGCAAGATTGAAGACAGATTTGAGAATCTAGAGTTCAACGAAGAAGAGGTGGAATCTATTCATAACGACGCAGCAAAATTCCCACTGCTAAATAAGAAGAATCTAATAAGAACAATCATGGAGTCAGGAATAAAATAAGTATAATCACAGATAAAGTGACTCATACCAAATCTGCCACAAACTGAAAACTCCTGGTCTGTTTTCCATCGCCGTATACAGTCATGGGCTCTTTTCTCAGGGCCTGAATATTTGAAAAAACAAAATGATGGTCAAATTGAATAAATCCTCGCTTTGCCACAAATAGGGGAAAAAACTAAAAAGTTCTAAAAAAACAAATTACTGAATCATCAACAGATTAAACACTAAATGCTCAAATGGCCCAAAGTGGCCACTTCCATACCTCTGGGAGTTGAAACAAATCAGTATAGAAACAGTAACAAAATGAACCAACAGAAAAGAAAAACGGTGTCCCAAACTTTCAAACAAAAGAACCATATTCCAGAGGTGGATATAACCCAAAAAGAACTAGCACTGCTGAATTTGTGTTGCACTCACCTGAGCAACGAAGTTGCTGACAACCCTACCATCATCAATACACATCCTCGGTCCATACGTGTTGAAGATACGAGCAATCCTGACCTGCATATCCGCCAACCTCAGCAACACAATACAATGGCCCTCACCAAAGGTGACTACATTATGTAACCTCCCACTTTCCAATTGGAGACTGATTCAACACGAATGCCCAAACTTCACCTGCACATCTGCGCCTCTGTGATAATCCATTGCCAGTGTCTCCGCAGTGCGCTTTCCTTCGTCGTAACAGCTCCTCACACCAATGGGGTTTACATTGCCCCAGTATGTCTCTGCTCAACCAAGGTAATCATTCAGAAACTTTCTCACATCAAATCCAAGATCTCCATCCCTCCAAGTAGGATATCGAAACTATCCCGTCCATGAATAAAGCGTCAGCTCATAAGCAAAATTTAAAATTCAAAATATCTAATCTAAAAAATAAAAAACTGCAGTGCTCACCTTTTTGAGGATGCTCTAAAGGATCACCATACACCTCACTCGTACTGGTCAGCAAGAATCGAGCTCCAATCCGCTTGGCTAATCCCAGCATGTTGAGAGTTCCCACGACATTGGTCTTGTAGGTGCAGGTCAAGGTTGCACAATCACAGATAATTCCTCACTCACGCAAAATGTCCCTTATAAGGATGTACACGTGCGTCCAAGCAACGAAGAAGGTTATAGAATGTGACATACGGTAGTAAACGTATTTCTAATGCATAGGACTTCATAGGCGATACGAGGAATAATCAAGTAAGTGTTCAAGATCTTGTATATATGGCAATGTACAACAGCTCAAGAGTTAAAGCCTAACCACAGATCTACTTACCTTTTGAACAATTCAAACTTATTCATAATCTAGACACGTAGTGTCAAATTGTCGCTACTATTCACTGTACTCTACAATTGACCATATTATGAGCATTAATTATACAGGTCTATAACAAGAATACTAAGAACGTTGCAATCCTATCCAAAACGGGGACAAGAACCTCATCTTAGAGAAACCACTCAAAACACAACAATAAGTTTCCTACCTTATACAGAGTGAACCTAACAAAGATGTATTTATCAAATGTAAGAATGTATCCAAGCGCGAATCCAAGCAGACGCAAGAGCTTCTACCATGCGACACACACAAATCACTTCAAGCAAAAGAGAAGAAATCTCATGGATTCAAACAGTTCCACAAGACAGGGTTTCCTACCTTACACAGAGTAACCCTAACAAAGATGTATTTATCAAATGCAAGAATGTGTTCAAGCGTGGATCTAAGCAAACGAAAGACCTCTACTACAATGCGACACACACAGATCCCCTACAAGCAAAAGAAAAAAAAATCGCACTCATCCCGCCACTTCTAGAGGTGAAGATTGACGATCATTCTGAATAGTGTGAACCAAGAGCAATCTCGTAGAAAGGATATGATAGTCTTGATAGGGTTGAACTTATAATGCACCGGCGACGCCGGACACGCGAGATGGTAAATCTGGTCGACTTCCAACATCAGCGGCTCCACCACATCATGCCGAATCAGTTCAAACCTCGGATTCCCGAAGTGATGCTGCACATTCTCCCGTCTCCCCGTAAAGAAATTGTCCACGACAATCACACTATCGCCTCGCTCGATCAAGCGATCCACCAAATGGCTCCCCACGAACCCTGCCCCGCCCGTCACCACGATCCGCAGCGCCTTCCGTTGTAACCCTAGCGGAATTTTGCCCCCGGGGCTGATGATCGGCAAATGTGACCCCTTATACGGCGCCTCGAAGACTCTCTCGACACCATAAATGTCGCTGTACGAAACAGAAGAAGAAGCTCGTTGGATTGCATTTGTACGACGAAACTCCGGTTGCACGAACAAAAAGAATACGGTTGTAATCGCCACCCCGAGTAAAATGAAGGTGACGCGCTGCTCGCGAAGGAGATACTCTAGTGACCGGGAGAGGGACCATTGCTTCGGCGGCTTCGGTAAGTACTTCAACTCCTCCGGCGCTACCTCTACTCGCCGGTGGTTCAAGCTCGTGCTCGTCATCGCTCGCAAATCCTACTCTAAACCACCGCAGAAACACTCAAGAAACACCCGAAAAACACCCCCTTAAATGGCAATTCGCGCTGTGCCGGGTGTCAACTCTGCTGAACTAGATTGGAAAATATGGTTCGACTTGCGGAGATCGACTCCATTTCAGTCGTGCTCCGTAACCCTGAAAATCTCAAATCAATCATCAGATCTACACATCGTGAGAGAAGCTGGGGAGCTCCAGGACGACGCCATAGCCAGGGAGAATTTAGAGAAATTTCTACTGTAGGGGAATTGGAGGCATTATTGAAACTAGTGTGCACTACTGCACTGTGTCGTTGAGTGCCATGGTGAAAATAAAAGTAATTTAAAAAAAATTTAATTCAATAATTCTTCTTCCATTTATTGGCTCTGTCCTTTGGACAGAGTCCATGGCATGGGACTTAGTGGGTTTTGGATCTCTATTTCTAAATCTTATCTATAACCCTATTCACACTGCAACACAATGACATAAACAAACATATATTGGGAGGGTTTACATGGGTGGACCCTTGTTTGGTCGAGGGGGATGCCACCTAGGACGTAGGTGGCCCCCCTGGATGGTCAAAGAAGGTTGCCTAGGCAAACTTTGTCAAGTTTACTATTTATTTCACTTTAATAGTTTTATTGAATTTTCCCTCTATTTAGTATTTTAGTATTTTTTAGCAATAAAACTAATATTATTGCTCATCTAAGACATAGCATTATGGTCACTTCCATTCTTGTTGGAATGCCACAAAACAATTAAAAGAAAACAACCCCTTGTTGCAGGGGATTTTCCACCAAAAATACAACCAAGGGACATACGGTTCTAGACATTTCATTATAACAAATAAAAACAAAACAAATTAAAGAACCTAAGTTAAGGTAATTTACTACTCCCTTTGTTCCACAAAAAAGTTCCAAATCAAGTAGAATCTTTGTTAGACTACAAACCTTCGTTTATCAATTTTGACCATTTCATAAGAGTTTGTTTTTTGTCTTAAATGACCTCGTGGGGGCAAGTAAAATAATGTGGGAGCACAAATTTAGATTTAGAAATTTGGCCTTTTCATTTAAAGCTCATTGTATGAATTATTGCTTCAAACACTAATGTTGACAATGTCTTTAGTGACTACTTCATAGCTATGAAAATTTGATTATAAAGTCAACTAGGTTTCTTTATTGTGGATATTTAGATTAGGGAACATGTTTCTAGAATCCTAATGTTGCTACCACCCTTTAAATAATTTAAAATGATAGAATCAGCAACATTTATATATTATGCTCAAAAACCATACTTTGCACATGGATTTTGGATATCTAAACAATAGCACCTAAACTATATATTTTGCATAGATCTAAGAGATGGGTTTATGGTTCTTGAATGCATGTATTGCTAGCACTATGACTAAAAATACAGTTAATTTTTAAAGGGGAAGATTTTTGGAGGTTTTTAATGGAACAAAGGGAGTATAATGTAATGAACTTTACCCTCTTCATTTTTTTCCTCATATGATTGGTGATTTGGGTGATAAGGGAAAATTTATGAAACTTAGAATACCGGGCTAGTTACGATAGAAATATTCCTTTAATTCTGGGCACTATATGAATCATTTGTTTAAAAAAAAATTCAAGAGTACACAAATTATACCATTAGAAAGCTCTTTGCAAGGAGGGACGCATGGACTTGTTTGTTGGTGTTCCAACTCATGATAGAAATGACATTGAATTTTGAATTTTTTATATATTCAAAAATTTTAAAATCACTTTTTTTTCATTTTATCATTACTATGGCAATAGGAGAGGATATCTTAGTAGCTTTTTTTTATAATATATTATACTTCTATTCCCAAAACTAGAAGGATTTTTTAACATATTTTTGTATTAGATATTAAACTAGATATACAAATTAGATACCAATATAAAATAGAAGTATTCCACTCTTGAATAGAAACAAAATAGACATCACAAGAGGAAGATTTTGAAGCACAATTATATAGTCATTTGCTTTGTAGTCACAAGGTTAATAGTAAGCTACTTGGATAAAATCAAAACACATTGATTCCAATGGTGAGATTCTTATAGCAAGTATATCTAAACTTGTGGAACTTCTTGTTTGAAATTTTGAAATTTGAGATAAAAAAAACAAATCGAATGTGAAGATACAATGATTGCCTACAAATCACAAAGTTTTATAAATCACTAATCAAAATGGAATAAATCAAAACTTTCTACATAGACAAAATATCAAGCAAATGTAAAAGAAATTATTTCAAGTTTTTAAGGGTTTGTTTGACTATGCAATGAACTCCATTTTGGACTCAAGGCACTGTAACCTTTGTTCCTAGGAACCAATTGAAATAATAATTACATACTAAAAAATCCAATGTATTTTAGTTTCTTCAATTAATTCTCTCTACACCTAAAATTGTTCTCAATTTAACATTTTTTTCAATCACCTATATGTAATCTATGAATGAAATCAATAATCAATTATTTTTGTAATTCACTTAATTTTACATATTAACTTTCCATCTATATCAAGATAAATTCATATAAAAAGTTATCATAAATCATGTTTCAATCCAATGCATGACTTTCTATGCAACATCCTATAAAAATAAGCCACCTTGAGATGAAAGGATAGATGAAATTTTATGAGAATAGAATCATCCTTATGTAATAGACAAACATCATATTTTCAAACAACATCAATTCAATTTACACCTTGTATATTGGTATATATTGAACCTAACATTAAAAAAATAGCAATAATAGTTACAAATGAAAAGATTATCTTTCAGAATAGAATAAGATAATGAGATTCCTCTATTTAATTTTTTTAGAATTGGAACTATAACTTAAAACCATCTCTACCAACCAAAACAAATGATTAAGTACAAAAAGAACATGCTAGATTATAACTATTAGTCAAAGTAGCTACTATCAATTTTGAATATAAAATATATACAAAAGCCTTTCTAATATGTAATCAAATAACAAACCATTCTTAGTCCTCTAACAAAAACTCATAAGAAGAAAAAATCAAGCAAACAAATACTACCAAGTACTTGAACTAGGGTCACATTTGTAAAATTAATTGAAGAATTACATTTAGAATTTACAAACTTATTTTATAAGTTTTATTTACCAAAGTCTCTAAAGTTTGGAACCTTTATTCAATGGTAATACAAATATCTCAAAGCCCTTATGACTAAAATTTAATCAAATTAAAAATAATAATAGTAATAATAATGTTAAATAATAATAATAATAATAATAATTGTGTGTAGAATTTTACAATCACAAATCCATTATAAGAAAAATTACTCTAAACTTGTCATTACTTAGGATGTATTAAATTATTTTCAAAATCCAATCTTATAATTCAATTTTTATTTATAGATATTGGTGATATAAGTTTTATATTTTTTCAAGTTGTTGTTTGCAATACATTTTTACAAAACTTCAAATTAACAAATGAATGAGTGTATTTAGGAGTCAATTTAGTTTCTTGAAGCTTATTTTTAGTTATTTGAATGTTTTCACTTTGATTTTTCATGAAAAGATTGAAGGATCCTAGATGCAACTATATGCTTGTGTCATCTTAACTATAAGTGCCTACATTCAATCCAAAGTTGAGAAGACACATAAAATTTTATCCTTTGAAGGTTCATGACTAAGCTTTCTGTGTAGACATAAATGTAAACTATAAGAGGAAAAAATTTGATTTTAGAGATTGATTTTAATTTTTTTAAATATTTTTGAATTGCTTGAAGTTTAGAGTTGCATTGTCATTAATTCCTAAAAAAACAAAGCCTATGACCATGTAGTCAAATTTGAAAGTCCCTCACTCTATATCTTCCATTTAAACCCTATTTACGAATGAAAATTTTGGTTTAATTTCTTAATAATGAAATCTCATGTCTAATATTTGTCAAATTTATATAGGAATATCAAATTTTGGTAAATTTTAAAACAAAACAAAACAAAACAATTCATATTCAAAGAAAATCTACATTTTCTTAATAGACATACATTATAGTATGGAACATTTTGGTGTAAAGAAAATAATTATCTATGTTATCCTATATTTAGAAATATGATTATAGATCCTCAACTTTGAATTTTGTTAAGATGTTACTTTATTCTCTAAATGCTAGCCCTTTAATTTGATTTCTTTTGGAATTTGCTTCAAATTGAACAAAAAGCCAACATTTTAATAGATTCCATCATATGCTTTTGGATTGTAACCATATAAGTGCATGTTATTGAGATTACACAAGAAAAAAAATATAACAAAATCACTTATGGATTGAGAGATTGTAATGTTTGATCATGAAGGTGTGATAATTGTGAAAGTGATTTGAAGTCTTTCAATCCTCTTTTCACATATCACATCTTAAATCGAGGTCACCAAAAAATAATAAGTTAAAGGACATAACATGATAAACCCCAATCAATGTCAATGTATGGATTTTCAAATTCTATCCTACAATTTCTAAAAGAAATTCTAATGTGATTTTTGTACTAACATCTATTGCAAATGAGACTTATTTCCAAGAGCCTTGAACAACAAAAAATTAAGATTTACCATGGGTGCCTTTGTACAATCACATTGAAATTGGATTCATGTTTCTAAAACCAACTTTAAAAAGAATTCGTTTAATTAAAACCTATTGAAAAATAATGACTTGATAATGTTTTATTTACTTCAAAATTTTGTCAACATCACATTCGGTGCCTTGAAAATTTTAACCCCTAAAGGACCAACGGGCAACATAGTAATTTTAAGCAGATACGTATAAGTGGATATTTTGATATTTTGGTCCCAAATTTTAATTGAATGTGGGGATGAAGAATATCTTTGATGCGTACTAAAAATTAGGGCATTTGGAAATATGAATCAAAAGTTATGGCCTATTGTGTTATTTATTTTTTGTAACTGGGTAGTTTGGGTAGATTGGAAAAAATCACTTTTTCATAAACAAAAATTTGAAATTGGTTTTCATTACTTATGTATATATGAAAAACTCTGAATCATTCCATTTTGATCAATGAGTCAAAAGTTATGAGGTTTTTCTGTTTGTGGGCAATTATGGATTTTCTACTTTAAAATAAACTTTGAAGTCTTTTTTTTCACTCAATTTTCAATATTAAAATAATAATAATAATAATAATAATAATAATAAATAGGATGTGGATTATTATTACAACATTGCAACCATTGAGATTGAAAATTTTTCAATTTCATAAATAAATTCTTAACAATTTTGTATATTAAATCATTTGCTATTTATTTTTACTTGCTATTTTTTTCCTATATGTTGTACAATTTAAACAATTTGAAATTTTTTAGGCAAGTACCTTACTTGGCCTCAAGAATGAATACAAAGGGGCACAATCATTTTGGACCATTTTTCATATATTTTTGCCTTGTGAAGTACAGTTGCCTTATTTTCCGCAAGCTGAAAAAAAAATTTTGAGCATTAAAACACAAATATCTTGCAATCTACATAGTGAAAAACTTTGAATTTTTTTGAACATGTTCACAAACTGATTTACTACAAGATCCTACGGTTACATATTTCAAAAAATGTTTTTAAGAAGAAAATTGATATTGGTATTGGAAATAGCAATTTTTGACCAATTTTGAAGTAAACATAGTCAAAGAACTTAAGGGATTAAGGGTTAAATTTTTTTTCAAAATATCCTACTAAAGTGGAAACTACACTTTAGAAGCATCGTTTTGTTAGTTTTGGTCACAAGCAAAAAAGAATAATATATTGAATGTCAAAATTAAGTTTTAAAGGAAGAAAAGTGACTCAAAGTATAAAAATATACTAGATAGTGTACCATTTAAAAAAAAAACTACCTCATCTAAAATTAAAAAAACAATTGAAATGTCTCGATCTGAACCCAATGATGTGGATCAGTCTTTTTTTACTTTTTGAGAAAGTGCCAAGATGGCAATCACTTCAAATTTGGTTAAGCATTATATTTCTACATTCATTTGTCTTTTGGACTTAAAAACACTTTTTCATTACATCCATATACTTTTTCATTCAAATTTGGCGACTTCATCCATATTTTAAGGAGAATCAAAAAATATCTAACGAAAAAAGATTACTTTTATGTGGCAGAGAAAAAGACATTTATTTTGAAATGGTGCAATCTGACCCCATGGTGCCGGAAAAGAAAGGGCTGATGTGGATACACCATTAAAAAGTTGCAAACACAGAATCGGATGAAAATCATCCATTCTTCAATATGCACAACTGACTTAAAGCCTGATGCCTGATAAGATGGGACAAAAGTTTCAGCGCCAGTTTGGATCATACTCTTCGGCAATCCAACCCAGCTCTCTTACTACTGCCTTGTTTTTTTCACCGAATACTCAGTTTTAGGGCTTCATTCTTGATTGAGTGTTGCAGGAGTTTTGGGATATGGCGCAGTTCACGTCGTGTGTGTGGTTGACCGAATTGAGCTCCTAAGAGATTGATCTGAGTTCTGTCTTCGGACTGCGCTTCTATCTTCAAATCTGGGCAAATTCGACTTTCTTTGGTTTCCTGCGGTGTACTTTTGGATACTGTATATAGATTTGATGTGGGAGTTTCTGGGGGGAGAGAAATTCTTATGGTGAATCGTGAGATATGTTCTGCCGTATATTTTTTCTCCTGAAGAGTACTCACATGGAAATTGAGGATCCGGGGCGGTTTCAGTCCAGGTTGCGATATTTGGGGATTTGTGAGTCTGTGAGGGTTTGCGTATGATGGAAGCTCCCTCCGGTTGGAATTTCTGGTCGAATGCGAATTTGTTTCTTGAAACTATTGCGTGGGAGTAGACCGCGCGCTTGCAGGAGCTAGTTCATTTTATGAATTGCCGGCAGATTGCATCAAATTTTCCCAACGGCGACCTGTGAAATTCAATCGAGGAGTTAGGCGAGATATGTCGTTTCGGGATTTTGTCGTCGGGGGAGCTGGGTGTGTTGTCCCCGGCGAAGATGGCTCATCATCTTCGAATCCCTTGGGTGGTTTGGCCGACTCAATCATCGGGTCTGCATCGAAAACTCAGGTCAGTGAGATGAAACGGTGAATTGAATTAATTAGTAAAGGGGCTCATTCATTTCTTGAGACTATGGACATCCGTAATGACCGCTAGTCAAGCACCGACTAAACTGCTGTGCAATCAAGGAAAATTGTCTTTCGCTAGACATGGTGATTGGAATTTTCAGGGTTATCTTTTAGGGTTTAGGGTTTAGGGTTGCGTTCCATTTATTATCTGACTGTGCACACTTTGCTGTTTGTTCACAGGAGAGAATTCGGGAGATGCCTGGATTGACTGGTCCAGGTCAATCTGGGTCTCCGCTTGGCCGAAATGGACCTCTCACGTCACATCCAGGCTCTGATGCTAATCTAGGCCGGCAGGCTGAAGGGCAGGTATGTAGAAAAGATCGGTAGTATGATCCTCTTCACTGAACTACAGTAATCTTGATTACAAGATCATCAATTTCGTTAAATTGGCACGATTCGGGTGCCAAATTGTGCCAAATAACTACACAAACCCTTAAAAGTAGGATAGGCATAGATTTGAATTTCAGTCTCGCGTTTTGAAAGTGCAAAAATAATGGAATACTGCGGTCAAGTCTGAGAAGTGTGACGAGTGACAAAGGATTACCATTGAGATATTCTCAGATTTTGGATGCATTTTTTTGTAGTTGCCGGATTACTTGCGAGGATTCCAGGGTGCAGACTTGAGGGAGTCCGTGCAGAGGTGGCCTCCTGCACAATTTCCAATCACTCATCCGAGTCAAGAGGGGGCTCTTTTTTCAGAATTCGAGGGTATATATGGGCAACAAGCTGGACCAACTAGGACTCCACAGTTGTTAGATGGTCTGCATCTGAACTTATTCGGATTTTTGCATGGCCATTTTCGTCGGTATGCAGAGTGCTTATTTACGAAAATATCTAGTGTTGGGATTTTACTAGGAGTCATTTGATTATTCTTAGGTCGACCATGTCTATACCTGTTCTTTGCGATTTTGATCCGAGCACAACCCTCCTTGGGCTAGTGAAGTGCTTTACAGTTTGAATGAACACGAAGTCAACTAACATGGTATCATGAATGTGAGTGCAGCTCCCCCACAGCGTGTTTTGAATGGATTCTTTCATTCCTTTCTGGATACTAGTCGAACAAATGCTCCTTTTCCTGCTATTAGGCTACCAGAGCTTGGTCTTGGCCAGGCTGACAAGCGTCGGATTAGAGACCGTAGTCACATCCTTGGACGCCATATCTTCGCAGATAAGGGGGAGGCTTTTATTGATTCTCAGGTATTTTCTCGTCAATTTTATTTTTTAGTATAAGTGCACGACAATTTTTTCCGTTGTATTTAATCATTTGCGAATTCCTCCTGCTCGTTTAAAATGGATGACATCAGCATTGTAGATTAGATAAGTTTATGCTTTTCAGCCTCTGTTTTATATATGAAGGAACTTTTCTTGTTGAACTCATGTAATGAACTTGGTACTCTGCTTTTTATGTGTGATGAGATGAATCTAATATTCGGGAATGTTGTATGTTACTGCTTGGCTGCATTCAACGCGTGCTTTGTTCATGTTAAACTTACTGTAAGGAGAGTTATTTCTACGAAAGATATATCGCCCGTAGCGTTTTAAATTTCTCCAGAATGACAGATCAAAGCTTCTGTGAGATTTTCTAATTGATTGTTCTCTCTCAAACCTGACCTTTGCTTTGGAAAGTTCAGGTCAATGGTCTTCTGCATTCCTTGGATATTGATGATAGCCTCGGAGCTCAGACTCGGGGGCCACTTGGTGGTCAGCTTCCCGAATTTGAGCAGCTGTGGAAAGAGGGTTATGCTCAGAGTAATATGCAATTAGTCAGACCTCAAATGCCACTTGCAAACCAGTGGGCAGAGGAATTTCATCACCACGTTCGGCCTCCTGGAGTTCCAGAAGGCTGGGCAGAAGAGTTCAAGATTCAACAGAAGGACGACCATTGGGTCAATCAGTTTCAAGAGGTCTGTCGCTACGATTTATCAATTTATTGGGATATTGAATTCCGCTCTTTGTTGAAAAATAATTAATTCACTTCATGCCTTAGATCTGCTAGTTTGTCTTTTCGGTCTGAATTTCGTTCGAGGGCGTTTGCGTTGTGGTTTATCATTGGAAGCATCTAAGCGGTAATCCGCGTCCAATCTGGGTGTTTATTGGTATGGCTTTTGGAGTATGTTTTATTGTACTCATCGTTGTTCTTTGTACAGCAACCACACGAGTCCCGGCTGCGTATTGGGTCAATGGGCAATATGGCCGGCATGGAACAATCTCGTTCACTTGTCCAGACATTGTCTCAGAATCAGGATCCCAAATTTCAGGTATTGACCAGATATCATTATAACTTCAGGTATTAGCTGACTACATAACTTAACGTTAGGCAATCCTGGGATATAATGTAAGACAGTCTAGAGATTCATTGTTTTATATCGTGTCAGGCTCGAGGATGCGATTTTAAGATAGGGTGTTAGAATCTTTATAAAATGAAATTCTACTCCGGGTTCAACCTTTGAGTTCCTAAATGAAGAAAAAGGTCGCTTCCATATCTATAGGAGTAGAAGTAAATCATTTAGGAAGTTTCAAGGAAGGAAAGAAAGTGTATTAATGGAATGCAGAATCATGTCTTAAATTTTGAACGAAATATGTTTTGGAAGTTTCGATAATTGACTATGAGATTCTCAAAATGGCCTGTCTATAATTAGTTTGGGCACGTAGGATTTAAGATCATGTTTCTTATGAGTTTATCATGGTATTTTGCAATGAATACTAGCGAGCTTGTCCTTGGATTATTTCTGTTTGGCTGGGCTAATACTGGTTTGAGTCATTTTGCAGAATTCCAAATTTTTGCAGTTTGTATCGAAAATGAGCCGCGGTGAGCTTATCGTGGAAGATAACCAGGTTGTGCCACCTACGTCAAAGGCTAGTGCTGGTACTTGGGCTAATGAATTTCAGGAGCAGCATCCTGTGTCATGGGCTTCAGAGTTTAGTGACGGACAGGTTCTTTTTCATATCACTATCCCCTAGATTGTCTCTTTCTGCATTTACCAATGTATTAGTTCTCAGTTTCAATTTCCTCACGACGACGTTGATCACTGATTAATGTGGAAGGTTTTTATCAGTATTTAAGTGACGTATTCAGTGAAATAGCTACTGTTCCCAACAAACAGGGGCAGTCCTCTGTTTTTTGTGGGCTACTGGAATTCTATTTATATCATACAGGTGTTGTATTAAATATTAGATTTCACAAGTTGTTATCTGGGAATTTCTGCCCAATGTCTAAAACTCGACTCGTGTTTCTAATTTTGACAGCATCAACTTAGATCGGACGCTTGGGCAGATATGTTTGCAAGGGCCGACCATGAACCGGTAGGAACCACGGATTCGTGGGTTGACGACTTTTCAAGGCTCGGAGTGAAGGATTGGGCTGATGAATTCGGAGCTCAAAATGCTGAAGGTGTCTTTGGAGACGGGACCAGTTCAGAATGGGTGGATTCATACGAGCAGTACGTAACTCATAATGAATTTATTTATTAGGTAGTGAGCATGCTGATGGGTTTAGGGCTGCCGTTCCCCAAACCCGCTATTGGAGTCTGGTAATTGTTCTTCATTTGGAAGGAGGAGAGATGATAAGTGTCTTTTGTTTTTTTTGTAACTATTTCAAATGCGTGGATTTATAAACTTGAATTCTTTAAACTTCATGTAAGTTTTTCAGGATCTGACACAAAGAAATGCAATTACAATTGCGTGATCTGTAGCAGTGTTGCCTCAAGAACAGATGTTCTGTTGTAACTTCAACAATTTAAATGGGAAGCTAGGGCAAAATGCTTACGTTCTGTAAACGCTAACCAGCTATGAAAGGTTAATGGCCCCTCTTTTGTATTTTGTCTAGTTTCTCTAGAATCTAAGATCCTAAATATTTACATGTTAATGCAGATTCGTTCAGGAGCAAGTGAAAGGTGAGGTGAAGAATACTGGTTCATCACACTTCGTATATCAGTTTGCCGATAATAATCCGTATGTGGGACATCCAAACCCTCTCAAAGAAGGCCAAGACCTCTTTCGAAGAGGACTACTCAGTGAAGCTGTTTTGGCTTTAGAAGCTGAGGTGTTGAAAAACTCTGATAATGCCGAGGGATGGCGTCTGCTTGGTATCACGCATGCCGAGAACGACGACGACAGACAAGTTCGTCGTGATCCTTTGTGCTCTTGACGGCTTATTATATAAGAAAAGTGGTGTATTCGGTCAATGCGCCAACATGAATCATGCTGACTGCCAGAATGTTGTGTTTTACTTCCACTAATAATGATCATTGTACGTATTAATTCATGGGCCTTGGTCCATAGTGGACATTGATTCAATTGTTTGACCTGTTGCAGGCAATTGCTTCCATGGTTAGAGCGAGAGATGCTGATCCCTCCAACTTGGAGGTACTTCTTGCTTTAGGAGTGAGCCACACTAATGGTATGCATGCCATACCCTCATAACTCTCAATTTTGCACAGCTGAGTTATCATTCAGAAAAAAACGCCATCTCTTTTCATGAACTCACACAAATTCGATTTGATCTCGTCGATTCTGTAGAATTGGAGCAGCAGGAAGCTTTGCGATATTTGAGGGGATGGCTACAGCACCATCCTAAGTATGGCACACTTGTACCTGGAGATGTTAAAAATCTCGACCCTTCGGAGGTGCGTTATGGATTGGGTGCCAACTGATCACGGATCCTACATTGTGCATATTTTGTACCTAGAAAATGTTTGAATAGAATTTTGTGATATTAATCAGTGTATCAGCTAATATTTAGTTCTGGTATGGATACAATCCGAAGTAATTGCTTTCATCTCGCTCAAATTTTGAGTTCATTTACCTACAGGTTGAAAATCTTTTCCAAGAAGCTGCTCGATTATCTCCTGAGGACAGTGACGTGCACACAGTTTTGGGAGTGCTTTATAATCTCTCTCGGCATTTTGACAAGGCTATTAGTTCATTTGAGCGAGCTTTGCAGTTGAAGCCCCGAGATTACTCTTTGTGGAATAAGTTGGGCGCAACACAAGCTAATAGTTCACGGAGTGCTGATGCTATTTATGCCTACCAGCAGGTCAGTCCTTTGAGTAATCCTAATTTGTTAAAGTAAAATCTTAAACAAATATATATTAGTGAAAGCTCACACTTGTCACACATGCATACCGTTTGAGATGATAGAAGTCTTTGGGGACTAATCGTAGAGTGCAATTATCAAGCTTTAATAGAGGTTAGATTCTGGGGCATCGTCAACTGAAACATTGTGTATTGGCAGGCACTAGACCTGAAGCCAAACTATGTGCGGGCTTGGTCAAATATGGGAATTGGCTATGCTAATCAGGTACTCCAATCTACTTCCAGTGATCACTACACGTTTTGCATAAAATCAGCATTAATCACTTGAATTTCTGCTCAGAGTATAATATAGGAATGCTTTACTGGATTCTGGTCTAGTAAGCTGCCTAATGTAAATCATCTGTTCAGGGGCGCTATGAGGAGTCCGTTCAGTACTATGTTCGGGCATTAGTGATGAATCCTAAAGCAGATAATGCTTGGCAATACTTGCGCATTTCTCTCAGGTATGTAAAATCTGTTGCCAACAGATAGTACTTCCAGAGTATTGTCTTAAAGTTCATTCATAGCGTTCTCCACTTGTTTTTGTCCTTCAAAATTCTCTGTATCACCTCTCCAGTTGGCTTGGTCTGGGAGCGGTGTCCAATTCTACTTTAGGAGCCACCTATTATTTGAAGCCTTCAAGTAGTTGTTTCCTTACATTCAGTGTGCTCTACATTACCTTTATCTGTGGTGAGAAACTGAATAAAAACAAAATGTCTAATGTATTATGTGCTCTTCTTGCAGCATTGCATCACGAAATGACTTATTGGACGCTTGTGAAAGGAGGGATTTGGAAACTTTGCAGAAAGAGTTTCCTCTTTGATTTCTCCTTGGGAACTAACATTTTCAACTACTTAGGCCGAATGGGCCGTGGGCAGGTACCTTGTGGTAAGATTTTATGTATAATGCTGGAGTTGATCGGCATGCTGTGGGCACTTTCAAAGATTGCATTTAACCCCTTATAGTGCCTTCTTGGCCCCAAAGTTGCCACTTCTATATTTTATAGCTGCTGACGTGAATCATTTACACTCAGTCAGAAGGATGTATTACAATCCATGGGCAAAAAAATAAATGTCCTACATTTTTAAATAGCCAAAATATGTCTTGAAGTTATTATAAATGTTTACAATTTTTCAAAGTTGATTTTGTATTTTTAGTTCATGCACGAAAGAATTAAATGCAGCAGCCTTTATGGATGACAGAATCTTTTAGAAGATAAGAGGTTGATGCTCATCCTTGGAATTCTGAGTGGAAAAGGATGGTCTTGCACAATAGTTTGACCTCCAGTGAATGTGCTCTTGGGTTTTTTAAGCAAATAGTTCACATAGTACTCTAATAGATGATTTCCATGGTGACCAATTATCCAATATTTCAGGGTTAAAATATTTGCTCTCAATTCTTATGCTCATTTTGCCCAAAACTTCGAGAAAAAAAATTTCACAAGTTTTCACTTGCATATATAGTTTTTCGATTTTTATTCTAGCAAAATGTATGTTCCTAACTTACAATTTGTGCAAGTTAATGATATGCTTTTCATTTGAGAATCTATGAAAAAATTTAAGAAAAAAAATTCAAATACAATAAGTTTATTTTTGTTGTCCAATTAGTTTGTATTGAGAATAGAAAGATTAATTTGGACTTAAATTTGTAACCACTATTCAAAGTTCTATAAAATTTGGTTTGCTTTCAAAACAATCCTTGTGGTATCTCTGTGTAAAATTCCAACCATTAAATTGGAAAACTAGAACTGCAATTGCATATCAAAAATGATAAAAGCCCCCCAAACACCTTTGTCATCCAGGGACTAATGTATTACAGTACAATATATATTTGCAAATTTTATAAGAATTTCTCTACTGGTAGTTTCACCCCTAAAATGTGAAAACTGTATTTTTTGGCAAAATAAGAATTGCTTATTATAAATAGAATTTTTCTTTTTTTTTCTTTGAAATTTTCACACAAGTCCCCAAGGAATAGCTTTAAGTTCCAACAAATTTCATAACTTTTGACTACATGGTTAAAAAGTTATTGCATGAT
This sequence comes from Thuidium tamariscinum, assembly GCA_947034885.2. NCBI lineage: Eukaryota > Viridiplantae > Streptophyta > Bryopsida > Hypnales > Thuidiaceae > Thuidium > Thuidium tamariscinum. The sequence continues at coordinate 17,590,962 of OX344758.2, forward strand.
ATGTGATTTTTGTTGCTCAGAAGATAGCCTTAAGGTGGGTACACCTAAAATTGCACCTCACCTAAAAGTGCCATCTATAGTTGTTGTACATTTCTGAATTCCATCATGTACCTATTTGGCTGAAGCACTTTTAGAAACAGACTTTGAACTTTAATAACTTTTGCATATTGTATCCAAATGCTGAGTTTCTTGGTACATTGGAATGTGCATTCACTTGCCAAGAAGACTATATGAAAATTTGATCAGATCAGTAATAGTTACTAGGCATAGTACCAAAAAGTGGCACTTTTAGGTGTACCCACCTTAATAGCTCAAAAAACTTCTTCAAAAAACACTTTAATTAAAAAATAAAAATTTGAAACTCATATTCTAGATTTATAGACATCAAAAGCTTTGAATCATTCCATTTGGATTAATGAGATGAAAGTTATGAGGAGTTTTAGTTTGCAAGTAGGTGTGGTCTTCAAATTGAACTCAAGAATTGGCAAGACCAGTATTTAAGTAATCAGTTATGTATTGATGAAAGTTAGGTCAACCTCACTTCAAAAGCAAAATGATTCTCAACCAATTTAGGATTTTATCTAGTGCAATCCCCCTTTATCTTGTTGTCATATTGATTCAAATCAAATAATCTTCACATTGAACTTGCAAATACTATAATTTCTCTATTGTGTCAATTTGGTGTAATATTGGTATGATTTTGCATGATTTGAAAAGGTATCTATAATTTTGGTCTTTAAGCTTGCTTTTGGTGAAATATATTTGTTTTCTTCAATGTCTAATTTAAGTTGTTTTTTTGTGTATTTTAGATGAGCTACCAATAATAATGATTCCAAGTTAATTATCAATCAATGAAAATATACTAGCTATATATGTGGAGGTCTTGTATGCCACCTCTATTGAGGATTTCCTAAATCGGTTATAGATGTGTTATTTGTCTTGCCCACCTACCTTGTCCATATATATGGTCCAACTACTATGTACTAGAACCATGAATCTTCATTGATAAAACTTGAAGTGTTTAGAGCCATAATTGCATGACACATGAGTCCTATTTGATGTCACAATTAAAGTGATGTTGTTATTTCTTATTATAACTTTTGAATCCCAGGTCCTAAAAATATGAAATAATTCTTGGAGATGTCTAACTTGATATTAATTAGATCCTTTAATTTTTTTGAAATTAAAAAAATATATTCAAAATTAAAAGTGAATTTTGATCATTTTTCAAAATTTGAGGTTTAAGGGTTTTCACTATGTTAAAAGTCCCCAAATTTAGTGATTTAGTGCTGAAAATTTTATGGCCTATTTGCACATTTCAAGAATATGTGACCACCAAAGGGCATCTAAAAATGTCTTATTTTATGGTCTCCAACTTTAGTTTGTGATATAATTTTAGTTTTTGTGTCATAATTTTTGCTCCCAATCACTAATTAAAAAAAAGTTCCAAAAAAACAATAAATTTTCTATCCTATGAAAAAGTTTCAAAAAGTTTCAACCAAATCTAAGCTCATAGGAATTTGCCTTCAAATCCATGTTGTCTCCTAAGGGAACAAATGGGACTTTAGGGTGTAATTTCAAAGGAAAACATGATGTAGACAACACTTTTGTCTTCTATAGCCAACTAAGTGAAAGACAACGACAAGAAGCTAAGCTTTGACCACCTACATTGTGTCATTTTTTCTCTTAAAAAATGAGTTGGTTTAACCCCTAAAGAACCAAAGTGCATTCTTTTGGCAACATAGCGATTTTGGGTATCTAATGTGTAGTTGCCCAGATTTTCGTAGTAGTAAAAAATAGATTTTTGTCACTTCAAACACTAATATCTTGTAATCTGTAGATTTTGCACGGTGGAAATTTTTGAAATTTTTTCCGCATCTTTTCAAACAAATGTAGTAAAAGATCCTATGGTTACATTTGTTCAAAAATGTTTTTTTCTTAAAATTTGGTAGTTATCCTAGAAATGATAATTTTGAAGCAGTTTTGGTGAAAAATATAGTCACAAACCTGTAGGGATTAAATACAAGTGGTTTTTTTTTCTAATTTGTCATTATATTGCTATGATGAAATTAATGTGAGTTAAACAATTTAAAAACATGCCATAACTAAAGAGACAACAATTAGTTATCTTTCCTTCCTTTGGTAACAACCCCCTTTTGCAACCATTTCAAGAAATTTGAGGGCATTACAGGGTGGTTTCAAGTCTATTCCCAAAATGGCTTCCAATGCCGTTGGCCGTTGTCAAGCTGGATTTAATAAAAAATAAATTTGGGGGGTCCTAAAATATGAAAATAAGTCCAATTTTTTTTTGGGAAAAAAAAATTATGTGGCAGGGCCGCCACCACGTAGGATTTGAGTTCAAAGGGTAGAAACTGTGTTCTCGCAATCTAGGAACCTGCAGTCTCGGGTCATTGCAAGAAAGACCGACTGATTTATGTAGCGTTTTCCACAGTACTGCTGAAATTTTCGGGAGTACTGTATATTAGAAAAAAAATTAATGTAAAAAATATGTTTTATGTCTATATCTCTAAGAAGAAGATACCCTAGAAAGGAAAAGTGTAGAAAAATTCTCTAAGTAGGAGAACTAGAAAAGTACAAATTTTCACGAAAATAGGTACTTTGACATTTTAATTTGTAAAAAATAGGAAAAAGAATTTAAAAAAAAACTAAAAATTGGAAATTTGGGAGAACTTTATGATGAAGAGATTTGACTTAAATATTATCTCAAAACCATCTTAAATGTTCAAAAGTATGCGCACAAGGGAGGCCTGTTCGCGCACATGTAGAGGAAAGAGAATAATGATTTTTGAGATTTCCTTTGGTAGAAACATGCCTATCTAGTATGGAAATAGGCCACAGAAATTTCAGCTTTAGATCATTAATTTTGGATGCTCCCCAGTACTAAAAACCCCTAAACCGCAAAGTGTGACAAATTAGCTTAATTGAAATTTAATTATAAAATGATTTTTTAAAATTTCTGAAAAATAAGGAATTTGATTGTTGTCATATGAGAAATCTTTAGTCAAAATTTCAAGTTAATATGGTTCATACTTTAAAAGTTATAATCAATAACAACTCCGACATTCAAAGTGTGACGCAAAATAGTACCGGTCTTTCTTGCAATCACCCTCTCCTAATGCCCTCAAATTTCATCTAATGTCTTTTTGTTCTTCAAAATCTAAAACATAGACTTCTGTGAATACCTTCATTATCTAAAACCAGTACAACTTTTAAAATAAATAAATAAAAGGTATTAGATACTAGTGTTACAAAACTACCTAGATTGCATTCCTCTTGAATTTGCTAATAATCTCATCAATTTTTTGGGATCATTGAACCTTTTAAAATACTTAGACCAAAAAGAGTGTCACCTTTAGATGCACTTCAAAATATGTATTACATTTCAGTGCACTATTGCATTATTTTTTTTTGTTAAATATTCCTTAATCCCTAAAGGCACAAGGACTTTTGGGATTCCATTAGAAGGGATTTGAGGGCAATAGGAGATTGTGAGTTTTTATAAGTTCCCAAACTATGGAAATGTGACACATCAACAATTTGATGTGGTTGAGAGACTTCCGCATCAAATTTGTATTTTTTTTTTATTTTTATTTTATTTTTTTGAATATTTAAAAATATATATTTAAAGTTTCTTAAGACTTTTTTGAAATTTTAGATTTTTTTTTCTTTCAAAAATTTGAAAATTCAGCCAATAAAGTTGGTTCGCAATTTTTAGACAAGATAGGGAACGGGTTGGGGAATTGCTCTAAAATGGGATTTTCTTGCCCTCAAATCCCTTCTAATGATGAAAAGCATTGATTTTGAAGTATATAGGTTTAAATCTCACTATTGTATAGAAATTCCAAACTCACAATGATGTGAATTCAATTTAGAGTCATTTGACTACGTACATAGATTCTAAAATGAAGTTATTCTAATTGAAAAAGATGTTGAAATTTTTTTAGAAACACCTTTTGAGCAACCTCTAAAGAAGGCAACCCATTTACACCATTTGACATGTAAAACAAACCTAGAGTTTGGATATATTTTGCGAAAAAAATTTCCATGTACAAAAATAGATTTGAAAAGGATTCCATTTTTTTTTAAATGTTAATTTCAAGAACAAAATTATCATGAAATTTCTAGGTGAAGATTTTCTTCATTCCATATTTTATATACAAGTCATTCTATTTCTAACAAGAAGTTGGTTGAAAAATTAAGAATGCTTCATTATTCTGATAGAAAATAGTAGCACCAATGGAAAGTGCTTCGTTGCCAAGTGCCACCTTGCCAAGTAAAATTCCTATTTTCAATTATAACTAGTGTGCCCTATGTTGTTGCTACAATCCAAATCAAAGTAAAAGTAATTTTCTAATTTTTCAATTCATAAAATTTTTGAAATTTAATAACTTTTAGGATTTGGTCAAAATGCCGCAAAAGAAAGCCTGCGCACCCCTTCTTGTTGAGGGTTTTACAAAGACACCAAAAATGCAATTTAGAGACTCTAAGTTTGTGAGATCTCAATGTAATAAACAAAACAAGTAAACAATCTTAACTCCTAAACAACGAGGAGGCCATTTTTTGGTTGATGAACAAGAGAAAATCTTTCTATAGAGGACAAAATTGCAATTATTCATCCTCGAAATTGGGGGTAGAAAGGGAAGATCTTCTATAGTAGGGGTAGTCATGGCTTCTTCTAGCACCCAGATTTTGTAAAAGAATGAGGGAAAACAAGGTTCAATTGGGAGTCGAGTAGCATGAAGGAGATGTGCCATCCCTTTCAAGTGCGGTAAGTGTGCAAAATCATAATCATACAAATGCGTTTCCGGCTTTTACTTCATCGATGAGATTGACAACTTCAACGCTGCGATCGGTAGCTTCTGGTAGCAATTTCGCTCACTAAGGGTTCTTCGCACTGCTTATTCACCTTTGGAGTAGAATAAGCAATGCAGTGAAATCTTCCCCGTTGAAGAATATTGTGGCGCCAAGCGAGTTGCAAGAACCAACCCTGAGCTGCGACGAGATTATTTGGTAGAGAAGTTTGGCTCCGTGGAAGAGCCGTGACTACCCTTAGTGCTATGACTTCTGATGAATGCTTTAAAAAAAAATTTGAACCAATGACTCCCATGGTATTAAAATTCCTGATTTCTACGGCCATTGGTTCATTGTTTAGGGGTTAACTCTTGAACAACGGACTGGTGACCGTGGAAATCATGCATTTTGATTCTGTGTGACATCATCTACTTTAGAAAAGCCAAATATATTCATTGGAAGTCAAAGCTCTGTAGAAGATTTCCCCTTTCCACCCCTAAAACCGAGGACCAATAGTTGCACTTCCATTCTACAAAGGAAGATTCTCTCTCATTCTACGGACGCAAAACGTCCTCAACGTTTAAGGGTTAAAAAATAGATGCTTCATAACTGATTGGAAATAGGCCACCCTACTTTGCCAAAAATGGGGGGTAATCATGAATGGGTTGCCTCCAATATTGTGAAATATTCTCAATGGATAGAGGATAGAAAAAGAATTCTGTTCTTTACTGTAGAAAAAACATCGGTTTCACACTTGCACTCACACGGCACTTTTAGATATTTTGCCAATTTGGGTGCACGCTTTGCTACAGTAAGTTTCGCCGCATTTGTGACTTGTGACTTGCGAGGAATGCGAGCTGCACGGATGCAGACAAGAGCCTTAATCCTTCTACGAGTAAACGGTTCCTACTTCCCGGTGTCTCCACCCCTCCCCGGCTCCCCTTTCCACGAATCTAACGCATTTACCAAGCTGGGTATGCCTGGAAGTCTGCAGCAACTTCTGCAACCCATGTTGTCGAGTAACTTCCGGCTACTTTTCTGCAAATGCAGGTGATGAATGCCCAACAACAGCCAGCTCGCTCTCCTTCAGACAACCTCCACATGCTCATTAATCACGGCTCGTTCGACTCAAGCGCCTCCCTTCGAGCTCTGGAAGCCCGAATCCTGCTTCTGTTCTCAAATTCTAAAGCTTTGAGCTTGATTGATGCAAAGTAAGGACTTCTGGTTTTAGATCGAGTTTTCTGGTTCTCAGAATTCTAGAGCTTTGAGCTTGATTGACGCGAAGTGAGGTCTTGTGTAGATTGAGTTTTCGGGTTCTCAAATTCTAGAGCTGTGAGGTTGATGCAAGCCAGTACATGTATAGATCGAGTTTCTCTCGCTGGCCATCTTTGAATCTTTGTTTTGGGTTTGTATGCAAACCTTGTTATCTGACCACCCCGCTTCTTCGTTTTTGGTAGGGGGAGAGCTTCTAGTTTCGCAACGACAAGCTTCACCTCGGACGCTTTCGTTTCTCCCATCTGTCAGGTAGTGTCGGGATTTTGTTCTCTCAAAGCGGAAAGATTACGCTCCTGTTATGCTTCCCTTTGTAGTTGAAGTGGCAGTGATGGTTTTGAAGGGTGAACCCATGAATGGACTTTGGCGGACTGACGAATCTTGAGATTGCGTGCTCAACAATGTAGATCTCGTTGACGGTCTTTCTGTTTTGGAACAGAATCACAGTGTTGCCATGACCGGAACAGTGTTTCTACCATGTGTGAAGTGTGAGTGTGTAACTTGGTTAGGAGCGCTGAAATTTCTGACATCTACTTGGTTTAGGGTTTGTGTACGAGGAGGAGCGTCTCTAGTTTCGCAGCACCGTGTCCACGATGTGCTTCGTCGTTGCAGTGGCAGTGGACGATTCGCCAGGTTGAAGCTCCGCCACCTTGAAAAAACCCTGCACCTTGAATCCTCCCCCGCTCAAACAATGTAGATCCTTCACTGTTTCAAACCACCAAACTCTAACCATGGCGTTCACCTCAAGATCCATCTCTCGCATCGTCCCAGGATCCGACATAGAAACCCTAAACCATACTTCTTACGACGATGACAACCGTCTTCACTACCCTGGTGCTGTCCGCAAATTCGCTTACCAATTTGACGGCCACGGCAAATTCGTCAAGAAACCCTGGAACCTCACCTCCACCGCCATATCCGAGGGTTTCTCTTGGTACCACGTTGAGCTTCCTCGTTCTTCCCAAAAGCTCTCTCTCTCCGCTGAATATCTCATCGACGTCCTCTGCCCTCCTTTAAAGCTCCAAGAAATTCTCGCTCTTGTTTCCAGCGGCCCTTTCTGTGGCACAGTCGAAGGCGCTTTAATCTTTCGTGTCAACTCAGCAGGCCCTTGCGCAAGCAAATTCACGCAACGAATCTCAGCGTTGGTGACGGAGAATCGAGTGATCAGTGTCTCCCTCGGGAGGCTCCCAAGGTTGGACTTCTCAGGAGGCTCCACGAGCTCGCTGCTGAGTGAAGTGCCGTGTATTGAGCCCAAGGAGGGAGGGGGCGAAGGGTGGAGTCATTTGGGGAGGACGAAGTATGGGGGGTTTGTGATTCAGGAACACGTGTTGGAGTTTCTGTTGACCAGGAATACGTTAGAGGAGGCGGAGAATGCGGTGCCGAGGGGAGTGGGGAATTTGTTGGTGCATATTGTGGACACGCATGTGGATCAGTTGCATGAGATTGTGCTGCATTTGGAAACGCAGCTGGATGAGGTGGAGAAGGAGATGGATACAGGTGGGTGGTGCTCTTCTTTGACCTCGTTGTTCAATGGAGATTAGGAGATTACAGGGCTTCTGAGAGTAGTTGTACTCAGCCTGTGATTACAGGGCTTCTGTTTTTTGCAGTGAAATAGAGTGGTTCAAGATGTCCGAAACCCTACATTATCACAAGATTGCTTGAGAGGGCCTCTGTATGGTAAGTTTGACGTGTCTTGTGTGACAATGTGGAAGAGTCTTGTATGTTTTAAGCAAGTGCAGGACATCTTTCCCACGTTTCCCATGAACTGTCATGAAGATTACAGGTCTCCTGATAATAGTCATAATCAGCTGAACCCCTGTCCCGTGATCAGTTTTTTTTCCAGTGAAATTCGAATAGTTTGAAACCCTATATCACAACTAGATTCCTTGTGTCTCATTGAGAGGGTTCTATATGGTTAGTTTCACCTTCGGGAGAGCTCGTCATAAGGAAGAGTCTCTCTGCGATGTTGTGTAGACGGTGTTCAACCACTCTGATTCTTCTGAAATCGTGTCTCGTGTGACAAACGTTGGAGAGCGTTGTATATACAAGCAAGTGGTTTATTCTCATTTCAATGAACTCCCATGAGGATTATAGATCTTCTGATTGTAATTGTACTAGGCCTGTGATCAGTGTTTTTCCAGTAAAATTAGACAGCCTCAGAAGCTTGAAACCCTACATCACAAGGAGGTTCTTTGCGTCTCATAGAGAGGACTCTGTATGGTTAGTTCGACTATCGGGAGTGCTTGCCATGCGGAAGAGTCTCTATGTGATTTTGTGTAATAGTTCTGCAACCAGTCTGATTTTACTGACAATCGTGTCTTGTGTGACAACATAAAAGAGTGTTGTATGTTCAATCAAGTGCAGGAAATGTTTCACTTTCTTTTCAATGAACTGCCATTACGATTACAGATCTTCTCTGACAGTAGTTAGTTCTACTCAGCTTAACCTCTCCTGTGATTCGGACCCTATTTTCTACGTAGTGATCTGAATCTTGCTGAATCTTTTTGTGTGCTCCTCTCCTCTCCTCTCCTCTCCACCAGGTGTCGGTGCAACCAAGAAGCAGATGCTGGACGACCGGCGTTTCCCCAAGATGCACTTGAACCTGCAGCGGTTGCTGCAGGTGATCGCCCATGGCGACCAGGTGTTTCCCCGCGTGAAAGACAAGTGCGCAGGGAAAGCCTGGTGCTCTTCCGAGGATCTGGCTACTCTGGAGGCTTTGGTGGGCAGGCTGAGGAAGCTGAAGGAGAATGTAGGCTTCACTGTGAGCCGTATCACAGCCATTCAAGCTGGGCTGGATAGTTGGCAAGCGGAACAGATCAATCGCAAGCTGTATTATCTCTCGTTTCTGTCCATGATGTTTCTTCCGCTCTCCATTGTCACTGGAGGTTAGTGGTGGCTGAACTCCCATCCCTCTCTCTCTCTCTCTCTTTGGAGTTGTCTTGACTTTTTTTTCTTGTTTTTTCTCCTTTGGATGTGCTACGAGTAGATTCATAATAGTCTCTCAATGCTTAAGGTGTCTGAATTAGGTGTAAAGGTAGAGCAATCCAATGTTGTCACTCATCCAATGGTAGCATCTACTAGACTTTCCCATTTGCAGACCTTCCCATTTGCATGAGTCCCCCACCCACCCATTATCACAATCTTAGCAGCCCTTGAGCATTATGACAATGCACTTATGGAAGGGAGACATTAGCATGTGGTTAATTATGGGTCCCATGCTTTACCAATTTAGTCCTAACAAACTTTGAAAAGTCACAGAATATTCATTTCTTGTTGCATTATCACAATCTTAGCAACCCTTTTGCATTATGACAATGTACTTGTGGAAGGGACACATTAGCATGTGATTAATTATGGATCTACCCACACTTTACCAATTTAGTCCCAACAAACTTTGAAAAGTCAGAGAAAAGTCATTTCTTGTTGAAATATCTTGATTCTTCTTGCAAATGGTTTCTCTCAAACTCCTCAATCTTTCAAATATTTCTCCTAAATGTAAATGACTTGTGCAGCGTTTGGGATGAACGTGGGAGGAGTACCATGGACCATGCAGACCAACCCAAAGATCAGCCATGGGTTCCGGAATGTTATGCTCATCTGTGCTGCCATTGTTCTCCTTCCGCTGGTGCTCTTTGTAGCCATGCCCTTGTACAATAGTCTCATCAATTGGCGTGGTCGAGGTGCCCTCTCCCGGGGACTCCGGTCTCACAAGTCCATCCGCTACCGCGGGGGCAGCAGCAGCCTGCGTCGTCATCCTGCTTACATTCCCCTTTGAAGAATAATTCATAACATTCAATAGCATGCATTGTCACTACCTTGGCTTTACAGTAAGTTGGTGTGGAATATTCCACACCCATCAGTACTTAAGTGGATAGGTGGAGGTACCTTGGCTTTATTGTAGATGGTGTGGAATATTTCACACCTATCTGTGTACTGAAGTGGATAGGTGGAGGCTCAATGTGATGAGTTTTGTGCATGAAGGCTATTGAATGTTATGTTAGTGAGCCATTGCTCCCATTACATTCTTGTGTGTGCTAGTTTGGATTTTGATGTGTTCTCTTTGGGCATGGCTTGGCATTTGCCATCATTTAACCTCCAAGTGCCCCAAGGGACCAAAAGTATCTTCACGTAGTCTAGAAATTCAATTCAAAGTCTTGTAACTTTTGCATCCAATGTCCAAATTTAATCAAACTTGGGAAATTTGTGTGTTTTCTTCTAGATTGTTTGGTAAAGTTTTGAAACTACTCAAAGATGTGTTGAAGTTTTGGAAGCCATTTGAAGTTGATGGGTTCAATTTGAGTTCACCAAATTGTGTTTTGATGCATGCAACTTTGGGGGCTTGTATCTTGTTCATCCAATTCTTGTTTTCAATCAAATTTGTTGGGTTATGTTCCTCTTGAAGGCTAGTCATTGTAGTAAAAAATTTCATATCAATCCAACTCATTTTGAATGTTAGGGAGCTATTCAAAGTACAATGTTCTAACATTTTTGGATTATAGTGAACTTTGGTGGCTTGTTTCTTCTTCAAATAGTATCCTATGTAGATACCTAGGAAATGACCCATTACAATCTTAAGCCCCAATCCATGACAAAAAAATTTGCTAAAAATGAGATTTGACCTAATTAGTTCAAATTAATGGCTATAGTCAATGTCTTGGATGATAGTAGAGTTATTAGTGACTACAATAGGAACTTCTACCTTTTGTGTTAATTCATCATAAGAAAAACCTTTCTATTCTTTCATATCATAGCCATGTTAGGAAATATTGTAATCATTGGAGGTGGTAAGATGACAACTACGGGTACACTTTATAGTAGTTTTGGAGTAGTTGACAAGCTCTTTGGGGTCAATTTAGCACTACACTTCAAAAGTTCATAACAAATTCATACTTTGTCAAAAAATTAAAATTTCAAATGATCTCTCCATTTCTCACATTTGTCTTTAAATAGAATAAATTTTAAAAATTTCAATAATGTTTAGAAGGCAAACTAGCCATTCTACCTAGGTTGGTTTACTTTAGTCTAGTTTGTCTAATCAACATTTTATATTAGTACATCCAAGAAGTTTTGAGTGATTGAGGATTGTTTTAGGAGTTTGAAACTTTTCTTGTTATTTTTTGACATTTGAAAGCCCTTTTGTACATATAATGAGTTGATTGAATGAAATTTTCTTCACCAATGTGTTTGAATGTTGGATTTGAAGCACTACATAGTTTTAAGTTTTTTCATTTGAGTAAATTTAGCAATCAAATTTCACCTCAAAATGTATTGCTAGGAAAAATTGAGCATCCTTTTTCAACACTAAAATATCATAATTTTTCAATCCATGTCACAAAATGACTCCAAACTTCATTCACGTCATCCATGCACATACACTATAAGATTGTATGGTTGAGATTTCTATACCTTAGTCATATATAAATATCACTTCAAAAGCAATGATGTATTCAAACCCAAAAAACCTTTAGCATTTAGGAGTTGATGAAAGATTGCTAAAGCTATTTTTTCAGGTAATTGAATTTTGTTATGGATTTGATAGAGCTTGATTAGGGGTTGTTGGACATGGTCTATTCATAAAGGGGTGTTACTTTTTACAAGGTTTTTCTTGGTAGGTTTTTGACATTCAAGTGTTGAAATAACATTGCCAAATATCTAATTTTTAAGCACTTTTGTGTTGAAAATGGTGTTGAAAGAGAGTGTACAAAAAGTGTTCAAAAAGGTGTAAAAAACATGTATTGTTATTAGGTAGTAAATATTAAGCCTTGAATGCTCAAACCTAAGTTTTAAAAAAAAATTAATACATATTTTGTCAAATATTTTTGTGTGTGTATATACCTATATATATAGTTATATAGTTATACATAGTTATATATATATATATATATATATATATATATATATATATGTATGTATATATGTCATGGAATTAGTCATTGAAGAATTAAAGGTGTTCTTTAATTCTTTAAGGATTAGCATATAGTTTAGATTTTGAACATTGTGAAGATGTGATGCATTATAAAATGCAACTTAGAATTGAAGAATTTAATGATGATTCTCAAACAATAGTGGCAAAACATAATCCATAGATTATATCCATACAATTCAATCAATTGATACACAAACCAATGTTTTTAAATAAAATTTGAAACCAGAAATTGAAAATAACTTCTAAAATTGATTATAGATTGAATTTTTTTAAATTTTCACAAGAATTTTTTTTCTTTTGAGTTTAAGATGTTAGGCTCTAATTATAGTTATTTTTGGAGATTTTAGATTTTCTTGTTTTCTTATTCAAATTAATTTTGAAGAGTAATTTTTTGAAAGGAAAAAAGTTACTTCCTAAAGCCAAATCTACTAGTTCCTTTTGAATTATAGGTTATTGCAAGAAACATTGACTGTTGTTTTGTTACAATGAAAATGGCTCTCTTGTCATTTTCTATAACTTTGAATAATGAATCCAATGAAAAAATGAAAAAATATATTTATAGCTATCTTTGTAATTGTATCCCTCATTTTTCAAAAGAATTTAAAAATCATTTTATACTTAAAAGTCAATTTTGTTAATTTGTCACATTTTCGGATTCAAGGTTTTTGAATACAACCATGGTCTAAATTAATGATGTTTAGATTTATTTTTTTGTCATTTATTCCTATTGTAGGTAGATAAGTTGCTAACAAAGGGCATCCAAAAAGACATTATACTATATATTGAACATTCATGCAAGTAGGACTTTCTTGTGCATGTACTTCTTAAGAATAGAAATGGTTTTATTTTGTTTTTTTGTCAAATCTCATCAACATCAAGTATTCACAAGTGGCTAAAAATCATTAGTTAAGACCACTTTTTATAATCTAAAATCCAAAATCGAAATGTGTGACAAATTAACAAAATTGAATTTTAAATCTAAAATGATTTTTAAATTTTTTGAAAATAAGGGATAGAATTACAATTAAGATGTTTAGAAATAGATTTGTTTATGGCATTGGGTTCAATTTTAAAAAGTTGTAGTGTTTTCCAAAATCAATTTTGAAAACATTACCAAAAACGATCAATGTTTTTTGCAATGACCCTTACAAAATATTTGTGAATCAAAGTCTTCAAAATTGCACCATACAAATTTTTTAACTTTAAAAATTAGTAGAAGAATTTGTTAAAAAACTAGATGGATGAGAAACTACATTTTGGTATGCTTGAGATGTATTTGCATTAATTGGTTGCTCAAAATTTGAATACTTGGTCTTATAGAAATTGTGGAATTAAAGAATCAAGTATTTCTAAAGATTAATGGAAAACTATTTGGATGGATGATACCTCAAAGTACTTCATTCATTCACCAATATATGAACTATGTAGTGTTGACTTCTATGTGCTACCAATGTCAACGGTGCTAGTACGTGAGCGTGAGCATGTGAGCATGTGAGCTTTGAATATATATATAAATAGATATATTACCACCATTGAAGGTGCTTATATTAACCCTAGAGCGTCTCCAATTATATCCAAAATTGACAATTTGGAAAAAATCATTATAAAGTACCATTTGGAAGAATATTTTGGGATTGTAATACAAACAGAAGTTGTAAATTTTGAGTTTTAGATTCCATCCGTACGGTTAGATTCCCCAATGCTTTCACCAATATTTTTCTATAAATTCTGAAAGAAAAATTTCAAAATTCCTTCAAAATTCAATTACAAGCAAAATATTATCATTCTTCAAGTAAAACTTGTTGGAGTAGGTTTTAAATGAGTTTCTCTTCACATGGTGATTTTTTGAAATTTTTTTGTTCTTTAATTCTATGACCTCATTTTTGCAAATTTGATTTTGAACTACAGTCAATGCAAGTCAACCACTTGACATACTTCCACATTTGTAATTTTAAGAAATTATGTACTTTAGAAATACCAAATCCAACCCTTGGATAGAACAAAAACTTCATAAAGAATTTCTCAAAATTAAAATGACTTCCATCTAAGGAGTAACAAGACAGAAAAATAATTTCAAATCTATTCATCGTCCAGAAATTGGACGTCGGCACGGTCTAGGGCTAATATAAACACCCATAATATAGGTATCTATATTATAAATACACTATAATAATAGAAGGTTTCTTTATGAGGACACTTATACTATAGGTGTATAGTATGAGTATCTATATTTAGAGTGGATAGTGAGGAACCATGTCAAAAACAATTAAAACCATACATGATTTATAGAAAGGATACATGTGTCAATTTTTCATTGGTTGTAAGAATTTCATACATATATTAAAAGGGATACAGTACCCATTTTTCTATTGAACGTAAAACTTTTACAATCAATCTAAAACCCTAATTTCTTCAACAACTTTGTCTTTAATCTCATGTCTCATTCTCCTCAGTTGTGCCTTCACGCTCCTATATTGTCTACAAATGACAAAGAAAGCATCATAAATACAAAAACAAGTGAATAAAAAAGCATTAACAATAAGAATAATAAAGACAATCAAATAATAATAATAATACAACTATCATAAAATGTCAACATTCAAAATTTCAAACATACTCTAATACTAAATTCCTTATTCAAAATTCACAAGCACTTCATTCTACCACAATTCAATTGAAAAGAATCAACATTCTTACAAATCGAGATACAACTTGCCAAACCCTAAATCTTCTAATTCACCTCTAAATCCTACACATAGTGATGCAAATTGCTTAACATGACATTGTAGTGCTAAATCTTTTTCTACATGCATCAAGTTGGTTTTGTACATTCGAAAATGATATCAAAATTACTGAATTTCAAGCAAATACAAAACAATAGGTAGTTGGCTCTTTCAAAAGAATATAATACCTAACAACTTAATGAAACACTGAAGGTCCTATGTTTCATCTTTGGCCTGTTTTTTTAATTTTGGTTCGCTTTGTCTCCTTCTATAAAGAGCTTACTGTTGTTGGCTTATTGCACAATAAGAAAAAATAAGAATTCATAGGTCTTAGCATGTTCCATTAAAAATAGCTTTCAAAAATTAAAAACTTCAAATAGTACTTGCAAATATTGCTTGTTTAGAGGATCATTGCCATGACATTTGAACTCTCTTTAATGATTATAAAGAAGAACATATTCATCACTCAAATGTACTCTACATTAAGTAGCAAGAACAACAATAATTGAAGCAAGAGCAATGATCATGTACTAATAGGGAAGAAGATGTTAAAGAAGATTTGAATAGTCAAGTAATCGTAAGGAAAGACTGTGCATCTTTTGAACATTACATCATATATTTGTAAAACCTTTGATTAGTATATTTTCATCGGTAAGAGGGCTCCAATGCACCGTGGATGGTAACCATCAACAGCCACCAAAATCTTTTCATACTTTGCAAGGGGGGGGGGAAGATACGGTTTGTAAACACCATAGATAGTCTTTTAGGCTCATAAGCTCACACTTTTAGGATCACATAATAGCAACCCTCTTAACAATGTAAATGAGGGTTCAAGATGATTGACCCTTTAGGCATTCAGTGCTCTCATGTTGGATTTCTAAATAGCCAACAAATTGAAACTCACATTTCTATTTATTATTGCTTAGATGAGAGTCATCCTTATTTCTAAAGATACTTTATCAAGTTACCGTCCTATCTAATGATTTAATTTGGTATTATTACAATACATATTTTTCTAAAATTACTAATGTGGAAGTATGTCAAGTGGTTGACTAAGCCAAAAATTCATTGACTCACGTTCAAAACTACATGTGCAAAAATGAAGTTAAGAGAACCTCATGTAAAGAACACAAATTTTTTAATGAGTCCCTACACCAAGAAAAACTCATTTTAAATCCATTCCAACAATTTTTATTTAAAAAATGATAGTATTTTTTTTCTTATTGAATTTAGGAGGATTTTTAAAATTTCCACTTCAAAATTCATAATGAAATATTAGTGATAGTATTGGTGAATCAAATTGTATAAATGGAATCTAAAACTCAAGCTCTACAGCTTTTATTTGTATATCAATTTCAAAATATTCTTTCAAATAATACTAAAGTTATGATGATTTTTCTTAAATCGTCAATTCTAGAAAACACTTTGTATGCTTTAACGGTGTTAACATTGGCAATCCAAACAATCATTGCTCATTCCAATGATAAAAAGAAGGGATAAAAGTTAAGAAATAGGATTGAATTCCACCAAGGTAATCTCAAGTGTGCTGATTTTTACAACTAATGTAATGTAATGTTGTCTATTCTTTAATCCTATAACAACATGGTGACTTAAAAGTGTGTCATGGAAAATAGAGATTCCTTCTATGTAATTGAGGCAATAACTGCCTCTTTTGAGCTCATTGCTCATTGTCATTGTGTCATTGTCATTGCATTGTCATTGTGACAAACTGTGACAATGAGCTCAAAATTTTTTTAATTTTAATTATTTTCACCCACCCCACCCCATCTGATTTAAATATGAAAATTTAAAAATTAAATTTTTTATTAATTTTGCATACCCCTCACCCTCACCTCCACCCCTTCTTATAATTTTGGAAGGGTGGGCCTCCACACAATTAGTACGGGATAAATGACATTCATATTTGCATTATTGTATTTGTATTCAGTTTCAATATCAGTATTCATATAACCATACTCAATATCCATACTTGGTACCCATGTACAATATCCATATATAATATCCATATATATAATCGGTATGTATATCCAATAGTTGTTGATTTTTCTTAGAGGGAGGTGGGATTTTCTTGATTTCAAATCCAACAGCCCTTGATTTTCCAATGAAGGGAGGGAGTTCAGGAAAATTACAAATAAGGTTACAAATTGGATCATGGGCAAATACTTATGGTTTCAATTTTTTATAATGATTTTTGAAACTATTTTGGAAGTTTGAAAAATTGTTTAGCTTCCCAATTGGTACTTTTAAACAAAAATTATGTCCAATTAGTTCAAAACAAGGAAAATTGGGTAGCAAAAAAATATTATTATTATTTATTTATATAATTATTTATTTAAATATATATATTTATATAATTATTTATTTAAATATATATATTTATATAATTATTTATTTAAATATATATATTTATATAATTATTTATTTAAATATATATATTTATATAATTATTTATTTAAATATATATATTTATATAATTATTTATTTAAATATATATATTTATATAATTATTTATTTAAATATATATATTTATATAATTATTTATTTAAATATATATATTTATATAATTATTTATTTAAATATATATATTTATATAATTATTTATTTAAATATATATATTTATATAATTATTTATAGATGATAATTTTGTCTATGTGGAAAGCTTTGATTAAATTTATTGAGTACATAATGTGAAAGTGATGGACAATCTAACTCTTGTTTTTTGGGCAATCAAAGCATTTCTTTCAAAAAATAACTTGTGGAATTAATTCTTGATTGCAATTTTTAGAATTAAAAAAAAAGGCTCCACATGGTTTATTTTTCTCGCTAAAACAATCTCACCATTAGAATTAGTGTGTTTTTATTCCATCTTAGAGGTATTAATAAGTTTGATTTCTTCTCTCTCTACTACTATTTTATAATTTTTTAAGAATGAAAATTAAGTTTTTTCAAGTTCATTTTTCTCCTTGATTTTCAAATCAATTTCCTACTATATAGGTTTAAAGCTCAAAACTTTGTAGAACAAAATATTTAAGTTAAAAAGTTATAATGAAATTGAACAACCATTTAGCTGTGGAAATCATCAAGCAGGAATTTGCAGTGTGAGATTTGGAGTGTGTGAAGACTTTTGCCGCATTTCAGAAATATGATCTACAAATGAAGTGGACAACATTTCATTCTACTTGTTTACATTTGAATGAGATCAAAGCCCTCCTTAACTGAGTAATAGCACTTGATATGCATGAAATACCATAGACGTTCAGAAAGAGAATGAACTGTGGTATATTACGAACTCAGGGCATCACCAAATGCAAATCCACGTCAACTAAGATAGTAATTAAACCGCTCAACCTAGTTTTGGAAACATTTGGCTTTTCTACGAGTTTAAAACCGCCTGCTCTGATCGAGATTTATACAAGCGGGCTACCCTTCACAAACTCTGTGATTGCAAGAGAAATGAGTCCAATCATCGCAAATCGTCCGTTCCATTTCTCGGCAGTAGAGGAGAATATAGGCTTGGACTTCGACTCCACTGTCACGCCCTTAAACATGGGAACAAGAGACGCAGCGGTGAAAATCGCAGCCACGACAATGAACCACTGGACGCCTCCGAATCCAATTTGCGTGGCGAGGTCCTCTCCTGTAAAGAGTTCGACTGCCAAAGCTGTCGTAAATCCGAGCATAGCCAGGCGTCCATTGATGGTCTCTGGAGCAGGGCCCGCGAAGGAAAACACGTCGAAGAAATTTGTACTCACCTGTTCAATATTTGAGATCAACAATTATAAGGAACGTCGAAAACATTTGACTGTTTTTGAATAGAATCAATAGCTAGATCATTACAGGTAGACAGTTTAATTTTGAAATTAGCAAGAAAAAAAATTTCTTTCACCACAACAGCGTTAGAATATCGCAAGTCATTAGCTTCTGCTCAAAAAAACGTCACGTTCGTTACATTGGCGGTAATCCAATACTCTGGCACCTTTCACAATGTCCGTTCTGAAACACTGCAAATCCATACCAATCCTAGATTTTTGACCTTTATGCACATACATTCTGTAAACGTCACAGTTTTCGGGTCTGGAATTATGCCAATTTAACGAAAAAGAATTGACCATGAAATTCATTGACGTGCCTTTGGCTGCACAGGCGATGGAGGACTAATCGGCAACGGAGTCGTTGGTGTGACTGGAGTTGTGGGAGTCGCTGTAGTCTCAGGTTTACTCTGTTCGGGCTGCACCCATACATGTCAAAAAACGTCAGTATGAAAGAACCTTGAGCCTACATTGATGGCTAGCAATGAATAGAGCGAGCATACACAATCATGAACGTGAACCTGGAATATAGCGTTTAGCAGGACTGGTGAGGATTTTATATCCACCAAACAAACAACATTGAAAGAGCTGATCAGGAATAAGTTAGTCCAGGCAGAAGCAAACTCTGACACAAGTAATATTTATAACTATGAACACTATTCTGCTTCACGTCTACGTTAACCAAGAAAAAAACAAATAGTACTTTTGATCACACATACCACAACCACACTGAAAACAAGTATTAATACACAAACTTATGCCACTACATCGCTGATTCACGTGAAAACTTAAAGAGACCCCAGAACAAACTAAGTTTTAAGGCTATATAGTGCACCTAGCGTGCCGCACATACGTCCTTCGAGAGAGATTAATTAGTAAGCTAACCTGAATTTGTCACTTATAAAATACTTAGGACATTACTTACTACTCTATACTTTTATTCTCGTCCCATGCAAACCCCGTCAAAAAAGGAAAAACTCTATAATAAATTCCTGATCACATACACCTGCTTCAGCAAGCACACAAACTGATACAAACATACACATGCATGTCTTTCTTACATTTTGAGCAGCCAACATATCACAAGTGTGTACTTCGTGTAAAAATGGATGAACAAATAACTAAAAGATTCTGATCACACCTTCGTACCTTACACACACTAACAGCAAGCTAGCACAAGTAACTAATCATTCACCATTGAACAATTGCACATTTGAATTACCTCAGCCATGCACCTCGTCGGCCTCGACGGACGAGAGCTCTGCACCAAGCGACTTCCCCCCTGAACCAAAGAAACACTGCAAATGCTTCTCACACGCACAGAAGGCATCAGCGCGCTAGTTGATGCGGCCATTGTCATTGCTCCAACCGTCAATGCCATTTCCAACGAACACTAATTAATTGCAAAGGATGACTTCGCGCGCCGGCCTCAAATGCAGGCTCAAATTATACCGCAACAAACAGAAAATTCTCCTCAGTCGTGAGGATGAACACCTCCACAAACAGGAAAAACTCGCTTAGAGAACTCTTCCGCAGGGATCTCGGAGTGCATGAACTTAGAATGGAGCTGCAGTACGCAAGTTTGTATAGTGACGACGATCGCTGGAACAGGAGGCGAGGGAGGGGGGCGGGGGGCTTTTTGTCCCGGGCAGCGAGGGCAGAGTGAAAGGTACTCTGTAGCCAGGGGTTTGATGAAAGGGACCCGGGCAGAAGGGAAATATTTTCTTAGGGCAGTTTCTCTCGGGTACAGGAGCCTGCAGGGGACGTGGAGGATTGTTGGCCGTTGGTGATGGAGATCGACGGTGAGGGATTGCCCGTTGCAGACAAGCTTGCTGGACTCGACATTCACCTATCGATTGTTTAGAGAGGGTCAGGAAGGTAGGAGGCTCGAACCCCGACAGGGCATTTTGAACCGAACATGACTCAGAGGTACATTTCGCTTTCTTCAATATACCAAAATGTACAAAAATTGTACATTTTAGGAGGTGGTCGCTTTCAGAGCCTCATGGCATTTCAACTTTAAAATTTCACAACTAAATCCAAAAAGCTCAAAAAAATATGAAACAATTTGGTTGGATGTCATTTCTTCTTATCTTTCAAAGAAAATTTATTGGAAAATATTTTAAGATGTTTTCCCTCGCCAAAATTTAGCTTCAACGCTTAAATGATTGCTTTATGGACCTCCTACCTTAGTACTGTAAAATGAACTCAAACTTGTTAAGAAAATAATTTGAAATGTAATTAATTTGAGATACTCAGAAATCATAACATGTCATGGATGGATAGTATAGAAAATAGTAATGAAAAATATTTTTAATCTTCAAGAAAACCTTAAGAATATTTTTAATTCTTTTCTAGTCTTGAGTAATAGTAAAGTCTTGACTACCAGTAAAGAGCAAGTATTGGTAAAGCCTTGGGTGTTGATAAAGCAATGAGTATTGCTAAAGGTCACAAAATATTCCAAATCTTGCAAAACAAACTTTGACAAATTTTAAATCAAGTGAATGAATGAAAATTTCGCCGAAAATATTAATTTTGTTTAAGACTGAATTTGACCAAACATATTGTAGTATTGTACAATATATAATAACAACACTTGAATTATTTGGCACTCATTGGCAAATTATGTAATATTGTAAAGTGCAAATATGGTGGTTTAGGATAGATTGCAAGAGATAATTGTCTTTTTTTTTTTGTCCCTTTGGTTTCAAATAGGCAATTTCTCACCTAAAACATTTTTTCTTTTTGTTTGTTTCAAATGAAATTTGAAATGAAGGTAATGTAGTAGGTACAGACATTGAGTCATTTTTTGCATTTTCAAAAAATAATATATTGTTTTCTAATAGCCCCCAATTTGATATCTACTTTTGCCATTTTATTGTTTTCTACAAGTAGAACTTCTTGTAGCACACCACTTCTTAGTGCAAATGAATCACTACACTAAAATTGGTAAATAGTGCTGGGTGATAATTAGTGTTGTTCCTTGTTTTTTAGCCCCAACACTATTTTTCAACTTATGTGTAAATAGTGTTAGAGCACTTAATTGCTGCCATAAAAATTTGTCCCTTCCCTGCAAAATTGTAATTTTTGCCTCCTGCCGTGAAAATCTATCCCTTTCCAACAAAACTATAATTTTTGCCTCCCGCTCCGAAAATCTATCCCTTTCCTAGAAAACTGTATTTTTTGCCTCATGCCACGAAAATTTGTCCCTTTCCTAGAAAACTATGATTTATTATAGAGCTAAAATAGTGTTAGATTGTGTTAATAATCTTCTAACACTAACCTTGCAAATCACAATTAGTGTTATCTCAACAAATTAGTGTTGCCAACACTATTTACCAATTTTAGTCTAATGGAGTTTGTAGGTGGGGCCAATTTGAAGAACAATCTTTGAAAATAGTATTTGAAGTTGACATTTGTAAATGGCCATTCATTCCACCCCTCTAATA
Source organism: Thuidium tamariscinum (assembly GCA_947034885.2). Classification (NCBI taxonomy): domain Eukaryota; kingdom Viridiplantae; phylum Streptophyta; class Bryopsida; order Hypnales; family Thuidiaceae; genus Thuidium; species Thuidium tamariscinum. The sequence continues at coordinate 17,612,974 of OX344758.2, forward strand.
TGCAAAAACTTCTCTTAATGCATAGTTCCAAGACCATGCTTTTAAGAAAGTTCTACTTGTAGTCCTATTTTTTACTTAGAAATGTAACTTCGAAAGTCAAAATTTAGATATGAGTTTTTTTCTGAGTTCCACTATCCATCAAAGAGATTTTTTGAAAATAGTGAAGAGCCCACATGGCGAATTTCGGTAGAATGGCAGTATCCCATTAGTTTGACATTTTTTACAATTCAAACTACGCAATCTAAAATCCAAATAGGTCATAGATTTGAGAAATTCATATATATTATAGATGCCTGAAATCTTGACCTATCCAAGATGTTTCAAACCATACAATTTAAAATCTATATCCACTACAAGTGAAAGGGGTGTTTTAAGTATAATTCTAGAGATAAGATTTTAAGTAATGACCTTTTTAGGAGATTTCTAATGAGAATTTATTAGAAATACTTGTCTTTCTAGTAAAAATTTTATTAGAAAGACACGTATGTCTAATAAATTCTTACTAAAAATCTTCTAAAAAGGTCATTTCTTAAAATCTTATGTCTAGGACTATACTTAAAACACCCCTTTCTCTTATAGTGATCCATCATAGATTTTAGAAATCTATATATGTGTTGTAGATGTCTAAAAATTTATACCAATCTTCAATGTCAATTGTGAGTTCAAATTGAGCAATTTTAGAAATGGCATTTAGAATACTATCATTTTAATGAAATTCGCCATCTACTTTTCACATATGCACATTAGGCTTGTATAAAAACATTATTTACACTAGTCCTTTTGCATCTTTGAAAAGGGGCCTCATAATGAACAACATTGTCTTCTTATCCATTATATCTTAGCCAACTCAATCCTTGCATTGATTGACAACGACGCTAGTTTGTGAGCCTAAAAGCATGAGCTTGCGAGCAATGAGCTTAGGTTTTGTGAGCCCAGAGAATTAAACAAAAAAAATTGTGAATTTTTTAAACCCAGAGAAAAAAAAAGTGAAGTCATTTTTAAAAAATTTATTTATAGTAAAATTTCAGCTTTATGACCATGGACCTATGATCGTGGACCTATGACGGTGGAAATGTGATTAATGTATTTTAAAATTTCAAACCTTACTATCTCTAAAGGGCCTCTCAATACCTTCCAAAAAAAAATTTGAATTCTTGAATTTTTTTTGAGGTTCAAAATCCAGAATCTAATAAGGGGTTTTTGAGGGTGATGGAGTTGTGGAAATTTTTTTTAAAAAAGTTCCCCCCCCCCCCCCCGACTTTACCCTGAAATTGATCTCTCAGTACCGAGAGAAGGTTTTCGAGGGTGAAAAGTCGCAACAAAAATGAACTAGTAACATAGTTGGAAAAAAAGAAAAAAAAAATTTTGAGAGCTCCAAACCCTCTACCTACAAACCCCTTTCAATATCAAGAGGGATTTTGGAGGGTGATGGAGTTGCAAAAAAAATTTGAAAAATAAAAAAAGGACTGAAAAAAAATTGAAAAAAAATTGAAAAATAGAATTTTGAAAAAAAATATTTTGAAAGTCATAAATTTCAAATCTCATGAGGGGGATACTAGATATAAAAATCCAAAATTCTTAAAGCACGGTAATAGGTCCATGCCCTAAAAATCACTAAAAATTTCACCAAAAATTCTAGGCTTACAAGCTCACAGGCTCATAGGCTCACGCTCGAAGGCTCACAAAATAGCATCCCCGCATTGATTGATAAGCCCTCTTAGGCATCTACTAAAGTTTAATACCTTTCCAATTTAGGGAAGACCATAGCCTAATTATACAATCCTTTAGTAATCTATCCAAGTAAATAGTTTAAGGGTAGGATCAACTCTAGTTTTATAAACTTGTATATGTAATTGAATACAATACTGTCTATACTTTACTAGCAACTTCAATACTTTAGTACCTCATTTTTAAGTAATAATAATAATTATTATTATTATATTAAGACAAAGCTACTAATTAGATATGGAATTTGTTTTTTGTTTTGTGGTTGAAGAATTATATATTTTATGGTTGGATCATTTTGTATGTTTTCTATTAATTTCAACCTACTTTTAATGGAATTTTATCTATAAAGACTAATGTAACAAATCTAAAAAAGACAAGTGGCATAGGAAGTTTTTCCATTAAAGACTAGTTGATTGCTTTTTGGTCAAAATTGACACTTTTCGATTTCTAAAAAGAGTTTTGGAATGAATTTGGATATGAACAAAAGAAAATAGGTGTAGAAATTGGAAACAAAATGCATTGGGATAAAAATTACAACAATTTGTCCTAGCATGCATTTTAGGGGGTGAAAAAATAATGAGATATGAGTTGAAAATACAACAAGAAAAATTTAGCAAGAGATCCTTCAATTGCTACAAAAATTTTAGTGTCCAAGATCCAAGCATTCATATCAATTCCATCAATATGGTTAAATCACTAGAATGCATTATGGTTTTATGGATTAAATATTATTGACTTTTGCTAAAACAAAATTAAAAAAATTTGTGCATGTTTAAAAAAACTCAACAGTATTTACTAATAGCATAGATATGTATAAGACCATGTTAAACATCCTTGAAAAATGTCTTACCTTCACCTATAAACTAATTACAATAGTCTCTTTTGAGTATATGGTCAATTTCGTTAAAATGGCGGTATTCCGAGTGCCATTTTGACAAATTTCAATGCCATTTTGACATATTCCGTGTGCCACTTTGACAAATTTCAAGTGCCATTTTGATATATTTTGTGTACCATTTTGACATAGAGGCTTAGTGGTAGAAGAAAAAAATGAGCCATTTTAATAGAATGTTGTGCCATTTTATTGGAGTACCGCCATTTTAATGAAATTGACTATGTATATATGATTTAAAAAATAAAAGTTCACTTCTTTCACTAAAGAAGTAAATGATTGTTTTGCTATGGATTTTCTTTTATAAATTATCATTGATTATCCCCCTTTTTAAAACTTCTTTAACTATCTAACTATCTAAAATCAATATGGAATAACAACTATATTCCATATTTCATTTAGTATATTTATTTGTAACAATGTGTCATTTACAATAAACTCATATTCCATATCTTGTATTAATATTTAAATCTATACATCATATGATATTTATATTTTGTAATAGAAATCTATATTCTATATATCGTACGCATATCAAAGTTTTGTTGCATTAAGAGAAATTTGAAGGCAAAGATGGGTCATTTCAAGGCTACTCCCCTAATTGTTCTTCTATATTATCTAGGAATTGTAAACCACTCGATATTGTGTGATTTTTTAAATTCTTGAATAAACAATTATATATATTTCAAATAATTTAAAAAATATCAAAAATATTAAAATTGAATTAAAAATATGTATTTATTGAAATTTAAAAATAGTTAAATAACTAAATGAATATTTGACATGGCAATGTCTCAACTTCATCAAGCTATTGATGTCGTAGTGTTTCAAGAATTTCCACAATCTCGGAACTTGCGACCTTGTAGTGCCTTCAAATCTTTCCTAATGTTTTTGGTTTTAGAACATAGGTAGGCTAAAATCATGGGTGTTTTAGTTTTTAGTTTTTATGTATATATTTTGTGTGCTTCTTTTGTATAAAAAAATATGTTTTAGATTTTTGTTGAATAGGTGGACAAATCAAATGTTTTGAATACTATTTTTTTAATTGAATTCAAAGTGAGGCAAGCAATGACTACCTCTTTCTAATGCATAGGTACAATCAAGGCATTTGGATGTAGGTGTTGAAAGGAACCTTAAGTTGTTTCGATGTTGGCTAGCAAGATACAATGTGGATACATGAAAGCTTCTTTGTATAATTTAGATTTTGAGTATGAAAAACTGTTTTGTTGGGGCCAAAAAATTAAATGGGATTGAGGTATGTACATGACAACATGCTTTGTAATTTTTAAAGATTTTTACATAGTTAAATATCGAGAAAAAATTAGGGCATTTACTCTCAATATATATTTTATGTTCTTTGCCTAGGCGTGTTTTTTATTCCATTATCCTTCTACTTTATTTTTAACTCTCACAATTTGCTCTACAACTTTGCCAAGATATTTTTCAATTTTATGTTTTGCCTAATACATAAGAGAATCAACACAAAAATATTGAATCCTAGAAATGTAAGCATAGGCATGGTCTCTACATCCTTTAGAGGTTCAAAAGGAGGTTCATGTAAACTTTTGAATTGCAACAAAATTGGAGTAAGAAGCACAGTGAATTGAAAGTCTTTCTACCTTTATTAAATTCTTGTATGATGTTAATAAAAGCAACACTAATTTATTACTAACACTATTTGTGAAATGATTATGCATATAGTATAGGCTAAACTGATTATACAAACTTTCACAAATTAGCAAATAACTCTCATTTTTCACCCTAACTAATACAAGACAAATTAGTGTAGTGGAAAGACATACAATATTTTAACCTGGGAAGGATGAAGCTATGATCATTGATTGCAAGCCTCATTGTCCATCATTCTAGTTGTTACTATTTTGAAACTAGATAGAATTGGCAAGTTTTACAATTATTTTTCAAAATCATATATTTATTGAAAGCTATAGTTTTTCAAATTTTTGGGGGAAATTTGAAATTATTGTGAATTTTTTATGAATTAAAGAAAAAATTCTTATCAAATACAAAACGATTGTATTAATTTTTTTAAAATTTCATCATAGGTGTATAATATAATATATAACATCATTGTTTCAACCAAAGTTATTGTATCACTTTAAAATTAGGAAATAAAAAAACTACAAATGTAGGCCTAAAATTTATATTGCTACAATTTATTGAAATCAACAAATTTTTCAAATTTTCCAACAAGAATAGAAACTCAACTTAATAAGTTTTATTTCATAAGTTGGACTCAAATTCAAAAAGCATCATTTTAAAGCTAAAATTTTCATCAAAAGTATATAACAAGAAATGGCAAAAATATAGTATAAAAATTGGTGTGATTTAAAGTTTGAGCATCTTCTTCTTTAGAAAAGTCTATTATCCCATAATGAAGGGATTTGCAATACTCTTCACTAAATATGTACTATAACTAATTTTATTTTCAAAAAATTGGATGAATAAATGTTTCTTTTCCTATCTTCAAATCTTTGATGAAGTCATCCCAAGGGTACTTTGCATCTTCAACAACATTTCAATTAGTAAGGATCTTGAAGATAAAGTATACATTAATAGTTTCAAAAATCTTAGGGCATAAGCAATACAATATTTTGTTGTATTACAAAATCAAATCCCATACTAAACACTTTCAATACTCAAGCTTTAGCAAATTAATTATCTTAATGTCACCTAACAATGTTTTTCAACTAATTAATGACAAAGAATTTTTCAATATAGGACAAAAGTGCAATCTCTCATCTTTAGAATTCCATACAAAAAGAGACCTTGCATAGTAGCTTGACTTCCAATGTGTACTATTGGCTTTTTTATAAAGTAGATGATGTCAAACAATGTTGAAAGGGATGATTTTTATAGTCACCATTTGACACTTAAGGGTTAATTATTTAGAACCAACTTCTATTATAATATCACTTCCTAAACAACTCAGTTTAGTTCCTCTAGGCAAAGAAGTGTCCACTTCTAACCAAACCACTTCACCCCTTTTAAAAATGGAAGTAGACACATTGACATCTCATTAGGCAAACACTTAAGGTTGGTACAAACAAAAACAATTGACCCGCTGACATAAATGCACACATCATCAACACAAATAGATACTAAGCATACTTATTGATATCTTATTAACAAGTGAAAGAGGATTCAACACACTTTAGCATGCATTATTTGAACATTGCATAAAAAAGTAAGAATTTTCAAAGTACTATCTCTATGCATACCAAAAACCAACACCGGGTACAAATAGACTCTCATAATTTAGTTGTGAACATCTTTGCATAATCAATATCTAGATTTCTGTGACACTTTTTGGTCCAACTGTATGCGTCAGATTTTGGGCAGTGAGGAACAGAGGATTATGCTTGGACATACTTTATAAAGCACCCATTCCAAGTTCCAACCTCAATTTCTCCACAAGAATTGAACGCAAATAGAAATCAACTTCCAGAAAAGAAAAGAAGCATATGCCAAACGAACATTTACACATACTAAGAAGAAAAAAGAATAAATTTTTTCTGCATTTTAATTCAACTGGGGAGTTCACACTTTTCTGGCAACACCTGCAATTTACATTGACTAGGCCTAGCAAGAAACTAACCCTCGAAAATCATCTCAGGATTTTTCAACATTGAAATTCCCCTGTGATCTTTTCAGCTCTAGGAACTCTTGATGAGCACCCCCTTCAATTGGCATTATACCTTGTATGCAAAGATGAGCTCGATTTTGGATAAGTGAGCTCCTCAAGCAAATGAAGCATTGTCTTCAGATGTGCATGTATTTTATATCTTTAATTTCGCTCTAAAATTTTGGTATGGCTTTGCTCAAAAATACCTTAGTTGGTACTGTTCTCAAAAGGTGCTATGCCAGTAGTACTCTTTTCACAATAGATGGATTCTGATATACTGATGACCACGAAATAGTATATGACCAAACAATCACTAGTGCTGTGGTTGAGAGGAAGTAGTATCTAACCCTTGTGCCGCATAGTAATGTGGGGCAAGCTCCGGTAGCCACAGAGAATCCACCTGTGTCATGTTGCGAATATACGAACGATTAGTTCGCACAAGCTCATTGAATACCACACAGTCCGGTTTCTTTCCGAACAGCACTGACGACGGATGGATAGCCACTGATTGCCCGCTTGTCAAAGCCCTGCCAAGCAAATCGCTCAAGGTGGTGTAAGAAAACCCATTCTTAACCTGAAATGGCCCAAAGTGGCAGCTGAACATAGGAATAGAAATGAATAATCTAGCAAGCTTCAAGGAAAACAAAAAACGAACCATTAGAAGAAGAAATCATGTCCTACAATTTGAGTAATGGAAATAATTGTTTTGGCATATACGATGAGATTCCAAAATGGAATTTCTATGAGCAGCCTAGGAAGGTTGAAAAACACTGAATCTAAGAGAAAACGTGAGGAAAACAAAGAGATGCTGACAAAACATTTGAGTGATTAGATATAATCCCTCATACCTGTAAGTTCCATCCAATTGGCGTCTAGCAGCATGAAGAAAGAAAGAAGCCGCAAGACAGCGGCGAAACGAAAGCATGTCCTCTCCACAAGATGTGATCTTCAAGCCCATCCCTTCCACGTACCCTCTTATTTGTCTGCATTGTACGAAACACAAGTCCAACAAACAAGACAACGTGAGTCCAGTCCATACCATCCATGCTCAGGAAAGAAAAGGAAATTCAGGCAAGTTTACTATTGGAAGGCTGCCAAGGTCGATTCGGGAATTGTAAGCTTACTGACATCTGTGAGCCGAGTGTCATAATGTGCGACAGATTTACTTGCTTATGCAATGCTAATACTCGATTAGAGCACTAGAATGAAATCCAATCCAACAACAATCATTAATCGTTGTGACCTCCCTTAGTGCAGCACAAAAAGTAGTGATTCGAGCGGCCTCTCAAAGAAGGCTAAGAGAAGCTGTCGTAACTGTCGAAACTCATATTAAACAAGTGTCAGCAAGTCAGCCTGCAATCTTGTGTAAACCCATTCGGCCCTCCAGTAAAATAATGTCCATCTATCACATATTTCTACAAAGCAGAAACATAAATTAAAAAACCCTGCTCCAGATTGATTAAGACAACAATCTGGTGAGGAAAATCTTACTTCTGGATATCAACTGCTCGTCTCAGAGAACGAGCATTGATGAAATTTGAACTGCACCAGCTCCGGAGACGTTTGAAAGCCTTCTTATTCTCGCTAATGTTCCAGTTACTGCTAGTGCCTTCACCCTCACTTACTCCCGCCTCTTCTGCCTCTTGGATATAGAGGCGCAGGACATTGATGAAGGTGATATGATCTCCGTCTACACTTACAAATCGTTTTCTAGCATTGTTTGCCTGCGAAAAAATCAAGACATTTTCTTTGAATAATAAACAACATGCAATCCCTCTTCTGCATACTCTATTGCAAGATAAAACTCAGGCGTACAAACTGCAAGAAGTTACCCCCTAAATGCCCAAATGGCCCAAAGCGGCTGCTTCCATACCTCTAGAAGTTGAATAAATGCATTCGGAAGCTTCAAAAAAGACATCATTCCATACATTGTCGAACGATAAAATGTGTTTCGAAAGTTACTATAATGAACTATTGCCTTCCAAAGTTCACTTTCTAGAGGCACTTAGGGGTTAGAGGAGTAATTCAACCTAGTAAATAATTCCTATAAAAACCGGTAGAAGAAGAGAAAATAACTCAAATCCTTCATAACTTTCACGATGGGGATTTTGATTATAGAAATACCTCCTGAAGTTTATCACGTGGGGCATAAAAGACAGAGTCGACCGACATCATGGATACCGTAGCAAGCATCTCCTCAGAGCATCCCATCTCACAAGAGATTAGCATTGCCTTCGCATACATAGGCTCCAGAGGGAACCGAGACATCCGCAGGCCAGTCGGATCTGAAAGCTTGCCTTCATCGGTCAAAGCTCCAAGAGTATAGAGAAGCTCCAATGACTTCACAATAGATATCCTGAGATTCAAAATTATGAACATTATCTGCATTAACATTTCAAGTACTTTTCACGAATCAAAGAAATCTCCGCATAAAGACTGAAGACGTAAAGACTGTTCCGAGTTCAAAAACAGACATGTGAAAGTTCTTTCACATTTTCTGGATTATGTACATAAAGCTAGGTTCCACCAACAAACTCCGGTTAGAATCGGCTACCTAGAAGGCTTGTCCATAAAATCGAACCCAAGTACATCATCGATACCAAAGGCCTTGAGTTGCAAAACCACGTTGGCCAAATTGCAACGTTTAATTTCGGGGACAGTTGTATCCTCCAACTTTCGAAATAACTCTTCGGTATACAACCGAAAGCACTTTCCTGGTTTTTCTCGCCCTGCACGACCACTGCTTCCGGAACTCAAAAAAAGGTACGCAACATTCGGCAACACATATCTTTAACCCAAAGCAGTCGACATTCAAGAAGACAGCATGTAAAAAAGGGAAAGCGACTGCCTAAACTACGCCCCTTACCTTCATTCATAACTCAAATTGATATATTATCAATAATATGACTCTCTATGTTGAACGAGTCTTAAAATTATACTAAAGAATATCACTCTAATTGATTGCCTCTTTACCTTCGTTGTTGAGCCTGGGCTTTGGATACTGGAACGATCTCCAACGACTCCACCCCAGTCCGTGGGTTGAACGCTCTTGCCTTCACTAAGCCCGGATCTATCACGTAACGAATACCAGGTATTGTAAGAGATGTCTCTGCAATATTGGTTGCCAATATAACCTGCAAGGACCCCATACCACATACTTTTACAAACTGAGTACAGAATTGTCAGACATGCCGTAGTTCCTTGGTGGTGTCAACAAGAGGTTGTCGAGTATCTTATTGCATTTCCTAAAATTGAATTTCAACAAATGAAATAACAGATGGAATTTATTCTATCATGTTCCAAGTTTCTCCAACATAAAAAAGTCTCTGTTTAAAAGCTTTCCACAACATTCAACATATTTGAATTTAATATGGCTATTGCAAAACGCCAAGATAATAACGGTACCTTTCGTGTTCCCTCGGGGGCAGCCTGGAACACGCGCATTTGTTGCTCACTAGGAAGGGCAGCATAGATAGGGACAACCAATAGCTTCTGGACATGCTGAGCCAGGTGAGAAGCACGCTCCTTCAAAAGTCGCTCCATTGACTCAATCTCTTCTTGTCCTGTCAAGAAGAGTAAAATATCTCCTGGTGTTTCCTCCAAGTGAATCTGCTCCAAGAATTGATGATTAGAAGAAATTCTATTTGAAACATTGGCCTGTGTAAATGACTATGAAAAGAGCTAATAAGGTCAATGATTCATAGAGAGCTAAAAGTACATACATATCAAGCATCATGATAGAAAAATGCATCAAACAGACATAAGGATCATTGTAAGGTAATGCACAATACACAAAACAATGAATTGATGTTCAGAGAAGGAGTATCAAGCCCAGTTCCTAGTACCTGAAATGTAGTAAGAAGAGCAGCATCGAGATAATCAGCTTCTGGTGTAAACGTGTAGAATATCTCCACAGGAAACTGTCGCCCTTGCACATAAACCGCCTCTGCTCCATTGAAGTACTCAGTGAAACCCTTCGTGTCCAATGTAGCAGACATTACCACTAGCTTCAAAGGAGTAATCCTCTTTCCAGCATAATCATTAAACAAATTCTGTAGATCTTTCAGTGCATCTCCACATTTTCCAGGTATTTTTTCCTTGCTTGCTGCTTGCCTTCTCTTTTGGACACCCTTGAGTAGGCCAAATAGCACGTCTGTGTGGATAGTCCTTTCATGGGCTTCATCAATCACTATAACCGAGTATCTTGAAAGTAGAGGGTCTAGTAGAGCTTCCCTGAGACACCAAATAACGATGTTACCACTTTATCAGAGGCAACAACACTACTTCCACTGGGCTCAGTCCGCATGGCATGAATAAAAGTTTTTCCTTTACCCCATTTTCATGGACATCCAAGTAAATTGTGCCCAGACAAGAACACTTGCTTCTTCGTTGCAATGCCAGCTTTCATGTGCCACATAAGAGACCTAAGCTATGCCCAAATAAAGATAGGGACTCCTCAATTTTTCTCACGGTTCCTGAAGTGGAGTGCGATAACCACTTGCTCTAATAGACCAAAGACGTGCTTCCACTTCATTGCCTTTCTCCTAGTTATTTCTAAGAACACTCAAAAATGTTCAAATTTAAAGAGGTCATATCAAACGAAGTACTACCCATTAACCTGACGATGCATAAATAGCGTTCGTGAGAGTGCTTGATCATCACTAAAGCTCACTGATGGTCCATTATGCTGAAAAACCCTAAATTTGTGAACACTTAACCCCCAAATGCTTGAACCAAAGATAGTAAGACCACTTTTAAAAAATCATAATAAATGATTGTAAATCCTCAACTATCAATATCATGATTCATGTACAGCATTCTATATACATTTCGTATAATATACTGCATAATTTTTCTTGAAGTATCCTTAATTAGTGAAAGTGCACTTCTTAAAAAATTCATCATCCACCTAGAAGAGAATTGAGTATTTAGAGGTTACACTCGGTAAAGTACCTCAGTAGCATACCATCAGTCATGTATTTTAATTGTGTCGAAGAAGATGTGCAATCTTCAAACCTAATTGAATATCCAACCTCTTTCCCAACCTGAAATCAAATAGTTGATAAAAAAAAATGAGAAAGCCCCACATCAATAGTAGTCTCACAACGCTCAAACAATTTTATGATTAAAATCTCTCCATTGAAGAGAAACTCTAATGTTCCAAACCCAAAATCATGACTTCAATCTTCCATTGAAAAAACAATCAAACGATGCAGCATTCAGACCTCAACACCCATTTCTTCAGCTACTCGCGTTGCCACCGTGATAGCTGCAACCCGTCGTGGCTGAGTGATACCAACCATCATACCACCCTTGCAAAAGGCTGCAGAATGCAGAAATTGAGGAAGCTCTGTTCCACACCACAGGGCCAAAAAAATCACTTGTCGTGAACCACCATCCCTGACAGCAAAAAATTCTTCAACAAGATTAAATGAACGCCAAGCCAAGTAAAATAATCAATTACATTTACAAGAAAGTCAACTTACGTGTGGTTTTCCCGCTTCCTGTCTCACCAATTACCACTAAAGTCTCGTTCTTCTTGACGAAATTAACTAGCTCACCTTCCACTGTCATCACAGACAATACAAAAAATAATCCTCAACAAGTTGTAGAACTCTCTTGGCCCATCCTTAATGTAAAGACGGAAGCCAAAAACAAAATAAAATTTCAAAAGTTCAAGAAAATTTAATATTGACATCAGTTTGCTTAATTTATCATGGACTTACTCTGAATGAATTTCTATTACTTCCAGATTTTCTAACTTTATAATCCTTAAATCTTACTCCGGAATATCTAATAAGAACACAGAATACATCCAGGTCCTCGCATTATCTTCATCATGCTTAGCATTGCATAATTTTCAGAAGAAATTCAGAGAACAGGTTTTTCCTTTACCTGCGGAGATAGGGAGCGCACGCCTTTGATCCAGGATTGCCTGCCGCCTGCAAGAGTCGCAATGACCAATACATCATTAACAAACCCTAAAACAAACAAAAAACAGGACAGCTTCCAAATTTCGCAATCAAAGCAACTTCGTACTTGGAGACTCTCATCTCGGAAGTTCCAGTCGAAGCTCGACGTTTCCCTGGCGACTCTGGAGGACCAAAGTGGCCTCCAAACGGGACCATCCCGCCGCTGCCCTTGCCAGGACCATTGTTGTTTCCACCCGAAAGTGGCGCCATGGATGGCATCTCGCCACCTTTCTCACAGCGTTCACTCAATTCCAGAGAGCTCGAAACGTGCACAATTCCGAAGCGTCAATTGTGTTTTACAATACTCTGCTAATGCTATGAATGAGAATCAAATTTCACGCTCGTCTGTATTGCGTACTCTAACACAAAAACTTCAACGAGACACAATGTAGTCCCGATGCTGAGTATAAATTTCCAGCTTCAGGCAGCGAGTAAACGGTCCGTAGCCATGCAGGTTGAGGAATTAGAATTTCTCGCACTTAATTTTCAGCTGCGGTGCGAATCACTGCCTAAAACATGTTTTCTACCAGTCAGATCGGATTCGAAGCGTCTGAATAGAAACAATAATGCCTCCGCTGCTCTAAACAAAGGCCTGCAATCCTGGAGGATATCAAAATCCTCTCCTCGCATGATTTTAATCGCTCATCCGAAATGACGCGTACTCACTCCCTCTCTTCCCCTGAGTACACCAAAAACAACCGCAAGAAAGAATTCCGACAGGTCACTTCCAATCACCAAGACCTAGAATTGCACTCACGTCATGACCCGAGCCCGCCACTCCCGAGAAAATTATAATAAAACTACAAAGAACCGCTCCTCCCCCTCTTCTTTCCTCTTTCTCTCTCAATCCTTCACAGCACACAAGCACAGCTCCTCACACACTCCATCCCTTTCACCACACTCTTCTCCAAGAAACCGAGGACAATAAAGAACACTCAACCCGAGCACTCAACCCTAACACTCAACTCGAACACTCAGCCCGGATCATCGCTTCAACCACACACAAACCAGTATAATTAATTACAAACAAGCGCAACAACCAAAGCTGCATAAATTCTCTCCAGTGAATACACAGTCGCTCGTGTTCGATGTCCTGGTGGCCCCGGCATCCCCTGGCGTCCAGGGCGCCAGGCCAGCAGCCGCAGTATGTAGCAGCAGAAGCAGCAGCAGCAGCGCTGAACTGAAGCGTGAGTTACAAACTAAGTTACTCTCCTCAGCAGCCCCTTCCGTGCCGAGCTCAAAGCGCGCGAGCACACAAGGGCTTCGCGTCCCTCGTCTCCAGCCAGCCTCGAGTTTGAGGGAGGGCTCGCTGCATCGGGGCCCTTCGGTACATCGACGGACCAGATGGAAGGGCGTGACAGGATATGATTTTGGGGAGCGCGTTAAATAATACATCAAAACCCTCAAGAAAAACGCTGAATTTTTTTATTTTTTTATTTTTTATTTTTTTCAAATTCAGAATTCAGATTCAGAATCAGAGACCCCAAATTAGATAGGGGAACTTAAACATACCAAAAAAAACCAACACAAATATAAACCCCAAACCCTTGTCAACCCCTAGAAAAAATGAGATTTTTCAAATTCAGAATTCAGATTCAGAGTCAAAGACTCTAAGATAGCAAGGGGAAACCCCAAACATACCAAAAAAACCCAACACAAATATAAACCCCAAACCCTTGTCAACCCTTAGTAAAATGAGATTTACCACGCTGCCCAAGCAACCTTCCCTCCATCTGGTCCGTCAATGGCGTGGAGGGCCCAGATGGAGGGAGCCCTCCCTCAAACTCGAGGCTGCCTGGTTGCTATGCTTCGCGTCCGTCTTTTTTTCGTGTGACGTGCGCTTTTCCGGCCCTGCTGCTGGGTGCCAGATTCGGCTGGTGCCGCCACTCCCCGGCACTGGCTGATCGTTGCCAGCAGACGGCAGCGAGGGGAGCGACGCCCTTATAACTGAAAAACCTCGGGAAAAACAACAGCAGGTGAGGGGGCTAAAAAAAAGCTTGTGCAAATTTTGGCTTAGGGCTGGCTATGGCGGGCAGCGACGGGGAGAGTGCTGCCTCAGGTACAGGAGCCTGCAGGGGACGTGGAGGATTGTTGGCGGTTGGTGATGGAGATCGACGGTAAGGGATTGCCCGTTGCAGACAAGGGCTTGCTGGACTTGACATTCACCTATTGTTTGTTTAGAGAGTCTCTTTAGTACTATAAAATGGCCGGGGTGAACTGACCAGCCCTTTTTTTTTACTTTTTGAGAAAGTGCCAAGATGGCGACCACTTAAAATTTGGTGAAGCATTGTATTTCGACATTCATCCATCTTTGGGGCTTAAAAACACTTTTTTGTCATATTTATACACTTTTTCATCCAAATTTGGCAACTTCATCCATATTTTAAAGAGATTTGGAAATTTTCTAGCAAAAAAAGATTACTTTTATCTAGCGAAAGAAAGACATTTTTTTGAAATAGTACAATCTGGCCACACCATGCTGGAAAAAAAAGGCTGGAACTGACCCCCTCGCTCGGCCATTTGAGAAAACATTGGAATTTTTTATTTTTTGAAAATTCTTTTTATTTTTTGAAAATTCTGAATTCATATTTGCAATCTGGGGCCCCCAATTAGCTAGGAAGTGTGTCTAAGGTAAATTAGATAAGTCCAAAATAGGGGGCTCTTTGTTTTACTTGCACCCTTGAAATTACTTGGAGTGGCCGAGCAAGGGGGCGAGTTCACCTTGGCTTATAAAATGAACTTAGATTCGTTAAAAAATAATTAGAAATGTAATTAAGTATGAGATTTTCAGAAATCATAACATGTCATAATTGAATAGTGTAGAAAATAGTAATGAAAATATTCTTAATCCTCCAAAAAATCTTAAGAATATTCTTAATTCTTTTCTACTCTTGAGTAATAGTAAAGTCTTGACTACCAGTAACGAGCAAATCTTGGTAAAGCCTTGAATGTTGATAAAGCAATGAGTATTGCTAAAGGTCACAAAATATTTCAAACCCTACAAAACAAACTTTCACAAATTCTAAATCAAGTGAATGAATGAAAATCTCACCAAAAAAAATAATTTTGTTTAAGGCTTAATGAATTTGACCAAATATATTGTAATATTGTACAATACATAATAACAACACTTGAATTATTTGGCACTCGCTAGCAAATTATGTAATATCATAAATTGTAAATATGATGGTTTAGGATAGATTGCAAGAGACAATTATCTTTTTTGTGTCCCTTTGGTTTCAAATAGGCAATTTCTCACCTAAAACATTTTTGCTTTCAATTTGTTTCACATAAAATTTGAAATGAAGGTATATGCGGTAGGTATAGACATTGAGTCATTTTTTGCATTTTCAAAAAATAATATATTGTTTTTAATAGCCCCCAATTCAATATCTACTTTTCCATTTTATTGTTTTATACAAGTAGAACCTCTTGTAGTGCACCCCGTCTTAGTACAAATGAGTCACTAATGGAGTTTGTAGGTGGGGCCAATTTAAAGAACAATCTTTGAAAATAGTATTTGAAGTTGACATTTGTAAATGGCCATTCATTCCACCCCTCTATATGCAAAAACTTCTCTTAATGCATAGTTCTAAGACCATGCTTTCAAGAAAGTTCTACTTGTAGTCCTATTTTTTACTTAGAAATGTAACTTTGAAAGTCAAAATTTGGATATGAGTTTATTTTCTGAGTTCCACTATCCACCAAAGAGATTTTTTGAAAATAGTGAAGAGTCCACATGGCGAATTTGGGTAGAATGGTGGTATTCCATTAGTTTGACATTTTTTACAGTTCAAACTACGCAATCTGAAATCTGAATTGGTCATAGATTTGAGAAATTCACATATATTGTATATGTCCAAAATCTTGACCTATCCAAGATGTTTCAAACTATATAGTCAGAAATCTATATCCATCATAGATTTTGAAAATCTTTATATGTGTTGTAGATGTTTAAAAATCTATACCAATCTTAGATGTCAATTGTGAGTTCAAACCAAGTAGTCTCTTCATATAAACACAAAGCATTCTATTCTTATTCAAGTGTAGAAGATACAATTTTTTTCTCCCAAAATGCAAATAGTTGAAAAGGAGGACCTTCAGATTAGGAAAAATGGACTATATTCAATTTGTATTTTCCATTTGTTTTGTAATTTATAATAATGAAAAATGTCCGCACTTTAATTTTGAAGACATTGTGGTTATTGTTCATGTTCTAATATGGCGTAGTAGTTTGTATTATTCTATGATACTACTCAGTAGAGTTCAATTGTATAATTGGGATCTAATAATTATTCAAATGTTTAAACTTGAAGGTCTAATCATTTGAAGGATACAAGTAATGTGAGTATTTTTAATAAAAATAAAGCTAGCTTTTTGAGACAAAAACATGAAATGTTTTTTACAATGACCTATATATCAATATCATGTAATTTTTTAAGAGCATTAGCAGTGCTATTCCTTAAATATGACTTGTTAGAGCTTATATTGGGTGCTAATCATGGCAAGAAGAATAAATAGAGCACATTCAAGAATTGGATAAGAAATAAATATTGATGAAGATTTTGACTTTGCTTGAGGAACTAGAGTATTGTGAAATAGTTTTGGGCTTATGAACATGAAAGAATTCTAGAGTAAAATAATTTGGTTCTTCCTTCACTCTTATATCTACTTTTGCTTAACAATTTCTTAAAAAATGAAAATTAGTAGTAGGTTAGTTTGCTTTCTACAACAACCTCACTGTTGAGAATAGTGTATTTCAATTCTATTTTAGAGTTATAAACAATTCAATTTTTCCTTCTCTCTTATGCCTACTTTGACTTAACAATTTTTATAAAGAATGAAAATCATAGAGGGATCATAATTCTTTCCAATATTCTCCACTCAATTCTCCAAGATAAAAAAATGTTAATTTTAATTTTAAGGTAAGATGATTCAAAGCCTATAACTATGTCTAATTTTAATATCCAATGGTAGAATGTCAAAGATTCTAATTGAATCACTAACATTCCTTTTAAATTTGTGAGCCTCCAAAGTATAGAACACGGGGTCACTTCCAACAAGATTTTTCAATAAAATAAAATTTTCTATATAATTTTTTGTATAAAATGACAATCATAATCTATAATCTCAATCTTATTTGCATATAGAACACAATCATAAAGTAAAAAAATTCAAATTTCTAACTACTTATGAAATCTGCAAGATCAATATAAAAAGTATTTGTTTGAACTTCAAATTCAAATTTTTTTTAAAAAGAAATGTTGAATTGAATTTGCATTCTTTTTTAAACAATGTAGATGTTAAGATTGAAAATCAACAAACTCTAGATCAAATTTGAACACCACTTTGTGAAAAACTTATACACCTTGTTTGACTAATTTTGATGAAAAGAACTAGACATTCAAAAAAAATTAATGAATTTATCAAATTTTAAAGTGATGTGTACTTTAATCCAAATGGTGCATGGCTATATTATGACAACAAAAGTGAGAGGGCAAAAAAGTTAATGATTTATAAACTCAATTTTTTGGGTCTCAAAGATGATTTTTTGTGATTGCCTTCAAAGAAAAATGTCTTTTGAGTGTCAAAATCATGCTAAGTGGAAATTTATCACAAGTCATTCAATCATTACAAAACTTAAATTTTTGATAGTCAAATCACTCAAAAACTCATAGAAGATGCACCTTCCAAATTGTAGCTGCTTCTCCAAAGAGTAAGGTAGCAAGTACTAATTTAAAGTCTTAAGTTTTTTAATGACTTCTTTTTAGCACAATATACATATTGAACATACAAATGATGAACATAACATTTTTTGAGCCCTATATCTCTTCAACTTAAAAAATTCATAACTAATTTCATAAAGTCCTCCAAAATATGACATCACTTGTATAGAATACTAATTCTATTTATCTTTCAAGGGAATCAATGAGATAAATTTTAAAAAGCAATTAGCTATAAATAGTTGCATTAAAAAATATCTCCACACCCAAGATCAACTTTGTCCCAAATGCAAAACCTGCATTTAAACCTAAAGCATCACAAATATTTAGGTATTGACTATACAAGATGCACACAACCGAAACTTGAGTATACAAGAGCCTTTTCATACATTTAGAAACAAATTCATAACTTATTCATACAATGTCCAAATAATGTCTAAAATGTTTTGGAATCCTCTTTCACTTGACAATAATTCACTTGATCATAAGATCCAATTAAAAAAATACATTTTTTTTAATGATAACACTTGTGCTCAGCTGTAATTATCGACGGTTACAGGTGCACATACCTTCCCTTACAAGAATATTTGACTTCAGACTTCAGAGCCCACTCCCGCTGACCCCGGTCGCGGTCTATTGACCGGACGGACAGTCAGTTACAAGCGCGTCGACCGACGTGGCCGCCACATCAGATTCTCACACCAAGCACCAATCAGCTCCCAGATTCACCACCTCCCGGCACACGAAGCCCACGCTTTCAAGTGTTCTGGAACGCAACAATCTTGCCGCAGGCGTCGTTGTTGTGCTCTTGCTTCTGTTTTACTTCTCTTCATCAATCTCTCTGCAAACTCTGTGATCAAGTGTCTCTGCCGATTCTCACCGAGTGTGTTGGAAGTCTCCGATTCTGCTTTAGACCCTGTTTTTCTTTTTCGGAAACCTTCAACTCAGACACCATGGCGTGCGCGGCGATGTGCAGCTCGCAGTGCACTGTTGGATCCCGTGTTTGGTAAGTTTCTAATCTTTTTATGCTCTTCTATTTCTTTTTGCGA
Source organism: Thuidium tamariscinum (assembly GCA_947034885.2). Taxonomy (NCBI): domain Eukaryota; kingdom Viridiplantae; phylum Streptophyta; class Bryopsida; order Hypnales; family Thuidiaceae; genus Thuidium; species Thuidium tamariscinum. Next base: position 17,631,981 of record OX344758.2, read on the forward strand.
TCATCGGATTGCTGTTTTGGTGGATGGTAGGTCGATCCGGAGATTTGATCATTTGTGCCCGTGTTTTGAGACGTTTCGTGTCCTTGTATGCTTGCTTCTATAGCATTTTGTGATTGTTGGGTTGCTGCTGCTGTGGATTTTGGATTAATGGTTTGATCGATCGAAAGATTTGAAAAGGGTGTGCCTGTGTTTGGGATGTTTTGCCTCCTGTTGTGCTTGCTTCTACTGCTTTTTTGAATTGTTGGGTTGCTGCTTGTGTGGATTTGAGGTTAATGGTTTGATCGATCCGCAGATTTGAAAATTTCGTGTGTGGTGGGATTGGGATCCTTGTATCTTTTGATGGAGTGTCGTTTAAGGTAACGATGAGAGTTGGGCGTGTTTTTGTTTCTTTTAGGAATGGTCAGACTATCGAGTGTTGTTGTTAGCAAGTCGGAAGTAGATTCCAACTTAACAGAGAATGCATTGTTTGGATACCATATGCAAAAGTTTTGACAGTTCAAATCTTTTTGGTAGATGATCTAGTTTAGGTAGGTGTCGGCCATTATCTCTTGTTGGACTCAATGGTACACCTTCATTACAGCTTTTATCTATGGTTTGCGATGCTTTTGGAGCTTTTTGATTCGGGGTTCTGGAGGTGTTTGCGAATTAAGTTTAGGATTCCCAAAAGTAGAGGAAGCTTAGAATGTGCGTTGACCAATCCTGGAAGCAACACGTTTTCTGATCCCATCATTTGACTGAGGGTATGAGCAAAATGTTTAGATCATCGCTTTAGCAATCGTACATCATACCTCACATTAGAAATATCCAAAGAATATTATACAGATGGGCAAAGACAAAGGAATCTTATGATCACACTAGACTTTCTGTTAATTTGACATCCTTGCAGCAGATATGCCTCAACTCCTTGTGATTACTCTTCAACTTTCATTAGTTACGTTTGAGAGCTTGTGATAGTGTTGGAGACTGTTTTTGTATTAGCGCTAAATCTAGCAGTTACAATTTCAGATGTTGTTCCTTTTAGAACTACTTACCTGAGAGCAATAACTGGATTACAAGGCTTTTTCGGGGTTGAGTTTTTATTGGAATGCGTATCTTTTGCAGGACGAGCGATGTTCCACGGGATGATTTCTTTTCAGGGGAACGTGATCTAAGCTTGAGTAAGGTAGCGCTAGCAACAAGGAAGTCATCAATAATCAATGCGGCAGTGAAGAGTTCCTCAGAAGCTTCGACTCATTGGAATGACAGATTGTCGAATGCTCGCTTTGACCAGCCTTGTGCAATGAGTTTGGCTATCAATCGCCCCGTAAATACTGAATCTCCCTGTAATGTGGAACGGTGGGTTGAAGAATCTGTACATGAGGTTAGTTCTATATCATCTCTCATTTCCATATCAAATTCTCTCTATGTGGGAAAATGTACACCTTGAAGCCTCCGAATAAGCATCTGAGCATGAATGAATCATTTAGAGAGAATTCCGATGCAAATTAGTAGGACATTTTAAAACTTATCCTAAATCTCATAGGATTTTCAACTCTGTTTCAAAATCGACCTACGCAAGCCTTGCTATCATCTGCAGGTTCAGCACACCCACTTTGACACGAAGTATCGTATAAGAAGTGGTTTTTCAAAGTAATCCTAGCGAGGTGCACATGTTCAGGTTGCCTACATTTTAGGCACAAATCGATAGGGGTCACACTTGGGTATGGGTTGCAATTTGTTTGTGTACTTACCTTCTTGCAACTGTTGCAACCAAGATGGAATCATTACATGACCACCTTGAGCATTGTTTTCTTTATCACCCTGCTAAACTTCAATTTATTGACTTTACAGATTGTAAAGAACATTCAGGAGGCGCCCTTTTTGCAATACGTCTTTGACTCCAAGAGCCGGTTCAGCAGATCCCAGCGACAGAAGATCACGCCAGAAAACTACTGGCCTTCTGTTCGGGAGTCCTTGTCCGAGGTGGATCCCGATGGTGTGATTCTTGTGCAGAAGTTGGCACCTGGATGCGCGGCCACAGGCACTTGCTGTCTTGCCGAGGCTTTGGGCGGCGGGGATGGTGCTCAGGAGATGGTTTGCCCTCTGCATCATCAAGCGGAAGGAGTAGAAACCAATGTGTGGGGAGTGCTTGTCCAAGCGCGTGGAGGTTTGCAAAATAACAAGAATGCTTGTTACCTGTTGAAGACCACCAGGGTGTCGTCCTCTGCTGGGACCTGCACCAGGTACTGTTTAACCAGGGCCACCTGTTTTGGGCCTTCATACGTTGAGCAGCTTGAGAATGCTTGGCTCTTGTGATTCTCTCTTAGACGTGCACAAGTGTGCCATCTTTTGAAGACCACGAACGGGCAGGTCCTCATCAGCTTTGTATTTTATCTGTACCATTAACATTAGCAATTATTTTGTATCATAAGCGTAGTTTAGAAATAGGTCCTTACATTACCAGAACCAAGAAACTTGGGGATGGAGGGAGTTAAAACATAACATTCTTGAAAGGTGTTGCAAACACCTGCCAATTCAAGGAAGAATAAGTCACTGTTTTTAAGACGCGACATCTTCTTTTCTTTGGTACCGATCTGTTCACAGCCAAGTGTTTTAGGCAAGTGTAGTTCTTGCGAACTACTGTGATGACGATTTGCTCTAGAATGTTCTGAACATTGTTACTGTTTCCATGTTGCATTGAGTTCTTCCGATATTTGGTATTGGAAGTCTGCAAGTTAATTTGGAAGACGTGATTAAGAAGCGATTGGAGATTTTGTTCTAAGGAGTCTGGAGTCTCTGCATGTGTTGCTGGTCTCAGGATGGACGGTTTCGATGGCTCTTCGGTTCAGAGTTGATGTTTTTCCTGATTTGGCATTCTCTCGATCTTTGTAAATGTGCATACAACTCTTCAAATTAGGTAGGAGGTCCATAAATTGCTCATTTAAGCCTGCCTACCTCATCGATGACCATAATAGATATTTTAAGGAGCATGTCACTCATTTCTAGATGGGGATGCATTTATAACCTTAGTGGGTTCAAAGGTGTCTTTTGCAATTCGTCAAGAGCTTTATAAAGAGACACTTATGTACTATGTCTTTCAATTGGTTGTAATGTGATTCATATTGTATCTCTTATGTGCATCACCATTTTAGACTAGTCAAGTTTTTAGTTGTAGGGTTGGTCCAAATCAAGGAGTGATATGTATTGTGATTCAATTAGGTGGGGGTTGCAATTTGGTGTACTTATCTTGCAGTTTGTTCAAAAATCAATAGCCATAGACTTCTAACCCAATAACTTTAGAAAGTCTAAAATGAAATGTACAATATATTTGGATTTGTAATATGTAACAACTAGTCTATTAGAATAAATGTCCAATTTAATACTAATAACTTTAAGTGTTGAATGAATTGGTTATCAACTTCCTATGTCTATCCCTTAACCCTTAAAGGACCAACATGCAATTTTTGGATGTATAGAAAATTTGGGCAGGTACGTGTGACTAGAGATTTCTATATTTTAGGCCCAAATTTTAATAGAAGGTGGGGGTGAGGAACATCTTTCATATGCACTAAATTTCATGGCATTTGGAGATATGAGTCAAAAGTTATGGCCTTATATGTTGCTTTTTTTCGTAATTGGGTAATTTGGGTAGATCAGAAAAAATCACTTTATTCAAAAACAAAAATTTGAAATTGGTTTCCTAATGTTATATATATGTGGATCATTCCATTTTGATCAATGGGTCAAAAGTTATGAGGATTTTTTGTTTGCGGGCAAATATGAATTCTTTACTCTGAAATAAACTTTGAAGTCCTTTATATTACTTAATTCTCAATATTTAAAAATAAAATAAAACCATAGGATGTAGATTGTTTATTACAACATTGCAACCGTTGAGATTGACATTTTTCAACTCCATGATTAAATTCTTAACAATGTAGTATTTCTAATCATTTTCTGCTATTGTCTACTTACTATTTTTTTCCTATATATTGTACAATTCCAAATGATGTGAAATTTTTTAAGCATGTATCCAACTTGTATAGGAAAAAGAATCCAAATAAGCACTACCATTTTGGAAATTTTTTCATAGAAAATTGAGCTTTTAAAGTGCAATTGTGTATTAAGTTTTTCATAGAAAATTGAGCTTGCAAACTTTTTTGACACATGTAACCATAGGATCTTGTAGTATGCTAACTTAAGAATATGTGCTAAAAATTTCAGACATTTTCACCATGTGGATTGAAAGATATAAGCATTCAAATTCACTTAAATCATTTTTTTCAAGTCTAAAAATTTCATCAAAATGCTAGATTTTAAATTTAGGCTCTAGAAATTTCATTAATAGTTGTCATTCTTTGTACAACAATCTTTTGTATTTACAACATTCTTAGATAATGGACAATTCATCACTTAAGGGATCTTTATATTCCAAAAAGATGTACCATTTCAAATTATAAAAATAACTTTTTTCATCAATCAAGCAAGTCTTTTTTTAATATTTTAAAAAAAGGGCCAAAATGGTGATGTAAAATGTTTTAATGTTGCTTCAAATTTCATCATTCATCCACATATTGAATAGAAAATATTACATTGGCAAATATTACATGTCCATAACTATGTTTTCATCCACAATTTGACAATTTCATCCAATTTATTTTCTTAACTCAAATTTTCTGCCAAAAACTTCCTGATTTTTTTACCATTTTATGGCCCAATTTTTTTTGCAATCTGGCATTATAAAGTCGAAAAAAAAGCCCTGTTGCCAAGACCCTAAAGCCAGCACATTCGTGTCCCAAGATTGATAAACATTTCAATTTCACTACACAAATTGGCTGAATTTCATCCTTTGATTTTATTTTTTTATACTAATCGATATGCCATCACAAAATTCAAGCCCTTTAGAGAGTTCTTTTGGAATATCACATGAGATCTTTGCTTTTAAATGATGCCTTAATTATCTTGTTTGCCTATACTAAAACCATCTTACAAAATGTTTCAAGAGAACTACTTCCATAACGAGGATAAGGGCGAGTACCTACACTGACATTCCACCACAACAACCCTCAATTGCACACGGTGATTCAAAGGCATGGTCAACCACTCACTCATCACTCCAATAGTATCTGGTTTCCAATGCAGCAGGCATTTCTTGTTTGTATTCTCAATTTCTTGCAACGATTCTTCACACGATGGTTGCGCACCGTCAGTCGCTCAGCAAAACGTGCAAGAACAAGAAAAGTAAAGTATCAAACATGAAACCCAGCTTCCCCGAATCCACAAAACCTAACTGAGTGAGTGATTTTAATCTGAACAGCCTAACCATGTGTCGTATCAAACAGGCGCAAAAATACTATAGCAACACGTATACGATACTAATCAGAAGACTAAATTCAGGTGGCTTCAGGTCGCAGACCCTCGAGATATTTAGGGTTGGTCATAAATCACTACACATGTGCGGTGCCTGAAATGTAATCGAATTGTCCTCGAACCCCATTCCCTTGTCTCTTTCTGCAAGCATTCTGGATAGACTAGGGTATCTGCATTGATCGAAAACCTCCGCTATTGCAAACGTGCCTTAACTCGATCATAATCAAGAAGAGAAACTGTCAAACACCAACTTGTTATAAACCAGTCACAGAATAAGAGGAGAGGAGCCCTCCCAGGTATTTCAGATGCCGCATCTGATTGGAACTAGAAGAATTTATTGGCACAGGATCCTGGATCTGCATTTATTTACAATCCCTACCATCTGCCTTGGCAACAGGAAGAACTTCTGAGTACTCGTTACTTAGGTCACAGAAAGATTCATGGTTGCCATTTCCCATTCACCAAGGAATAGTAAACAGTGAAACGCACAATTAGGGTAGAGTAGTGACAAAATGCCAACAATCGATCCAATGGGAAAATTCGAGAAACTGCTTTTTGCGGAAATTCTAGTAACCTCTACCTCTAGACGGCCTCCGCCAGCAGCTTCTCCATTTGCTTGATCTTCGTGTCGATGGAAAGATCGATGTGCTTGTCCTGGATGTCCACCACGATGCCACCAATTATGCTCCGGTCCACCTTCTGCTCCACCTTCAAGCTCTGACCAGGCTTCAGGTACCCCTTCAACGCGCTCTTGATGTCCTCCAACTCCGCAGGACTGAGCTCCAGTGCCGCGGTCACCAACGCCTGAACCTCGCCACGATGCGCGTGCAACAGCTCCGAGTAACATCCCGTGATCCGCTCTAGCTGCGACAAACGCCCGTTCTCCGCCAACACCGCAAGAAAATTCTTCGTCACGTCGTTAAACTTCGTCTCCTTGAAGATCTCCTCCACGGCCTTCAAGCGCACCGTCTTCGACACCGAAGGATCCTTCAAGAAGTCCGCGAACACCGGGTTCTGCGACGCGGCCCCAATCACCTCCTGCAGCTCCGTCTCCACGGGATCCAACACGTTCCTGCGGACGGCCGTCACGTACAACGCCGATGCGTACTTTCCAGCCACGCCAAACATGGGCAGCGGCACCTCCACATACTGCGGCTCGGCCTCGGCCTTGGCTGAAGCAAACGAGCGCACGACTCGCATCGCAGGCACTTCGGACGTCCCCGCAGCAGCCCGCGCCGCGGCCAGGGAGCTCCGCAAGAGCTGCTGCGACCTCCACATTGCGCTCCCTGAAGCAATTCCGATGTCTAGCCAATCTAGCTCCGCGCTCGCAGAATGCCAGAAGCTAGGACGACGCAAGCAAGCAGACCTCCAAACCCTAGAACTAAGAGACCCCTTGTGCAACCAAGTTCGAAAGCAAGTCGGAGGCAGAGAGGAAGACGGACCGCGCTTCCGTCCAAAGAACTATTGCGGGCAGTCAAAGAAAGAAAATCGCAGTGTTTTGTTTTTTGTTTTTTGTTTTCAATTTGTCGTCAATTTGCACCAAAATAATGGGCTCTGCACCAAGCCCTTGGAATTTAACCCTGTAAAGATGCCACAGATTAAAATGGTCTGATAGATGATAAAGAAGTTTTGGATGTTAGACAGAAGAGTGATTGTTCATCTTTGGAATTTTGCACAAAAAAGGGAAATCATGAATAGTAGTTTGGTCTCCAATAAGTACTTTTGAATTTTTTAAACTAGATGAATTCTCATTGTTTTTTTAACCCCTAAAGGACTGAGACCATTTTTCTATCAAAAAACACTCAAAGCTATCATTTTTGTTGCATTAGTCTAAAAAAACTAAAAAACTTTTTTTTATAGAAATCTAACCATAGGATCTTATACTTAACTTGTTTGATATTATGTGGTAAAAATTTCATGAAGTTTGACAATATAGATTGAAAGATATGAGCATTCAAAGTTGGAAAAAATAATTTTTTTTAAGCTGTGGTCTGTAATTTTTGATGACTTTGACCACCATTTTTGGAAAATCTTTGCACTATGGATTTTGAATTAAAAATTTAATGTGTTAAATAATTGAGTTGAGAGTCTAGGAAAAAAATTTCACAAAAAAAACACTTGATTACCATTCTTTAAAAAATTGTTAAGTATAAGTAGGTCCAAAGTTGAAAGGAAAACTAAATGGTTAATAGCTCTAATATGGGATTGAAATACATAATCCCAATAATGAGATTGTTTTAGTAAGTAAGTGAAACCATTTACAACAATTTTTTTGAAAAATTGTAAGAATTGCATTCAAAAATGAATCATACTAGTTATTTTTTCATAAAGGATGTTGAAATTGCCCAAAAAACAATATTGTTCATAACTTTCTCATAACTAATCCAAATAGCATGAATAAAAGCTTCACACGTAGACAAAAATATATTATTATAGGAAAAAAGTTTTAAAATTTTAATTTTGTCTTTTTGCAAAATTTTCTTTGTTGACTACCGAGTTCAATTTTGGGCTTTTTATGGTATAACTTTTGCTCCCGGGCACCAATTGAAATAAAAATTATATTCTCACAAAGGTAATCAATTTTTCTATATTATAAGAAAGTTTCAAAAAGTTTTACCAAAAATTGGGGTCATAGGAACCTACCCAAATTCCATTTTGTCCCTCGAGGGGACAACAGTCCTTTAGGGGTTAAAAAGGATGATTTCCATAGTGACCGGTCCATCCTTACATGGTTAATAAAGGATAGACCTATAACCACTAATTTCAAACCTCCTTCCTCATCACTGAGTTTGTTGCCATTTTACAAACATATAAGTATAAATATTTTTAATTTTGTGTCTTATAAAATTACATGTCTTCTTAATTTCAGAAAAAAATTAAATTTTTTTGATGAAAATTGATTTTTCTAAAAATTACAGAAGAAAAAGTGAAGAAAAATCACATCAAATAGAAAATTATTTCAAAAAATCTGAAAATTTCACTATGTTTGTACTTTACAATGAAAAACATCATAGTCTAAACTCAATTTCCATGTCATCCTATAATGAGAATGCAATGGACATTGAAAATACATCCAAAGTTCAAATTGCAATAAAATGACCAATGTTATGAATTTTTCCAAAATTTCAATTGGAGTAGAAACTAGAGTAGAAAAAATATCATTTTTGTGAAGAAATTTCAGATTTAGAGCAAGCAACAACAACTTTTCAAAAAGCACTAAAATAGCAAATTTTGCCATCCATTTTTATTTATTTACTTTTCAACTATATGAAACAAACGCTAGTTTGACTAAAAACTCAATCAATGGGTATTGTTTGTAAGTTGTAACTCAACACGAAAGGTCAACAAACAAAAGTGGATGAAAAAAATACTACTAATCTTTTAGGAGGACGTTGACTTGTCATCCTAATGCCACAGAATGGTATTGGTGGGAGTCTAGGGTCATATATACAAGTAGTAAGATCTTGGATGCAATTGTTAAAAAAATTTAAATTAAAAAAAATTTGAGATAAAATTGCCAAATTGTGGATGAAAACAAAATTATAGATATCATATGATATGTGTTAATGTGATATTTTTCATCCAATTTGTAAACGAATCTTGGAATTAACAAGACCACTACAACATTTAATATCACCACTTTAGTACTTCATGAAAAATGAAAAAAACTAACTAACTAACTATTATTATAGAAAGTTTGTTTTTGCCTTACAATTTCATATTTTGAGTTTTAGGGTTTGAAGCATCCATTAGAATTTGTCTTAGGAAAGTGATGATTTTAAGGTTTGATATCCTGTAAATTGTTTATATATTACTCCTCTAGTCACTTGGATTCTAAAAATTGCTTATATTATTCAAATGTATGTTTTAGTCTATGTTGTACAACTTCATGATAGCTAATAACCAATCCTAGAAGTGATTTTGTTTTAATCTTGCAACTTGGTTGAGGGTATGGGCAAGTAATTAGATCAACACTTGATTTGAAGTACCCCATCATGGACAAAATGGGAATAGCCCATTGTGGACAAATTGTAATGGTGGTGTACATTTCAAAACTTGAATGTATAAAATAGGGCACTTTAGTTTATAGCAATAGAATCATAACAAAAGTCATTTCACATGGTTTCAACACTCATATAGTATTGTATGTAATGATTTACAAATTACTATATTGAAATCATGGAAACCAAATTTTGACACCATATCATTCCTTTAGTGATTGCAGTATTAGAAAGTAGTGTTGTGACTTGCATTGAATTTCTTCTCTTTTTGTCATTGGAGCAAGATGAAAGAGACGATGGTTTGTCATGACGTCCAAGGATCCAACATCCAAGGTTGAAGTACCACTTCCCAACGTGTAGGGTGTAATATTTCCAATCAAGGTTAGAACACATTTCCAACAAAAGCTAAGAATGTTTGAGTGATTGCAAGAAACACTTGTCCTATTTGTTGCGTTTGGCTGATTTTTTGGGAGTACTTTAAAATTAAAAAATTAATTTGAAAAAATTTGAAAAATATGAATAATGCATATACCTTTGAGACGAAGGTTTTCACCAAAGGAAATGGATAGAAAAATTCTCTACGTGGGAGAACTTGAAAAGTAACAAACCTCAAGAAAATACATACTTTCATGTTTTAATTAGGGAAAAATAGTAAAAATAAATATTTTCAAAAAATAAAAGGTTTTAGTTTGCAACAACTTTATGGAGACGGTCATCGACCAAAAAAAACACCAAAATAATATTTTATACGTTTCAAAATACAAGCAAAAAGGAGCTCACTTTGTAGACCTCCACACCACATAAAATTAATTTTTTTTTAAAATCATTTTTTGGAGACTTCGAAGTCTATTAGAAGACCATTTCATCCAAGTTTCATCTTCAAATAATTAAAAAAGGTACTCCTTAGTACTAAAAAACCCTAAACTGCAAAGTGTGACATCTAATTGGGGTCTATTTTTGGATAGTAAATTATTTTTGAAAATTATGAAAAAAATTAGAGAAGGTTTGTGATAGTTATGAGTACCTTTCCTACAAATCTTGAGTCAATTGGAGTCAAAACACAAAAGTTATGGCCAAAAAACAGATCAGCATGCAACATGTGACAAAATAGGACAAGTGTTTCTTGCAATCACCCGTCTTTCTTTTGTTTCTTCTTCAAATTGAGACGAATAACGTAATGAAACATGTCTCAAATTAGTGAATGAGAAAGTAGGAAGTAGTAAGCAAGAAAGTAGTTCTTAAGTGATCAAAATTAGAAAGACTTTAGACATTAGCTAGTGGTCAAGAGTATTTTTTCAATTTTGTAATAAAATTTTGAAAATTTTGCAATCTCCATATTTTCTAAAGTAAACCTATCTATGATAGTCTAACCATCTATGGCAGGCTCCCAACTTACCACCCATTAGAGTTTTTTATTTATTGATGACAAACTTTTCAAAAAATTGAGATTAGGACTACATTAGGTTGATTTGTGGTCATATTGAATGTCTTGGGAGAAGGTCATGGAGTTATTAGTGACTATCATAGGACACTTACACCTTTCTAGTGTGAATTCGTCATAAAAACTATTTCTTTATTCTTCCATATCATGGTCGTGTTAGAAAATCATGCAACTATGTTAGAAAATGTTGTAACTACTTTAGGTGGTAGGATGACTATTATAGAATCACTTTCTACTAATTTGGAATAGTCTAGAGACTACTTTTAGCTGATTGGGCAGCACACTTCAATTTTTTTTTAAAAATTCATACTTTATCAAAAAAATTCAATTGCTTTCATTATTCATTACATTTATTTTTGCATGGAAAAAAATGTGAACTTTTCTACAAATTGCAATAAGCTAGATGACTCATTCTGCTTGTCATAGGCATGTTTACCTTACATTAAAAAAATTCCACCACTTCATTCTACGCACAATTTGCTCCATAGACCACTCTCAAAAAATCTCCCATTGAATTTGCAAGTGGGTTCTACAACGCAATCATGTCGTAATGCTTGCTTACGTAGTTTAGCCTGTATAATTGGGCATTACGACCTTTTCATCCAACATCTGACTTTCATCCCATATGTTCATCTAATCTATCAATTTCTTGGAAGTAGTTTGCATCAAGCAATGCCCTTGTGGTCAAGGATTGTAGAAAAAAATGTGCCTCCCCATCTAGAGTTGTCCTTCTTATTGATGCATATTTTTCTTGCAATCCCCTCCTCAAGCATTACCTTGTCCAAAATTTCTTAAATGATTGGTCACTAGAGCTTCAACCTCATTGCACTAGGGAGAAGTAATACAAATTTCCTAATTCAATTTTCAGTATCTACATGGCCTAGTTCTTCTTCAAGTATAGATAAATAGATGTTTTATCAATTGAATTCTTGTAGTGGATTTTTTTCTAGTAGTAAAGGAGCAGGCTCTAAAATGGAGTAGTTATTAAGGATTGTTTGTAGGTAGGCCATGCAAGCATGCAAAAGTGGTTTAGAAAATTGCTAAGTTCTAATGAGGTGGTCATATATCATTCCCAAAGAGCAATTTCAAGATAATTAGCATTCTATGTGGAGTCACAAATTGCGTTGTTCCTCACTTAGTAATATGTCCTTCAATTGGCCATGAAGAAATTAATATGACAATAAGAAGCAATATTGTAAGAGTCTCTCTTTGCTCAGGGTTGCTAGCGTGTGAGCCTGGGAGTGTGAGCCTGTGAGCCTATGAGCGGGAACTTTTTTTTGTAAGAAAAAAGGGTGAGGATCTATAACCGTGGATGTCCCTATGACCGTGGTTTTGAATAGTGTATACTGCTTTTGGAGGGTTATTTGGAATTTTGGATATTTCCTCCCGCAGAAACCTTAAGTCCGTCAAAAGAGCTTGTAATAATGAATTTGTGTTGGATTTAAAGTTCTTTGTTCAACACCAAATTTATTATGTCTTTGGTTCGAGTTGGTTTAGGGTTCTTCAATTTATATTTTGTGAAAATATATTGTATTTCAAGGAAGATAAAGTGTATATTTTACTTGCCATTTTTATTCATACATAACCATTTGGAAGGGACTATATGTTCAGCTTCCCATTTTTTTTCATTGAGATCCATTTGGAGGGGAGTATATGTTTAACTTCCCATTTTTTTCATTGAGACCCATTTGTAGGTGACGATCTATTTCCTTGATATTCAATTGAATAGAAAATTCCAAATAACAAGATTCAAGAGAAAAATAAAAAACAATTTATAGCCATAAAAAAAACTGTATATAGCAATAGAAGCAAACACTATATAGCCATGAGAGCAAACAATATATAGCCATAAAGCACACAAATCCAATCATAATAAAAATCAAAACATACTGGTTTGACTCATGAAATATGTCAATTCCATGAGTCTAATTTGCAGTAGACTCTGTCGCAGAATCCATGTCACTAGAAGACTCTGAAGTCTCTCTACCCTTAGACACTGATCCATCTATGAATTGTAAGACATTTAGAGCGTAAGAAGGTTTGCGTTTTTTGGATTTAGAAGTACCAAACTCAGCAAACGCTGATGCTAATTGCTCTGCATAGATTGGAAGATCGAACGGCTTCTCCGGGCTTGAGATGAGTCTTTGTCTCTTCTTCACTTCGTCCTCCATGATTACTCCGTCGTTGCTACATATGCACCAAATGCATTGTTAGATAAATGAAACATTCCAACTACAAAGAAAATAGAACATGGATATATAAAAAAACTTACTTACAGGGTTTAGGGCGCCGAACGAACTTCCGAGGCACAATCACAACAGCATCTTGATCTTGTGATAAAACCACAGGTGCTGCCTCTGAACTTGGAGCCACGATCACTGGAGCATCTACCTTCTTCATTGGCAAGAGGATGTGCTGAAAAATCCTCTTGTCTTCTTCCAACGCAACAATATGACGCCCCGTTGCACGGCATGCAGTAATAGATGCACCTGCCACAAACCAGAAGGTGAATCATTTTTGTAATCATTGACTACATAAAGTAGAGATGGTTTAAAGACATTCAAGAAATCAAAACTCACCTGTAGATGCAGTACAATCAAGTACTATGTCTCCTTCATCAGTGGTGCCTTCGATGATGAACTGAATGAAGCGGGCGTCCTTCTCTCGAGCTCCACGCCAAGCCATTCAATCCATGTCATTCATCAACATGGTGTCCTCCGTTGTGTAATTCATGAGCAGGTCATCGCGACGGAGGTCTACCTTGGCTTTCAGCATGGTTTGAGAACGCCTGAACTCAAAATTTGATTTCCCTCGATCTCCTAGATGCTTGACAAACAGTGTAATGCCAAACTTCAAAGTCTGCAAGCACTAGCAAAACTGACATGAGAATAAGTAACAAAAAAAGTAACTAATTCATCTTCTAATGAATATTTTCAAACATTAAGAAAGTAATACTGTTTGATCTGGTTGAACTGTTGATGTAAGGTGCATGCGATTCATGCCCATCCACTCTTTCATCTTCCTGATGTTTGGGTACTCTTGAAGAAGTCCTGCAATGGTTTCTAAGGAGTCTTGGCCCTAGGAATGGAACACAACAATGCAGCCGTCGTCCTGCAAATGCTTGTCTGCAAATGCAAAACCTTGAAAGATGGTAAAATACTCCTTATCTACGTTCCAATAAGGAATGTGCTTGGAGCCCCCAATGTCTGGTACAGGCAAGTTCTCTTGGTAGTCAAATATCATAAAATCAACTCCTGGATGCCGATTGACAACCCCACCATAAACTCTTGCTTTTCCTACCACCATCTGCAAGTACATTTCTTCAATATATGAGAATTTGATGAATAGAAGTACAAAATAATACTCTTTTATTGATCCAATTGAACTGCACAATACAATGACAATGACAAAGATTACCTTCCGTAGAAACTCCATGACCTCGATGTAACAATTTGATCCTCGTACACCTTCATTGTCTACCACTTCTCCAATGGAGACACCCAATAGTAACTCCTCGGAGGTGACATCATCATCACCAAGGGCAATGACTTGGGTCCCTTGAGTGATGACTTCTTCCGTGAAGTCAGGAAGTACCGCCTTCCTCTTTAATTCTCCCTGAGATGCACCTTGCATCTGAGAACCTTCATCCAATGTTGATGAGGTTGGAGCGCCACTGCCATCTACTACTTTCTTCCCTTTTGCCCGTTCCTTCTCCTCGTCCTTCTTCTCCCTCTCCTTCTCCTCTAACTTTGCAAGACGCTTGGCTTCTTTCTTCTCCTTGTTCTCCAGAGCCAACTGAATGCGAGCAGCTTTTCTTCTGTCATTAGTCTCCCTCCTTGCAATGGCCTTTTGCCTCTACTTCTCAGTGAGGCCAACAAACTCATCAACCTCCATGGTCACGGTACCTATTCCCTCCAAAGAATTCCGCAGCTCTACCTCAGACAGATGTGTATAAGAAATAGGGCAATCAAGGTACCACCCCCCACCACTTAGATGAGCCGTGGTGAATGTGCGAATTTGATTCGCCGTGAACATGCAATCCGATGAGTTGCGGTCAAAAAATCCAAATAGAAATGGAGGAAGGTCTACTTTCTCAATGGCACCTTTTGCTTCTAGCTCATACTTGAAGTACCTGCCATGAGCAATAATGTGGTAAGTAATAGAAGCTTGGAAGACAAACAATAATATAGATACAATCCACAAGCAAAACAAAAAGAAACCACATTTGAACCCAAAAAAAATTCTCATTTAAAAAGTCATTATTTCAATTCCAGTGATGGAAATTGGGGGGTCCCAGAGGTACCTCTTGGACATCCGGCGGATCCGACAGATGTCCAAGAGGTACCGCTGGGACCCCCAAAATATTGAACATCACGGAGGAAAAAAAAAAAAGTAGCACAAAAAAGTTGAAATTCAGAGAGTTGTGCAATAAGTAGGAATGAAGACAGTTAATTATAAGGAAGAACTCACCGAAAGAGAACCCTACCCACAGCATGATTGGCCCCCTCAAAAGTGTGGAAGTTGTCACTTTTTTTGAAGTAGTTAGCTCCTCTCAACTGTGCCAAGAAACCTTGATCCCAAATCTTCCTCCTCCATCCTTCCAAATAGTCCACTAACGTCTCGGGCTTTGAGGGAAGCTTCATGTTGATAGGAATGTTGTCTTGGCTTACAACCGCCTCAAAGTATTCGAGTGCAGCATCCTCAATCTGTTGTAATTGATAAACAAATTATAAACCATTCTAAGCAAACAATAGTGGTTCAATTTCAATACTCAAACATTTATAAGAATGCCTTTCTCAAATAGAATTTCAAGAATGCAGCATGTGATGATAAGAAGTGCTTACCCCAGCATACCAGACACATCGGTTTAGAAATGGACCAAGTAGTAATTCAGATACTGGTTTGGGTGGGAAACGCCTTGACTCCCGTGAAAGGATGGAAGAATTCCACCACTTCAAGAACTTGATTTTATGAGCCGGAGTCGTATTGCATGTTGCAACCATCTGCAACTTCTCCAAGGTCATCTCAGGAATCTCATTTGAGATCCAATGCTTCTCCACCTACACCAGAGAAAAAAAATTAGATTTGTATGGGATTTTAAAGTGACATTCCTCATTTTATTATGAAATGGAGAAATTACTTACTTCTTCCAAAAATCCAGGCGTATTAGCTGGATTTGCCACCGCTAACAATTTGGACATCTTTGAGTTCAACTTTCCAGTCTTCTCTTTTGCCCCATCTCTCATTGCTTGTGCAAGACCTTCCGCAGTGTTCTTGCCCTCTAGAGTGACCTCATTGTATTTGCGAGTAGCTGCGTCAGCGGCTTGAGATATTTCTTGCTGAGAAAACCAAGTTCCCAAATGACTTGAAATCAGTATACAAAAAACAATAGAAAACATTAGTCAAATGAAAATTAAGAAACATGGGAAAGGAATATCTCACCCGGAAAATAAAGGAAGTGAAGACCTCTTGTGGCATAGAATACCACGTCTTCTTGGTTTTCGGTAGTCCACACCGCTTCAACTCTGAGGGCCTCAACATCTTATTGAACCGTTCAATAGGTAACAACCCATACTTCTGAACCTGATATATGTTGTGAATCATATTCGTCTTCACATGAGAGCCTTCTGTTGATCTGTCATACAAAACACGTTTCTCAATGTCGTGTTCATCATGAATCCATATTTTGAGATTTCTACTAAATTATGAATTCAAAGCATAGAAATTGAGGGTTTAGGATATTCCATACTTGTTAATGTCATGCATGACATGCATGGTAAGCTCGATTCTGCCCTTTGTCTCCAAGACAATTGAATCCACACAATAATGTCATTTCCTGTCATTGGAGTGCCTCCTAGAAATGTAGTTCATCCATGAGATGAGACGGTGGTTACCGTCACAAACATAGAACTTCAGGTTCCTTAAGAACCTCAACTTCGGCTTCGACTCCAAATGGGCAATGAATATATTGTTTTTTTCTTTCCAAAAAGGATCCCACTTGTCCATCTCTTCTTCTGTGAACTCGGAGCTCTCCCCAGCTTCGTTTGTTGTAGTCACATAAAAAACTGCTGCACCCTCATGGTAACCAATTGCAAACTCGTACTCGAGCAATTCCAAATCAGAAGAAAGGGTAGGTCTCACCATCGGCATAGACACCATTCGACACAAAGGTATTTGAAGCCGGAATAAGTGATCCGGCTTCATTCTTAGGCTTGCTATTGTGTTCACCGAATCCCCTTTTTGGAACTGTCGCAAATCATCCTCCAACAAGTCCTTGTCCTCTTCTGCTATGAAGTCATACAACACATCTTGCTCCATTTGTCCCTCCTTAGAATCCTTGGGTACACTTGAAATCTCCTGTTGAATTGTCTCTTCCGTGTTTGGAGTCTCAAGAATAGTGTCTTCTTGAGAAAGGTTGACTGGTGACACATCCATCTGCAAAATCAAAAAAGAAATCAATGTCTACAAATCTAAATATGAGGAGTCAAAATCTAAGTCAATTCAAGATCCAATGGAAACCTATATTCTTTGAAAGTACACATAAAGAAAAATTTAGTAATTTATAAAATTTCAATAGGGTTGTATACAAAATATGTATGGTTTAAAATAAAGCTAAATCCACTTAGTCTATCTCTATATCCCCTTTTGAGTCTGAGCTCAAGTGAATGAACACTGGCTCTTGTGGACCTGTAAGACCACTACAAGCACACATACAAAACTCTTGTAGTGGTAGACCATCTACTGTGATAGAGGTTCGTGACTCTGAGCTATACTCAGTGTCAGAGCTCTCTAGAGACGTGAATCTTCCTCTCTTATACAGAATCTCTAATTGCCTTGAAAAATGTCTTTTACTACGAGCCCTGATGTCATTCACTTGACTAATCACTGAACTCTCAAAGGCATCTGCTGCTTGCGATGCTGCATCCATGATGTCATCAAAACTTACCAAGTCTTGACATGGAGCTTGTGTGTCCTCTTCGGAGTCACTTGAAACATCAACATTTCGATTCACTCGTGCAGGGAACTGGGATGGACCCGCTCCATGAGTCACCAAGGCACTGTCAACTGGTGCTATAGGTGAAGAGGCCCCTTCTTCACGTCCTTCCTGTTTTTAAAATCACAGTCCCAAAAAAATTAATTTACTTAGAAAATACATAAAGATAGAGCAAATTGGAAGTCATTCATGGATACACTAGAAAGTATAGAAGCCCATTACTAAGAGATAGATGATCTCGGGGTTTTATAGCACTAAAGACAAGACTCCCATCATTCCAAAGACAAGACTCCCATCATCTTGGGCTTTGATTCATTCTACATTCTTTATTGGCACCATGAAATTTAGTCTAGTTAGCCATATACTTTGGAACAATAACAATAAAAATAAATGAAAGACTTCAAGCGAAGGCATTTCTAATCAATAACATTCAAAATTCATTAACATACTACAATTCCGAAATCTATAAAATCGTACATTTTTAGTAAATGAAGAATCTTTGAATTCCGCTGATTCGTTGAAATCTTTGTAAAATTAACCAAAATTTCATTTTTTCCAAAATTTAAAAAAAAATTTAATTAAATTTTGGTATCTGGTACTGGAGACCATGAGGTCCCCAATATCGGGGCCTAGTGACCGTCGGATCCGACGGTCACCAGGCCACGATCTTGGGGACCTCACGGTCTCCAATATCAGACGCCTGTAAAGGCTTAACTGAATAAAAAAAAATTATTTTCATCTTTTTTTTTCTTAAAAAAAATCTAAAAAATACAGCATATATATATATATATATTTAAAAATATTAATTTCGCTTTAAAATTACTGAAAAATAAATAAAAGTATTTGGGTTATCCATTTAAATCATCATAAAATGAAGAAAAACAAAATTTGTAAAATTTGTAAAAATTAAAAAAAAAATTATAGCCGTCAGATGATGGTGATCATGGGGACCCCAAGATCACCATCATCTGACGGCTGGAGATCCTTCTCCCTCATGCAGTACATGACAAAGGTTTGTGAGTACTTGGCCTAATGCCGTGGACCAGAGTTCAATACTCTTAACGTATCTAGCTTTCTAGATCTATAGATCATAACCGAACTTCCAAAATCCAATTTTCAAACGTACTAATGATCGTGATAAAAAGGTCTGAAACTCGCATTTGACGTCCAAAACTT
The DNA here is from genome assembly GCA_947034885.2 of Thuidium tamariscinum. Classification (NCBI taxonomy): domain Eukaryota; kingdom Viridiplantae; phylum Streptophyta; class Bryopsida; order Hypnales; family Thuidiaceae; genus Thuidium; species Thuidium tamariscinum. The sequence goes on from OX344758.2 coordinate 17,650,942, forward strand.
TTGTAAATATGAGCTAGTTATCAAAATGAGATTGTGCATCGACAAAACTCCTACATGCCTGAGATCATCATCGAAATCCTAGCATGACCTGGTTTCATGAATTAAATTTTGAAAAAAGAAACAAAAAATCCCCGCATGGTTGCTTTCTTCGGGGGTCCAGACTTCGGCAGTCCGAGGTAGCTCGGATCCGAGCTACCTTGGACTGCCGAAGTCTGGACCCCCGAAGTAAGCAACCCTGCGGGGATTTTTTTAAATTTTCTGATGACAAAACAACGAGTTGAGTCCTTGAACCTGGTTCCCTGTGATCTCGTGTACATCGACGCAGCTACAAGATTCTCTATTCCAACCTGTTCAGGAAGTCTCGGACCTTGCAAACCAGAAGTGAAGAACTCCGAACACAAAACTCAAAACGCCGACCTTGTATCCCATCGAGTTGGACCAGGAAAAAAGAGGATTCCTTCGGCATGACCGAGCACTTGCGCAAGTTAGAATCAAAATGAGTTGAGGTTTACCTTGGAGCTCTTCCGCAGTTTCCTTCTTGCGGCTGGAGCTGGTGGCGTCGATGAGCCCTCCCGCGCCCGGCTTCGAGTAGTTCGCGTCATCCTTGTGTCCTGAGTAGAAGCAGAAGAATCTCAAACATGCGCAAGGAAGTGAAAATGAGAGCACAGGTCCTCCGACGCTCAGAATCCAACATCGAAGTGGATCAGTCGCTCGAGGTCAGGAGCCTTGTAAGCGAAAGCCTTGCATGCCAGGTAGGCACCAGAATGGCAACATTCCCTGTCAGGATAAGCAATCCTAAACATTCTCTCCGAATGCAAGGTGGATACGCGCCGCGGGTGATCCGCGAAGGTGAGGATCCCATGTCGATCTGTATTCTCTGCTCCTGGTCTCTCCGCGCGCCGCAAGCCTCCCGAGATTTTAGACTTCTAAATCTGCAGATTCTCACTGTACCTCCCGAGGCACTTTTTGACAAACAGCAGTCGCATGATAATGTGATATTACGAGGTGATATTACGGAGGTGCCGTGACGTGGCCTGTCACTACTGACGTGACACGCAGTAACAGGGCAGGACCCATATGAGTCCAGTTTTCGTCCTCCTTGTGCCACGTCAGAACGGATGCGTGGCAGTTTCTTATTCGTCATGAGGTAATTCAGTTTTCAAATTAAATTTTTTTATAGCATTGTCAATGCAAATGATGGAATATCAAAATCAACGTTTAAGTAGAATTTAATTAATGCATAATCATTCTTCATTTTTTGGTCAAGAAAAGTTTTCCTATTGATGTTAATGATTTTTTTTGTACCTCTAACAGCTATATAGTTAGTGGTTAATGATTAAATTTTGGTTATTCTTTAATCTAGTTGTTCCATTGTCGGTTGTTTATCTTCTTTGTCTTGGATTTAGGTTTGGTATAGGTTTGGATACTTTTGAATACGTCAATACTATAGCCAAGCTCAAAATGAAAAGAAAATCGTATATGGTAGTCTATTAAGAGCATCTTGAAATATTGAGTCTTACAGATCCTCAACGAAAAGGCTAAGCTTTGTACACTGAATTCTTAGCTCTCGACATAAGATATCTCTCTCATAAGTAGTGAAAGTGTATACATTACACCCTTCATTTTCCTATTCCGCCTTTAATAATCTAATTGAGATGCGTACATCAAAATTCTGGAAGATATAAAATACCGTGACACTCTCCCAGAAGTTGCGGAGATAACAAAATTGAAGAGGCAACACTAAAGCAAAGAAATTTTCTAGCGGATCTTACAGTTCTGTAACTCTGTGCTGTTCCACCTGCCTCAATATTGGTATTGGTTTCGTACGTCTCCTGGACTGCTTCACCGTCGTGGATCTAGTCCTCCTCCTCCCCACCAGTGCTCTCTCCTTCGAAGCGAAGGGATCTCCGAAGATCTTCTGCTGCGTGTGCTAACTTAGATGGCCCTCTTCTTCCTCTTGTCATTCTAGATCGTCTTAAAGCCCGAGAGGATGAGAAATAGAATGTAGTTCGCTTCCTCTTTCTTCTTCTATAATTCGAACTACCCAAGAAATCTCTACTATTCTCTACAAGCATGAAGTCAGAAGCTAGAACATCACAACTCCCACACTCTCCCGCACTCTCCCGCACTTGCACAAGCAATTGATAAGAATATGTTTGGAGCCAAGGTTCCTCCTTCTTATGGTGTAAGTAGAAGGTTAGGGTTAGCCGCTTTTTCCTCATCTGGAGTAATGACGCGCGTGGAAGTACAATGTTACATGGGTTGAATGATGTACTATGAGCGGCGCCGGCAAAAACTTATTGGAGGATCTGGACTTGACAGTTTTGTCATTGTCAGTTTCTTCACCCTGAAGCCTTAATTTCTGCAATTCAAAAAAGTGAGTTTGCCGTCTACTGAAATGACCGCTAACATGTCAGATTCTACAGTAATAATGGGCTATGATAGCCGCCTCCACACAGAGAATTAAATTTCATTAGAGAAGGACTTGTAGACCTTACATTGGTGGCTCTGTTTTAATTTCTTAAGATTATACAATATTGAAGGATTCTGTGGAATAGAGGTGTTTGCTTTTTCAAACGTATATATCAGAAGTACTTTTAAATTAATTATATTACAGAAGTAATTATTTAAATGTTCTAGGCCCTATAAGAAGGTTGCTAATAAATGAAGAATGTAAAGCACAGTGGCGGCTAAAATTGGATGAAATAGAAATAGATAAGATTTTATATCTCTAGACATGACAAAGTTCAAATGTAGTCATGCTTGTATTCATTTCAACCTCATGTGGTAAAAAGGATTCATAGTCTTCTCTTTCTCACAACCCTCTTTTGGATTTCAGGATGGCTTACATTAGAGTAGATGGCCGTGAAGTTCCTTTGGTTTTTCCAGTAGTAGATGGTAAACCCGCTAGAGTGGCCTCCCACCTTCTCCATGTTCGATTCAAATTTATAGAGACCTCCATATATGTTGAAGAGGAAAAAATGCTAGATTCGGGTGAAGTCCAGGAGTCCATCCCTGTTGTTGTGTCCATAGAGGACGGAATACGTTGTTGGTACCTCGGTCCAGGAAACTATAGAGCGTATGGGCTTCCACTGTCTATGTTCAGTGCGTCCTTGGAAATCCTTAGTCGTCAGTCAGATAATTCTACAGTGAATATGCCATGTACCAAATCGGGCATTGCACTTAGTCCACCTTCGGAAGCTTCGCCAATTCTTGAGAAGCATAAAGCACTTCGTGCGGTGAAAGTAGAGAGATTAGATCCAATCATTGAGTTGTCTTCAGATTCTGATGGGGAAACTCCTCATTCTGGTTTTGAGAATCCTGCTAGTTCTGTTCTGCTTGCACCATGCAAGATGGAAACAATTGAGTCACTATCCGCAATCCCTTCAAGTAGTCCTTCAAAATCGGCATCAACAGTCCCCCATTTCAATCCACATGTAGCGAGCATAGAGAGCATAGTGGATTGTTTGAAGAGACTAGGTACCATGCGCCACTCTCGGAATGAGTTGTCAACAATGGATCTGGGCAGTTTCAAGCACATGCAAGTTCCATTTCTTCCCGCCGTCTTTGATGGAGATGTCATCTTCGAATTGCCACCATGCCGCTCTTCTTCTTCTTCATCAGGGGCCCGCAATTTGGAGGGGATGGATAAGCGATACGACGGACATCCGTGGTGTAAAGTGATGACTACAAACATTCACAACTCCGACAACCTGAAATTCCGTAAGTCATTCTGTGCTGGACATCTTTCTTGTGAGAATGCAAATTGTGATTATCTGAAGAGAACTTCAAAGAAAAATGAGACAAAGTGGACTGGATATGCTGTATTCCCTTTTACTCCGAGAGAGTGTACACCTGTAGACTCAACTCTAGTATGCAAGGTTTGCAAAACTTCACCTATGTGTCTTAGCGCATGCCCAGCTAGGATATATTACGTATGCAGTAATAAGCCAGAAGTGAGTAGAGCAGTAATTCACTTTGGAGAGCACAAGCACCCTGTTGCTAAGGGCATGTACAGAGATTCTACTGAAAAGATTTGCGGACTTATAGCGGAGCAAGTGGCAAAGACACCCTTGGCTACAAACTCTGCTATTGCTCTTTCAGCTAGTAAAGACTTCTTAACAAACTACTTGTTTCACAATGGAGAGGGCAAGAAGGAGATGTTGAAGGAGGAGGAAATGGAAGAGGTTATGGATCGCTTCCAGTACCTGAGTAGTCCAAGTATCCGCAACGTTATCTCTTCTTTCCGTTCAAACAATCGTGGAGGAGTAATTGACAACATTATGACCATGAAGAAAGAGTCGAAGTTCGAATTCATACACGACAGCGTCTTTCCAGGACAAGGTAAAGAAAAGGTCTACATTTTTAAAATGCTTACAGAGGGGCCTGGGAGTGGAGTAGACCTTGTGAAGTGCATGCAAGGAGGAAGTGATCTGCAGAATGCTTGGTTGATGTTTGACCACGTGAAGCGTGTGAAGGAGTGGACCACAATGGCTTGCCACGTGTATAATACGGAGTACAAGAAGGTGATGACGATAGCTATTTGTGATATGCAATCTGAAGACACCGAGGTTCAAGTGCAATTTTGGCGGAGTTTAAACGCGGTAATGCTTCAACATGGGGTGCCTAATCCGAATTTCAAGGGATTTATGGCAGATAGTGCCATGGCCAATTGGAATGCAGTTCGCATTGTGTATGGTAGTGGTTCTGCCAATGTTGCAATGGAGAATCGTGAAAGAACATGTTTGCTGCATTGGAGTACCTCTCTCCACAAACATACACAGAAATACATCAAAGAGGCATTCCAGCAACAACATATTTCATTATGCAAGCAATACAAAGATTCAAAGAATATGGACCAAGTAGAGACACGTTACTTGGCAATACGTTCATGGTGGCTATCATCGGGAGCTGCAACTGAAGATGCACTTCGTAACTTAGATCATTGGCTGGCTTTTTGGCATTTTCGATATCGGCAGTGGGGAGGCTTCATGGACATGGTGCGTTGAATTTTTGATGTCAAGTTATGTAATTCTTATAGATGAAATGAAAAATTCTCTAATAGAAAGTTCAGTTTAATGTATGATATGAATAAAGTGGTAGTGAATACATCCAAGTTTTTTTTTGGTTTTTTTCAAATTTTTTCAATTTTTCCTTCCCATGTCTGAAAACGAGGGGGTCCAAGTAATATTGTAATTACATCACTCGGATCCGACGGACATATTAATGGTTTTAGGTGGACCCCCCAAATGTGAGATTTACATTAAGAATTTCTAGATGAAATGAAAAAATTGAAAGGCATTTAATCTCTTGGACTAACAATCTGGATTAATGATATATTCTTCATTATGTAGTTTTCCATATATTAACCCTATTGATGAAGTCATTGCTAGTCGTATACAATGTTAGAATGTATATTGAATACGTACAAGTATATACATGCAAAGAAGCTTGATTTATTTGAAGTATACAAGACTAACTTCTTTTGAGTTCTCTGGCTTTCCTAGAAATTGAGTTTGGAGGAGATGCTGGACTTACCATCATGTAACCTATCTGAAACGGTACATAACAAGTGGCTGCAAATGTCGGGAAATTGAGGGAACAACTTATTTGATGCAACACGTGATGACAGTATCCGTGCTTTGATGCAAATGACAAATTACAGAGCATACTTGAAAGGCCATACATCGGGCTCAGGTCCCTCAAAAGGAGAGTTGAAGCTCAGAGCTGCTAGGAGGAGTGGAGATCCCAAAAAAATTGCAGATGCGTTGAATGCTTTGTCGGGATCAGAAGGTGTGGGAACAAGAATACCGCACTTAGAAGGAGAAGAAATATTTGGGAGCATGAAGAGGAAGTTAGATGTCCCCATTGGTGATGCAGGTGATTCACATAGACCGGACAAAATGAATTTCTCTCAAACTTGTGTTAGAACAAGGTCTACGACAACTTCTTCACCTTCTTTGCAGGACAAGACTAAAGAATTTGAGGCGAATACTTCAACATATGTTCCAATTGCATTTGAGAGTGATTGCGACACATCCAAATGGCATATTGCAAGAATCAGCCACAAATCAAATGCAAGATGTCAAGCTCAACAGAAGACCTCAAACATCAAGTGCACAGCTAAAATTTCAAGGGGAAAGAAAGGAACTCCAGCGCCAACCTACCGCGGAAGAAAAGAAGAATATGGTAGTAAACGAGAAGTGGTAGTTGACTTTTGGTTTTGCTGGGATGACATTGAACATTGTGTGAAGGGTTCTAAACAGAAGTGGGTTATTGATTGGCCCGAGATACCAGAGGTTTGGCCTATTCTCACTGGAACAAACCTCAATCGTGAAGAGACATTGTTGTTGCAGCATGCTGGATTTCACCTACAAGCACGGCCAGTATTGTCACCACGTCGATTGTTCAACATGTCAAAGATTTTCACCACTGCTTTGTATGACCACCCTTCACCGAAGAACCCTGACGCATATCCAACAGTGAGGAATAACCGTACCATTCGAAGGGTTGCAAATGCACCAACCACCGAACAACGGAATAAGTGGGAAAGTGCAGGCAATGTCAAAGGCCAAATTCTAGAGGTGACTTTGCTCCCTTTTCCAGGACTTGGTGCAATTGTAGTACTCGAGACAGGGTCAGATTCTAACAGGAATGCAAATCGAGTTACAATAGGAATGTTTCCAACGTGTACATGTCCAGACTTTGTGAATATGGCTGTTTCAGCTATTGGTGGTCGACAACAGTACGTGAACTGCAAGCACTTGTACTATTTGTACAGGTACTTTTGCAAGATGGATGTCCACGAAGACAAATTCATTCATGCACCAAGTTGTAGCTTCAATGAATTGAAGCTACTTCTGATTCGAGCAGGAATTATTGCATTTCCAGAATAGGCATGGCTAGATATGTTTTTTTAATTCAATTGCATTTATAAATATATATTATGATTGCCGTTTGAAGTTAATTTCCTCGTATTACATAAGTATTAGAAAGTGTTGATGCAACAATGCTCATACATGAGCGTAGAGTGTTTACGAACCCTGAAAATGAGGAAGAGTGACAAGACTCAAGTTCCAAGGTTAATATTCATATATCCCATAGCAATTGCCATTCTAGAACGTGCTACTATAAGAGTTGTCTTCTTCGATGGTCATACATGGCAAAGGACCGTGTGGGGGAATAGCCTTTCTCCGTCATCATGTGGAGAATTATATTCCCCTCGGTTCTTTGACATTTTGTTGAAAATACCAACTGAAGCATGTGTAGATAAAGCACGTATACAATAGTACAGGTATGGTATTTAAATTTGAAAAATGATGACGTAGGGGCAATCATGAGACTAAGAAGGACACAAAATTAGCTTTATATTTTGGCATAAAGTATCACTAGGATATAGCTTCAATACAAGTGTTTGACATTTTTTAGAGTGTCGAGAAACTAAATCCTAAAATATGTATGATAAACTTTGAAGGCCTTTGTCTTCATCAAATTAAACTTTAAACAAAAAGAACTAAAATTTCACAGAAATGATTGTCATAGGTGACACGGTCATAGGTCACGATCATTGGTGACGCGGTAATAGGTCACACGGTCATAGGTCTTAAATTGAAGAACAAATGGAAAAAAAATTAGAATTTTGAAAAAAAAAATGAAAAAAAGTAATTTTACCCAAAAAATTTGAAAATATCTGGTTTGGAGGCTTCCCGCTCACAGGCTCCACGCTCACAGCTCACAGGCTCGCCGCTCGCCGCTTGCACGCTAGCGTCGTTGTCTCTTTGCTTGCCAAGTCACTGAGAAAATGATTACAAAAGTTAGTGTTGTGAATTACATGGTGTGCTCTATTTTTGACACTATTTGGGCACTTTTCAAAACTCTCATGAACATGCTAAGCCAAATACTAATTAATTTTTTTAACTCATTCACTGCATTCTAAGGCACAATCCAATTCATGATTGATGCAACCTATGTGCAATAAGTATGGACAAGTCTGGACAAGTATACCCAAGTATGCCCTACTCCTTTAGAAAATCGCAATTTATTCAACATGACTCAAAAAATTACCCCAAAAAAAGGTTTTCAATTGTTTTCCATTTTTCTATGTATCCAAAAAAAATAGAAAGATTTGAGTGCATTCATTTGGTCCATCATCAATGCATTTTTTTCCCTTAGATGATCGATTCTTGAGCCTCCTCCTATAGTTGATTGTGAATATTCTAATTGCTTATAGTAGTTGGATTAATCCAAACTATTTATAAAGTTTAAGTAAAATTATTTTAGTTAGATGGTAAAGATACGAGAGGTTTTGTGTACCTAAGACAATCATATGATTTATTATAAGAAATAACTTTTGAAGGTCATTTCCTAGTTTCAATTTTTCCCAAAATTGAAGGTTTAGATTGATTACAAGTTTACAATTGAAGTTCAAGTGAGCAAGACTTAAGAGTTTCAAACTTAGGTACACTAATGTGTTCTATGTGTGGGCTAAAGTCTTTATTTTATAAAAAACACTTAAAATTGTCATTTCAATTGTAAAGAGAAAAATAAGTAAAGTGTTTTATTTGCATATTTAATCCTAAGATCTTGCATTAAACTAGTACAAGAATATGTAGAAAAAAATTCAAAAACTTTGATTATGTGGGTGCAAGATATTTGCATTTGAAGTGATGAAAATGGGGTTGGTTTTTTGCGCTATGTGTGACTAGATTGGAAGACATTGAATTTTCATAGCTTAAAATTTCTGCTACTAATAAATTGATATTGAATTAAAAAAATTATATTGAAGAAATGAATTGGAAGTCTTGGTATTTTGTTTTTTTAACTACAATTCAATGTTTATTTTCTGTAATATTAAATAGAAGCTTGCACAAAATTGAAGAAAAAACTAAATTGTTATTAGCTTTGAGATAGAATTGGAAAACATTAACCCAAAAATGAGGTTGTTTTAAAAAGTGAACTAAACCTTGTGGAACTTCTTCCTTTGAAAAATTGTGAAAATTGAGTTCAAAAATGACTTCTGGAAGTTATTTTTTCAAAATGGTGCTCTAATTGCCTCCAATACAAGATTTTCCATAAGTTTCTTATGACTAGTTAGTAAAGAATGAATCAAATGTTCCAATGTAGACCAAAAAATTCTATAGGACACAAAATTTTAAAACTTTTATTTAGACTATTTGCAATTTTTTTGTTCTATCCAATGGATTCGACTATTTTAGACTCATTGTCATATGACTTTTCATAGCATTGTTAACTATCTAAAGACATTCCTCACAAATTTGGTGAATTTCATTTCATCTAGAAAGAATCATCAACTTGTAGGGAAGTTGCAAGTCTAGCTTAACCCTTCATCGTCTAAAATCCAAACAAGCCTAAAAGCATCATTGCTTTTCAAGCCTTATAAGTCTAAATGTCACTACACTATGAAGATCTCAACTATACAATCTTATAGTGCTCATGTTGTAAATGAGATGGATCAAATTTGGAGTCATTTGACCAAATAGATTGCAAGATCATAATGTTTTAGTGTTAAAAAAAGATGCTAAAATGAGATGCAAAAGCTCGAGCACTTTGAATTGAACTGTGAAGTCACTTTTTGTCCCCTTATGCAATGAAGGATTAATTAGGTAACTTCAATGTTGGAGACTTTTGCTTTGGGGGGAAGAAAAGGGACTCCCTAACATTGGTTAATATTCTTATGCTCCTCCAAAGCAACAATCAGAAGGAAGCTATTAGCGTTTTTTATCTTCAAAAAGAAACTTTGGAGGAGACCTAAAACCCACTTTGTCCCCTATAGAAAAAATGGGACTTTTAAAGATTAATTAGTGTCACCTAAAAAATTTGCCATACCAAAAACTAGTGTCACATCAAAATTTATTCTTTTGCAAATTGGTTCAACACAGAAGTATTTCAATCTTGCACTAATTCAAAATATGGTGACTTTAGAAAATTAGTGTCACATGCACCAGTAGGACAAATCATCAACTGCAGCAGGTGATTGAGTTCAGTAGCGATAGATAGACCGAACAGGCACATGAAATGGCTGCGACATGCCACAATAATGACCAGCACAACAAGGATTTGAAGCAAAAAAATTGATGTGTTAACAAGGTCACAATTTTGCAGGTAGAATGTGCATGTTACCAAGTGAATATTCTCAGTAGAAAAAAGTGGGATGTACATCGAGGACCCAACTTCAATGCCCGCGAATAATGGAGTAATAGCCTAATTTGCCCCCCAAGCTATACACTCAATAGGTGTGCCTACAGCATATTTACAGCATAGCTGAACAGCATTTGTCTCAAAAAATGATGTTGAATCCTATTACGCCGAAGCGACCACAACATAATATCGAATTACATGGGAGCCAGGTCAAGAGAATAATGATTTCAAGAGTCTGTAGAGCCCGCATAAAACAGGAAAGATTAACGCTACATATTCCTGCATGTACATCACGAACTCCTTTGCCAAAAGATCTGTCAACACACTTCAATCGGCTGAAAACGAAGTTGAACACAGTCCAGCAAAGGGACTGAAGGACCTGTATCGTAGAATTTCCTCCGTGCTGTGGCTCGAGCTTCTAGTGGACATGCCGTAGCTTCTCCCTCGACACACTCTGCTCCTGCTAATTACAAAATTGCCATGCCCACCGATGCTCCAAGCGCTAGGACAGTTGCAATCAAGCTCGAAAACATTCTCTTGCTCCTCCAGTAACTACAAAGAGTTAAGGAAGATACTTGCATGTATGTGTCCAGCCTTGGATGTTGGGTGAATTGCATCATCGTCAAAGCAACACGATCCCGCTCAAAGAAAGATACGTGCTGATCACAAATTAAAATATGTATCACACCGCTTCTAGATGACTCTCCTCAACGTTCTGGTGGTGACCTGGTACGTTCGAACCATCAGGCCAATTCCGATCCCAGCGCCCAGACACATGCCCAGACCAATTCCCACGCCAACCCTCACTCCGGCGTTAAACCATGTCATCTGCCCGTCTTCACCTTCAAAGCCATACAAACTGCCATCCAACTCGTAGCTCAGACCAGCTGCCAGTTTGTCTCCGAGATCCATATAAGACTTGCTTTCGTCTAGATCCGTGTATGAGTCTCTTTCCCTAATCTGCAAACAGCACTCATTTCAATTTCAGTCAGAAGAGAAGTACCAGAAGAGATGGAAAGACAGTTGAATTATGTACATCCCAAACCAGTAGCATTCCAAGAGCGAGCAACCGTCAGTCTTCAAAATACTTAGATAATAGGGATGAGAATAAATAAGGGAAGTATAAGACCCAACAATAATGCAAGGACTTCCCGATGCCCTCGACAGAAAACAGAAAGGTAGAGAGCTCACAAGTTGAGGCGAGCCAACCGGAATCATGCCATTCGGCGATTTTCCCAACTCCTCCGTCTCAGGAATGACATCAAGCGTCATAACTCTGCTCATTTTCCGTCGGGCGATCAGATGCACAGTTTGCGTCAGAAAAACCGGAGTCTCGAGGTGCCGTCCCACCATCGACACCTCCATCGCTGGAGGTGTCATAAGCGACGCCGAGGAGAAGTCATGTCTGCTTTTCAAGAAAGCACATCCCGATTTCCCGACCACACAACGGCACTCCATAGACCAAACTTTATCACCGCTGCTACAGTTCGCTGAGTGCTCTACGGTACCACTTACAAGCACTTCCTCTTTATTGACGACCTCGTAACAGATTGTCCCGCTCACGCGCAGGCTGTCTGTACTTACGTACGTTGCTTCAGCAGTCTCGGTGTCTACTCTGTCTCTCCTCAACGCCACGCAAGCTTCCTCCGACGGAGAGATCCAACCGCCATTCACCTCTAAGGCTATTCCTATACTCCTAGACGGAAACCGCATCGTAAGAGACTCCGGAGCCTCCTCTAAACCGCACCCAGTTACTCGTACGTATGTCACTCTAATGTCGAACCATGACTGCGACAACCCCGTAGGAGAGGAGTAGCCATAGCTTCCAGTGAAACAAATAGGACCACCCGCGACGTCGTCGAAATCCTCCATTTCGCCCCACTCAGTCTCAATGGAGAACTTGGAAAAGCCTAACGGAGAGCTGGGAGACAGGCATCGAGACGGCTCGTTCTCGTCGGACTTGCTCGCTCCGGGTGTCTGCAAACTTGTCACACTCCCGCTCCCAACCATTCCATTACACATGAGCCCCCAAGGACTCAGAACCTCAGACACACAAGTCAGTCCACCTACAACCCGCTTCTTCTTAACATAACTCGAGGTGAACCTTACTCATCTCCTATTCTCATCAATTCACTCTACGATACCAAAACCTTAACCCCTCTTCCCTACTTCAAAACTTCACTCCGCAATACCGAAATCTTCCAAAAACCTCCACAAATCACCGCTCCACAAACTCTACAAGCTCTACTAAGCCACAATCTCCATCAGCACCACAATGCTCAAGAACGTTCCACTGCGCATTCCACAAAACCCAACCTCCCAATTACCAAAATGGAAGCTCTCACGGTTCTTGCTCCCTCATCAGTCTCATCACAAGCCGCCTTATCCCAATCAACGTCACAAGAGCCAACTCTCAAAGACCCGCTCTCCTCTCCGCTCCAGTCAAACCACAACAGATCCTCCACTCGCACAAATCAAGTCGCACCTCCCAAACAGACTGCTACTGTCACTCAAACGAAGAATTCCTCATCCTCTTTTTCTTCTCCACTCTGTACTGTACAGTAACTGAATTGATGATTCCAGAGCGCCTTCGTCTGTCCTTCCGTCGTCCCTTCCTTCAGTTCAGTTCCGTCCTTCGTTCCAGACTTTTTCCGTTCGTCCGTCTGGTTGCACCTCGGTTTCTCCGAATCAACTGGGTTCACAGGAATTTAACGTATTAACTTAGTTTTCACATTTTCGTTTTTTCGCAGGCACCGAGCACAGGACTCGAGACAGCCGAGAGCCGATGACTGGAATGTGGGTTCTAATAATAAAGAAGCGGAGTGAGCGTGTCTGCGTGAAGCAAAAGACAGAAGGCCGCGGATGCGTCGGACTCGGGAGTGGGAGAAAAGTCCGTCCGTTGCATGAGTGGAGGGGCAGAGTGGAGGAGGAGGCGGGCGCGGGCGCAGGCTCTGGGGTCCAACTGGCAGTCGCCATGGCCACGAACTCGGTGCAAAAAGACGCAAAAAGATATTACGAAACCACCAGGCGAGAGGCAAACCCTAAATTATCAGCCGACGAAGGCGGTCGGTTCGGTGGGCCTGCTTCAGTGGTGTTACCCCATGCCGACGAAGTATGGACGAGACCCATTATTCGTTCGTTGGACTCCGGAGTCGCTTGCTTTGAAATTAGCAGTCTTTCTGTTTGGGGAACATGGCGGGATGTACCATTCTAAGGGTAAAATATTCTGTCGTTGTAAAATTCAACAAAGAGTTGAAGAATGAAAGTGAGATTGACATTCACAAGCTAGTCCCTAAAAATTGACAATTTGACAATGAATATATTCCTTACCAATGGAACAGGGGGCCCTTTTGCGTCTTTCAAAAGGAAATCTCTACAAAATTGAAGAATAAAACTGTCTTCTATGACTCCTTAGTCAATTCCAATCCTTAAATTAACAAATAAGTCCCTCTTAGGTTTCTAGCAAAGTATAATACCTTTTAAAGATAGAAAGGGAAGACTATTGTCTAGTTATACAACGTTATGATCTGGCTAAAAAGATTCCATGGTGAGTCCTTAAGAATTATATTTTAAATGGATCTTTCAAAAATTCTAACACAATGAGTGGACATCAAATGTTTTGTTTTGTTAGATGTATAGAATGAAACTCAATGGACATTAGGGCATTTTTTTTCATTTTTTATGAAGTGCCAAAGTGGTGATATGAAGTTTTATAGTGGTGTTCCAAATTTCAACATTCATCTACATATTGGATAGAAAATATCACATTCATACTTATCACATGTCTATAATTATGTATTCATCCACAATTTGGCAATTTCATCCAATTTTTTTTTATGCTTTGAAGTTTTCTAGTGATAAACCTCACAATTTTTTGCCATTCTTTTAGCAAGATTATTTTTTTCTAGTGCAATCTCACACTAGGAAGCCAAAAAAAAAGCCCCTTATGGACATCAAATATTTCTCCTATTAGGTCTCTAGAAAAAAACAATGGGCATAGTAGGCGATTTGTACTATATTCTTTAGTTGTTTTAGAAATTAAGCAAGTACTATGTAATTATTATAAGACAATTGTCAAAAAAATAATTGGAGTTTAATACTCTCAATCTAAAAGGTATTGAAGTGTGGGACCTTGTCAAGTAGGGCTTATGAAAAAGAATTCTTCTTACTTGAAACTCTAAAATCTTCCAATCTAAACCGACAACTTTTTAAGATCTTCTTATAGATACCCATAGTAAAGTGATACAATTTTTCATAAATTTTTTTACCTTTTGTTTCCTTTTTCCTTTTTTGAAGGCATTAGATAATGACAACTTCTAACAATTTTTGCTCAATTTGTATACTAAGTCTTTTTTGTGATAATTCAAATGAGAAGAGATTAAAGGAAAAAAATAGAAAGTTAAACCACTTTTGAATTTGAATTTATAAATCAACTCAACCCTTTACAGACAATTAAGCCAAAAAGTGGTCAAGGGATGACTTTCCAAATCACTATCAAATTGAAGAATGCATCTATTAGTTCCAAAATCAAATTATTTATGGCAACATATCTTAGTGCTATGTCTTGCCATTCTAAGATTAAATTATTAATTACCTCCATATATGGATGAAAATGATTTATTGATTCAACTTCTAAAAAGTGTTAAGGTTTTGTTGGGCAATCATTCTTTATTGAGATCAATGTTATAAAAAATTTGCATCTTTGGGATCAATATACAAGCATGTAGAAATATAAGGAGAAAATGCAATTGTATCACCAAATTTCACTACAAATCTATTGCAAGTTGTTTGAATTCATATTACATCTTCTAAATTGAAAAAATTATATGTTTTAGTTGTCAAATTTGGACTTTACAACCAAATTCTTAAAGTTTGTTAAATAAAAAATAGACCCAAGTTTTTGTAAAAATTGAAATGATCAATGCTACACTCTTCATTCTTTCTATACTTTTCTTTTTTGAAACAATTGTCTTCAAGAACATTCTACAAGGATTTCCTTTAAGAAGAGGGGCTTATTTCACACAAAGTAATCAAAGTATCACTACCAATTTTTGAACCTACAACCACACTATTCAATTTGGGTATCCCTCCACCATCATCCAATAGTTTAGAATCATCTCAAACCGTCTTCATTCTATTTTGTGTAACTTGTACAAACATGGAGTTACAATAAATAGAATTCTTATCATCAATTACTATAGAATGTACTTTCCAAGTTCTCTATTTGCTTCATACTCTCTTCATTGCAAACTTACGGTAAGTCAACCTTTGACAGTCCAAATGGGAGATCGCCCATGACATGCAAAATTGTCCCAGTGGTGCACATTTCACGTTCTAAAATGTACATTATTAGAACAATTTTGCTTGTGATGAGTTGGCTCCCATTTGGACTCTCATAGGCCGACTTACCTTATACTTTGCAACACTATCAATAACAAAGATCACACTATACAGGTAATTGTAACACTATTCAAAGTAAAAAAATAAAAAGATCAATCACTGAATATTGCGGATCGCTGAATAGTGTGGATTATTGAATAGTGTGGATTACTGAATAGTGTGGATCACTGAATAGTGCGAATCCCTGGAAAGTAAGGATCCCTGAAATGCCTGAATAGTGTGGATCCCTGAATAGTGTGGATGTCGAGTCACTTATTTTGAAATCAACAGGTTTTCAACGGGTTTCAACAGGGTTTGCAGACTCAGAGTTCTGTCATTCGTCAATGGGTAAATCTGGGTGGGGTATCTCTCAGATCTAGGCAAATGGAAACTCTTCAAGAGCCAATTTTCATATGTGCCCAATCCCATAAAATACACCAGCTCTCAAGATTATAGTGATCAAAGTTGACCAGAAGATTTGGAAATAATTTTTAAATTAGCTTAAATTCCGCAGTTTATTGACTTTCAGTTGGTCTAAGTTAAGTAGAAGGAGGCTTTATTAATTTTGACCAAAGCTACATTAAAGCTATGTTTAGGGAAGTTTGAATAGGACCAGCAAACCATATGTAGAACCTTTGAAAGCATAGGCATCATTGAAGGTAAGTATTGTAGAAAGTATATTGCAGCATTAAAAGGGAGGCACTCACGATTTTAGAATTTACATTAGAGGGGATTTGAGGCTTCCAAAGGGCCATTTTGGGGTTGTTCCCCGAAACTGTTCCTATAACTGTTGGCCGTTGTCAGGCTAGCATTTACCCAAAAAAAATCAAAAAAATTAAAATTTAATGAGGTGGCACTCTCTCAACCACGTAGGATTCCTGTTCACACAGCAAAAACTGCGTTCCCGCAGTCTGGGAACCCACAGTCTTCCAATGGCCTCAAAAATCCCCTAATGCATAACTTTGTTGACCAATGCTAGGGTGGCTTTCTATTGCTCCCCCAAATGAAGGGGCTAACCTTCTTGTAAGAATCATTCCTAGTAAACCCACCTAATGAGAGAAGAATGAAAAGTAAACTCAATTATCCTTCAAAGTCTCGAAACTATTTTTCTATCAAAACCATTCAAAACTGCCATCTTCAAAGCAAACAAGAAAAAAATAGTAATTTATTTTACACTTGCTTTTTCTACATATCCAATAGTAAGATCTTGCATTGAGCTAGCATAAAAATGTTTAGAAGTTTTTTTAGAAATTTTGAGTGTATTGATAAAATACTATAATTGTTTAGAATTTATTTTTAAAATATTTTTTATTCCAAAGCCAACTAGCTTACAAGGCTTTAAACCTCTTGTTTTACAAATTTTGAATTTTTATTTTATTTTTTATATTGAAGAATGGAATTGAGAGTCTTAGAAAAAAATGAACCCACCCCTTGTGATTTTCATTCTTTAAGAAATTTCTAAATTGAAGTACATTCAAGGTGGAAAAAAAAAATTATTGATAGCTCTAAGAAAGAATTGAAATACAATAATCTCAATAGTAAGATTGTTCTAAGTAGTCAACCAAAGCTTGTGAGACACTATTATTGAAATAATTGTTAAAATTGAGTTAAAAAATGGATCTAATGCATAAAAATTTGAAGAATTTGCTAAGATTGTTGTCAAAACAAGAAGCTCTATAACCTTGACATTATTTAATCAAATGGACTAAATCAAATTTTTCCACATAGACAAAAATGTGATCTAAAAGAAAAAGATTCAAGTGTTTCCAAGTTTTCTTTGTTGTTTGCCTTCTCGTGTTTTGAAATTTTTGCGGAATAGCTTTGGTTTTGTGAACCAATTGCAATAAAAATTATATTCTAAGAAAGTTAATCATTAATCCAGTCTTGAAAAAAAATTGAAAAATCTTGACAAAAATTCAAGTAAATTCAAAGTATCTTGGGATAGAATATCACATTTTGCAATGAATCATGAAGAGAAGAAAGTAGGGATGTAAACAATGTTTTGTAGGGAGGCATGCCACCCATTGAGAGTTTGAGACTTGGTGTACAACAAAAGTCAATACTTTGAGTTTAACTATCAATCATTGACTTGCCATATAGAAGACAAAGTCAAATTGATGAACCAAGTGTGATGTCAAGAGATTTTGAGTAAATATTTCATTCATAATCCATATGTTTATCATAGTAAATAGCTTCATTACTCTAGGCAAGATAGGAAGTTACAACTATGGCAATTTCAAGGCAAGTTTGGTGAAAAAAACTATCTAAATATAGATGCCAAAAGTTTTGAATTTTTTTATTCTTTTAAGATTCATTAAAAAGAATAAAAAGGAATGTTGCAAAATATATATATTCCATATTATTTAAATGCTTCTTGAACTATATTTTTTTGAAAAAATATTAAAAAATTTGACAACAATGTATTGGTTCTATCTTTAAATTACAGGTACCTCAAAATAATGAGGATAGAAAAAATTATGACCAAAACCTACTAAAATAGGACTACCTATATTCTTATACCTAACTTGTAGGGTGCAACTATTTTCAACCTAGGGTATAACAAATATCCAATGAAAGCTTGGAATGTTGTTTTTTTGGTCATTTTAGGATTGGGACTAATAAGGTCATGAGACATGTCCCAAAGTTTATGGGAAGTACTATAGTAAACAAGAAATTAGGGCATAGTGAGTAGGAAAGTAAATCTAAAATGATTGGAATTGAAAGAGACTAGACATTGGCTAACGGTTTGAAGCACTTTTGGACTCCCAAAATTTATAGTAATTTCAATTTTGAAAATGAAAAAAACTGTTGTTTCAATATTTCCTAAGTAAATTAAGTAGGACTCACTAAAGCACCTAAATCTACACTCCTAGTAAATTTGCTTTGATTTTCACACCAAATTCTAAAATAATCAAAGCCCACTAACCACAATTTA
The DNA here is from genome assembly GCA_947034885.2 of Thuidium tamariscinum. Taxonomy (NCBI): domain Eukaryota; kingdom Viridiplantae; phylum Streptophyta; class Bryopsida; order Hypnales; family Thuidiaceae; genus Thuidium; species Thuidium tamariscinum. The sequence goes on from OX344758.2 coordinate 17,669,414, forward strand.
GGTTTCAAGGTACTATTGGAGACACTTTCTAGGGAACTTTAGTGTCAAACAATGGATACACTGAAATTAAAGGTTGCTTCTACCTTAAGTAATTTTCAAGTAGATTGTAAGCAGTATGACACAAGTACATATTTTTGCTATGTAGGAAGATAAGGAATATAGGGATTGCAATTTTTTTAGAATTTTATTTCCAAAAGTGAGATTAATGTGATATTTGGGAGCCAAAAAGTTATTCAGACTAATAGCCAATGTCTAAACTCTTCCAATTTTGATCATAGGCCGAGTACTTTCCTTGTCACTACTTCCTATTTCTTGTTCACTCTTTTGGGACATGAGTCATGATCTTATTGGGCCCAACCTTGAAAATGAGGAAATATACATTTAAAGCTTTGGTTGGAAATAGCTACATCCAACGGATTGGATATGGGTCAATAGTTGGGAATGGGAGGTCCTATTTTGGTGTGAATTGAGTATGGCATGAAGTTGCCAATCATTGCCAATAAGATAGTCCACTCTTAAAGTAACTATTTAAAAATTGACTGCTTTTTCAAGAAAGCAAAACTCCTTGTAATAATTATAGTGGTACTCCAAATTGCAACATTCATCCATTTATTGGTTGTATGGTAAGGTTTTCATCGACAATTAGGCGATTTTATCTAATATTTTTTTAATTTCAAAGTTGTCTGGTGATTTCATCCAAGTTTTTTGGCATTTTTTGTAGTGTTTTTTAGCCAAATTATTTTTCCTAGTGCAATCTAGGACTAGAAAGAAAAAAAAAGCTCTAAAGAACACTATAAAACTAATGAATTTATTGAAAGCCCTAGTTCTCACTTTCCTATACAATGATACAATCATTAAAGGTGATTTGAGGCCTCTGGAGGGTCGTTTTAGGACTATTCCCGTACTTGCCGGTCGTTGTTAGGCCACCAATTATAAAAAGAAAAAAAATTGGGTCCTAAAATATAAAAAAAGTTCAAAATAATAACAATCATATTAATCATAATCATAACAATAATGACATAGCATTCTCTCAACCATGTGGAATTCCTATAATTCTACTTTCTTGGGACAATTTTTGTGTTCCCAAAACTATAGAAACTCACAGTCTTTTGAAGGCCTCAAATCTCCCCTAATGATCCACATCCATTAGGAGGGATTTGAGGGCTCTGGGAGCCTGTGAGTTCCCACAGTCCGAAATCGCAAAAACAGCTGCGGGAACGCAGTTCTGCAGGAATCCGACGTGGTCGAGCGACTGCCACGTCATCGACTTTTTTTTCCGAATTTTTTTTTGGACTTTTTTTCATATTTCAGGACCCCCCAATTTTATTTTATTTTATTTTTAAATGCTGACCAGCGGTCAGCTGTTCCCAGACCCTGTTTTTTGAACAGTCCCGAAACGGCCCTTTGCAGCCCTCAAATCCCTCCTAATGCTTCTAAATTTAAATAATTCTTTGGCAAACATGTGTCCATGCCGACCTCACCACAACATCATTTGAAGCCAAAACTAATAATGAATTTCAGCATGGATCTTGGAAGAACTCGTCAACTAGTATGATGGAATCAATTGAAGTTTCAATTATCATACGGGAGAGGCGCCCAATGGCGCACCTGCACCCAATGCCATCCATTTTTAAATCACTCGTTCATTCTAGAATAGAAATGTAGCAGGATTGTAGACTACTTATTATTTTAGGTCAAAAGAAATAAGCCATGTACTGCCTACCTACATTTATAGCCTGAAATGATTGTGAGCTCTAGAAACGGATGGCATTGGGTACAGGTGCGCCATTGGGTGCCTCTCCCTTAGTATGATGGAATCAACTGAAGTTTCAATCATCGTACACACAAAAAAGAAGATTCTTCACTGAAAATGAGAAAATGTTTTCAAATATCTGCGACCAAAAGCATCATTTTGATGTGGGTGAGTCATCCCGGCAAACATCCAGATGGCACCTGGGGATGATGACAGACTCCATAAAGAGAAAGTCTAGTGAATTGTTCGAAAGGTTTGCCTAGAGTGGAATGAACTGAATTTCTGGAATGAACTGAATTTCAGAAATTAATGGGCCCGGGCAAGGAGAGGCCCATATGAATCCAAACATCACTATTCCCCGCCATGAGTTGAAGTTTTTCATTATTTTGGTGGCGTCCTATTGTAACTTACATTTGGATGTGTGGAAGGAAAGTAACGTATGGCCCGTGTTTGAGTCTTTGGTGGTCGAGAAGCCATCAAAGGAAGGGATATTTTCGGCTGAATGGATAGGCATAATTTGGGGTTTGTGGAGCCGAAATGGGCATCCATTCAGGTTTCACTTTAAGATTTCATCATTTGTTAGGGCATGGTCCACGATTTTTTTATCTTTTTTTACCCTATGGTAGAGGGATCCATTACTAATTGGCGTCTCATCAACAATCAATAGGGTATCCTATAATTTTCCAACCAAGAGTAGTTACAAATTTTCATTTTCTCCTAGGAATGTGTGTTTTGGTACTTCTTCAAGTTTTGAACGAGTAAGTTAGTGACATATAAGTGAGCGAGAAAGAAGGAAGTAGTGAATGGGAAAGTAGTTTGAGTCCAGCTTTTGCCTTTCAAAATTCATAGTAATTTCAATTCAAGAGATCAAATTACCAAAAAATTTGTAGTCTCTATTGTTTCTATTGATGCACCTGTGAAAATATTTACTTTCCCTTACACTACCCCAAATCATGACCAAAATCGCTTATTTGATTGATTATAGGTCCCTCTAATGTACATGAAGGTCATATTTTGTATGAGTTGAGTTTTTTTCCCTTAAACTACCACATGTTATGTAGTGAATGGTGTCAAGTGACTTGAACTTTGATAATTTGATATGGATGTTCAATTTTGGCACCAAATTAAACCTTCATATAAATGAATGAATAAAATGTTATCATTGCACAAATAAAGAGGGAGGTAAGGTAGATACACTCCTAACCACACTTACAATAGCCTAAAATTTTCATCATCACTTGGATTACATCTTTTTAAATCAATAGATATCTAAGTGTGAGGAAGAAATTATGTTAAATTTTCTCCCCAAAAGAACTTTGGCCCATTACACCACTTTTGCATATGGTATTCAAATGTGGTATTCTTTGATGCATAGGTATACATTTTACTTGTCAACAAAAACATATGAAATATGACAAGTTTAATAATTGTATCAAGCACAATAACAAAAAGTGGCAAATTGGGCAATACCTATAGCTTCTTTAAAACCAACATTCTCGGGGAGGATACTCTCACTACATTTGGAGGACCCACGTGCGGCAGAGGGGTATTTTTGGAGGGCCTATTTACCTCCTAAGCAACATTAAGAGGGCCCCTATCATTACCTAATGCAAAATTTTTTCCTATATAATCATCCATATCATTACTTATAATATGTAGGTCAATGCAATTTTTCTTAGCCTATATTTTTTGTAAGTAAAAAAACTAAATAAAAAACTAATGAGAAAGTAAAAGTGATAAGGAAAAATTTCATAGGAAAAAAGATTAAATTTCTAAACACCAATTAGTATATATGAATCAAACACGAAACATTAGAATTGAAAGCCATATTCAACAATTAGAAGCCATATAAAGAATGTGTTCAAAAATATAAAGCTGAAGTCAATGAAAGTACTAAATGTGAAAAGTACTAAAAATGTGCCTCAATGTCAAAATGCAGACAAGGAGAAATGCCTACTAGCAAATGAAAAAAAACTATAGCAACAACACTCTGCTGCATTTTTGATAAACACTTGTGCATTTGAAAGAAAACATTCAATCTACCATTTGCCACCCAACAACTACTTTAAAACTCTAAGTCTATGAAATTACAACTTCTTCCACTGATTTAGAGTTTCATCTTGTAAATCTGATGTACAAGTATCCTACACTCATGTCAGATTTGTTAAAAATTAATTCAAAATTAAATAAATATGGCACATGATGAAATTTTCAAAAATGATGACGTGACAAGTTCGATAGCATAAAAAAATTAATGAAAACAATTTGAAATCTTCAAAAAGAATTTGATGAAAAATTAAATATTATATTATCTATGTGTTTCAAAAAATAAAAGAATCATATAAAATAATACTCCATATATTATGTTGTAAAGCCTTAAGACTTGATTGTTAAGCCTTGATTTCAGCTTATAAATTGATAGTATAGTTGTCATTACTCAAACCTAATAGCAAAGCCTTGATTAAGCATGAGTAGAGCAAAATTCTGGAAAGACTGCTTTATTTTAGCCCTGTAAAACAAGATTTTGTAAAGCTTCTATCATGTTGAGCTTGCAATGTAGTAAAGCAAGAGGGCCATGGCTACAATCAACAAAATATTCCCAATCACAATAAATCAAATCTTGAAAATTTTGAATGGGATGAATGAAAGGGAAAACTAAGCAAAAAGATAAGATTTTGTCCAAGATGTGACGAATTTTCCCTCAATGTATGGTACTATACTATAGGTCTGGCATAGTACTATATTGTAATTTTGACATAGTATAAACAAACCCTACTAAATGTAATTCATTGGATCTAATTCTTTTGCCCCTAATTATATGTACCTAAAAATGAATGAACCATGTTTTTTCGCTACCTACATTACTTATAATGAACTTTCCATTTTTTATGTCCCTTACTTTATATGTAGTTCTTTTATAAATACTTATAAATATTACCCAAAATGAATTAAATCCACCCTATATTCCACTGCACGTGGGTTGCTATAATGCAAGAAGTATCCTCCCCATGCCAACATTGCACCCAAAACAAACATTACATATTATTGTTGTAAATTTGATGTGCCTAAATGTACACTTTAGGCACATAGTGTCAATTTTCTTAATTTGTTGGTTTTAAGTGTACTTACTATATATGTGGGTAGTGAGATATTTGTAGAAAAGTCCTCCCCTTATTGGATGGAACATATTGTAAAAACTTGCATCTACTCTAGAGTGGTTAATTTTGTATTTAGTAACCTCTATGTCCAAAATATGAATTCAAAATTTTCAAACTCTATCATTTATGGTAAATAAAATATTCTTGTGTTTTTACTAGAAGAAGTTTTGGCCATAAAATCCTCTTCTTAATGCAAATTTCACCGATAAAATGATGTTTTTTGAATTTCAATCCTACTAATGATATAAAGTTTATCAAATCTAATTTCCAATTAAAAAATTTGAAAAATTTATAAGTTTCAATATTTTATAGCAATATGAACTTGGAGCCTATAACCAAAGTTTGTTGATTTTGTGATTTTAGAGTGACATGGTAACTTTGTGGTTTATACCACAGTCTTCTAAACTATAATATACCTCTATAGTAAAATTTTCATATTTTCAATATATTTTGATATGAGCTCCTTAAGAAATACATAGTAATTTCAAAATTTCTCAAAATTTTTAAAATTTTTTATGACTTGTAGTACATATGTGACTTCATCTCGATAAAGTAAATTTAAAAATTTTCATTAACATTCAGTTGCAAAATGGAAACAAATTGAGTGATGATAGTTGAAGCATGAAATTAGTAGCCATGGGCCCATTGGCCTTGCAAAGTTAACTTATTTCTACTCACTACACCATATAGACCTTGATAGTTCTAAATCCTCGGTGACCATCACCACCACCAAATTTGGAATCTCGAGGAAGTTAGTTTGCCTTGGAGATTTTCATCCAGGGGTAACATTAGTTGGTTGCTAATGTATATTGGGATGCCCAACTATAAGGGCCTCGTGTTGTGTAAGGGCCTTGCCTCAAAGGTGAGGGCAAGAGTCCAAGCTTTTAAGGGTGAGCCTTTATACAATGGGTAGTGGGGGTCTCACTATATTAAGCACACAAACCTATTCAAAATTAACATGATTAGCACTCTTAGAGATGCTTGACAATATTAAAAGTGTTGATTAACGTAGGAATATTCTAAACAACTAATATAGTGTTAGCATTAACATGATTAGCATTCTTAGCATTTTAGCTTGTAGAATATGGGATTTTTTTTCAGAAATTGAAGGTAAATGTAAAAAAATAAAAATAAAAACATGACTTTTTCTCCCTCAAGAATGAATATTTTATGCAATAGGAAATGTTGATATTCCATTTGGATCCCATTTTTGTCTCCGATAGACTCACCTCAAACGGCTATATGTTTGAAACTTGTTCCTAATCAAGCATGATCTAATTAAACACAAACAAACCAAATCTTTTTGAAATTTTTTCCAGAGCTTACTATTGTTGGTTTTAAGACAAGCTACTCTACCATTTGGAGGGGGTTGATAATCTATACCTTAAGATAGTTAGCTTGTTTTGTTTTGTGTGTCACGTTAAGATCTTCCAAACCATAGGTCTAATGATCATGTACTAGGTACTGTCTAAAAGTCCTTGGCGAGGAAGGGTTCATGGGCTTGGTTTCGTGGTATTCCGACCCACGGTGTGAAAGTTATTGAATTCCAAAGTTTTTATGGTTCTCAAAAATTAGAAAATTACTTTTACTTTAGTTCTGATTGTGGCATTGGCACAAGGGCACACTAGTTGGTATTGGTATTCCTCTAAGTTAGCTAGGGTAGTTGTTTTCCCTTGAAAGCGGGCCTCCTTGTAAGTTAGTGCTTACTACACACCAACCCTTTTTTTTCCGGCACCACGGGGCCAAATTGCACCATTTCAAAATAAATGTCTTTTTCCCACCAAGTAAAAGTAATCTTTTTTCACCAAAAATTTTCTACTTCTCTTTAAAATATGGATGAAGTTGCCAAATTTGGATGAAAAAGTGCATGAATATGATGGAAAAGTAATTTTAAATCCAAAAGACTGATGAATGTAGAAATACAATGCTTTATCAAATTTGAAGTCTTGGCACTTTCTCAAAAAGTAAAAAAAAAGGGCTGCCACACACTGCTGTTTTGGGGAATCTCCGTGAGCCTGGAAGTGTGTGCGATGGATGGCAAGCATGCGTTGGTGGTCCACTGAGTGTTGTCCGGAAGGCTTGACGGAATCGTGATGAATATGCGGCACAGAAAAGTGGTGTAAGTTAACTGAGTGAATAGAAGCATGTTGCATTCATGCTGTTTTTGAGGTTGGCAGTTTAGAAGTACTACTCAGGCATGGGGGGTCATCTGTCCGTACATAAAGCTCATTTAAAAGATACAAAATAACACCCATTCTTCCTTGGTGACCAACATAACATTCAATAGCACATTGTGTCTTTGCCTTCTCTCTACACTGAAGGGTGTGGCATATTCCACACTCAACAACCTCTTCATCCTCCATGTGTCCACTTACTTCAGTAGTTACTGATGAAACACTGTTAGGGCATTGAATATTACATACCCTCCAGAAGGCAAAGTCATCCAATGCTACTAAATGTTATGAACCCCATTTTTAAAATTATAAAAAATCCATGTTCCACTTTTATCTGGCTTGCACATGGAATTGAAATCGGTGGTCCCAAAGGAGAACGAGGGAATTGATGAGTGGAGGGACTTGGTTCTACTGATTTCTGTGAGTGGCCCTGGCTGAGTGGATGTCTGGATGAACACTTTGAAAATGGGGCCCACAAGTGGTCCTCTGCATGGGTGGTTTACTTCAACCTAGTCTGAAGTACATTAGTGGGTGATTGCAAGAAACACTTGTCCTTTTTTTTTTCCCCTTGACCTTCAGCACATAGTTTTTTGTTCATAATTTTTTCATTTTTTGTCCTTTGGTCTTGAAATTTGGAATGAAGGTGCACACAAAATTTTTAGATGTTGAGTATTTTTTTCAATTTTCTTAAAATTAGTTTATTATTTTTAAATTGCCCCCGATTGGATGTCTACCTTAGCTATTTGGGGTGGGAGGTGGGGTGGAGTTAGGGTCCTATTTTTGACCCAAAAATCCGAATTTGAAGCCACAAATTGGACAAGTTGGAGGTCATCTAACATTATAATGATTGACAATGAGTTTTTATGAAAATAGCAACATGTTTGTTGCGTACATGGGGTCAAAGTGACCTTCCTTTACACAAAGGCTATAAAGAAGGGAAAATTTTCTTAGAGGAATTTTTATTGCAATGTGAACACAATCTTGTCTAGAAAAACAGATTTTTTTTAAATAATTTTTTGAATTTTTTTTGAATTACTAAAAATGAAAAGGTCTACAACCCCCTTTTTGCTATTTTCTCCTATTAGTGGCCTTAGTAGTACTTTGTAGTAGTCTATAGGATTGCATAATACTAAATGACGGTCTAAATATGCAAGCACCTGAAATTGATGGTTAAGATTTGCAAGTGCAGTGTTGATGCATTGTACTGCTAGTATTTCGCAATATTCTTAGTCCCGTGGCAAAAATGTGAAGTGTTTCTTGCAATCACCCTAGTGCGACGAGTCGATTGCGGAGCCGTAGCCAAGGGTGAAAGTAAAAAAAATCCCCCTATTTTGTGCCGTGTTAATTCCGATGTTCACAACTCCCTAATGTTCCTGTGCTTTCACCATGGATAAAAATGGGGGGGACAAAACAATTTCTGCAATCAACTTGTTACAATACTATAGATGCAATCGTTTAGTTATGAGTGCCACCCCACCCATATGGAGAAATTAACGCTTAACCCTTGAATGTTGAGGTGGACATTTTGTATTTGATGATTGATAAAGAAACTTATTTTGTATGACAAAAGTGCAACTATTCATCTTTGATATTAGGGGGTAAAAATGAGAGATCTTCTACAGGAATTTGACTTCTAATGAGTATATTTGCCTTATTCAACATAGATGATGCCACAAGGTATCAAAATGTATGATTTTCACAGCCACTTGTCCATCTTTCAAGGGTTAAATGACAAGCCTGTAGCCGTGGAAATCATGAATTTTTGATACCATGGTAATTGTTGGTTCAAAAAAATTCAAAATCACTTGTTGGAAGTCAAAGCATTGTAGAAGATCTTCTCTTTCCACCCCTAATTCCGAAGATGAATAATTGTATTTTTAACCGATAAAGAGAAATTATCTCTTTTATCACTAAGAAATGGCCTCTGCTTTGTTTATGCGTTAAAATTAATTCTTGAAGGATGAAGTGTTGGCCTTGGAAATCATGCATTTTGATAATGTGTGACATCATCTACTTTGAATAAGCCAAACATACTCATTGGAAGCCAAAGTCCTATAGAAGATCTCCCCTTTCCACCCCTAATACCAAGGATGAATAGTTGCACTTTTGTCCTACAAGAGAAGATTCTTTGTCATTTATCAAATATAAAACATCCACCTCGATGTTTAAACGTAACATTAACTTGAACTAGTGTATCCTACTATCCTATGTTGTTGCCACAGTCAAAATAAAAAAAAAATTATTTAAATTATTTATTCAATTGATAGAAATTTTGAAACTCAATAACCTTCACATCATAGGTCAAAAGGTCACAAAACAAAGCCCATGCATCCCTCTTTACTAAGGGCTTTTGAAGAACCTAATTGGAAGACACATGGGTTATAAAATCTTGCCATAACAAACAAAACAAAACATTCTAACTTAAAGGTATAGATTCCATTGTCTTCCATGTATGGATATGAGGTGAATAAAATAAAATAAAACAATATTAGTGGGATGAGTGTGTTCACTCATTTAGAGAACATCCTAGCAACCCCAAAGAATTAATGCTGAGAAGCCCATTTATCAATTGGGGGAGGGGGCTTTGTGATTTGTTGTCTACTTACACTTAAGTAATGGACTTTGAAATTGCTAGATTGTGGATGAAAATGTAATCGTGGATATTGGATATACACTAATGTGATATTTTTTACACGAGGGTTGCTATTATGTGAGCTTAGAAGTGTGAACCGATGAGCCTAAAAGACTATACTCCTATGATATAAGTGTCTATACTATAGAAAAATTCTATAATAATAGTGCATATATGCTATAAATATCTATATTATGAGTGTTTATGCTATAAACACCTTCAATGGTTGCAAGATATCTACTAATTAATATATGCTCAAGGCTCACATGTTCACACTTTCATGCTCAAATACTAGTATTGTTGTATGTGGATGAAGGTTGAAATTTGGAGCACCACTGTGACATTCAATATTGCCACTTTGGCACTTTATAAAAAATGAAAACAAAACCTTGTCTAACTTGAAGTTGCCATGAAAATGAAGATTGAGACTTGGAAGTGAGTGGATTGACATAAATTTATAAGGTACTTTCACAAAATTTCATTTAAATGTCCCTTGATGAGACAATGGTCTTGTAAGTTTAGGAGTTAACTGCTAAACACCCCAAGGGACCAAAAGTGTGCTTACAATATAGAAGTCCAATTTGAAACATTGTAACTTTTGCATCCAATGTCTAAATTCAATAAAACTTTGAAAATCTATGCTCTCTCTTCTAGTTTTTTGTGGTAAAATTTTTAGATTGATTCAAGAATTTTAGTATGGATCCTTACTACCCAAGTAGACCAAAAGTGTCCTCACTTAGTCTAGCAGCCAACTTCAAAGTGTTGTAATTTTTGCATTCAATGTCCAAATCCAATCAAACTTGTTGGAAAAAGTTGTACATACTAGTCTAGTTTTTGTGGTAAAATTTCATATCTATCCAAAATATACTGAGTTTTTGAAAGCCATTTGAAGTTCGTAGGTTCAATTTGAGTTCACCACACTGCATTGAGATGGGTGTAATTTTAGGGGCTTGTATCTTTTTCATCAAATGTTAGTTTTCAGTAAAAATTTATTGCATTTTGTTTCCTATAAAGTTTGCTTATTGTGGTAAAATTTTCATGTCAATCCATCTTGTTTTGAATGCTTGGGAGCAATTTGAAGTTCAAATCCACTATAATGCAAAAGTGAACTTTGATGGTTTATAACTTCTTCAGACAAGGTTTGTTTTTAATAATTTTTGTTGGAAAAGTCGCACATACTAGTCTTGTTATTGTAGTAAAAATTCATATCAATCCAAGAAGTTATGATTGATTGAGAAGCATTTTAGTAGAGGTAGATTAAGCCATGTAGATGTGTTTTTTTGCTACTTTTTTCATTGTTTCATGACATTTCAAAACAATCACTAGAAGAAATCCCTGTTTATTTCAACAAAACACGTCAAGAAGATTGTGTTGAGACTGCGTTACTAAAAACGTGGAAAAAACACAAAAAAACACGTTTTTTTGTGTTTTTTTGCATTTTTTTTGCGTTTTCAGCGTTTTCCTGCGTTTTCAGCAACTTAGTCTCAACACAATCTTCCTGACGTGTTTTGTTGAAATAAACAGGGATTTCTGCGTTTTTCTTCTAGTGAATTTTGCAAAATGCAATGAGTCAATTGAATGGGTTTTTTCCCCCTCCAAAGTGTTTTTCTTTTGGTTTTGAATCACTTTGTAGTTAAATTCTTTTCATTTGAGTAGGTTTAGAAATCAAATTTCACCTCCAAATGTATTTTTAGGAAATTTGAGCATCTTTTTTCAATACTAAAACATTATAATCTTTCAATCTATATAATCAAACACCTCCAAATTTGATTTACACCATCCACAACGTACACACTACAAGGTTGTATGGTTCAAATTTTCATACCTCACTCTCATTTAAACTTATAACACTTGAAAAGCAAGGTTGTTTTTTGATGTGGTTAGGCCTTAGGCAATGAGGGGTTAAAGGTATGATGGTCCAAATTAGAGTTCACAACTCCAATACTTCATGACTTATTCATACAATATCCAAATAATAAATATTTTAGCATACTAAAAATAAACATAAAGTTCACTAAACAAATTCTATTTTAACAAAAAAATATCCATAAAAAGTTGAAAACTACTAATTAATTCCATTTGCACAAGATACACTAATTGCTTTACATTAAAATTTTCTATTATAATTGAATTTATTTTCAAAATTTTAACAAATTAACCCCTAAAGCCCTAAACTGCATTTTTTGAGAACATAAATTTTTTAGGCAGCTCATTACAGATGGAGTTTTTATTTTTTTTCTTTGAAATTTTGATACAACATGTTCCCGAGGAGTAGCTTTGAGGCCCAACAATTTTCATAACTTTTGAATACACGGTTAAAAAGTTATGGTAGGATATGTTGTTTTCTTTACTCGGCAGGCAGCCTGGGCAAATAAAAAAACATCTTCAAAAATTACTCTTAAAAAAAATAAAAAATTGAAATTTGTTTATTAGATTTTTATCTAAAAGTAAAGCTTTGAATCAATCCATTCCGATCAATGAGTCAAAAGTTATGAAGATTTTGAGTTTGGGGTAGTTTGCGGCCAATTACAGAATCTCTAAAGTACAAAAAAAAGTTTGAAATTCTTCATTTAATTCAATTTTTCATATTTTTGAAAAAAAATAAAAACAGAAGGTGTAGATTGTTTATTACAACATTTTAACCATTGGGATTGAAAATTTTCAATTCCATGAATAAAATGTTCACAATTTAGTATTTTGGCTCATTTTTTACTTTTTTCTACTTACTTATTTTTTCTTATATGTTGTACAATTCCAAATGGTTTGAATTTTTTTGAGAATGTAGCCAACTTGCATTGAAGTATGAATTCAAAGAGTAATCACCATTTTGAATTTTTTTTCACACAAATGTGACCTTGTGAAATGCAATTGCCCGGATTTTCGCAGGGATAAAAAAACAATTTTTGTCAATTCAAATGCTTATATCTTGCAATGTACATGGTGGAAATTTCTGAAATTTTTTCCACATGTTTACAAACCACCTTACTACAAGATCCTATGGATACATGAGTCAAAAATGTGTTTTTAAAAAAGAATTGCACTTGCATTAGAAATGGCAGTTTTAGAGCATTTTTGGTGAAAACATAGTCAAAAACCTTTAGGGGTTAAAGACAAAAAGACTTTTCATTATTCTTCTAATTGTAATTATTAAAATAAATAACAAATCTAACAAAACAAAACACAATCTAAAACTTGTAGTGAGCCTCTACTAATTGAATACAAGATATACCAACACATTCATAGGCAAGAACCTTAGCAATGTAACTTAGTGATACTTCAAGACAACTTTCCCACTAAACTAATTAATTTGTTGCATTAGTATGTACAACACTAATTTACCCCCAATCATTCTATCTATAATGTATTTAATCTATATACAACACCAAGCTAAAGTATTATGACATTTTTCTAATTTTGCAATCTAAAGAATAGGATAAAACAAAGTATGGTAGTTTGCTCTAAAACACCCATGCTCTAAAAGCAATCACAATACAAAGGTACATTTTACTTTTTTCAATGTACCAATAGTGCACATTTCAAGAGGTGGTAGATTATAGTGATCACTAATTCCACAAAGGTCCAAAAAATATGAAACGACTTGGATTAGATTCCAATTCCAATTTTCTTCCCACAAAAATTTACTGAAAATTGTATAAGGAGTTTAGGTTCCCCCCAAAGGCAATCAGCTCTTAAATGGTCGCTTTAAAAGCAGACTACCTTAGTGCTAGAACATGACTCTACCTTACGTGCAACAATCTACATTTAGAATAATTTGCAATGAACAAGTAAGCTTGAAAAGCAATCTTCAGCTTCTGCTGTTATCATGAAATGCTACATCAAAACTAAGCAAGTTAGAACGTCCAAAAAAGTCTCAGGAATTAACATCACAGCACTTCTCCTGCCTCAAGCAAGCGTTCACGTAAGAAGGAATTTCGGCAAATGTGCTGAACTAAAACCACCAGTCAGCAGACCGGCACCGTTGAGTTGCTAATATCAACAGATAAAGCTGTACAGTACATGCCCAACAGTCAGCTTAGAGCCGAAAGGAATGTCGTGAACCACAAGGTAGCTCTCCACCAAATCTAGAGCTCAATTTAGCTACAGTAAATATATAATGTGCCTTTCAATCCTCCATCAACCCGAACTCATGAAGACAATTTCAAGCTAATCACAGTCTCACTGAAGTCATAGTTTAGAAAAGGAACCACCTTAGAGGTTGACAACGACTGAAGGTGGAAACAACCACATGAGAAAATGTGGAGCCTTCGTGTTTCTAAAAGTCTCTTTACCTTTGACAAGCCTACTAAGAGGAGGGAAAAAATGAAGAGGGAAAGGGAAGGGGAAAATAAAATACTACTCTTTTGAAGTGATAACTAACAAGCCAAGAGCTCCAATTAGAAAGTACTGCACAGAGAAACAACAGATGCACCATTAGAAAATCAGAGCACAGTTTCAACAAATTCATTGACTAAAAGATCAGATTCGGAAACTCATCCACCCAAGGTTCAGCTCCACAACATTCACTCAAGAAAACAGGCAAGCTCGATGAGAGATATCAAATTCATGAATACGTGGAAAATGCCAAGAGCAGAAAGAAACATAAAATTCACCTTGATGTAGGGCTGCTCTGTCATTATAATGGTAACCCATCCAACATAAGGTAGAAACCTGCAGAAAAATATTTCCAAATTCAGCCTCCTAAAGAAATGCTGGACGTTAAAAAGTCCATGTTCGGTAAGAACTCAGAAGACTAGAGTGAATAATAGGGAATGCAACGAATAATTCAACAACTCACCCAACTGCTCGCCCCATAATGTGATGTCGTTGTAGCCATAATTGGTTTTGAGCATAAAGAAGGCGATCATCACCGGTATTGTTGTCTCCTGTGGAATCAACACAATTTACGAACCCTCTCTCAATATATCACACTTGTTCAAAAGCAGTCAGACCTTGAGAAATTCATGCTCATTTACATATCCTGAATTAACGTATGTGCATCTACTCTCAACTGCAACAAGGAAAGACAGTCCTAGAGCAGTTCATAAAATCAAACCTTTTGTAAGAACTTCAAAATCCCCCTTCTCGACGTTCTCATGCACCTGCAATGATACGCCGAATCACTTTATCAACAACAGTCATGGAGTATGGACTTCAATAAAAATTTCCGAATACACTGATGCTTCACCATTGTTCTCCAGTAGAGTTCAGCTAAAGACTGTTCAAAATGCAGTAATAATCCGACAAGAAAGCCGGCAGATCTATCGATTGATGCAAACCAAAGAGAGTAATAGTAATAAATATCGGTGCCCCCAAAATGCAAGACATCAATTTATGCATACTGAGAACCCTAAAGTCCTTACTTATCATCAATCAGGTCACACAAACACATGCAACATATAAGACATGCTCACCTTGATCACTCTATGCACAATTGGTATATCCCGCCCCTGCAAAGTTGTACCAAACATAATTTTGTGTGACAACCATCAGATAAGATTTTGGAGCCAAGACTGCATTTCTTAATTTCATTGTTACGCACTTATGAAACTCCAAGCTGGTCTTAACCCTAAATCTTGGCCGTGAGAAAACGTTGGGACGTTGTCTCAATTCCAACCAGAACTGTAAATGTTGCAGCTGACCGCATAAAACCCACAAGCTTAGCGTCGGTAGTTAACTCACTTCAACGTGGAAAACCACGATTTCTCCCGCTCGAATTGGTGCTTTCCCCATGTGAAGAAAGAGGATATCTCCCTATCAACCATACACAAGTAAGTTCAATATCTGAAGACAACTCTAGGGCTTAAAATTTATTTGTTTAAGGTCGGACAAACATGAAAGTCTGTCAGATTAGATGCATACCCTTCTAAAACCAGGCTCCATACTGCCTGATAGCACAACAACAACAGGAGATTCACTCCCCGTGAAGCACATTAGCC